>NC_051169.1:96651064-97323812 GCF_013339725.1 Rhipicephalus microplus
AAAGGAATCAGTTTTTTTCGAATGTGACTGCTTTCCTTCTGCAGCTTGCGTTAAGAATCCAACCATGGCCGAGAAGTCCATCCAATTCGGGCGTGATCGTGAATGGAGGTGACCACAGGACATCATATAGCTAACTTATGCCGATTTCGTCTTGTCAACTCCGAATTAAACACACACAAAACAATTATACACAGTCAGTGAACTTTTGTTGTTTAAAGGAGTACTGACATGAAGTTGAGATATTTCCAGATATTCGCTTCGAATGGGAACACCGATATCGAGAACCTTAAAAAAGGGTAATGTAGTGCCTGGGAATGCGTGAAATATATTTTATTATCACCACACTAAAAAAAAAAAAAACTCCTTTTGGTTTTTGATATTGAGAGCGTGGCTTTTCAGTGGCGTTTCATGGCAGCGGGACGTCATGAGCAAGTCGCAACGTATACTAACGGCGAATCTGTCATCTGATTGTCGTGCGCGTAAATAACAATGGGAGAGGTGTGGGCTCTGACCGCCACAGCGGTTTTCGCGATTTTTGTTGCATCCAGGATGCAGAGTTCACAAACACAGTCGAACTGTGTTGAGTCGTCAGGACAATGTTCATTGTGGTTTGCTGCTGATCACCGTGGCTTTATGTTGTCTGGCTATGACGTGTGCAGAGGGTTAAAACTGCATTCCAAATAAAAGAAAAACGCCCATTTTGTGATGTCACAAAATTGTGCCAGCACTGCTTCAACAAAGGCGCGAACGGCTCGGTGGCTGCTTCGGGGTTATAGCTTCGATTGTGGTGATATAGCTGTAGTCAGAGTATGAGCTATAGTTCTTTCGCTTTGTCGAAACGGGTGCTTGACTGGCATTCCCATTGAACGATCCCTCATCGACCTAGGCTTCCAGTCTTCCCCGAACTTCTCTGCTGTTTATAGCTTAGTTCGTTTCTTCATCTTTGCTTCACGGTTCCGCTTGCTATGATGTCTGTGACAGGCACATACTTTCTTGATATTTTTTTTTTGTGAGTGAGCGGAGGGCGGGGGGGCGCCACATACAGTTGCTAAAGGGTTTAAGTGGTCGAAAAAAAGCAAAGAAAAGTCGGTGCATTGAGTCATCAACGATTGATCGCTCTTGGGCAACGGCAATAGATCTGTAGCGTTAGCGTTAACAGACGTTGGTGTCGAGCACCAAACTTTAATTTAGCCGGCAATTTCAGAACCGCTGGCGAAACGACACTGCTCTTGTACTAAATATCGTCTTCGATAAATGTACGATCGATTTTTTAAGAGTGGGTTGTCAGAGCGGAATCGCTTTCCACGAACTTGAAAGGAGATGAACGGTGGCTGGTCAGTGCACTCGTGTTGAAGGTCAGTGAGAATTTAAACTTTTCGAAGTGCTGGTCAGCGTATCACCTCAGACATGACGCAGTGCGCTAACCGTCATGTTCACTACTGGTGTGTTATTTTTCATAACCTAAAGATAGGTTTCTGTATAATTTTAAGGAGTCATAAATTGCAGTCTTGAATGTCTCTCTGTAAACACACCGTGATATCTGTTTTTAGTAGCAACTTTGCGAAGAAAAAACTCACAGAGCAGACGCTACTTGTTAAAATGACAAAATGCTCGAAAATATAGAAGCAAACACTACACTCTTGTTCTGTTCTGGAATTTTCGAAAGACGTTTGCCTGCGTACAACACAACGCCCTTTTAAAAAGGTATATTACTATTGTGTAGGTGGCGTTACACTTTACTTAGTGCAGGAATAATAACGCCATATAAGGCAGTACGTACGAGTGAATGATGTTGCATCTAACCAACTGTCACTCCGATGTGCCTCAGGGCTGTATATTAGAATCACAATTGTTTTCAATATATAATTATGATATTGCCAAACTACCAGGCTCCCATGACATGTTTATGAAAGCGGATGACACTATCATATTTTTTACAGCTAAATCTCTTTTACAAGCAGAGGCTACGGTAAACAGGTACTTGAGAAGCTTACAAGAATGGCTACAATGCAACCTGTTTTCTACGAATTTATCGAAAACTAGCGTAATAATTTAGTCCAACTAATACTGTTGATTCCTATAGGGCCAATATTCAGTTTATACGGGCAAGAGTACATAAGATAGATAATATTTCTCTGTGTCTGGTTCCACCAGAAGCTTCCCTAGAACACACGTGTGCTAAAATGAGCATCGAGAACAAGTAAAAATGTTGGATGTCTCTACAAAGTAAGGTTGTCTGGTAACCAGTGTAGTTGAGACTGCAGATGTATTATGTACTTGTGTATTTCTAAGTTATCCTATTGCATTCTCATATGGGAAAAAAGCTATGCCTACTAACTATCAAAACCTGGCTGCATTTTCGATGGAGGTGAAAATGCTGTAGGCCCTGTGTACTCAGATTTGGGTGCACGTTGACCAGGTGGTCGAAATTTCTAGTGCCCTCCACTTCGGCGTCTCTATCAATCATATGGTGGTTTTGCGACGTTAAACCTTAGATATCTATCAAATCAAGTAAGATGCCCAAATTACCTGCGGGCAGTGTGAGGTTAATAACAAGACAGGAGAGATGCTCTGAATATTAGGGCCACGTGCCCGGTCTCGCTAGATGAAGCTATCTCCAAAGCAGCAGACCTTACCAGGAATGACCGACTACCAATCTTTCCCAACTTCACGCAAAACATAAGTGGTCAGCACATCCGAAAGAGCTATGACTGAGATACTCAGAGTGATTAGGAGATCCAGATTGAGAGAAAGAATCACAGCATATCCACGGAGTGAATGATGATCAGTGGGGCGAAGCGTCCATCAGTCCGCCCGTGCTTCCGTCCGTCTGTTCGTTCTTGCTACCTTCCGTCCATGCGTCCGTCCGTCTGTGCATACATCCATCCGTCTGCTTGTCTGTCCATCCGTGCGTCCATCAGTCCGTCCATCTAGTGAACACTCCAAGTACCACCATCTCACATCGTTTCATCGCGATCATCCCTCTCCTTCCCTATGAACATACCCGTCTATACCCGGTCGCCCATACCCGCTCTCTCGGGTGTGCCACCGGCGGTTAGGACCTTTACACGCACTACCCGCACAGCTGCAGCGCACGTGCAGGGGACCCCTGCCGCACGCAAGCGTGGGACAAATAAGCCAATTGGCGACACTCTTTCCCCCTCCGCAGCGTCGCCAATCGGCCTATCTGTCCCCCGCTCGCGTGCGGTAGGGGTCTCGGCATGTGCGTTGTGGCAGTGTGGGAAGCGCGTAGAACGGCCCTTACGCACAACGAGAACGTGGGACACACAAGCCACGCCTTAAGGAGCTTCGCCTATAAAACGCACAAAGTAAATGCATACGTCTCGGCACCGGACGAGACTGCTAAAGGCATAAAAAATGGGCAGATCCCACGTACAGTGGGAATCGATAATATGCGAAGCACGAATGAAAAATGTTGATGTGTCATTTTAAAAACAGCCCAACGTTCCAAGGTGGAGGTAAATGATGCCGTACATGATTTCCATGCCATGATTATCATGTTTCATTGTGTCAGGAACCTTTGTCATCTATTTACGTCACGTAACACCAAATTCGGTATATTTGGAGCTAGCAAAACGGCCGTGAGCACATCATGAAGGGTGCAATATACTCCAATGTCGCGATAAGGCGCGCACACACTGCGCCGTGCTCCTGACCAGGCCGCAGAAATTAGGTGCCTTTCTCCTCTTCTAACCACTACTATCACCACCACCACGCCGGGCACATCAACGCTACGTTAGTAGAACGCGAGTACTCCAATAGTCTGATGCCAGGCGCGACCATCGTCCGTCGGCGCGGCCCGACGGCAATCGGCGCGAAATGCGACATGTTGCATTTCGCGCCGATGCCTTACTTAGACAACTCTGCGTCTCCCTCTTTTCGTGACGGAGGAACGCCGGACGCACTGAAACACGCATGCGTCCAAGCAACTCAGCGCGGCGTGCGCCTGCGAGTAAAAGGCAGGACCGGCGCCTGGCGTGGCAGTGCCGCGTGATGCGGCGAAACGAACGCCGGCGAGCATGCGCACCGCGTCACGTCGAAATGTATTGGCGTCTTGACTGTGGCATGTAGTCATGTTCTCACATGACACGCATCTAATGATTATCATGTTTGCACTAGTCACATAGGTTCATCATCCATTGGCGTCACGTAATACCAAATTTGGCATATGTGAAGCTAGCGAAACAGCCGCGAGCGCATCATGTGCGTAGCATGTAGTCACGTTGTTACATGACACTCATGTCGTGATTATCATGTTTCGGTGTGTCATTTACCTGTGTCATCTATTAGCGTCGTGTATACCGAGTTTGGTACATGTGTAGCTAGTGAAATGGCCGTGAGCGCATCATGTGCGTAGCATGTAGTCATGTTGTTACATGACACGCATCTCATGTTTATCATGTTTTAACCAGTATCACACCTTCGTCATCAATTCACGTCCCGTAATACCAAATTTCGTATAAGTGAAGCTAGCGAAACGGCCACCAGCGCATCATAAGGGTGGCGTGTCGTCATGTTGTTACATGACACGCATCTCATGATTATCTTGTTTGAACCAGTCACATACCTTCGACATTCATTGACGTACTGTAATACCAAATGCGGTATATGTAACGCTAGCAGAATGGCTGCGAGCGCATTATGAGCGTGGCATGTAGTCATGTTGTCACATGACACGCATGTCATGATATTCATGTTAGGGTCTGTCGCTTGTGTTCGCCATGCAAATATGTCATACCATATCAGTTTTATATGCGAAGCATTTCTTAGCGAACTTTGACGACTATCTATCTATCTATCTATCTATCTATCTATCTATCTATCTATCTATCTATCTATCTATCTATCTATCTATCTATCTATCTATCTTATCTATCTATCTAATCTATCTATCTATCTATCTATCTATCTATCTATCTATCTATCTATCTATCTATCTATCTATCTATCTATCTATCTATGTAGCCGCTTACGTTTGGGTGCTCTCGTGCTCACCCACTTAACTTCGCGTGAACCACAATTCGCATGGGAGGGTAAGCAGGTCTGACGAATATGACGCACTGGTCAGAACATGAATAATGACACATTCCCGTCACGTACGTCGTCAAACACGTCCCGCCAGACAGTGGCACATACCCACCGGAGGGTATGTGCCACTGGTAAGCGGGCATGTGCCACAGGTGATTGACAGTATCCACCTAGGAACGACAAGAACGCACTCGGGCAATTTTTATGCGCAATCATTAAGAAATACCCAAAATCGGTAGCTATAAGCCGACGAATGCAAAGAATTAATGTCAGGGTCCCAGCTGGAATCGAACCCAAGCATTCTGCGTGACAATGAAGCATTTTAACACAGAGCTACGCCAGGTCTCGGAACTACTTTTCGAATAGACGTTAATCTTCGTGAAACGTCAACGGCAGTTGCCGCGCTGCCTACCCAATTTTATAAACTCTACACATGTCTATTTTTGATACAGCCATCACGTCGGGTTAACATCAATTATGGTTAGTAGCCATGCGCTGAAGTTGATTTTTGTGTGGCAGTGTTCAGGGCCGAGCATGAATGCTTCATATCACCTTCTGGTGTTGCTGATACGTATGCTCCTGCTGGCATCGTTTCGCAAGTGCAAATAACTGATTATATAAACATCTCCAACTCTTCAGCATATGTCTTTGCGTGCAACGTTTGTACATATATTATCCATCCTTTCATGACGTGTCACAGAATAAAAAAATTGCAACATGGGCCCCTTTCCTCCACATGCTTCGCATAACGTTGATTCCCAGGTACGTGAAATCTGCCAAATTTTTGTTTCAACATGCCATTTGAACGAAACCACCGCAAGAGCTTCAGGAACATGAAATCTAAATCATGACATTCGTGACATATATTACATGGTTTTCATGTAGTGACTAGACAAGTATATTTTTCATACAGTCATGTTTTGCCATACCAATTTTGGTATCGATACCATTAGCGAAACGGCCGGACGAGCTAAAAGTCATAGGCGGCTAGATAGATGGATATATAAATGTATAGATAGATAGATACGTTCAAAGTCGCCGAAGTTCACTAAGAAATGCTCCGCATTTAAAAACGACAGCATATCCACGGGCTGAATGATTTGATTGATTGATATGTAGGGTTTAACGTCCCAAAACCACTATATGATTATGAGAGACGCCGTAGTGGAGGGCTCCGGAAATTTAGACCACCTGGGGTTCTTTAACGTGCACCCAAATCTGAGCACACGGGCCTAAACATTTCCGCCTCCATCGGAAATGCAGCCGCCGCAGCCGGGATTCGAACCCACGCCCTGTGGGTCAGCAGCCGAGTACCTTAGCCACTAGACCACCACGGCGGGGCCGGGCTGAATGACATATAGTGGAGCGAAGCTTGGTCCGCATGCCGCTGCCGCGCCGCTTCGGCCTCCCATTCTCGTACGCCGGGGACCTTGTCGGTGCCAACGCGCACCTTCACGGCACTCTTCTGCCTCGCGCGCTCGCACATCGGGGTTCAGTGTTCGAGAGCGAGCGGCCCCCGCCTTGCGCGCAGGCCGCTCTGCAGTCTTGTCCATCCCCCGACCATCTGAACGAGCGCGTGTGCCAAAACGACTTTTACTACACCCTGCCCCCAAGCGTATGGCGCCGCCGACGAACACGCGATTGCCAACGTCTTCGTGTGACGTCATTTATATTTTCTCGCGCACTCGCACATCGGGCTTCCGTCTTCGAGCGTGAGCCACCACCGCATTGCGCGTATCATACATGTTATCGGCAAACCGTGAATCATCCGCTGGCCGCGTCCGTCCATCGTCAGTCTGTCTGTATGTCTGTCTGACGCATGGACGGATGGAAGCATGGGCGAACGCAGAGACGGATGCACGAATGGACGAGAGGAAGGATGGACGAATGGACGTGCGGATGGACGCATGGACGAACAGATGGACGCATGAACGGATGCACGGATGGACGGATGCACGCACAAATGAACGCATGGATGTACACACGAGAGGACAGATAAATGGTTGCATGGACGGATGCATGAATGGATGGACGCACAGACGGACGGACAGACGCACGAATGAATGGATAGACGTACGGACGGATGGACGCGTGGATGAACGCAGGGACGGATGCAGCGACGGACGGATGGACGCACAGATTAACGCATGAATGGATGCACGAGAGGACGGTTGGACAGACGCATGGACGGATGCACGAATGAACGAGAGGAAGGATGGACAAATGGACGTGCGGATGGACGCATGGACGAACAGAACGGCATGACGGATGACGGATGCCCGCGACAAATGAACGCATGGATGTTACACACGAGAGGACAGATAAATGGTTGCATGGACGGATGCATGAATGGATGGACGCACAGACGGACGGACAGACGCACGAATGAACGGATCGACGCACGGACGGACGGACGGATGGACGCGTGGATGAACGCAGGCTGCTGCTGAAAAACATTTATTCACAGATGTTTATTTACGGGAGGGTGGGAACGGTCCTTAAAGGCCGCCCCGTACAAACACTAGGTGAGCTCCCTCTTACGGGAGCCCATTGGCGTTGGCCGCGGCCCGGGCACGCTCGACCAGGGCCGTTGGGTCGTTCAGGTCAGAGCAGCCGAGCAGGGCTGCCTCCCAGTCCTCCCGCGAAGGGTTGGTAGTGGGCTAAGGTTTGGGTTTTTTGGCATGCCCACACCATGTGGAAAATGTCTGAGGAATTTTCCTCACAATGCGGGCACTTCCCGTACAAGCGGGGTCAAAGTGTTTCATGATTGCCGGGGCACAATAGAGTTTAGTATAAAGGCGAAGGAGGATTCGCTCCTCCGCCTTCGTGAGGGCCCTTACAGGGTTTCGGATAGACGTTATGGCCGGATTGGTAAAATTGTGTGACCTCCTTAAAGGTGTAGGCGGGATTGGGTTCGAGTTCCGGATCGGTAGGGGACGAGGATGGTGCCCGGAGAGTGAGCGCGCGGGCGGCGGCATCGGCCGTCTCATTACCATCGAGGCCCGTGTGAGCCGGAGCCCATATGATCGTTCGGTGCGCGGGGGCACCTAGGTAGCTGCTGTTCTGCAAAATTTTGTAAGCACGGTACGGAATGTATCCCTGTTCAATATTGCGACAGGCACCCCTTGAGCCGGTGATGATGACCCTCGAGTCCTGATCTGCGGCGGCTAGTGCGATGGCGATCTCCTCCACGTGCGTAATGTTATGTGCACGGAATGTGAACGCGTTTACAACGGTGTTTTGGTGGACGACCACAGCCGTGTACCAACCACCGTGGTGTGGGCCGGAGGCGTCCACGTAGAATACTCCGAATTTGTGGCCGTAGTGTCGAGCCAAGGCTTCCGCCCACGCGAGGCGCCGGCCACTGTAGTCGTCTCGGGTCATGTTAGCCGGAAGAGGGCGCACGTGCAAGGAGTATCGCCAAACTTCTGGAATTCGTACGCGCTCTTCCGTGTATATTGAATGATTGATGTGTAGCCGGGCAAGGAGGCGGCGACCCGACGGTGTTTTAGAGAGTCTAGTATATTGGTTTGTCAAGTGCACCTCTCTCAGCTCCTTGAGGTGTTCACCATTCCAAGCCCAAAAGGCGCTGGTTAGAGGTGCTGACAGGAAGGTCGAGGGCGCGCTTGTAGATTTTGCGGAGAATGACTTCGAGTGCATTCTCGTCGGATTTGCCTAGGTGGAGGTATGGAGCCGAGTACAGGACTCGGCTGGTTTACGAATGCATGTGCCCAGCCGCAAGGCATCTTGCATCGTAAACCCCCACGCTTGTTGGAACCCGGCGGACTATCCGGCCCACCTGGTCCCCCACCTTACGCAATTGGCCAATGTTGTGTCTGCTCTGCGATTTTTGTGTATAAAAAGCCCCGGTCTCGCTAGATGAAGCTATCTCCAAAGCAGCAGACCTTACCAGGAATGACCGACTACCAATCTTTCCCAACTTCACGCAAAACATAAGTGGTCAGCACATCCGAAAGAGCTATGACTGAAGTACGAGTAATTAAGGAGATCCAGATTGAGAGAAAGAATCACACAATATCCACGGAGTGAATGATGACCAGCGGGGCGAAGCGTCCATCAGTCCGTCCGTGCTTCCGTCCGTCTGTTCGTTCTTGCTACCTTCCGTCCATGCGTCCGTCCGTCTGTGCATACATCCATCCGTCTGCTTGTCTGTCCATCCGTGCGTCCATTCATCCGTCCATCTAGTGAACACTCCAAGTACCACCATCTCACATCGTTTCATCGCGATCGTCTCTCTCCTTTCCCTATGGAACATACCCGTCTATACCCGGTCGCCCATACCCGCTCTCTCGGGTATGTGCCACCGGCGGTTAGGACCTTTACACGCACTACCCGCACAGCTGCAGCGCACGTGCCGGGACCCCTGCCGCACGCAAGCGTGGGACAAATAAGCCAATTGGCGACACTCTTTCCCCCTCCGCAGCGTCGCCAATCGGCCTATCTGTCCCCCGCTCGCGTGCGGTAGGGGTCTCGGCATGTGCGTTGTGGCAGTGTGGGAAGCGCGTAGAACGGCCCTTACGCACAACGAGAACGTGGGACACACAAGCCACGCCTTAAGGAGCTTCGCCTATAAAACGCACAAAGTAAATGCATACGTCTCGGCACCGGACGAGACTGCTAAAGGCATAAAAATGGGCAGATCCCACGTACAGTGGGAATCGATAATATGCGAAGCACGAATGAAAAATGTTGATGTGTCATTTTAAAAACAGCCCAACGTTCCAAGGTGGAGGTAAATGATGCCGTACATGATTTCCATGCCATGATTATCATGTTTCATTGTGTCAGGAACCTTTGTCATCTATTTACGTCACGTAACACCAAATTCGGTATATTTGGAGCTAGCAAAACGGCCGTGAGCACATCATGAAGGGTGCAATATACTCCAATGTCGCGATAAGGCGCGCACACACTGCGCCGTGCTCCTGACCAGGCCGCAGAAATTAGGTGCCTTTCTCCTCTTCTAACCACTACTATCACCACCACCACGCCGGGCACATCAACGCTACGTTAGTAGAACGCGAGTACTCCAATAGTCTGATGCCAGGCGCGACCATCGTCCGTCGGCGCGGCCCGACGGCAATCGGCGCGAAATGCGACATGCTACATTTCGCGCCGATGCGTTACTTAGACAACTCTGCGTCTCTCTCTTTTCGTGACGGAGAGACGCCGGACGCACTGAAACGCGCATGCGTTCAAGCAACGCAGCGCGGCGTGCGTCTGCGAGTAAAAGGCAGCACCGGCGCCTGGCGTGGCAGCGCCGCGTGATGCGGCGAAACGAACGCCGGCGAGCATGCGCACCGCATCACGTCGAAATGTATTGGCGTCTTGACTGTGGCATGTAGTCATGTTCTCACATGACACGCATCTAATAATTATTATGTTTGCACTAGTCACATAGCTTCATCGTGCATTGGCGTCACGTAATACCGACTTTGGCATATGTGAAGCTAGCGAAACAGCCGCGAGCGCGTCATCAGTGTAGTCATGTTGTTACATGACACACATGTCGTGATTATCGTGTTTTGGTGTGTAATTTACCTATGTCGTCTATTAGCGTCGTGTAATACCGAGTTTGGTACATGTGTAGCTAGCGAAATGGCCGCGAGTGCATCTTGTGCGTAGCAAGTAGTCATGTTGTTACATGACACGCATCTCATGTTTATCATGTTTTAACCAGTATCACACCTTCGTCATAAATTGACGTCCCGTAATACCAAGTTTGGTATAAGTGAAGCTAGCGAAACGGCCACCAGCGCATCATAAGGGTGGCATGTAGTCATGTTGTTACATGACACGCATCTCATGATTATCATGTTTGAACCAGTCACATACCTTCGACATTCATTCACGTACTGTAATACCAAATTTGATATATGTAACCCCAGCAGAACGGCCGCGAGCGCATCATGAGCGTGGCATGTAGTCATGTTGTTACATGACACGCATGTTATGATATTCATGTTAGGGTCTGTCGCTTCTGTTCGCCATGCAAACATGTCATACCATATCAGTTTTAAGTTTGAAGCATTTCCTAGCGAACTTCAACAACTTTGAGCATATCTATCTATCTATCTATCTATCTATCTATCTATCTATCTATCTATCTATCTATCTATCTATCTATCTATCTATCTATCTATCTATCTATCTATCTATCTATCTATCTATCTATCTATCTATCTATCTATCTATCTATCTATCTATCTATCTATCCATCTATCTATCTATCTATCTATCTATCTAGCCGCTTACGTTTGGGTGCTCTCGTGCTCACCCCCTTAAAGTGGCATGAACCAAAATTAGCCTTGGAGGGTGAGATTGTTTGACGAATGTCACGCGCTGCTCAAGACCTCATTATTGTCACAATCCTGTCACGTACGTCGTCAAACACGTCCCGCCAGACAGTAGCACATACCCACCAGAGGGTATGTGCCACTGGTAAGCGGGTATGTGCCACAGGTGATTGAATCCGCCTGCCCACGGCAAGTTATCTTTTCACCCACTTTCCCCTTGACACTTAGTATCCACCTAGGAACGACAAGAACACACACGGGCAATCTTAATGCCCAAGAATTAAGAAGTACCCAAAATCGGTAGCTTCAAGCCGACAAATGCAAAGAATAAATGTCAGGGTCCCAGCTAGAATCGAACCCAAGCATTCTGCGTGGCAATGAAGCATTTTAACACAGAGCTACGCCAGGTCTCGGAACTACTTTTCAAATAGACGTTAATCTTCGTGAAACGTCAACGGTGGTTGCAGTGCTGCCTATCCAATTTTATAAACACTACACATGTTTACCTTTGATACAGCCATGACGTCGGGTTAACGTCAATTATGGTTAGTAGCCATGCGCTGAAGTTGTTTTTCGTGTGGCAATGTTCAGGGCCGAGCATGAACGCGTCATATCACCTTCTGGTGTAGCTAATACGCATGTTCCAGTTGGCATCGTTGCGCAAGTGCAAACAACTGGTTATATAAACATCTGCAACTCTTCAGCATATGTCTTTGCGTGCAACGTTTGTACATATATTATTCATCCTTTCATGACGTGTCATAGAATAAAAAAATTGCAACATAGTCACCGTCCCTCCACATGCTTCGCATAACGTCGATTCCCAGGTACGTGAAATCTGACAAATTTTTGTTCCAACATGCCATTTGAATGAAACCACCAGAAAAGCTTCAGGAACATGAAATGTAAATCATGACATTCGTGACATACATTACATGATTTTCATGTAGTGATTGGGCAAGTATATTCTTCATACAGTCATGTTATGCCATACCGAGTTTGGTATCGATACCATTAGTGAAACGGCCGGGCGAGCTAAAAGTCGTAGGCGACTAGATAGATGGATATATAGATAGATACGCTCAAAGTCGCCGAAGTTCACTAAGAAATGCTCCGCATTTAAAAACGACAGCATATCCACAAGGTGAATGACAGATAGTGGAGCGAAGCTGGGTCCACACGCCGCTGCCGCGCCGCTTCGGCATCCCATTCTCGTACGCCGGGACCTTGTCGGCGCCACCGCGCACCTTCAAGGCACTCTTCTGCCTCGCGTGCTCGCACATCGGGGTTCAGTGTTCGAGAGCGAGCGGCCGCCGCCTTGCGCGCAGGCCGCTCTGCAGTCTTGTCCATCCCCCGACCGTCTGAATGAGCGCGTGTGCCAAAACGGCTTTTACTACACCATGCGCCCTAGCGTATGGCGCCGCCGACGAACATGGATTGCCAACGTCTTCGTGTGACGTCATTTATATTTTCTCGCGCACTCGCACATCGGGTCTTCGAGCGTGAGCCGCCGCCGCATTGCGCGTATCATACATGTTATCGGCAAACCGTGAATCATCCGCTGGCCGCGTCCGTCCATCGTCAGGCTGTCTGACTGTCTGTCTGTATGTCTGTCTGACGCATGGACGGATGGAAGCATGGACGAACGCAGAGACGGATGCACGAATGAACGAGAGGAAGGATGGACAAATGGACGTGCGGATGGACGCATGGACGAACAGATGGACGCATGAACGGACGCACGGACGGACGGATGCACGCACAAATGGACGCATGGATGGACGCACGATAGGACAGATAAATGAATGCATGGACGAATGCATGAATGGATGGACGCACAGATGGACGGACAGACGCACGAATGAATGGATAGACGTACGGACGGATGGACGCGTGGATGAACGCAGGGACGGATGCAGCGACGGACGGATGGACGCACAGATTAACGCATGAATGGATGCACGAGAGGACGGTTGGACAGACGCATGGACGGATGCACGAATGGACGTACGCACGGATGAACGGAGGACGCACAGATGAACAGATGGAAGCAAAAATGGATTTTGGACGTTGAGATAAACGGATAAATGCGCGGACGGACGGATTGATGCACGAATAGACGGAAGCACGATTGAATGGACGGCCGGAAACACGAACGGAATGACGGACGCTTCACCCCACTCATCATCAATCACTCTATGGATATGCTGTGATTTTTATTATTTATCATGTTATAAGTAACGTCCTCTAGTATCGTACCATTTGCATTTTTGAGCGTATGTGCATTTCGATATATGTACAAGTACCGCCCTGTACGGCCGGTTCAATAACTAACGAGATGTGGCTACTTACGATTAGGACGGGACGCTCATCCCACGCCTTAAGTATCTTCGCTCCTAAAACTGTATACACGGTGTGGGATGCGCAACCCAACGCAAGAGCACCACTGCAAACCACAGTGCAAACTTTGTGGAGAAGGTCACCCCACAGCAGACCAACTGTGCATTCAAGACGCCATACAGTGTGAAACAACATAAATGGGGATCTAGGGCTGAAGAGAGAGATTCATCATGTTCACCTGACGCCCCCCAGTCAGAAGCAAGACCGGCGACAAAAAGCAGATGAACATCAAGGTACAGGCCTAGATCCAAAACAAGATCGCGATCTTGGAGCACGGTGTAAGATACAAACACTTTAGGTGGGGACACTTCTCGTCTTTCTTATGGGACGCGATCGACCAGTTAAAGTAATAGAGACGCGCGTCCGTCAGACTGCTGCTGAAAGCGCACCTATCGGCAAGCCAGTGCTTCTTAAAAATAGAAGAACATTTTCACGCACCGTTGCTATAGGAGCCAACGCTGGCGTTCCAAAAGCGTCGCGTTTTTCGCTGGAAAAAACTAAGGTCCCTAGATGAAACAAGTTTTCAAGGTAGTGTCACTCATTGTTCTCGAGCCGTCCTCATCACTCTCTCAATTACCCCTCCTTTTCTCTGCCATCAGCGTCTGTAATTGGTGCATTTCTTGCACGTGATCTTCCAAATGGCTGGTGGTGTTGTTTATTGTGCAAAGGGTTCAAATCGAGTACGCACACGCAATGGCTCCAGTCGGATTCTCGCCGGGACCAAAGACGAAATCGTAGCCAGGACATAAACTCAAGAGAAGGAGCGTTTCAGTGTGCGCCAAGTCGACCAACATTGTTTCACGATGCTCGTTCAATGCAACATCCGCGCTTTTCAACAATGCCGCGTTGCCATGAAACAACAGAAAACGGTTTAGCGCTCTTCCAACTTACCTCGTGCTTTCGGAGAGGAAGCACACCGTGAAGTGTAGCTGTGAAACATTTCACGCGAATGCTTTTGTGCAACTTCGTCGACTTACGTCAACGCGGATCTGCGAAGCGAGTTTATTCGTCGTTTTTATTGAAACGCTATCCGCGCGTCTAGTGCATGCCAGTTGGTTCAAATACTTGTGCGTATGCACGTATACAGAGGAGCTGCAGGTTGTAATCAACGCACCTTCAGAAAATTCTCACGCTTGACCAGTTCATGCTCGAGCCGAAACGCGCTGCTTCGGGACACCTCACCCGTAGAACTCTCACTTTTTACGAAGTTTCGAGCACCGCATCAAAATCACCTGGCATCATGATTGTCCTAATAGGCACATTAAAAAAAAACTTCATCGCAGTGCTGCTAGTTAAGCGTTCGTACCAGTCTGGCCATAGTTTTTGTTGCGTGTGCACAAGCCGGCTGTATTCAATCGTCACGACGTCACGCAATTTGGTCACTGACAGGATCCAGCAAGAAGCGCATTTACTGTGTCACAACAAGCAAAGAACACATTCGGAAACAGGTTTGAGAACATTCGGAGAACTGGATGAACTACAATGTATGACGTGAGACGCCATGGCTAGTAGTGTAAAATATACAACTGCAAAACGTTGCCAGTTGAGTAACGCACATCCCGCTTGCTCTTGTGCTGTACCGTTTATATTCATAAAGATAACCGTTTATTCTACGGCTCATTTCGTTTTAAATTGTTTCATTTACATATATTCACCGTAGCAACTGAACCCAAACATTCGCTTTTTCATGAAAGCTTTTAACCGTCTAGGGGGCGCTTCAGAAACATAGGCGAGGAGAAAAGAGAAAGGTGTCGCTACATAGGAAACTTGTTTCATCTATAGGGACCTTAGCAAAAACAAGTTATTCGTCCGCTTCAGTCACTAGCATACCTTTGGCGTGTTTCATGAAGTGGCGCTTCATCACCTGTTTGCGAAAGAAAATTGAGCAGCCATGAATGAAATGTTAGTGAGCAGCCATGAATGCAATCATCTGAAAGAAGACGTCCACACAAAGATGAGAAGAGAGTATTTTGTTAAAGGTTTCTGGTCAGATTATCCTACGTGCCTAAAAATTAGTATTATCCAATGTTCCTTCTGATCCTTAACGTTCACATTGCGGGAAATATTAGGCTTGTAATTGATCAGTGAACTGTGAGCGCGGAATGAACACACTTTAACGACGGACCGAATCCGGATGTGGCGGGACGGACGGTGCGTCACGTGACCTCACATCAGCGATTCCCCTCGTCCGCGACTCATCCGCTCGGCTCGCGGACGGATGACCGCAACCTGTTTCTGACATTGGGATTCTGGCGGAGGAAAGCCGATACTTCAGCGGATTAGCTCGAGCTTTCTGGCAACCAGTACACTTTTCGTCTGCTCGGGGCATGTCCTCCATGGCTCGCGAATAGCTGCATGACTGGTCGGCATCATCTACGCTTGAGCATGGTTTACTTAGTTTCCGGGGGCTTTGTTCTCAGGTGATTAAATACGCAGAAATCACTTTTGGTAATTCGGTAAAAGTCGCCGCCGTCGTTTGACACGCGAGATTCTTAGCCGTCATGATGGTGAAATATTCTAACTTCTGCAACCAGCGACGTGCCGCTTCTAAAGAAAGGATGTGAGACGCATTCAGAAGTTCTACAAGTCGGGAACAATGTAGTTGAAAAAACATTCTGCCAGTAACTCCTTTTTCTCCTGAAAGAATAACACTCCTCGTTCATCTGTCACAACGCGACAGACATCGCAGTAAAGCGTCGCTTCTTGCGTGCATCCATGTTGAATACTCTCAAACCGGTCTGCTTTCAGCGCGCGCAGGTGAACGCTGAACCTGCTGTCGAGGGTAATCCGGCTGTTTTCTCCTATGACACCGTCCGTCGTGTGGATGCGCCTGCCGGCGGATCATCCGCGGATTACCCGTCCGCGTCCACGAGAAATCCGGATTCGGTCCGTCTTCTGAATGCACCATTACGAAGCAAAGAGGGGGCACACATCACAAGGTCCACACAGCACGATTTCCATCCTGTTGCAATAATAGGCTTGTCATAGGGGGCGATTTTACCCACCTTAGCAGCAATGGGGCTACCCGTACATCACAAAAAAGGGTAGGAACCTCATTCAATTTATAGAGCAGGCAGATATGGTGATGTTTAACGAACCCTAATTCCGTACGAGGATTGACATAGGCTTCAATAGAGACCCCACACCAGACCTCACCCTCTGCAATGCCCCGCCGCGGTGGTGTAGTGGCTAAGGTACTCGGCTGCTGACCTGCAGGGCGCGGGTTCGAATCCCGGCTGTGGCGGCTGCATTCCCGATGGAGGCGGAAACGTTGTAGGCCCGTGTGCTCAGATTTGGGTGCACGTTAAAGAACCCCAGGTGGTCGAAATTTCCGGAGCCCTCCACTACAGTGTCTCTCATAATCATATGGTGGTTTTGGGACGTTAAACTCCACATATCTATCACCCTCTGCAAGAACGTGGAGCAAGTTACGTGGGTGAATACTCTTCAGTACCTAGATAGTGAGCACAGTATCCTCAGCATCTGCATAGAAAACGCGGTTCTTCAACCAAAACTCGGGCAGACCAAGCTCGTAGACTGGGATAAGTTCAGAAAAAAACAGGGACGAAAAAGAACAGAAACCTATCACGACCAATGAGCAATGGCATGAAGAATTACTATACGACGTCGGAAAAATCACTATTGACGTGAAATGAAAGGACTGGGATGAGGACGAGCATTCAAGGTTTAACGGCAAATCGTCGCACCTGAAGGAAGCTAAGAAATTGATCCAGGTGCGGCTCGAAGAAAAAAAAACAACCGAAATTTGGGAAGAAAAATTGCACAACTAAAGAAACAACCAAATAGAAGAACACTTCGCCCAGCTTTGCTACCAGGAATAGGACGAGGTGTGTGCCACTATGGACAAGAACTTTACCGCGAGCAAGACGTGGAGGATTTTTACACACCTACTCGATCTAACCAACACCAAGGCAGCATCAAGAGCCAAGATGAGTGAAATTAAGCAATAATACAAGGGCAACATGAAAGTAATGAGAGAAGATATTGTCTAAACGTACCTTGCGAGATCTCCAGGCATCATTCACAACAAGTACGAGGCCCATTTAATGATGATCTGGATAGAGACTACTCAGAACAAACCCCCGCAGGGGCGTCTGTGCAAGCAGGTGTTGGTGTGTAGCGACACCACGGACCCGAGCTAACGGGGAGGGCGTTTCGACTCCCTCCCACGCCTAGCCATGCGTGGCTTTGCCGTGTCCAGAAAAAAGGGGATCCTGGGGGTTCAGCCGACGCCGGGTGATTGGACATTGAAAGCCCCCCGGCAGAGGCAACACACCCCTTTGGCCCTGACTTCACGCAGACGGCACCCCTGGGCTGACCCACCCAGGAAAAATCGGCAGTCGCCTTTTCTTATCTCTCCCTCTCTACATGTTCATCTTTATATGTCACCTTTTATCTGTCCTGTCATCTTCTGTTTTCTGTTTACTTCCTATCTTTCCTGGCGGCAAGGGCTAACCGTGTGTATGTGCTCTGTATTGGGCATATAAATTTGGTTATAGCAGCTGTGTACAGGTTACTTGGACATGTCCCATACAATTTTAGGGCCTGTCACGTCCCCGTGTCGGGCTCCATGGTTGGCGGCTGGCGTGGCTGCTAAATTCTCAGCTGTTTTATAGATTTTACCTATCTTCCTTCACTACACGATCGTCCTCTCTCGAAGAGAGGACGCACCGAAGACCTTTCTAATTATTTAAAAAACCAAGAGAAACTTTCCCCCACTACCATGTAATTCCCTGTGAAACTGCTGAAAAGAACGCCAGAACAATCTCGCCTTTTTTGTTTCGAAATGCCTCGCCACCGCACTTGGTCCAGGTTACCATGCTACAAGAATGGCCAGTGTAGATCCCCTCCTCGAAGTAGAAAGTCAGGCTCAGTATGTAAACCTTTCGAGACTAGAATCGTTTGGAAACATCCCTATCTCGATTTCACCACACCGTTCGCTCAACATTTCCCGAGGTGTTGTGTCCGATCAAGACTTGCTTGGCCTGACTGAAGGCGAGCTCCTCGAGGGCTGGAATGACCAGCAGGTGACATAAGTTCAAAGAATAAAAATCAGGGGTGATAAGACGGAAGTCCCAACCAAACATATAATTGTGACATTTTGCACCAGTACCCTGCCTGAACGTCTCGAAACAGGATACTTGAAGTGAAATGTGTGACCCTGCATTCCAAACCCACGACGTTGCTTTAAATGCCAGCGTTTTGGTCACGGCTCTCAGAGTTGTCGTGGCCAACTCACCTGTGCAAAATGCGCCACCACAGGACACGCCACAGACGATCGTAAGGTGGAGGATAGGGCCCACCGCGCAAACTGCGATGATGCCCACCCTGCATACTCCCGAACGTGTCCAACATGGAAAAAGGAAAAGGAAACAATCATAATCAAAATAACACAAAACCTAACTTTCGAGAAGCCCGACAACAAGTATCTGGATTTTTCACAAATAAACCACCGTTTGGCAGTGTAGTACAACAGGGGGCAGCACTACATCGGCCCGCGGCAGCTGCCATGCCAGGCACAGTGTGTCCAGGCGGTAGCCAATGCCCCCACCCACGGTGGGACCAGCCAGGGCTGCCCTGCCACTCGTCCCCATGGCCACACCCGTGGCCGCTGCAAGCTCTTGCAGGAGCCAGTGTATCCCAACAGCAAACGAAGTCACCTGGACCTCTGGCCCGATAGGACCAAAGGTTTCGCATCCCGAGGTGAAGGAGACCCCAGGGTTGGCCGATATAAAGTCCTCTCATCTCACCAGGCGAAGCCTCAAGCCCGAAACACCAGCTCGCAAATGCGAGCACGCAGTGCCTCTGAGGAGCCAATAGACACCACTGTACCCCTGGTGTAGAAAGATCGGCGTAGCTTCCTGAAGCGCGCCAAGAGAAATAAAAAGCCAATAATGGGGCCCTAGGACGGCCCTGTTACTTTAGTCTTAACGTCCAGCTTAAGGAGTAGGCACACCCATTTTGTACACTGTTATGCCTGCGAGTCCACAGCGAACGTCCATGCCTCTGAAAAAGGCAATCTGTGTCAAGGCCAGCACGCGAGCCCGCCTGACGCGATAAACAACTTAACGGCATCATCACGCGACGGCGCCTTTCTGGCGCGCACGTGCAGTGAGTCACTCGAGCAGCCCGTCGAGCCAGCAACCGGCGCCTTCCTGTCTGGCGGGTCTGACGCAATGCCTGGCGAAGTCAGTCGTCCTTGGGTGCAGCTATCTGCAGCGCAGCCTCTCCAGATTCGATAAGAAAGAATGACGCGGCCCAGTGGCGACCCCATTGGAGAAGTCTGACCTCATGACCAGCGGCGCTTCTGGTTGGACATTTGGTTTCTCAAAGAATCCACCCGGTGCATATAAAAGAAGCCCTGTGGCGCGTCGCGAGCAGCAGACCTGTTGGAGAGCAGACATGTGTGTCAGAGAAGAGAGCTATGTGAAAGAGAGTTGAGCTGTGTGTCAGAGAAGAGAGCTATGTGATAGAGAGTTGAGCTATGTGTTAGCAGACCCATTTGAGAATAGAGCTATGTGTTAGAGAGAAGAGCTCGGCTCTTCGCGTCTCTGTCGGCCCCAGTGCCGAATTCATAACGCCCCTGTATGTATGCTGTACATAAACCTTGTTTAACTCACCGTCGTCTCGTCCGCTCGTCTATCAGCTCTGCGCAGAAGCAGTCGCGAGCTCAGAAACCTACGCTACCAAACGGCTGGTGACCTTCCCGGTGGAATTCGAAGCAGTGGCGCCTTCGGGACCGTGTTGGCATCGCCGTCTTTCGCAACAACACACAGCACTACATTACCCCTAATATGGCAACGTAAATAATACATCGGAACATCATAGGACTGCTTAGAAACCTCGATGATGTCCAAGAGCTCTTATACAAACATTCACCAGAACTGCGGTGTGTAGAGGAAACACATTTAAAATCTAAAAACACCATTTTTTTGCGTCAGTATGTTCTATTCTGAAACGACAGTGAGGATGCTTCGGCGTCATCCGGCGGTGTAGCCATTATTGTTAATCGAAAAGTAGCATGCACACATTTACCGCTACAAACAACTCTAGAGGCTGTGGCTGTGCGAGCAGTTTTTTTTTTCAACAAACTGGTCAGCATCTGCTCTCTGTACAAACCCCCCCACCACCGTCTTGAAAAACGAGAATTTAGTCCTTAATAGATGAACTACCTGAACCTTATCTGGTCCTTGGTGACCTGAATGCTCATAGCAGTCTGTGGGGTGATCCTCGCTGCGACGCACGAGGTCATCTCATTGAACAATTCCTTTTCTCTTCTGGTGTCTGTCTGTTGAATAGGAAAGAGGCAACATATTATAACCTTGCCAACAAAACTTACTTCTCCATTGACTGTAGTATCGCATCTCCTTCACTTGTACCATTACTCCAATGGGAAGTTCTAAATAATCCCTACGTGAGTGACCATTTTCCTGTCGTTTTGAGTACACAAACATCATACGGATGTCCTCTATGAGTTTCCAAATGGCTGACATAAAAGCCGACTGGGAACAGTTTCATAGCTTTACTCATTTATGTTGGACTGGTATATGTGGGTTAAGCATAAATGAAGCTGTGCAGTACTTGTCAGTTTTCCTTATTGACGCAGCAGCCAAGTGCATCTTGCAAACATGTCAACTGCCCGGCAAGCGACACATTCTATGGTGGAACACTGAGTGTCGTAATGAGCAAAAGGAGCAAAATAAGGCATGGAGGTTGCATCGGAACTCACCGACAGCCGGAAATCTTAACAGCTTTAAGAAAATAAAGTCTCAAGGTAGGAGAACGCGTCGGCAGGTCATAAGAGAAAGCTAGCACAAGAATTTATCAGAAATCAGTTCGTGTACACAAGAAGCTAAAGTCTGGAACACGGTTGGTAGGGTAGCAGGTAGTCAAGTACACTCACGCCCACTCCTAAACACACAGGGTGACAGCCTGGAAGATCAGGTGAACTTCCTCGGTGCGCACTACGTGCAGGTGTCTAGCACGTCCACTATACTGAAGCTTTCAAAAGATATAAAGCAAGAATAGAAAAGCAGAAACTAGAATAGAAGTGTACAAAATACGAGGCATACAACCAACCTTTCAACTTAGCTGAGCTGCAAACGTCACTAAACTCCTGCAGTAATTCTCCCCCATGCTTCGACCGTGTCATGTATGAAATATGTTGAAAAACCTACCACTAAAAACGCGAAAACTTTATTTTCCTTATACAATGCTATCTGGCATTCTTGCACCATCCCTACTTCCGGGAATTAGGCTATTTTTATTCCTATATCTAAACAGGGCAAGGACCCTTCCCCAGTTTCGAATTATAGGCCCATTGTACATACAAGCGGCCTTTGCAAACTTTTTAAAAAGATAATATACCGCCGACTATTACATTACTTTGAAACACAATATCTGCTCGACCGATTACAGTGTGGGTTTCGAGATGGTTGATCCACCACTGATCATCTGGTGCGTATCGAGGCAGAGATCCAAGATGCTTTCGTCCACAAACAATACTTATTCCTGCGTTCCTCGATATTGAGAAGGCTTACGACACAACATGGCGTTTTGGCATATTAAGAGATTTGTCTCACCTGGGTGTGCACGATAGAATGCTTTCCATAATGGAGACTTACTTGTCCAATCGGAAATTCCATGTCCGTGTGCGCAGTGTTCTGTCCCAAACTTTTGTCCAAGAAATGGGATACCGCAAGGCGGTGAACTATTTTACTCTTTTTATTATCAAAATGAATTCCTTGCACCTGTCCATCCCCCGCAGTATGTTCTATTGTACATATGGCGATGACGTCCAGCTTGTGTTTAAGTCATGCAACTTGGCAACGTGTGAGCGGCAGGTTCAGCTAGGTTTAAACACGGTCTCCCAATGAGCAGAAGAAAATAGATTCCGATGGAACCCACAAAAAAGCACTTGTGTACTGTTCTCTCAAAAGAGAGGCATTCACTCAGAACCTGACATTCAACTGAATGGTCAACGTCTGTCTGTTAATGCTGAGCATAAATTCTCAGGCCTAATTTTGGACCACAAGCTAACCTTCATACCGCACATTAAGTATTTAAAAACAAATTTGTAAAAGCCATGAATGTTCTAAAAGTGCTGTCACGTACTACGTGGGGCAGGCAATGTACCATAAATTTGTAAAGAAGCCCCATTCGCACCCGCTTAGATTAGGGGGCCGTTGTTTATCAGTCTGCGACTCAAAGTGCTTTGAAGATGCTGGACCCCGTGCACCATTCAGGCATCCGCCTTTCTAGGGGTGCTTTTCGCACCAGCCCCGTAGAAAGCCTTTACTATGAGTCAAATGAGTGGTCACTTCATCTGCAGAGAATTTACATGTCCTTTGTATATTTTCCTAAGGTGAAAGCAGACGAGAAGAGCCCCTCATACTCCACTATTATAATTTGTCGAGCTCCATTCTGTTTCAATACAGGCCTTCGATACGGCAGCCCTACTCCTTTCGCCTGAAGGGTTAGCTGAAGGAACTGGTGTGTCATTTAATCACAGTTTATTGACTCCTGTGGCATACCCGCCACCGTGGCACTGGCAGACCGTGGCACTGGCACTAGAGACGGCGATGTGTCTTTCCTAGAAGTTACAAAACACGTGCCCATTGCCCATATCCGAACAAAATTACTGGAACTTCAACACAAATACACACGTCCTGAGTTCTTTACAGATGCCTCTAAGTCTAACTCCTCTGTGTCTTACGCTGTTGTCGGCCCATTCTTTGCGGATGCGGGCCCTCTACATCCAGACACAAGTATCTTCACAGCGCAAGCTTACGCGATACTTGTGGCCGCTAAAAACATCAAATGATTGCAACTACAAAAAGCAATAATTTATACTGACTCCCTCAGCGTGGTAACAGCTCGGCAAACTCTTGAAAACAAAAAAAAAACAACACCTGTGCTCATCTCACTTTACTCTATTTTATGCACACTCTAAACACTCAAACAACATGTTATAGTGTACTGGGTGTCAGGGCACCGTGATATCCAAGGCAACGTGATGGCGGATCAGCTTGTTGCATCCGTCCACGACAGCACTGCCACTACATCCATATCAATCCCAGCCCTTGATCCTAAACCATCTCTCAAATGAAAGCTCAGGGACTGCTGGCAGAGAAAGTGGAATAAACACACACAAAACAAACTACACACTATAAGGCCACACCTTGGCCATTGGCCACTAGTATCGAAATCACGTCTAACAGAGGTAACACTAAGGAGGCTCAGGATAGGACACACATACACGACGCACTTATATCTTTTGTCCGATGGCGACCCACCATCGTGTGACAGATGCGGTGAAGCACTAACAGTTTTTCACAATTTCATTCAGTGTGAACAATTAGACACTCTAAGAAGACAACAATTTCCATTACCCTACCGACAACATAAACCATTACACCCTGCAATGTTCGTTGGTAGGGAACCACTTTTCACTCGTGAATAATTGCTAGCTTTTCTAAGAGATGTGCGCTTCTACCATGTATTATACCCAGGCATTGCGTAGCGCGACTTCTCAGGAGAGGTTGCTGCAGCGGTAGCTACATTGAAAAGCACTGGCCTCGTGGCCCTTGGGCTCAAGGGCACTGATCAGGCACATGTGCTAGTGACAAATATTTTTACACATGCTTTTATTACAAAAACTTATTGTCAGCTGATTTTACTATACATATCATGCCACTGTCATGACTTTAATACTTGTTTTTACTCGCATTAGCGCGAGGAATTTTAAGGCCCCTATACTGCCACGCATAAAATTATTGTCCACATCTCTGGTCACTGAAATGGCGCTCTTGTGCATCAATGGCCCTTGCGCCATAAAGCACCAAACATCATCACTCAGAACGAGAAATCAGAGCTGGCCTGCAAAACCTCAAGACCAAATTAGCCCTCGGGCCTGACATGGTATCTAACAAAATTCTCTGGAATATGGCTGATCAGGCAATAAAACACCTCTCAGGTTACATGAACACGTGCTGAACGAATGGCAAAATACCGGACGAATGGAAAAAGTCGGACGTGGTCCTCATCCCCGAGCCTGGACATCGAAGGTATGAGGCTAATATCTCTTGCTTCGAGTGTCGGAAAGTGATGGAGCATGCTTTCCTTAATGGGATCAATGGGCATCTGGAAGCAACCAATGCGTATCCCACATCCGCATTAGGCATCAGACCAGGACTGTCGACCCACGACGCCATGATACATATAAAGGAACAAGTCATTGACGTGGCAGAAGAGGAGTTCCGTGCCATCGTAGGGTTGGACTTATAAAAAGCTTTCGACAGTGCTCATCACTAGACCGTCCCAGAGAAATAATGAAATAATTGGAAGCGCAAGCCAACGGGACACAAGAAAAGAGACAAACAAGCGTAGTTTGTACCAACTAGCCCGCCTGTCAACCCTTCTGCAAGTCCCAGAGAGAGTAACACAACTTAACCTAGGCGAGGGGGGTACGAATATATCAAGGGCTTCCTCACTGATAGAAAGGCCCAGATAGAAATAGATGAAGAAGAAAGCATACAAGTCAACATGGGAAGCGCGGGTACCCCACAAGGCTCTGTAATCTCCCCATTGCTCCTTAACCTCAAAATTAATGGACTACCCCGAAAGATCAACATTGAAAAAATTATTCACACGATATATACGGATGATATACCACAAGAACCTAAAGAGATACATCCACAACCACACAGGAGACTAGATAGGTCACATGAAGTAGACTGGAGACGCCTATTGAGGGGAACATTCCAAATATCAGTGCGCCTCAACCACAAATATTCCAATAAAATTTCCGACGCTGGCTTTATCACATGTGCACACAAATACGCAGACATAGAACACATCTTTTGGAAACGCTCACACATTACACGGTTCTTCAATCACGAAAACCCGGACCTCCTTGAGACGCGTTGGCTCGGCGCTACGGCTAGCTCAGAATTTGAAGACCAAATTGGCGCCAAACAGGAGGTGAGGGAACTGGCGAAAAGGCTAAACCTAACCGGGACCGCTCAAGTGGCCTATAGGCCCGGACGCTAAGCTGCAGATTTTAAATAAGGTTTCATCCATTCATCCTATGCTAACATGCGCATATCATCAGAAAAACGAAACAAACACATTTACCAGGCGTGTCAGTCAGTGATCTAGTATTGTCCCTAGCTTTGAGCAGCACGTCAGAATATTCTTTCACTCAACCAAGCAGGGTAACTAACAATTCTGCCCAATTATCTTCTTAATCAGTTCTCTAAGAAAGAAGTCTCTAAGAAAGAAGTAGCATTAGCTCTTACGAGTAGTCACAATCTTTCGTTCATCGTAAGACAACTGGTAATCCAACTAACTGAGTATTGAAAACGCGTTGCTTAATTAAATTTCAGAATGGTAACCATAATGAAAAGTTTTCAAGATGAAAGTTTTAACGTTTGCTGAGTAGTGTCCACTTTTTAATGTATACTAAGAATAACTTTACTGCTCAACCCTTTTCCAGCTTTTGTGTGTGCAAAAAAAAAAAACAAACAAAAAGTGTTCGTGGCCGCAGTTAGCTCAAGCATCTTGTGCTATACAGATGTAGCAGCACAGGAAATTTTGGTTTTTTACATTTTTTACCTTTTCCTTTCATTGTCTTTTGAACCTTTAACAGCTGTAAACACATAGAAATAAAAAAGTATGTAAACAATTGTGCGGTATAACACTCAAGGTGTACAGTACTCTCAGGACGTTCGATCCTGGAGTGACGTAGGAGCATAAAAAAAAAAGAGTTAACCGGCGGGTTCAGCTTCGTATTTCAGGATAGAAAGCTGCCAGAAAGACAAAAAAATGAAATCATTTATGTCGAGCCTCATGCGATAGTATAACAATCCAAAGTTCACTAAGGATATGAAGAACGAAAAAAAAAAACAAACAGAAAGTAGTTTTGGCATAACCCTGACGACACCGCATCTTGAAGAGATTTCTTTTATTTTGAAAGGGCCGTAAACTATTCCCGGAAATTGGATTTACGCTATCTCAGACAAGAATGTTTTTCAGAAAGAAGCTATTATGCTTGGAAAATCTGCCTTTAGGAACGAGCCGGAGACGCGTCTTGATCCCGATCAAACGCTGACGTGTGTACGTTTGGCTCCGGCTACTTACCGTGTTATGACCACCTCTTCAGGTCCTTGGACCCTGGATCACACATCACACCAACTGTAAGTGGACCTGGCACCCATTCGACACCTTGTTGGGATGTGATAATGCTCCTTGAGAACAGTGCTGACTGTTTATTGTTCAGCTCGACCGCTTCCGCGCTAGGCCTAACCGCCGGCCTAGTATGAGTGGAGGCGCCCAGCGCGACGCGGCCAGCGTCGCAGCGGGCGTCGCTGCTGGAGGCGACGCCGCTCGCTCATGGCGTGCTCTACATGCTGACCTTCGTCCCACTGGTTCATCGGCTGACACCTGCGCAGCGGATCTGAAGAAACCATCTTCATGGGAGCCTAAACCTCCACCACTGCCCGATGCGGACTACAAGGTGATTCTTCGGATACGCGGGGGTCTCGACTGTACCAAGTTGCACCCCTGTGTCTTACGACAACTCGTTCTCAAAGCAGTTGGACTTCCCATCAGCAGCCCTGATCAAATCAGGGTCAATCCCACCAGTCACACAGTGCTCGTGAGTACGTCAAGCATGGACCGAGCAGATTTATACCACAACATCCGGACCTTAAAGTTCAACGGAGTCCCCTACGAAGTCGTCACCCACGTTGCCGACCCTGTAGATTCTTGTCGTGGAAGGTTTCATCTCCCTCTGGATTACGCTGACGAGGAAATCCTTCCAACCCTCCAAAGATGTAATCCAGCCATGACCATTGGGGCCGCTCGCCGACTGAGCACCACCGAAACCATCTTGGTTGTTTTCCGTGGCACGCACGTCCCTTTTTACATCAACTACGAAGGCTGCACGCTTCGCTGCCGCCCATTCCGACTGAAGGTGGAAGCCTGCACCCGTTGCCGAAAAATTGGACATCGCCAGGATGTCTGCCCCTCTACTCCCGATGCAATCTGTCACAAGTGCGGACTGAAGGATTCCTCAATGGACCATGAATGTGAACCCGTCTGTGTCGTGTGTGGTGGAGCTCACATCACCGGTTCCCCATTGTGCAAACAGCGTTACAAGACTAAGACACCTAAATACCAGACACCTAAGCCCTCAGAAGTTCCATCATCCCGGACACCGAGCCTTAATCGCTCGCAAGAGCGTGGCCCACAGCGGGGTCGCAGCAAGAGCAAGAGGCGGGGCCCAAACTCGACTCCCAAAGAACTTGACTTCCCGACCCAGTCAACGAACCCCCATTCCACCAGTCATCTGCCAAACCCATTAAAGGTAAGCTGGGCACAGGCAGCTTCCTCTAACTGCTCCTTATCTCAAAACATTAGCCTAGAAAAAGTTCTAGCTGAAAACGCTAGCCTCAAGGCAGAAATTCAAAAGTTAAAGCTCGAGCTACAATCCCGAATGCCCCTTAGCAATCTTTCGCAGCATTCCGAACCACGATCTTTCATTCCTGCTCAATCGCCCCCTGCTGTTGAACCCACGATACCTCTTCCTCCTACTGACATGGACACTACAATGCCTCGAGACACCTCCCAGCTGCCACCCTCAAATAAGCGCAAAACCCCTGCCACACCACGCGAAGAAGAATCTCTCAGCGACACAGTTCTAACTCTTAACGATAGGATAAACGCCCTCGAAAATAAAACACAGAAGAAATTCGCCGTCATTGAAAGTAAGATTTCTCACATAGAGAGCAGATTCACAGCTCAGGAGACGGGCCAAGCTGCCATAAATGACAAACTTGACAAGTTTCTAGATTTTGTACAAACTCAAATGCAGCAGACCACTGCATGGATTGCGGCCGTCACGGCCAATAATCCAAATATAGCCGTACCCGCCTTCTCTCCTACACCCCCTCCCGACAATGGCTGCAAACCCTAATCGCTCGAACTTTGTAGTATGGCAATGGAACTGCAGGGGGTTCCGCAAAAAGAAAGCGACTCTTCAACAATATTTGGCCTCCTGCCCCAAACCCCCTGCAGTCATTGCCCTACAAGAGACCCACGGAAACATAACTTTTCCCGGTTACAGTGTACACCAAACTAAATCTCTAAATTCTCCCGATACTGCAATATTAACGCAAAAACATTTGACGGTAACTCACTCTAATTTCGACGGCGTCGATGTGGAGCACAACTTTTTGGAGGTCCTTCCTTGTAAAACTCAAGAATCGCCTTTATACGTATTAAACGTCTATAGTAGGCCACAGGCGAAACACCATCGCTTCAATACTCTCTTTGCCCGAGCCATTGCGGCCGCGAAACATCACCCTCTCCTAATACTTGGTGATTTTAATGCACCAAATCAAGTATGGGGCCACTCTGTTTCTACACCCAAGGGTAGGGCTTTGTGGGTTCACATACAGGATCACCGCCTCACCCTCCACAACAATATAGACATGCCCACTAGATTAGGTAATAGTGTAGCTAAAGATACATCTCCCGATCTTACACTCAGCCATCGCGTTCACTTTGTCACATGGACCAACCTGAACATTAACTTCGGTAGTGACCACTACATTATTCAAACTACCATACACTTCCGACACAAACCTTTAGCTCCCAAGCGCCTGAGCCTTATTAACTGGAACAAGTTTCGCGAGGCCCGTCACTGCTCGGCGCCTACTGAGATAGATGATATCTCGGAATGGGTACAGCAATTGCACACTGACACAAAAACGCATACCACCATGTTACCACCTGATACGCCTTTTACAATAGTTGACACCCGACTTCTTCACATGTGGGAAGCTAAGCAATCTCTCCTCAAACGCTGGAAGAAGAGGCGACATAATCGCCGACTGAGACTGAGAATTGCGAGACTCGATTTGCAAATTCAGGACTATGCCATACAGCTTGCTTGTCAACAATGGACCCAGAAATGCGAAAGCATGCATGGCCACCTAGACAGCAAGATGACATGGCAGCTCCTGCGGCATTTATTAGACCCTACCATATCACGTACCGCAAATAATCATCACATTAACAAACTACTTCACTCGCACAAAGGTAACTTAAACACTCTTTTTAATGATCTTCGCGACAAACACCTACCCAGCGCGTATCGATACGATGCACCTGACTATATCGGACAACCAAATGATGATCTCAGTAGCCCCATAACGGAGGCTGAGGTTAGACACGCGCTTGCGAACCTTCGCACCTCATCTGCACCAGGCCCTGACCTCGTCAATAATAAACTTCTCCGCAACTTAGATGAAAACTCAATTATAGCCCTCACTAAATTTTTTAACCACTGCTTCGACACTTCTACCTTGCCGGCTGCGTGGAAGGACGCCAGAGTTATTTTCATACCAAAACCTGGTAAGCCCATAAACACAGCCAACCTACGTCCGATTTCCCTCACTTCATGCATCGGAAAAACACTTGAACATGTAATCCTCAACCGCCTTAGCAAATTTATAGAAGAACACAACTTATACCCTCACGAAATGATAGGCTTCCGTAAATCCCTTTCCAGTCAAGATGTCATGCTTCGACTGAAGCATGACATCATTATCCCTAACTCTAGCCTCGATACTCAAGCAATTCTCAGTCTCGATCTCCATGGGGCTTTTAACAACGTCAGCCACACTGCCATATTGAGTGAACTGAGCGCTATAGGCGTTGGTAAAAAGATTCATGATTACATATCTGCGTTCCTTTCGAACCGTACGGCAACTATTTACATTGGGTCTGAACACTCTTGTTCTTACTCCTTGGGGAGTTTCGGCACACCTCAAGGATCAGTGTTATCACCTTTCCTTTTTAACATCGCGATGATGCCGCTGGCTCGAACGCTGAGATCCATATCAGATCTCAAATTTTCACTTTATGCAGATGATATTACCCTCTGGATGACAGGCGGCTCCGATGGTCACATTCAGGAAACTCTGCAGACTGCTGCTGACAGGGTGGTGGTTTGTGCGGGTAACATGAATCTGACCTGTTCACCCACTAAATCTGAACTGCTCCTCCTTCCTGCCCATCGGGGCTCTGAAAAGCACATCTCTGATATACAAATAACACTGAACAATACACCCGTGCCTAAAGTTGACAGACTCAGGGTGCTTGGACTACACATACAACGAAATCGACTAAACACACACACCATTAAAGCACTTCAAACAACTGTGGACCACACTCTACGCCTTATAGGCAGGATATCTAATAAGCATGGCGGGCTACGAGAGGCAGAGCTCCTCCGCCTCATCCAAGCCTTCGTCCTCAATAAAGTGACTTATTCTCTCCCTTATCTGTTCCTTCTGAGAAGAGAACAAAATAACGTAGACACTTTGTTACGTAAAATCTACAAATTCGCTCTCGGAGTCCCCATTCGAACGTCCACCGCACGGCTCATGGAGACAGGCACATTGAACACCTTAACTGAACTTATTGAAGCACACTTAACTTCACAATATGCTCGTCTTTCCAACACACAGACCGGAAGATACATACTCGATACCCTCAGTATCAGGCCAACTCCAACCACTAACGCCAAACACACTATTCCGCGTGAAATACACAAGAATCTACTCATTCCGCCGCTCCCTAAAAACATGCACCCTGTGCACCACGAGCAACGTCGACGACAGCGTGCAAAAACTCTCGAAAAACGATTTTCTACTTCTAAAGAAGTGCTCTACGTTGACGCTGCCGAATACAGTACTCGTCCTTTTTTCGCCCTCTCAGTTGTGAATTCGCTAGGTCAGATATCTGCTGCTGCTTCTATTTCTGCTTCCTCTTCTGAGGAGGCGGAAGAAGCAGCCATAGCTCTGGCCCTTACAGTTCCAAATTATTCACTTATTATTAGTGATTCAAAAACTGCCATCTACAATTTTGGAGCGGGTAGGGTGTCCAAAACAGCCCTCTCCCTCCTTTTGGCCCATCCCCCGCAACAAGACACGGCTTTAATATGGACTCCCGCGCACGCGGGCCTTGCCGGTAACGAGGCGGCTCACGCCAGCGCCCGAGGATTTACGTTCCGGGCGCAGGCGCTGGAAGAGCCAGGCCCCGTTTCGACAACGGCACCGTTGCTGCGCGGGATCGCCTTTTAACATTTCACGACATCTGTAGTCACTACCGCCTTGGTCGTTTATCCTTACCGCCGCTAACGTCGAAATCCATACGAAGGCGCGAAGTACTGTGGCGACAGCTGCAGACTCACACCTTTCCTTCTCCTTACATTCTTCACCTCATGTACCCTTCTCTTTACCCGTCCTCCTCCTGTAAATATTGCCCCGCACAGAAAGCAAATCTTAATCATATCATGTGGGGGTGCCCTAAGCACCCCCCTCCACCGTCCCTTCGAAAACTAATTAGTAATGAGGAGCAGTGGGAGGCTGCCATGCGCAGCTTGAAACCCGACGTCCAGGAGGCCATCCTGGGTTGGGCAGAGAGGGTTGCGGAGGACTATCGAGCGTAGCAATCTCTCCTCATCTCTCTTCCATTGCACCTTTCCTTTACAAAGGAAAAATAAAGTTTATACCTACCTTAGGAACGAGCCTTCCTAACACATCTGCCTCTTCTTCATTCTTGATAAGAAGTAACAGAAAACGACGCAAAGCAAAGTATTGAAGATGTTATTCCTGAAAATGTAATGCAAATGTGAAGAAAAAAGAAAGTGCGCGGGAAGATAACTTGCCGCTGAGTGGTACCTAACCTGCGACAATTGAATAACGCGTCCGATGCTCTTCCACCTGAGCAATGTCGGTGGTGCACGTACCCGTTCAATTCGTAGAGTATGCAGGTTATACTGGCAAAAAATGAGTACTTGCCGTCATGGTCATCACTGGCGCTGATTAACACTCTCATGTTTAAATGCACTATAAACCCATAAAGTGGATGTAGTGACGAGTGCCGCTGTAGCTCAATGGGTGTGGATCATTGAACGTATTAATCGCAGGTCACCGGTTTCGTCCCTGCTTGCGGCAAGTTTGTTATTCATATAGTTTCATTTCTTCACATTTACATTAGAATTGCTACTAATAATATGTCTAATAAATTACTTGGTGTTATTGTCTGTTATTTATCATTATTACATACGTTTGTTAAAAAAAACAAAAACGAGCGATCAAATTTCCACTTTTCTTGTTGATTCGTTGGTTAATATAAAGAAAGATAACATATTTATACAGATAGTCACGCGTATGTAATTGTAACTATGCTAATGGAGAATCGACATCGAGACATAGGTGAACACTGCTCCATCTATAGAGATAGCTGCGCCAATGACCATAAACGCGGAAGTGATATCTCTGTTACAATGTAAAAACGAAGATCTTTGATGATGGTAATGTGAATGAAGATGATTATGAGTATGAAAAAATTATGTAAAAGCAAAAATGGAGGTAGGGTGCATATTCTGGGAATCTTATGAGAACCTTTGTGAAGGTCCGGGTCTGCTGAATGATCCCCCGACAGGTCTCGGGGCCACCGTCGAAAAAGGTACCTTCTCACGGCTCTGGTGTTATGGTGGAACGATGGATTGGTCGGAGAGAAACGAATCAGGCAGCGGTGCTCTCCACGATGACGCCGAAAATTGTAAAGGTCGCGCTACAACTTGGGCAGGCGTCGGCATAGCGAGTTGAGTATATTTATGCATGAGGTGCAGATTTGTAAAAAGTTCGGTTTGGCAGCCGGCGAAGTATGACAATCTCCTCTCGTGTGTAGGATATTGGAGGCTGATGAGATAAGGAGGAAGAAGGGAGTGGAACAGCTAGACTTCGTAATCGCATGTCAACTGAGTGATGGCTTGTTAAAACACAAGTGCAAGAAGAGGGCAAGATAAGTTTGTGATCATCATCATCATCATCATCATCATCATCACCAGTCTGATTACGTCCGCTGCAGGACAAAGGCCTCTCCCATGTTCCGCCAGTTAACCCAGTCCTGTGCTTGCTGATGCCAATTTATACCCGGAAACTTCTTAATCTCATCTGCCCACCTAACCTTCTGTCTCCCCCTAACCCGCTTCCTTTCTCTGGGAAACCAGTTAGTTACCCTTAGTGACCAGCGGTTATCCTGTCTACGCGCTACATGTCCGGCCCATGTCCATTTCCTCTTCTTTATTTCCACTATGATATCCTTAACCCCCGTTTGTCCCCTAATCCACTCTGCTCTCTTCTTGTCTCTTAAGGTTACACCTACCATTTTTCCTTCCATTGCTCGCTGCGTCGTCCTCAATTTAAGCTGAACCCTCTTTGTAAGTCTCCAGGTTTCTGCTCCGTATCTAAGTACCAGCAAGATACAGCTGTTATATACCTTTCTCTTTAGGGATAGTGGCAGTCTGCCTGTCATAATTTGAGAGTGCTTGCCGAATTTGCTCCACCCCATTCCTATTCTTCTAGTTACTTCAATCTCGTGGTTCGGCTCTGCAGTTATTACCTGTCCTAAGTAGACATAGTCTTTTACAACTTGAAGTGCACTATTACCTATCTCGAAGCACTGCTATGTTCCGAGGTTGTTGTTCGTTACTTTCGTTTTCTGCAGATTATTTTAAAACCCACCTTTCTGCTTTCCTTGTCTAATTCCGTAATCATGAGTTGCAATTCGCCCCCCGAGTTACTCAGCAATGCAATGTCTTTGGCGAAGCGCAGGCTACTAAGTTTGTGATATACCTATAATAATGGTGGCTTGAAATAAGATAATTTAACTACGTGATGAGGAATCCTTTTGTGTAACATCGTGTTAATTTGGAATTGATAGAGTGTGCGTTTGTTCTCCAGTCGGGACACAGTGATATTACGAAGTATAGATCATGATTGCGCGTCTCCTAATACAACGCCTCAGATCACTTTGTGTCGTGTAGATTAAACTCATTCATGAAAATTTCGTGCCCAAAAAAGTTTCACCACGTGCATTCGTACTGAAACTTTTGTCCAGCGGAATTTCCTATTTATACGCAGAACACACACACACACACACACACACACACACACACACACACACACACACACACACACACACACACACACACACACGCACACACACACGCACACGCACACGCACACGCACACGCACACGCACACGCACACACACACACACACGCACGCACGCACCCACCCACTGTCACGGGTACCGTTAATTCGGGAGGTGATCGCCGGGCTAATTCCAAGGGCCGAAGTATCGGCCCCCCGAACCGCACCACGAAAGCGTGGACAATTTAGAAGTGGTCCTATTTGGCGGGCCAGCGGACGCCGACTGTGGCCCAAAGAACAAGTCAGAGGCGAGAGTTGATAAACAAAACAAAATTATATTCTCAATTATGTCAGATCAAAACGATACAAAAGTATGCACGCTCGACAGTAGTTGAATACAATATGTCATCAATCAAACAACGTACTTCGCAGTACAATCAGCCACACTCGAAACAACGGACACAGACAACAATACGCACTACAATGCAGTCGCATGCATCGAACAACCAAGACACTTAAAGACTAAAGAGTTAGAAAACTTATTCAGTCCAAAGTTCTTGAAACAAAAGTCTGGATGATACTCTTCCGAGAATCACTCACTCAAAGTCCAGCGTTGTTGTCGTTCTGCTGCCCCCGAATTTTCTCTTCCAGGAAACATCGCGTCTTCAATTGGCCGCTCTCCAGGCTCCAAACTTTTTCGCCGGAAACACGTCGGCTTCACACACGCAGCTGTTGCCCCGCGGCTTCGCTCGATAGCGGTAGACACACACTCTTGCCTGTAGCTCGAGTCTTCTTCCCTCAGGTGAAATCTTCTTCTTCTCCTCCTTTGTCACGGAAGACAAAAGGCTTCGCCCACAAGGCGGAACACCCTACGCACTCTGGCGCAGACTTTCTTCTTCTCTTGCTTTGTAACTACGAACAAAACCTTCACCGACAGACGCGGCGGAATAACCCCACGCACACTGGCGCTAACTTCCTTCTTCTCTTGATCTCCCATCTCTGCTGCTCGGTTAAATACCTTCCGCGCGAGATTCCAGAAAATTCTTATCACTTCGTCGGCGCGATGCGCAGCAAAGGCTGGGGGAAAGCACGAGACGGTTCGACGGCCGTCTGCGACGGATGACGCAACCCGGCATCACCACGCGCCTTTCCATCGAGAAATTTCCAGGGCTTGCTCGGCCGCGATGTGAGGAGGTTCGTCGGCGAACCTGCGCATCCGAGGGGAGAGGGACGTGCGCCCGGGGAGTCTTTGGATGCTTGTTTTCTTTTTTATCGTTGACCTCGAGGCGTCTCTGTCTCTCGGGCGCTTCGTCGCGAGAATTTGGCGGCGCGCCCTTTTTGAGCGCTCGTTTTGTGACACTGCCCCCTACTTCAAGAACATTATCTCATAATATTCAAAACCACACAAACGAGCGAGAACAGTCCCCACATTCTAAAAGACTGTAACATAGTCCGTCGCTCATGGCGCGTCACAACCATAATAGAACACTCAATACAATTGTATATCGTAATTCAATCTCACAACCCATGAAATATAACCACAAGTACATGACTACAACACTCCATCACATATTCCAAACAATACAAATGTACAAAGTTCTGTCTTTACAACAATTGTACAATACTATACATCACATCACCGTAACAAAAATTTTGCTTCACTCGACATGGAGTTGTGGCACAGGATAACAACCACATTAACTTAACATATTGCACTCAGCACTGTCAAACACATTCCGATTCGACCTCAACACCTATCCCATGTACTTCGAGCGGCGCTTGCGCCCTTTCTTGCGGTACTCGCTCGATCTCTTGTTTTTTCTCGTTCTTTTCCGACGAGCCCTTACTAACGACGGTATTTGAGGCGGCGTCTCAGCCATCGTATTAACTTCCTACACTGTTAACGGGTCATAACGCTCAAACGATCCTGTCCGGTTATTCACCCGCTTGTTCATGTCACGACATTGGACCTGGCTGGCCGACTCCATCACCTTCACGCTGTCGGTCGGTTGAGGTCGTGCCGACGTAAGTCCAGCTGCCCAGCACGTGAACTCATTCAACACGATCATCTCCTCATTCACTGTCTCTTGCATCGCGGCTTCACCTTGGGCCTAAGTGAGATCCGTCACGGGAAGCTCCTCAACTGTATGTCGCGGTAGCTGGGTTGGCGAGGGCTCTATCTTAGGGTCTTCTCCCAAACATTCGGGATCATTTGGCCCTCGTGTTCATGCGATGTTTCCGGTGACGAAGTCGTACAGGGGGTTTGTCATGCATAGAGCAGTAACCTTCCCGCTGAAGAACGGGGTTTCAACCTCAATTTCTGCTTCGGGAAGCATCCGAACCGTACTGTCAATGAGGCAAACTGGTTTCGTTTTGCCTGTTAACTCACTTTCCCGTACCAAATTTCTCCGCACGATAACCGTGGAGCTACCGGTGTCTCTTAACCCCGTAATCTTCTTGCCCGCAACTTTTCCAGGCAGCGTTGGCATTCCCTTCGTAACACCGGTTGGCGGTTTCGTCATTACAGCACCCACAATGGGAAGTTTCTCCCCATTTTTCAACTCTACGAATCCGTCGGTGACGGCATTATCATCGAATTTCGGTGCCACTTGCACACAGGATACCTGGTGAGTTTGACTCACTCTGTTATGACATGCGTCTGCTTTGAGCCCAGTCAGACCACACTTGAAACAATTTACGACCGTAGGGCTCGTAAAGATCGTCCGACAGCTGTTCGCGCGATGACCCACTCGGTTACACAGAAAACATCGCGGAACACTCTCCGGTGCACGCTTCTTTTGTTCGGGTGCCGAATTTTTCGAATCTTCGGGACACTTCTTCTTGACCTTGGCCAAATTAGTTCCACCTTGCGCTTCCAAAGATGGATCAGCCAATGCAAGCATGCCTTCAAGTAACTCAGCCTTCCTCTGTTTCAAGTACAGCGACAGGCTTGGGTGGCAACTGGTAAGAAATTGCTCTCTAATGAGGAGCTCTCTGAGCTCATCGTACTCCTGCGCTGTCCCTGAAAGTTCAATCCATCTGTCGAAATAATGGCAAAGTCGGGCGGCGTACTGCGTAGCCGTCTCACCATCAGCTGGCTTACCTGTCCGAAATCTGTCCCGGAAACCTTCCACAGTAAATCTAAATTGCTTCAGTAAAGCAGCTTTCACCTCTGCATAGTTGGCTGCGTCGGTCGGCGTCAGCCTACCGTACACACTGAGCGCTTCACCACTGAAGCAAGTACTCAAAGCAGTTGCCCATTGATGTTCCGGCCAATTCGGGTTCCTTGCAATCGTCTCAAATCTGTGAAGGTACGCGTCAAGGTCGTCCTTCCTTTTATCAAACGGTACGAGCAGCTTGCTTGGCTTCAAGCGGAAGCCATGATATTCCCGTTCGCTGCTTTCAACACTTGGACGGGAGTTTCACTTCGCTGTTGCAAACGGAGCCGCTCGAGTTCCATCTCGTGCTGCTGCTGCCGTTCTCTTTCAGCCATCTCCGCTTGTCTTTCTTCTTTCAACTGTCACTCCCTCGCTTCTCTTTCTTCTCTCGCCCTTTCGGCTGACAACTTATCTCTTTCCAGCACCAAGTTCAATTGCTGCTCTCCTTTTTCGTTCAGCTGTCGCCCCTTTACCTTTCTTTCTTCTTTCGCCATTTCAGCGGCCAGCCTTTCTCTCTCCAACTCAGCTGCTTTTTCCACTTTGGCTCTTTCGACCGACAACCTTTCTTTTTCCAGCTCAGCTGCCTTTTCTTCTTTGGCCCTCTCTTTTTGATCTTTTTCCTTCTGGGTGACGCACTTCCGTAGTTCAGCGCCAGAAAGACCCATCTTCTCACCAAGAGCTACTAACTTTTCGAGATTCACTGTGTCTCGCAAATGAAGTCTTGCCGCGTGCAAAGAGTATCTGCCTAAATCAGTCTATCGGAACACTCCCCTCCACTCGTTAATGAGAACACTGAGCAACACACAAAATCGTTCCGATACCAGTATCGACAACTCGAGGCTCTTTCTCACTACTTTGGACACACTGTGCACCAAAAAGGTCCTGTCGCGGACGCCAGAGTAATTGTCATGGGTCCCGCTAATGCGGGAGGCGATCGCCGGGCTAATTCCAAGGGCGGAAGTATCGGCCCCCCGAACCGCACCATGAAACCGTGGAAACTTAGAAGTGGTCCTATTTGGCGCGCCAGTGGACGCCGGCTGTGGCCCAAAGAACAAGTCAGAGGCGAGATATAATAAACAAAACAAAATTATATTCTCAATTATGGCAGATCAAAGCGATACACTAGTATGCACGCTCGACAGTAGTTGAATACAATATGTCATCAATCAAACAACGTACTTTGCAGTACAATCAGCCACACTCGAAACAACAGACACAGACAACAATACGCACTACAATGCAGTCGCATGCATCGAACAACCAAGACACTTAAAGACTAAAGAGTTAGAAAACTTATTCAGTCCAAAGTTCTTGGAACAAAAGTCTGGATGATACTCTTCCGAGAATCACTCACTCAAAGTCCAGCGTTGTTGTCGTTCTGCTGCCCCCGAAGTTTCTCTTCCAGGAAACCTCGCGTCTTCAATTGGCCGCTCTCCAGGTTCCAAACTTCTTCGCCGGAAACACGTCGGCTTCACACACGGAGCTGTTGCCACGCGGCTTCGCTCGATAGCGGTAGACACACACTCTTGCCTGTAGCTCGAGTCTTCACCCCTCAAGTGGAAATCCTCTTCTTCTCCTCCGTTGTCACTGAGAACAAATGGCTTTGCCGACAAGGCGTAACACCCTACGTACTATGGCGCGAATTACCTTCTTCTCCTGTTTGGTCACTGAGGACAAAACCTTCGCCGACGACACGACGAAACACTCTAGGCACTCCGGCGCATACTTTCTTCTTCTCCTGTCTTGTCACTAAGGACGAAACCTTCACCGACAGACGCGGTGGAAGGACCCTACGCACACTGGCGCTAACTTCCGTCTTCTCCTGATCTCCCATCTCTGGTGCTCGGTTAAATACCTTCCGCGCGAGATTCCAGAAAATTCTTATCATTTCGTCGGCGCGATACGCAGCGAAGGCTGGGCAAAGTGCGAGACGGTTCGAGAGTCGTCCGCGACAGATGACGCAACCCTGCATCACCGCGCCCCTTTCCACCGAGAACTTTCCAGGGCTTGCTCGACCGCCGATGTGAGGAGATTCGTCGGCGAACCCACGCTTCCGAGAGGAGAGGGATGCGCGCACGGGGAGTCTTTGGATACTGGTTTTCTTTTTTATCGTTGACCTCGAGGCGTCTGTCTCTCCGGCGCTTCGTCGCGAGAATTTGGCAGCGCGCCTTTTTTGAGCGCTCATTTTGTGACACACACACATACACACACATCCACACACACACACAAACACACACACACACACACACACACACGCACACGCACACGCACACACACACACACACACACACACACAGAGGGAGAGAGAGAGACAGAAATCACATTTGATAATAAAATGAGGAAAAACAATTGATTCACTTTGTTCTCGTCGCACAGAGACAGCGTGGTTATCATTATGCAAATTTGTGCTAATATTTTTACAAACTCTAAATTGTAATATATGTCAGAATAGTAGTGCGAACATGCAATGCTAAAGGCATGCCGGAGAAGAATGCTACTCCGCCATGCTAGATGTGGCAACTATCGACTGCTACATGTGACTAGAGCGATGCTTGGATTGGAGTTACATCGTACCTTACCGTCTTGCAGGGCTTGTGAGAAAACGTAAGGCAAAAGTGTACTCGCGGATTAATACCTGCAGATAAATAACTGCACTTTCTTCAGTGGAGATGGTGCTATATTTAGTTCTGCCGATACTTGAAAACGGTGTGGTATTCTGTAAATCTGCCCCGCCGCGGTGGTCTAGTGGCTAAGGTACTCGGCTGCTGACCCGCAGGGCGCGGGTTCGAATCCCGGCTGCGGCGGCTGCATTTCAGATGGAGGCGGAAATGTTGTAGGCCCGAGTGCTCAGATTTGGGTGCACGTTAAAGAACCCCAGGTGGTCTAAATTTCCGGAGCCCTCCACTACGGCGTCTCTCATAATCCTATAGTGGTTTTGGGACGTTAAACCCCACATATCAATCAATTCTGTAAATCGGCAGTTTGTGTTGAGATTGCGAAAATTGCTTTTTGGTTCACTCAGTAGAGGTCTAGGGACAAAGGCAGCAAAAGATAAGTTACAAAAAAATGAAGATAGACACAGCCTGGGCAACACCATGGATCTTTTCTCACGGCTCTAAGCTTCTGAGCATTCTCTATGACTACGTACGCGTTAAAATTACAGTACGTAACTAAGTAAATGTATAAATCAGTTCCATCAAAGCATGAAGAACGTCTACGCTGTGTTGGAAGTCAGTGATCGGCAACCAATGGTTCCAAACAAATCAATTTTCTCAAACAAGTCGTCGCACAGAATAGTTAGTACTATGTGAATGAAAGTCTGTGATAGTGCGTAGTTCACCTTAGCGGAACAGTGGCTGGGGTGCTCGCCTGCCGACCAGGGTAGCCGAGCGCCAGGTCGATCCTGGCCGTGACGGTCGCATTTCGATGGAGGCAAATTGGTAGAGGCCGGGGTACTGTGCACTGTTAATGCACGTTAAAATACAGCAGATAGTCAAAATTTTTGGAGCCCTTGACTACAGTGTCTTTCATATTGCTATTGCTGCGTTCCTTCATTCAAGTTTTGTTGTCGTCCCGTGGCACCATGTTCAGCGCCGACCATGCCTACGGTGTTAGAGAAGCTTCGAGGCTGTAGTAAATTGTTTTATTAAGATTACGGCCACTTCCTAAACCTTTCAGATTATTCTGGAACCAATGTCGCCGCTAGCGATAACGCTAGAATGTTTGATGGCAAGTGTACAAGTGCCGGCACGCTTCGCCGCTTGTCAGTTGATCGACGGCCGACGGTCAGCTCGCCACAATCGTTGCCAGCTTTTTGCTGTAATCTAACTTTTCTTTTACATGGCCACAAGTTCGGCCCGAATAAACAGTTTCTTATTCGAACTGCAGTCCGATTTCTTCGTTCACGTCATGACCCCGTGACAATATTGTGATTTTGGGACGTAAAACCCCATATGTTATAATAAAATTATTATGCTTGTTGGTAATGCGCTGTTGTCACTGAGGCAAAAATGGAGCCCCAAGTGAAAAAGAACAAAGCGAAAGATGTAGGCCCACTCTTTAACTCGTAACAGCTGTTTTGAGTAGAGGCGCCTACGGTAGGGCCCGCTTCATGTGTAGCGGCATTAAAGTAAAGGCCTGTTTAAAGGGTCCTTCACACCTGCGATAAACGCAGGTCGTGCAACCGAATAAGCTTAAATGATCATGAATGACCGCTTTGGTCGCAAAGTGACTGCCTTTGCTCAGTGCCTCAGTGCTCGATTTTTATGGTCGTGCAACTGCACTCTTAATCCTCTGAACCATTCAGATACCCAGAAACAAGACAATAGCTTATGCTACGAGACAATGGAAATGTGAGCAATCTGAGTCGACGGGTAAATAGCACGCAGGCAAGAAAGTAGGTCTTTTTGAGTCGCCTTTTATGAGCCTGTTCCTTAAGCTCCCACCCAGTCCGGTAGCCGCCAGCGTGTACATCAGTGTTGCCAGTCTACACTTTTTGGGTCGCCGCTCAAGGTCGCCGCTACGGTCGCGAGTTTGCAAAGGCGAGCGGCCTTACGAGGTTCTCACGGGGCTCTCGGAAGCTTCGCGCTCATTGGTTCGTGCGTGATGTCGTCAGCAAACTTGCCTGCGACCATGACAATGCCGCAAGCAGCTTCCAGGCAAGACTAAATCGCCGAGGTGAAGTTGATCGTGAAAAACGCCGTCCGATCATTTGGAGGCACGAATAAAAATTTCAAGTGTGCCGAGACGCTGCTGGGATGCCGATGAGTGCAGACGCGTGCACATCGAGCTCCGTATGTTCTTGTCTTTTCTGTATGGTTCAACCCTTGAATCGTCCAGAAATTGCAACAGGCGTGTAGGGGAGATGCTCCGGTATCGGTGGACTCCAGTTTCACTGAAATCGGACCATTTTTCTTGTTTTTACGGCCACTTCTTCGTTCGCCCATGTGGAGCCTTCGCTACCTCTAGCGTCCAGTAGAGGAGCGGCGGCGACGACGCCGGGAGACGCTCGCCCGAAGACGACAACCACGGCGTTGCCGCGGTTGCTGACGGCTATGGACTCGACTGGGGAGTCGCAAACAGCGTCCGTACGACAATCCGAACCAGGTTTGGGTGAAGAAGTCATCGACTTTGCCGCGCAAAACCGGGATGAAGCAGCACTGCCTGGGAACTGCAACGCGGCGTCCACGCACGCCGACGCAGATTTTTCCGCCCCAACGGAGACCGACCGCACAGAGGAGGGATGGCAAAAATCCCAATCGCTCAGAGCGAAGAAGAAACAGGCGAAGGAGCGGAAATTTCAACAAGGAGGGGACTTCTCCGCAGGCAGCAGACCTACGACGGACAACCAGCCAAAGTGCCGGGGTCGACCTACAAGACGGAGGCCCCCAGCACTACCCAAGGACGATCTGAAAGTAGTCTTCCGACCTCCCCAGGGACTGCCTCTGAAGAATGTGACCACCCAAGCGATCTCCGACGCTATAGTGGAGGCTTGCCAAGGAAAAGTCAGGTGGGATCAGTTTATTCTCCGCATCCGACCGGGGTCCAACATTGCGCTAGCGTCGACTCCAGACACGACCGTCGCGATGGCGATGAGAGGCGTCACGTCTTTGAATATCAACGGAAGACCACACCCGGTCAACGTCTACGTTACGGCAGGTGAAGGAACCAAAAAAGGTGTTATTCACGGTATAGAGCCGCACACCCCGTCTGAGACCATCAAAGCGAGCATCCGTTTTCGCACCCAGAGCGTGACGCTGGTCGACGCTCGGATGTTGGGAGACTCTCAGAGTGCCGTCTTGACTTTCTTCGGGGACATTCTACCAAGATATGTTTACTACAGAGGAGGTGAGAAGGAGTGTATTCCTTTTCGTAACACCGTCCAATTCTGCCGAGCGTGTGGGGCGGTTGGCCACCGCACCGACGTGTGTCCGCAGCCAGACTCACCCGTGTGCCATACCTGTGGAATGCGGAACCCCGAAGTAAACCATAATTGCACTCCGACATGCGCAATTTGCACGGGAAACCATATCACTGGAGACCGCAGTTGTCTGAAACGCCTCAAGCCTATTCGCAAGCAAGCAGCGAAACCACCCAAAAAACCACACAAGCCAGCCCCTCGCTGGTTTCAGTCGGAGGAAGAGGAATCAGAATGGGAGTACGGACGAGGCGGGACCCGAAAGAGCCGTTCCAGAACCCGCACGTTGTCGAAAAACCGTGCCGTGGAGACAGGACAACCAAGACAGCGGCATCCAAAGTCGACTTCGACGCCGAGAGCAATCTCCCAGGACAATCCGAACGCGCAAGCCCTTCCGAGAAGCAAGCCACCGGGGGCGTGTCCTGCACATAGCAACCCACAGGCGGACGCGGTAAGCTATGCGCAAGCCGTATCTCCCACTACCAAACATAAACCCGTTACACCAACGATCACAGAACACCCAGAATACAAGCGGGTAGTAGCTGAAAACAGACAACTTAGAACAGAACTACAGGAGGTTAAGTCTCGAATGGCGCGCCTGGAGTCACTACTAAACCAGTCGAGCAACACACAAAGCCCGGCGAGCACACCTGTTGTCTCGCAGCCCGTTGCGCAGCCCGTGGAAACGCAACCACCACAAACACCGCCGATAGCGTTCCTAGTTCAACAAATTCAACTTGTTTTTGCCAAACTAGGCCAGATGGAACGCACCATAAGCGACTTGAGTCAGGCGCAGAATCCTCGCAAGAGATCTTGTCAGAGCCCGGGTGCCCCCACCGTACAACCTAAAGAAAGTGGAATAACAGATTCCGAGAATACCAATCATGGCTAGACACCGTAACAATAAAAAGACCGAGCAAACGGAAATATGGCAGTGGAACTGCTGCTCATTGAGAACAAAACTTGAAAATTTCAAACAATTTATTGGAGCATCTCCAATCCCTCCTGATATAATCTGCCTTCAGGAAGTAGGCAAATTTCAGATAAATCTGAGAGGGTACATAAGACATGTTAACCCAAAGTACCCACAAGTGGCGACATTTACCAAAAAAGATATCGCATTGAGTGTCAGCTACGTGAGCAATGAGGCAGTGCAACACCAGATAATAACAGTGTGGCCCAAAAAACGTGGAGGACCAAAAACAGTGGGGGTCAATATATATAGCCCACCTAAGGAGAGACGAGCCGACTTTGAGAACATTATAGCACATGCGATGGGTTTATTGAAAGAGAAAGACAGGTTAGTTATCATGGGGGATTTTAGTGCGCCACAAAGAAATTGGGGATATAAGCAGGACAGCCCTAAGGGCAAACTCCTTGTAGACCTTGTTGAACGGTATGATCTCTGCCAACTTACACAACCAGACCTACCGACACGGGTCGGGAATAGCTTAACAAAAGACACGTCACCGGACTTAACGTTTACAAATTCTGAAGGAAACGTCTCATGGGCGCACCTCGGAGAAAACTTGGGAAGCGACCACTACATTCTCGGAATAACTATTAATGCCGCCACGACAAGAAGAATGGGGAAAGCGACAATATCTGATTGGAACAAATTTAGGGAGAACGTAGGAGACCAAGGGGAAATAATAGATCTAGGTAACTGGGTGACACAGATAAAGGAGGCACACAGGAAAGTGACAAAGGAAATAGAAACAAGCGTGGAAATCCCAGCAGTCGACAAGCACCTGCTACATTTGTGGGACGCGCGGAGAAGCCTCACAAAGCGATGGCGGAAGCAAAAGCTTAATCGCAAATTGAAGATAAGAATAGCTCAGTTGTCACAGGAAGCCAATGACTACGCACGTCAACTAAATAACAGTAACTGGAGGCAATTTAGTAACTCACTTAGAGGGACGTTAGGAACCAAAAAGACCTGGTACATCCTGAGGAGTATGATCGATCCAGGGGCAACAAAAACAATGACGAACAGGGCTTTAAGACTTCTGGAGAATGAATTTAAAGGTAACGATGACGCACTTATCTACAAAGTCAAGAAATTATATGTCGGACAAGACGCATGTGAAGTGGTACATGGCAAATATGCAGGAAAAGAACAACCAGAGTTAGACGCTCCCATAACATTTGAAGAGGTTTATGCGGCGGCCCAGTCTTTCAAAAAGAATACCTCCCCAGGACGAGACAAAATAACAAACTCTATGCTTAGAAATTTGAGTGATGCGGCTCTTCGACGAATCACGGATTTCTTTAATGAAAAGGTATGGGTAGATGGAGGAAACCTTCCAGTAGAATGGAAGGACTCAAACATCATGTTAATACCAAAACCAGGGAAACCAAGAGATATTAAGAACCTCCGACCAATCTCCCTTACCTCATGCTTGGGTAAGCTTTTTGAAAAAACAATATTGACTAGATTGACAGACTATGTAGAGAGAGAGGGTCTGCTACCGGTGAATATGTTCGGTTTCCGACCACATGTATCGGCCCAGGATGTTTTCCTGCTGTTGCAAAATGACGTCATGAACCCAAACAGAGGTTCAAGCAACGAATTCGTACTAGCACTAGATATCAAGAAAGCATTCGATACAATATCACACAAGGTGATAATGGAAGGCCTCGAATCGATTAACTGCGGCCAACTAATATATGAGTATGTCCGGTCATTTCTGACAAGCAGGAAAGCTACCATTTTTTTAGGCTCGGTTACATCTGAAACCTTCGACTACCCAAATAGAGGCACCCCCCAGGGAGCCATGCTATCCCCGATACTATTTAATATCGGCCTGAGAAAGCTCGCATGTGAGCTGGAAAATATAAAAGGTCTAGGAGCAGCTCTTTACGCAGACGATGTCACCTTATGGACAAAGGGTGGCTCTTATGCGGACAAAGAAAACGCCCTCCAGGAGGCAGTAGATAAAATACAAGCTTTCGTGACAGCTGCAGGAATGCAATGCTCACCGGAAAAAACTGAAATGGTTAGAATTAGGGCAAGATACGCAAAGAAAAAGGACTTAATACCGGTAGCAGTACTGCTGGATGGGAGACAAACCAGGGAGGCAGACGTAATACGCGTGCTTGGCATGTGGATACAAGGAAATTCGGGAACGTCACACACACTACAAAGGCTACGGGGAACCACGGTGAATGTGGCCCGGATGATCAGGCGGATAGCAAATAGCGAATTGGGACTAAAGGAGAAAGAAACCATTGCACTCGTTCATGCATTTGTGATCAGCCGAGTTACGTACGCGCTACCGTACCAGACAATGACAAACCAGGAGACAAAGCAAATAAACACAATAATAAGGAAAGCATTCAAAGCAGCATTGGGGATTCCGGAAAATTCAAAAAACCGAGAGGGTAGAGAAATTGGGCATATACAATACCTTTGAGGAATATGCGAATGCGGTGCTTTTATCTCAAAAGGAAAGGCTCAATTCAAGCTATCATGGGAGAAGAATTCTGGAAAAGATGGGATATACATTGCGACCGTTATATTGTGACGAGGAAACGGTGCTAATAGATGCGGAAAAACGCACACATTTAACTGTAGCGCCTATTCCCAGAAATATGCATCCGACGTATCACGCAGGAAGGAGGAAAGCCAGAGCAGACTCTTTAGGCAAAGCATTTGAGAATAGCTCAGAAGCCGTCTTTACAGACGTAAGTAAAGCGAGCAGAGGGTCACATGTAGTGGCAATTGTAGCACAAAATCACACCACAATGGCGTCGGTTAAAACTTGTTTCACACGAGTGGCAGAGGCGGCAGCAATAGCCATAGCCATATCCAACGCAGAAATCAGGGGAGAATTAGTGGTTGTGCTCTCCGATTCACAGGCGGCATGCCGAATGTTTCTCCGAGGAACGCTACCTAAAATAGCGTATAAATTTTTAAATAAACCCATAACAGGAGACCATCACATTATACGGTGTCCTGCTCACGAAGGTTTGGAGGGGAACGTCGTGGCAGACCGTATAGCTCGAGGCATCACCAACCGAGTGACGGCAGGCCACGACGTTGAACCTCTTTCCAATTCGCGTGACATCCTCCTCCAACAAAGGAAGCAACGAAAGGAATATGGGCTTCCACATAAGGACTTGGATAGCCAGCAAAGCAGGGATTGGAGACGCATAAAAACCAATAGCTTTCCCAATTTGTACCATCTAAGTAGAATATATCCCGCAAGATATAAAGACACCTGTCTGTGGTGTTCACAAGTACCAACACTCAGCCACATAACATGGGAGTGCACCCAGAGGCCCACACACATCGACAGCCCACACATCACGAAGCAACCACACATGTTTCACAGGCAGTGGGAGGCATGGCTTGCGGACGAGGACAAGCAGAGCCAAATAGCTTTGCTTGACCAGGTCCAGCGAGCCGCTCGTGCCAGCGGAGCCCTGGACTGAGGGCCCGACCAAACTGCCTGCATTTCAATTTTTTTTCTCTCTGAATAAAGTTTCTTCCTCCTCAAGTGTGCCGAGAAACGCTGTAAGCGTGTTTCTATCGACGCTGTACTTCACCGCTGTCGGCAGTGTTGGTCCGTTTTCAATGACTGAAGGAGACACCAAGAAGTGGACAGTCGTATCCACTCAAGACTAAGACGTCAAGATGCTGGTCTCGGTAAGCTCCATTTTTCTATGTAGTTCTGAACAGAGCCATAAAATGCTTGCTTACGAGACCGTCCGTGCACGGTCTCGTAAGCAAGCATTTTATAGCCGCTCAGCGACAGCACGAAGCTCGACAATTGCTGCTGTTGCACAGTGCTTTTACTGCGCATAGACTTCAGTTCACTAAATAAAGAACAACAACAAAAATAAATTGAAATTCACAGCTTCCAGTGTTTGTCGAAGGCTATAAAATAATGAAACAGTACGCACGCGTTTATTAAAGCTTCACTGCAATACAGCCAGGTATTTTGGTGAATGCATGTGTGAATCTTTACGATCGAGTGCCCAGAGTCAGAATAATGTTGCCAATGACTGCAGTTAGTGTGGGAAAGACCGCAGTGTGTACATCAAAACTGCAATACGGAATTGTTAGTGGTTTGAGCTTGCATTCTTTACTCATCATCCAATTGACAAATGTCCTGTGAATGAAGAGAATAACCAGCTGCGGCTAACTTGCGCGTAGTGTTCAAAAATGCACCCTCCTAGGCATTCCTTTTTACAGACAATGCATATTCGCGTACTAGGGAAATGAATTATGATAGTGTGCCCAGTGCACGTAACAGGGAATGCCACACTAGATGTAGGGTTGTGAATGATCAGTTTATGAACAGTTTATAATCGGCTTGCATCACCTTGCTGAAAAGTTAAATGGACCCTTTACAATGCTGATAGTTCTGGCTCCATGCAAAAGAATAAAAGAAAACATCATTACATCTCAGGTTGACACGTAATGTGCGATTTATGTGGATTGTACTGACATTATTACCATAACTATAATCAAAGGCGTAAGTAACAAAATTATACAATGCTACACTGTTGACACATATTTGTTATTCATTGTTCAAAAACATGGTGAAATTTTGGTAATCTTGGGAAAGTTAGTTCACACTTTTCTTTAAATTCATGCTAACCTTGGCCTATTGTACAAGTTGCTAACATGTGGTATAGAAAGAGACTGCACATCATACAGAGACACAGTACTCTTCTTGTCGTCATTTGAACTTCTTTAATACCTCATTTCTCCAAGTTCCCTATGCAAGATCTCATTTGTATTTTGCAACTGCTTAAGCTTGCTACACTTCCGCAGCACTTGTTTTCAAACCTCCTGGGAATGATAAAGCAGTACTGACAGCAAAGTTTTACATTTCTTGCATCATATGAAAGGGCCAGCCTTCAATGATCTAGAAAATGTACTGCAAAGTGCGAGTACCCTCTGCAAAAGTAATTACAGTATGCTTTTTAAAGCTAGTTTCCATTTCTACAGTGCCCTGACATTGTAACACAATATCTCGAGCTTCTCGTCACGTGCTTGTGCGAGAAATCGTGAAACTCGCTTGGCTGCTACGCACTGTGGCTTCATTGCCAACCCACAAGCAGTCATTTTGATAGTTTTTGAGACCATCAGTCGCCACTTTGGTACCTGATGTCAACACAGCTCTTAAGATTGCAGCATGAAGTCCCTATAATTACCCTATGTGCCGCAGGAAACCTGAATTTAACATAAAAATAATATAGATTATCACGATTTTATTTGCTGCTGACTTGCTCAGAGTCACGTTTGTTTCCATAAGATTCACATGGTCGAGTAAACTCGCTTTTAAAAAGTGGTGCCGCACTCCTCTAGAATGTTGGCTGTGGAGGCCAATTCGACGGTGCTGGTGAGGCCTACTTTCCAAGCAGTCTTTAAATGTCCCTGCTGGCTTGACATTTTGAAAAAAAGAGAATGGCCCTCTGTGACTCGCTGCTGAGCTTCGCAATTCTTTTACCACTAGCACCAAGTCCCGAACCACATTTCTTGGTACAGCGGAAGTCTGTTTTTTTTTTCAAATTCCATTTCACTCTCTTTCTGTACTTAGCTTCACCCTCTTTAGTTCTCTCTTCTGTCAGGCTGATAATCACTTCAACTCACAGTCACGTTGGCTGGTATATACTATGTTGCTTTGCAGGAGCAGTGTAAAGTCTCCTAATGAATGTTGATTTGTTCTTCTTTTTTTCTTTCCACACTCCAGCAATAGCCTCATTGAGGCTGCAGTATGCAAAAATACATAAGAAGCGGTGTGCACCACAGAGATTCTGTTTAGGGCTTTGCATGATGAGCTACGTCTTTTAAAGGCAGCTATTCCATCTTTCTGGGAAGTCTGGACACATGCCTAATTACTGATTTATACATAAATTAGCTTGTCTAACTAGCCTATAACGGCTGAATGACATAAAGCTCTAAACCTAGCGCAATTCGCTGTTGGTTTGCCTTTTTTTGGTTGATGACTCTGTAAATCTGGTTCACTGTCTCTCACTAATACTGACTTTTTGTCAGATATCTTTTAGTTTGTGAGGAGATAAGACTGTTGGTATCCCCTTTTCTGCTTTTGCTGCCACCATCTTTTTGCAAGCCATAACCTTTGGTTTTTTTTACAATATTTTTCGAAGCTCATGTGAATGACCTCCAATGGCGCAGAAAAGGTATTTTGATTGTACCATGTGTTCAGTAAGCCGCCTAAACTTAGGCTTATGAATCTGGCATTCATGATATGATTGTACTTATCTTGCTGTGTCTTCTTTAATGCCGGATCATGTGAGCTGATTGGTTAGCTTCATGTACGTCCGCCAGATGCCGTCATGACCACTCAAATGACAGTGGTTATGATAAAGATTGATTATTTTTTTAATCCGTGTGGGTAGAACTGCGATTAATCTTGCTTGTGTCAGTTTTAAGGCTACAGTTTCTTCTCAAAGCGCGACAGCATTTACTGCTTTACACACAAGAAAGTGGGATCCCAAAATGGATACTGCACCACCGTCTTTTGTTGAAGCTTCTGGGTGCCTTTAGGATGGCCGGTGCTTCTTTTTATGTTGTCGTGCAATTCACTTCCGCTTCGTTAAACGTGTAGCTACCGTAACCAACCACATAAATTTGGCAACTACTTGGCAGTCTTTCATCTCACTATCTGAATAACGCTCCTATTCAGTATTGTGATTCCTCTGTATTCAGTTTGAATGGTGGGGCATTTTAGTAGATACGGGATCACGTCACATAATTTTTAACAATGGAAACCTCCCATTTCTTGAGTTCAGCCTTTCATTCAGGCGCTTGTGCAGCTGTCCTTTCTTGTACTCGATGTTGCGCCATCTCTGCGACTTGCTCCGTGATGTTGACACACCTAAAAGTGAAGACTTCTTCGCATGCAACTGTCCTGAAAAACAAGCAAAAATGTCGCTAGACAGCAGGTTGCTGAACTCGGAAATTAAAACCACTTTGTTCTTTCCTGCCCCAGGCTGGCCCCTGAAGCAATGCAGATCAGTGACCGGAGCTGAAATGCTGCCGGGTTCTGGTGCTTGGCTCAGTGTGAACAAGTACTGCAATGAGGACAGCATCTGCCTTTGTGCACTTTTTATGAAGGCGTTTAGTTCACATAATTTCTCATTCTGCTTGTCAAGGAACTGTTGTGTAACATAACCTTCGCTAACATTTGAAAATGTAAAATAAACTCATGCATTGCCAGAGCAAACCTGCTCCTATTGAGACTTAATATTTTTATTGAATAAAAAATTGCAAATACAATTTGTAGTGCGGGATGTTTTTGCTTTCACTTATTCTAGAACAAGCAAAATATGCCCTGTTAAGTCATTTGCAACCATATTCACACCACAGTACAGTCTGTCATCAGAGGTGAAAGCAAAGTCAAACCCACCTCAACTTTTCGAGTGCTGGGTGTACTTTCCACTGTGCAAAGACTTTTTTTCTAGCACGTTCATAATTCTTGAATTGAAATGCTTTTTATAGGAATAAAGACAAGACAAACTTCTCATATTATTTCTAGTAGAATTGTTATTAAAACAACATTAGGTAATTATACATGGCTAAGTACGCAAGCTGTTCTAAGGATCAATAGACTTTGTCCCTTAGTCTCCATTAACAGTGGCACTTGTATACTGCTCCACTTCACTAAATGAATTCACATTACAAAAACAAAAAAGAATGCTGTTCGTATTACATTTCACAAATTTTGCAGTTATATATCTTCACATAAAAAACTTAAATGTCAACTTTATGAATTTATATATGTAAACATCTCATGGAGAGACATAAAAACTAATATTGTCATGTGGTCATAATGTTGAAGACTGCAGTAGTCAGCGGGATTGAGACCAACCTTTTTCTTTCAGCGCACTTTGCCTGAAGTACGAAAACTCAAACTACAAGCAATACATAGTCTGCCATGCTAGCTGTAAATAGTGCGTCGGTCATCAATAGTTTGACAAGCGGTACAGGGCATCTGCTCTTATTGAAATGCTCTTGAAAATTCCGGGCTTACTGCTGGTGGCTGCATAAGCACTACACTATTCGCGTCCTGTCCACAAACTTAACAGTGATATCTCAAGTTATCGAGGAGATTCCTAAACACTGCTGCACCCCCTTAGCCGAGTGCTGATTAAAGTCCTTGCGAGGGAAACCCGACTTTATCTAAACAAAACACACGTGGCAATATGCATGTACTTAGTTGTCATACTTGCCATTTATTTGCTAAATTCATCCCAAGTGAACAGATATTTTTCTCTCCAAAAGTGAAAAGGCATCTAAATGTGGTGTGTTGTGCTTCATGTGTTATTGCCGTGACAAATATATATAGCAATTCACATAGCTGTAAATCCGGTTTACGATATGTGGACTTCACACTCTCGAAGCATTTGGCAACGGCAAGTACTTTTTTTTCGTTTTCAGCACATCTTGTGACAGCCTTAATTAATCATCTTTTATCCAGAATTTTCTGGCAAAAAATTAACAAATTGCATTTTCTTTTTTTGTTTCAGCACAACATATAAATGTGTATGTGAGATTTCCCTTTTTTTTCGACTTAGCCCCATGTGTATGTAGGCATTTGACTCAACTTGAGCCAGAAAATGGATGCTTCCAAAGCTTCTCAAAAATACACTTTATTATTACTAAAAATTATAATTTAGCCAGATTGCCACTCATGATTTAGGCAAGAATTGCCCCAATGTATTGGCACTCGCTGTAATATCTGTCTCGCATGTGCTGCATTTTAAAAGGTACTGTTTTGGTAATTTGCTGTGTTAATTTCATTCCTATCTTAGCAGAGTTATTTGCGCTGTCTGACCTTGTGTTTTAAAATTATTGCACAAATTATGTAATAATAAACACGTGAGTGCTTATAAACAGGCTCATGCTTAGCTTACTGATGTAAGCTAAAAGTAAAAAAGATGTGGTATAAACTGATCCTTTTTGCTAATTGACCACAAGATTCAGAGAAACTTTCACCAAATACACTTATGTTTTGACTCCCATTTCATGTCAGCGATTGGCATTACCTGTAGCCAGGTACATTTTCTTTTTTCCAATTATGTACCTTGAGGCATATGCAACGGTGTGCTCAATGAGGGATGGAATACAGCACCAAAAAAAAAAGCACTCATGATTTTTACAGGTGTGTAAGTCACATTCACACAAAACGATGGTGGGTCATTGGTGGCGACAACATTACTAGGGGCGTGCGAATACTTGAGTAACGAAGGAATTGATATGTGGATTAAACGTCCCAAAACCACCATATGATTATGAAAGACGCCGTAGTGGAGGGCTTCGTAAATTTCGACAACCTGGTGTTCTTTAACGTGCACCCAAATCGAATAACGAATCAAATAGCACCTTGAAGCAGCAAAACATGGGATCAGCTGAAGGTTTATTTTCTTCTTGTAATCTCTGAATTACCACCCTAAATGCAGCCCAAGTATTGACAGCACATATAATGCTATAACTATTACCAGATAAAACATTTTTCCGACAATTCGCACTTTCACTCTGTTGTCACTATCGAGGAGCAGCATCGCATTAATCATTTTCTGTCTTCATTATTGAAGTTAGGTACTATGGCTGCATTCAGCTTCACGAATAAAAGCGAATGCAAGACTTTCGCTCACCTGAATTGTTCTCACAGATAAAGCTTTCAATATTTGATTTTTACACGCTCTTTGTGCCAGGGCATATATTGTCATAATTTTGGTTGTTCCAATAAATATTTAGCTGAATGCATGATATTCGGTTCAAAATTGTTTTTATTTTGTGCCGTAATTTTACTTAAGAGCTTGGAAAGGAGTTTCAACTTTAATAGAGTTGCTGTGGCATTTTGTTATACAATTAGAAAGTATTTCGAAGGCTCTGGTCGCTGCCGTATACAAGGTTATCGCAATTTTCATAATTTAGTATTATTTGGCGACATTTCGTGAATACTTATTTCACAATAACATGTTGTTTAGTTCTAGTATGTATAGTTAAAAACAAAGATTTCCTTGCGATTTGAAAACTAACAGAAGAGTATAAGGTTCGTTTAAGCGTTCTGTCTGGTTATACCACTATTGGATTCGTATTGAATTTGCCTCTGAAATTCGCTACTCACAAAGCCTTTGTTTGCGCGCGTCTTTTGTAATATCACAGTGCTCGTGCTGTCAAAGCTTCAGTGCTCTACAGGCGTGTGTTGCAGTGAAGTGAACAAAAAAAAAAACGCCGGTTGGAGGGGTGTTTTCTATATGCACAACAAGCCTATTTGTCCTCGAGGGAATACGCTGTCACCCGCGTCCTTCTCTTCTAATAATAATGCGGCCTCTCGCTCCTTGTGTGAACGCAAATGCTTCGCGTGTTTATAGAGTGACATTACGACGACATTCGTTCGGAAATTTGTCGAGGCGCTGCTACAGGTATACGTGCTTCTCTTTTCACATCGCTATCATAATCAGTAGCACTGGCCTTCACTATGAGTAGCCTAAGATATGTCATAGTGAGTGCAAGCTGAGCCGATCGAGTGACGTGCGCGATGTAACACTCAAGTGCTCCGACACCGGCTGTCTCAGCTGCAACAAAAGCTTACCGAGTTACGATTATTGTTATATAGCCCGCACATAAACTCTTTACACCGTCTTCTTCTATTTTTTACTGCTTAATATGCGCCCACTTCGATGCTTTCGGCGATCGTTGCAAACGGAGTGACGAGTCTTTCGGCAGCGTCCACGCAGGCTTGTGCACAGCGTTTCTGTAGCACCTCGGTAGCACCAACTACTTGATAGCGCCGCCTTCCCATTCATTGTAGGTGGTTTGCCAGTACGTGACGTGCGAGCGTAAACTTTGTTCTCGCTTTTGACACGGCGTCTGCATCAGCTGTGCCCACGTCCGACGCACGAACCCTGTAGCATCGTCATGGGTGCAGCCATGTTTGCTGACGAAATAACGAATGAATCAATGAGCGTGCAGCTTCCGAGAGTATCGTGAGGTCGCCTGGCGCAGTGCATTGTGGGTGAGGGGGTCTATCCACTCACCTTTGTAAACTCGCGCTTCGGTCACATCTTTGGTGATTCCAAAACTGTTCGCTAGATGGCACCCCACGACCAAAGGCCTTAGGGTTGTTCCACGCGCTTTCCGCACAGCCGCAACACACGTGCCGGGGCCCCTGCCGCACGCAAGCGGGAGACAAATAAGTCGAGTGGCGACGCTCTTTCACCCTCCGCTTGGATGCAGCAGGTGTGCCGTCACGGGAGTTGCGGCTGTGCGGCTAGCGCATGGAATGGCCCTTAGGATGCCTCGCACATCGACGCGCACGCACATTGGGGCATCCTACGAGGCACTGGTTTTCGGTGACCTGCGGGCTGACCTCATCGCAACTACGTCCACTTAGCTTTCAAGGCATCGTAGGCACGGCAGCACAGAACAAGTACCCACGATGTGTTACGCCCCAAGCCTGTGAAGCCCCCTCACCGGCCTTCTCGAAACCCCGTTAAAAATGCTTGATTAGCTCCACTTCTGCCATTTATGAGCGTTAGGCAATTGACTCACGGGAACGACCAATATGACATAAAGCGGCAGGTGGTTAATGTGCCGATCAACGTGGCAAACACTGTGCAATGGCGGCGGCGGAACGTTCCCGAAAACGTTGCCTTCGACGTATACATCATGCGCTGGCTCGTTAATTAGCCTCCCTGCAGAAATGGTCTCAGCCCCCCCCCCCCCCCAAAAAAAATGCCGCCATATCCACGAAGTGAATGATGATGAGTGGGCGAAGCTCCGGAGGTAAACCTGGTAAGCCATGAATCCTCCGTACATTTTGCCCACTCGATTTTATTGCAACGCTCCCCCTAGCGTACGTCGCCGCACTATATCGAACGATGACACGCGCCATATGTGGCATCATTCCTATTTTATAACACCTCGCATCTTTCATAATCAACTACACGTACCGCCGTCTAGTTTATAACATCTTGAATCTTTTGGACGGACGGACGGACGGACGGACGGATGGATGGATGGACGGACGGACGGACGGATGGACGGATGGACGGACGGACGGACGGATGGACGGACGGACGGACGGACGGATGGACGGATGGACGGACGCACGGACGGACGGATGGACGGATGGACGAACGGACGGACGGACGGACGGATGGACGGATGGACGGATGGATGGATGGGCGGACGGACGGACGGACGGATGGACGGACGGACGGACGGATGGACGGACGGACGGACGGACGGACGGACAGACGGATGGATGGACGGACGGATGGATGGATGGATGGATGGATGGATGGATGGACGGACGGATGGACGGATGGAAGGATGGATATGGCTGTACCCTTTAGATCGGGCGGTGGCTAGCGTAATACTTAGAACTGAACGAGAGGTGGCAACATACAGGGGACGCACAGCCCACGCCTTAAGGAGCTTCGCTCATAAAAAAAACGCTCCATGCACCTCCGAGCGAGCTCCTCTAGCATCATTCACTTTGTGGACATGGCAATGATTTTCGTAGTTTGAAATCACAAATTGTTGCGCGAACGTTTCAAGTTGCTAGTGTAAATATGCCTTGTAATTACTAAAATGGACAAAACAAACAAAACAACAAAAACACGAGCAAGACGAACGAACTAAACAAAACGAACCCAAGAAACGTAGTGATTCACTTCGCTAGCGTCAGAAGTGGATCAAAGGAGAAGAAGACGACGACGTATGAAAAAGAATGTATTGATAAATCGATGCAATCGCATTGTCAAAATAAAACTTTTCCATTGGTGCAGTCGACCTCAGGAGTAAAGTGTGGGATTGGGCTAGTTGTGATCTTATCTTCTTTTTTGTAACATATATATGTGCAGCTTAGCAGTAATAAAGAAGTTGAAAGTCAGCGCTCGTCCTCGTATCTTGTGTTCGTTGACTGGAATTTTTGCCCTGAGAAATTTAATTAACGATGTCAGAAGCCTGCAAATGGAGGATCGAGTTCCACTTCACTAATCTTCAGAAGCGACCTTTTCATTGTAGGCGTCCCTGAATAAGGACAGAGTTATACGTAGAACTGCAGGAAGACATAACTCTGTGTCAAAACAAATAAAGAAAACACAAACGGGCCGGCAGACCAATAAACGCTGACGAACAAACCAATGGATGAGACAGAGAGCACCCGGTCCATGTGACCCACTACGCCTGATGTGTTTCTGTTTCTAAAGCTAAATGTTTGGTTTGAAAATGCGTGTCTAAAGTTGTTGAAGGTGTCGATATAAGCCTTAGTACAAGGACTTTGAAGGAAGTTTAACCTACTCATGTGCGCCCAGTGGAAACGGTACGTGAATGTCTTTCAAACAGAGGGTTAGGAGGGTTTATTTGCCCAGCGCAACATCAAAAGGTTTCGGGGAGCCTTTTTTGAACATAGTGGTAGTTAACATTTGCTCTTGTGAAGGCATGTATAGTGACGATGAATAAAAACCAGCTTGGTCTCTTTGCTATGTTGTTCACGTCCTGGTGACTGCTTCGATAGGGCACCAGGATAATACGTTTTCTTGTTTCTCCTGGTTTTCAGTGTGCGCCACAAACCTTCAGAACTTTTTACAGAGAGCTTCGCCTCACTGTAAAGGAGGGCGCATATGTTGTATGTGCAAGCCGCGTTCCAAAAACCAGGTTCCTAATTATGCATCAGCTTTTGCGAAGTTTGCTAAGCGCGAAATTGAGATGAACAGCCGGTGCGCGGCATCGGAGAAGCCCTGCTCCCAAAAATGTTCAGGCTAGCTTGAGTGCACAACTTGGACGCCACTGTAAGCTGGACTACCCGCGGAAAACCGTGCTGTAGATATATAGCTGAAGAGCTCCTAAGAGGGCTCAATAGACCCGTTGCGTAATTCTAAAGTGCGCTTCTCGGCGACTTTGCTAACACCCCCACATCCTTCACATTAATTAAAAACCAGACCAGCCAGGTGGTGTACCGGTTACGGTGCTCTGTTGCTGAACCGAGGGTGAAGCGTGTTCGATCCTGGTCGTGGCGGTGGCATTTCGATGGACGTAAAATGGCCGATGCCCGTCTACTGCGCGATGTGAGTGCACGTTAAAAGACATCAGATGATTGATATTTCTGGAGCCCTCCACTGAATTTTGGAGTCCGATGGAAAACTGTAAGGACAACATGCAATCTCCGATGAAGCTCAACTATATTTCTCCTTTCCTTCTTTATACCTCATGCCCCAATCCCTATTCCGCAGTGCAGGATAGTGTTATGGATGCGCGTCTCATTTTCCTCCCTGCTTTTCTTATTGTTCGTCCCTCTCTTTTTTTTCTCCTGCCAATCTTTTGCACCTTTCTTTCTCGCTCGTATGGCACCGGTCAAAGGTTAAGTGCATCCGAATGAAAAGACGGAAGATATTACCGCAACCAACAACGCGGCCAACACTTTTTGCCATAATCAGTCATTCGGAATGCCACGAAGCTTTCAAGAGACAGCACAAGAAAAAAAAACCTCACAGAGTACCTTAAGAATTCACTGAAGACGACTCAAAGACGAAAGCCATCTTCTGTTTTTCTCTCAGACGATATAGTAGATGGTGTTCCGCTCCTCTTCAAAAGCCTTCCTGCTCCTAACGTGGTTTCCACACTGCCTCAGGGATCGAAGGCACTCCTCCTGGTCTTGCATTGTCTCCGTGATCAGAGCACTTTCGACAAAGCCTACGATGTCATGTGAGGACGACATCTTGTGAGGTTACGTCACGTGATGTCACAGGGACTTCGTAATGACGTAAGAATTTCGGCTATCTGTCACGTCACCGTGACGTCGCAATGGTGACCTTCAACGAGTGGTGAATGTTTTTTTCGCATCGCTGGCTCCCGGACTACACGGGACGCGAGCTGCCTGCCGACAACCGAAATTCGCATTCGATGAGGTGCCTGAGCCTTTCGCTCTAACTAGCATAGGGCAGCTAGCGAGTCCGCGACGGTAGTGTTGCGGTTTCGGCGTTTGGATGCTGAGTCGAAAGTCACAGGTTCGATCTCGATCACGGTGATCAGCATTCAGTGATGTATCCAGTCTGTAGCTCGGTTTCGCGACCATGCATGCTCGGGACGTCAAGGTCCAGTCAACCAGCTTAAATAATGCGCTAAGCGACAAAAAACAAAAAAAACGACAACAGAACATTTGGTCTGAGATGCGTCATCTGAAGACGCCGCAGTGAATCAAGTAGTGAGGGCACATTAAGACAAAAGCTCTCATCTTCCGTTTCGTTTGGCTGAATCTGACCACATCGAAAATTATATGACATCAGAATCATGATAATAGCTATAGAAAAAAAACACAGAAAAGAGGCACAGCGTTTTTTTGATTAAGTCTTCGCGTTACCGACATAATTTTTCTTCGACCATTTGCTTGGGAAGGAGACGGCGTGTGCAACCACCACGTGTGCGCTGCCATTGGTGAAATATGAGTATGGCTTCCAGTTTTCATTCAACAGAGAAGTCTCTGAAATAAAATGAAGAAGGATTTGCAGTGTTTGTGATTGCTTCACCACGCACGTGCCGTATCGCTGAACTCAGAGCCGCATCAAGACGAGACATCAAGATGGCAATGGAAAACCGCTTGCATGAATGGATTGGGAATCCGGAGAGATGACTGGCAAGCTAAGACGAAAAGTATGGCGTGCAAATGCTAAAAAAAACAACAAAGGATACATTTCCGAATGGTTCCAGCCATAAAATATAGGGATGCATTCGTTGCACATTTGTTGCTGTGTATCTTCACGTATAAGTGCAGTACCATCGGCAATCAGCTTACTTAATGTAGAAGTTTAATAAAAGGAAGCCCCTTTATCAATATTGTGAGGCACAATGAAGAATACAAAAAAGAAAAAGAAACGGGCTTGTTTTGGAAACTCGTAATGGCACTTTCTGAAAGCCTGCTGCTTTGAAACTGATGCATGTCTTCTGTGAGCACTTACCGTCTCTCCTCGCTCGGCGGAATATGTACGAAATATGTGCTTTTTGAAATCTCGCGGACTGGACGTGCTTACTCGCGAAAAAACTGTCTGCCGAAGATGGAATGACGTGCCGAGAATATCTGCATGTCAATCTTAGTATTTAAAATAATAATAACGCACTAGCTTCACCCTATAGGCGAATACACGCACAGCGGTATATTCGGCCTGCATCCGCAAAATGGCTAGCTCAGTACCTGTTGCCCTGTTGTTGTGCTAGCACACCTCTGTGCTAGCACATCTGTTCTAGCAGACATCAAGTGATCAGCCAATTGCTATGCGTTCACAGCTAATGTGAGTGTTAGCAATGCTTGCGCACACTTTTGAATAACTTCTATTCACAAATAGTGGCGTAGTCGAAAGTGGGGAACCACAGATTTACCAGTCTGATTCGTCGTAGGCCTAGTCATGGAGTGATTTCCTTGCGATCCAGTTAATATTATATTTCATTTATGCAGTTAGATATAAGCGTCTTCCTTCGAATAATCTTGAGAAACAAACATGAAGTTGATTTCGCTTCTATAGTCCACGTGACGTAGTTGACAAATGGATACTTCTTTTCTCTTTTTTTCAAGCAGGCTATTACAGAACCTCATGAGTGTTGAAGATTGGGCGAGTTGGTTCATCGTACTTGAACTGGTATAGCGCATTACGGGGAAGAAGAAACGGCCGAGCAGACCGACACAAGAGGACAGAGCGCTACTGTCCTCTTGTGTCGGTCCTGCTCGGCCGTTTCTTCTTCCCCGTAATGCGCTATACCAGTTCTATTACAGAACCGTTTGCTATAAAGCTGCACTGTTTTTCCTCTCTATGGCATATGTTTTAACCCTTTTAAGGGAAGCGAAATTTTACAAATCTGATACCATATAAGTCTAGTATGGCTATGTATACAGCACGTCCACATGTTTATATTTAATAGCGAAGCAGAGAAATCTATGGGTGAAATCTCACCCTTAACTACTAACCTATCTTAACTACTAACCTATTATTGCCTAGCCCCTGCCCAGGCATCCGTCACGAGTCCTTGGGCTCGAGCGTCTTCCTCATGTCCCTGTCACTAATTATTACTTCGGCCTCGGTGGCGGCCACCACGAGGACAATGGCCACTTCCTCAGCCGTTTCGGGGAGTGGCACCGTAGCGCTCGTCTTGCATGCCCCTTCGCAGTCGACCACTGCGGCCAAGTCACTTCACCTGCGCGCGTATCTGTCCGGGTCCGCGAATACCGCTTTCTTGCAATGTCCGAATTTTCTCCGCAAGTCCTGCGCCCTCTGATTTCTTCGACCAGTGTGATGTTCCAGATGCACATTTTTGAGAAACGGTGGAATTATTGTGCTTCACCCCACCGTCGTGGGTACGTCAGCTTTTTCACCTTGCTGCAGGCGATAGCGTTTCTCAGTTTTTCGTGGGTATTACTTGCCCGGTTTTGTCTATGCTTGGTTTTGTCGTTCATACCGTGTTATGTCGTGTGCTACTTTTAATTCGTCAAGCGTGTTGTGAAAACCTAGCTCTCATAATTGAACTGTGCTTGTATTCTTGTGTTCTGTGGTTGTGTTCTTGTGGACGTCGGGGCATAAGGATTGCTTATAGACGTTTCTGATCAAGCAACCTAATTTGTTCCTCTCGGCGACCTGTCATTTCAAGTAAAACACAACGAACGTGATTCTACTGAAGACAAAGGCTTGCACACGCCTCGTCGTGTAGCCTTCTTTCATACCACTATGTCTGTTTGTAATTCGTTTTACAAGTCGGATTGTCTAATTTAGCGAGTTTTCCAATGTGTGGGCAGTTTCACTGTTGTGTCCATTGGAAGCAATATACAAGCCCAGCACGCGTATTATGTCTACTTTGAGAATGACGTTGTGAGCCGTATCTCTCTCTTTCTCTCTCTCTCTCTCTGTGTGTGTGTGTGTGATTTCCACTTTGTTTGCTGTCTTTGGGTTTTCGACCTCTGCGCATATGTTTTTAAACTAGTAGCTCTGCTTTCTCAACGAAGTAGGTGAGGCCCGTGCCCTTTCAAGGACTTTGAGCACTGTCGATGGCTATCTGTAGCGTTTGTTGAATTTCGCCCCTCACATCCCCAAGTTACCCGCTGAGTAATGTCGACTGCATACAGATTATGGCAGAGCCCGTCAATCTCCCCCAATTTTGCGGGTAAGACTATGAGTGCGAGGTCGAAGAGCAAGGGTGAAATCACAGAGGCCTGAGGAGTGCTCGGGCTGCCCATCTTTTATATCTCTGGATTCTAGATCTCACAGGATGATCCTTGCTGTCCTGTTTGCGAGAACATCACGGACGTAGTCGCACGTTCATTCACCGAGTCCTAATTTTACTACTCTTCGGGTCAGTATAGTCGAGTGCTTGGCATTGTCAAACGCCTTCTTTCAATCTAGGCCTAATATTGCTTTGGTAGACGTGGTCATGCTGTTTATTAACTATTGCTGCAGTTAGGAAGACCTCCTGCGTGCAAAGGTTCTTTCTGAAGCCCAACATGTTGTGAGGAATCAGAGCATGGTCCTCGAGAAAGTAAGCAAGTCTCGCGAAGACTACGTGCTCCATGACCTTACCAATGCAGGACGTCAGCAATATCGGCCTCGGATGTTCCAGTTGTCGGCGCTTTCCATGTTTGGATACCATAACAATGCGAGTTGTTTTCCACTGTCGTGAATACGTCCCTTTTCCCAGCGTTGGTTCGCGAACATCGTGAGTTGCTCTATAGATGTGTCTCTAGACTTTTAATTCTTTAACTAAAGGTTGCTACATACTACTACTACTACTACTGATACTACTACTACTACTACTACTACTACTACTACTACTACTACTACTACTACTACTACTACTACTACTACTACTGAGGAGGGAATGACTGGCAGCATAAGGAGCTTCGCTTCTAAGCTCACGTGAACCCTCAAGCGTGTCTCAAGCTTTGCGAGCTGTTTTTCTGTGTACTCTTTGCGAAAGCCTGAAATCGGTGCGATAAAGAGCAATAATAAAGATGTGGTCTACCAGCACAGCAGATGTCATTGAACGTTTCCGAGGAGCGGCGACAACTGTTTGGAGGCTCTGAAAAATCACTTCCCGTTGTGTGAGTTTAGTGATGACCATTGATTAATGCGAAAGTGAGACGCTAAGCCAGGACATAGTGGATTGTGTGTTAAATAAGATAAGTGAGCACTGCCAGAAGAGGTTTTGCCTTGGAGTGCTATTCTGGACGATGTCAAATTCCAGAATATTGTCAAATTTTGTAATGCTGGCTCTTCAAAAGGATACTGACACAAGAACTTTAGCCTCGCGTTTTTTTGCTGCAATGTGTTGCTTGACACGACACAACGTTCGCTGCAGTACACGACAGATAATTGATTACAAGCCCCTAATTTTCGATCAGTCTGAGTTTCGATTTGAGAGAGCTCCAGAAACTGGGTGCAGCTGTCGTGACCTAGCGTGTGGAGCTTTTGACCACGTCAGCACACAGAATTGTGACACACTTCTGCACGGTCCGCATCAAGAATTACTTTCAAACAGGAAACGGGACTGCAATATCGCCAAACACAGAAATTTCTAAGCCTGTGACACGGCCATGCACTCGCAACCAGCCGCCGATGATAATATACTGCGGTAACAAACGCGTCAAAAGAAAAAATGACCCCATCATCGACATCATTATCATCACCACCACCACCACCACCATCATCATCATCATCCTGACTACGTCAACTGTAGAACAAAGGCCTCTCCCATGTTCCGCCATTTAACCCGGTCCTGTGCTTGCTGCTGCCAATTTGTACCCGCAAACTTCTTAATCTCATCTGCCCACACAACCTTCTGTTTCCCCTTAACCCGCTTGCCATCGCTGGGAATCCAGTTGGTTACCCTTAATGACCGGCATTTATCCTGTTTACGTGCTACATGCCCGGCCCATGTCCATTTCCTCTTCTTGATTTCAACTATGATATCCTTAACACCCCTTTTGTTCTCTAATCCGCTCTTCTCTCTTCTTGTCTCTTAAGGTTACACCTACCATTTTTCTTTCCATTGCTCGCTGCGTCAACCCCATATCTGCATGTTATTCTGCAAATGTCATTTAAAGAGGATAGTCTTGCGTGTAGAGAGAGTGAACAAAACATTCATTTGATGTTATGCACAAGAAACTTGGTGAATGGTATTCTGGAGACGCGGCGTTAGAGTGCCTCGAGCGTGAAGCGGAGGCGAACGAGTGCATCAACTTACGTCACACGTGAGACATGAACGCCATCTGGTAGTCTTCTTGGAAAACGAAGCGCGTGGCTCTGAGACGGGTGTGCGCGCCAGTCTCAGAAGTGATAAGGTGTAGAACGCAAGGTGACGGGTAGGTGCCACCACCGTCTCGTCTTAGCAAAACGTTGAAAACCCTCGCCTTTTCGTGCAAGCGTTGCATGGTCAGCGCAGCGTGATAAGCGCTACAGTCCTTATTAAAATTACTTTATATGCTTCTTCTAGTAAAAGATGCACATGCAGAATATATATTTGTTGTTATGGTGCCTCAGACATGCGCAATAATTGCTTAATAATTGACAATTGCACAAGTATGAACACTACATTTTGATTAACATTGGTGGGTGCTGCGGATGGGGTCGGCCGTTTCAAGTACCCGGTGCCGTTAAGAGTAAAAAAAACAGACAAATACACAGATAGACAGACAGACAGACAAAAACAGACAGACAGACAGACAGACAGACAGACAGACCTAAATATTTGCGTTGAAGGTAACCAAGAAAGACTATCGCCTTTAAAACGGTTGCTATGACGTCATCATAACTTGCTTTGTTGACTACAGCGTGGTGACGTGAGGGAAGTAGGGGGTCCCCTAGGGGTCCCCTTCGATGGTGTCAATCGCACGATGCAGTCGAGAGCTCGTGCAAACTTCGAAATTATTTTAAGATATCTTCCCAGCTATATTCGCTGTTGATATTTTGCAGATGATATACGGATGTCCCTAGGAATCAACCCTACAGGCTTTCTCGGCCACGAAATTTTGTGCCAGTGCCCTCTTAAGTTAATCGGAAAGGTCGTAGCATCCTTCTGGGGCAATCAGTGTTGGTGAATGGTGGAAACTGACAAAACGGTGGAATTCGACAGTCTCCAGAATAACACCCCTGATGATTTATTTGTCTTTCGTCGCACTGCTGATGTGAATCCCAAAAGCGACGAAAAAAAAGGCACGTGGTTGAGATATGCTCCGGTCAGGTGCCGCAGCAATACAAGCTGCACAGAGAAAAAGTGCCCATTTGATCAAAACTCATTCAATTATTTTTTTTCAGGTATCGTTACAGTTTATCCACCCGTGTTTTAAGTAAATTCATGCTCGATGTCGTATGACTGGTAAATAGGAAAAAAAACCATGGATTCGGTACCTATTGAATTTGAAAGACGCATTTAAAAATGTTTAGAAAAGCGCAAGTGATTGATTGAACGGAAGTGGTCGAAAGAGAAACGAGTGTCGCTCATTGCTCGTGCCATTTAAAAATTGGCAGACCCCACGTACAGAGGGAATTGATAATAGCGAAGCGCGAATGAGAAAGGTTGATATTGGTTGGTTGGTTGCGAAACTTTATTGAGGTCCTGCAAGGCGCGCGTCAGCGCGTAGCGGGCGTCTCCCACGTCGGAACCGTTAGGCCAAGCCTATCGGCCGCTCCGCGGGCCTGCTGGACGGCCCAAAGTTGGTCGGCTAAGAGGGAGCTGCGAAGGGCCGCCTCCCACCTGACCGATGTAGTGTTGGGGTTAGTGTACATTGCCTTGCACTCCCAGAGCATGTGCGCCAGCGTGGATACATCCCCACATTCGGGGCAAGCGTCATTGGGGAACACGTCAGGATAAATAGCGTGAAGGGATCTCAGGTTAGGGTACGTGTCGGTCTGCAGTAGTCTGAGCGTAAGGGCTTGTGGCCTATTAAGATTTGGATGAGGGAGTGGATATAGTCTCCGCGCGAGGTAAAAATATTTTGTTATTTCGTTGTACGTGGCAGGCGCGTCCCTGTTTTCCGCAACCCCGTTGGCCCCGAATCGTTGCCCGGAACCTGCGCGGTCGGTAAGTGCGCGCGCGGCCTCGTAGGCAGACTCGTTGAGGTTGGGGGGAGCGCCTTGGACCTGCCTAACATGTGCAGGAAACCAAATCAGTACGTGGTGCTTGATGCCGTCGCGGCCACCACTTTGGAGCACGCGCAGGGCTTTCTTGGAGATTACACCGCGCTCGAAAGCGCGAATAGCTGACCTAGAGTCACTATAGATGACCTCCCTCTCACCTTCCAGGATGGCCAGGGCGATGGCCACTTGCTCGGCAACCGCCGGATCGTCAGTGTGAACCGATGCGCAGTTGGTGATTTGTTGTTTGGAGTCGACGACGACTGCGGAGAAGGCGCGGCTCCCACGGTACGCGGCCGCATCGACAAAGCTGACGCCGTGCTCCTCACTGTGAATCTGCTTGAGAAGAGTGGCAGCTCTAGCCCGTCGCCTACCACGATTGTGCTCGGGATGGACATTCCTCGGTATCGGTGCCACGGTGATGAGGTCACGAATCTCACGGGGTACCTGTCTCATCTTCTCGTCCACTTCAGCCGGAGAGTGACCGAGCTCTCGGAGTATATGTCTGCCGGTCTGGGAGCTCGAAAGGCGCGCGAGCTGGGCCCGCTCCTGCGCTTCGGCAATCTCCTCCAACGTATTGTGTACTCCGAGCTGGAGCAGGCGCTCGGTGCGCGTCCTGATCGGGATACCGAGGGCCCGCTTGGTAATCTTTCTGAGCAAGACGTTGATCTTGTCACGCTCGGCACGCTGCCAATTGTGCATGGCCGCGACATATGAAAAGTGGCAGAGCACAAAGGCATTGACCAGGCGGATTAGGTTGTCTTCCTTGAGGCCTTGGTAGCGGTTGGCCACCCGCCGAACCAGCCGAACCGCGTTATCCGTCTTGGCGGCGAGCTTGAGTATAGTCTTGCCGTTGGAACCATTGGACTCGATGGTCATGCCGAGGACCCGAATGGAGTCAACTCTGGGTATCGCACTGCCATCTCCGGTGTAGAGCTTGATATCACTCTTCGAGATCGGCTGCCAGTTTTTGGGCTTGGGCCCTCGCCTAGTGGGTTGGTAAAGGAGAAGCTCGGACTTGCTTGGGGAACACCTCAGGCCTGTGGGACGGAGGTAATCTTCCGTGGTGTCTATGGCCTCCTGCAGGGAGCGCTCGACTTGCCCGTCGCTGCCACCTGTGCACCCAATGGTAATATCGTCCGCGTAAATTGTGTGGTTAATGCCTTCGATACATGAGAGCCTCTTGGACAACCCGACCATGACAAGATTGAACAGGGTGGGCGATAGCACTGACCCTTGTGGCGTGCCGCGCGATCCCAGCTCGATCTCCTCGGAGACAAGGTCTCCCACACTGAGGGTGGCTCTCCTACGGGTCAAGAACGAGTTGACATATTTGTAGAATCTGACTCCAAGGCCGAGCTCAGCAATCAACCGCAACACGAAAGAATGAGCAACATTGTCGAAGGCTTTCTCTAAATCGAGGCCGAGAATGGCCCGCATGTCTCGAGTGTTGCAGTCGATGACTTGGTGCTTGAGCAGCTTCATAGCATCTTGCGTCGAAAGCTAGGCCCGAAAGCCAATCATGGTGTACGGGTAGAGCCCATTGTCTTCTAGGTACCGAGTCAACCTATTGAGGACCACATGCTCGGCTACCTTTCCCACGCAGGATGTGAGCGAAATGAGGCGCATGTTGTCCAAGTTGGGTGACCTCCCCGGCTTAGGAATGAGCACGGTGCGCGCGACCTTCCACGGGGCGGGGACCTCGCCGCTCTTCCATGCCTCGTTGATAATCTCGGTGAGGTAGTCGATTGATCGGTCGTCCAGGTTGCGCAGGGTCTTATTAGTTATGCCATCGGGGCCCGCGGCAGACCTCCCATTGAGCGCGTAAAGCGCCTGCCGAACCTCTTCGTGGCATATCTCGGCGTCCAGTTCAGTGTTGGCTGGTCCTGAGTACTCGGGGTACGTTGTTGCGGGGTTCGAGTCGACAGGGAGGTACTTTTGCACCAGCTGCTTCAAAACCTCCTCTTCTGAAGAGGACTGCTTGGCTTCGTGCATGGCTCGCGCTAGTACGTTCCGCTGGTTAGTTTTGGTGTTAGTCTCGCTGAGCAGGTGCTTGAGCAGGTTCCATGTCTTGCCATTACGCATCTGGCCATCTACCGAGTTGCACACCTCGTCCCACTGCTGCTTGGAGAGCACGCGACAGTGCTCCTCGATGGTATTGTTTAGGTCGGAGATTTTCTTGCGCAACCTGCGATTGAGGCGCTGGCCTTTCCAGCGGGCGAGAAGTGACTACTTAGCCTCTAGCAGGTGGGCAAGGCGGCTATCCATTTTTTTAACCGCAAGATCAGTACTTATAATCTTGGTGGTACTTATGACGTCCTCTCTGAGCTGGCTAATCCACTCCTGTAGGCTTGGCCTGGTTGCAGGTAGGGGTCGGTCGTTGCGGACTTTGCGAAACTGGTCCCAGTTTGTCCAAGAAAACTCCCGTGCCCTCTTTCGGACCATTAAAAACTGCGTCACCAGGACGTAATGGTCGCTACCTAAGTCAATGTTTGAGTTGGCCCACTGTACATCGGGGAGATTCTTGACGAAGGTCAGGTCGGGAGTGGAGTCTCTGCAGGATGAGGTGCCCAACCGAGTTGGAAAGGCCTTGTCGGTGATTAGAGTCAGGTCCATGTCCGTCGCGTTCTGCCACAGTTCCGCGCCCTTGCTGGTATTGTACGGGTAGCCCCAAGTGTGGTGCGGAGCATTAAAATCGCCCGCCACAACCAGGGGGTTGGGACCTGCCAAGTTGACGGCCTTCTTTATGAGGGCCCTGAAGCGCTGCCGTCGGTCCTTAGGACTACTGTACACGTTGAGAAAAAAGATGCTGCTTCGGTCCGAGCTGCGCGGCAGAATCTCGGTCATGACATATTCGGCGCTGCTGGTGGCCGTTTTGAGGTCGTGAGAGATGTGTGTGAGCTTGTTACACACCCAGGTGCAGACGCCCCGGCCATCGGAATAACGCGAGGCGGGCTTGTAACCAGTCAGTGTGACGTTTGGAGTTAATGTTTCCTGAAGCAGAATGACGAGGGGTTTTTCGCTAGAGCATCGAATGTACTGCTGCAAGGACGCCTTTTTACTAGGGAAGCCCCTGCAGTTCCATTGCCAAATAAGAAACGTCTCACTTGGCTTGGCCATCTTGGTGCTTTTGTGGGCTGGTGCTGCCCTCAGATTGGCTAAGAATAGCGTGGACGATGGGGCCCGTAGCGCCGGGCTGGGGTTGTACGACGGCGGTTGAGGTCAGAGCTGGTTTCACTACGCTTTCGAGAAACAACTCTACGTTGGATACTCGGTCGTTTTGCGCGGCCAGGGTGATCTGCAGTTGGGCGAAATTCTCCCCGAGCTTATTGATGCTTTCACTGAGCGCGGATAGCGTGTCTCCAAGCTCTGACCTGACTCGAATCGCTACACCTTCCTGTTCGTGGGCGACGGCCCTCTTCTTGGGAGCACTTTGACCCTCACTGCTGCTGTCGCCGGCTTTAGTGCTGTGCACCTCCATGGGTAAGGGCATTGTATCGGCGACGCATGCGACGGCGGGTTGCGGTGGTGGGTTTCTCGCGTTCTTAATCTCAGCAATTTCGGACAAAAGCCTGTTTATGGTTTCCTTCATCTCTGCGTTCTCGCGTTTCAGCTGGGAAATCTCGCGCGCGCTCTCCGCATGCTCTGGGAGTGACCCCGACAGTACCTCAGCTGGCCCTCCTCGGACCGTGTCGGCCCAGGTTACAGAGCCCGACTTCTTGCTTCTCGCTGACACCCGCTAGGCTGCTGTTGACGCCCGGTAGACCTGGATCGAGACCTGGAGCGGCTCCCAGACTTGTAGCGCCGGGCTCTTCCTCGGGACCGGGAGCGGCTCCTGGACCGGGAACGGCCCCTGGAATGGGACCGAGAACGTCGCCTGGAACGGCCCCCGGAACCACGTGACTGCTGGAAGTCCTGCCCATCCGTGGGGGGTGATGGTGGTGCCGTGGCTTGGTCTTGATCGGTGGCGCGAGACTTTTCCCAGCGCCTTCGTCGCACGACATACGGGATCTGGAATTTTTGCCTACAGTCCTTGTCAGCCGTGAGGTGTTGCCCACCACACAGTCTGCACTTGGGGGTACACTTGTGTTGTGCGTCAGGATTTGAAGCCCCACAGCCCCGACATACGACGTCGCCTGGCTGGGACACACATCAGCACGGTGACCGAGCCGACCACAAGCGTAGCAAATGTCTATTTTCTTGCGATAAAGCGAACATTGCACAAGGGTGGGGCCGTAGCGTACAAAGTTTGAGACTCTATGACCGTCGAAGGCGACGATTACCGTACCGGTGCTGCCTATGCGCTTGGCTGCCAGGGCGAGCGGATTTCTTTCATTTACGATCTTGTTGTCAATATCATTCGGGCCGTCTACGAGTGGAATACCTCGGATCACGCCCTTGCACGTGGAATGAGGGGCGGCCTCGTAGGCACTGACCTCGTATGTTCGGCCCATGACGACGATCTGCCGAACTTTGACGTAGTGGTTGGCATTTTCCCTTCTAGGTGTGCTGACAACCATAATATTCTGCTGCACGTTGGGGCATAGCGTGTCGCCCCGCAAATCTTCGGCGCAGAGGCTTGTGGCTGCCAGGATTGCATCAGCCACCACGGTGCAGCCGGTCTGGACAATATTGAGGCCTCCGCGGGGCCGAATCACGATCTTCGTATCCTCCTTGGGGAGGTGGGGCATCCGGCCAGCGCGGATGATTCTAGCCTTGATGTTATTGCCACTGTTGCGGCCTCGCGGGGCCTCGGCCGTTGTCGACTTCGTCTCGTTGAGAGTAGCACCATTAGGATTAGCGCCTGCCGAGCGCGCGCCAGCTCTTCTGGCGCCTGCAGACTGCCAACCTCGGTCTTCTGTCACCTCTTCGGGGGTTATGTCCTCTCCCACCACCTGATATTCCATTATTTTCTGAAAATAAGCGCTTAGAAGAGCGAAAACAGCACCCGGGAACGGCGACGCGGCTGGCGTCGCGTCGGCGTGGGCTTACCTCGTTAGGCTTAGCCCAGGCGGTGGCCGGCTCCGGAGAAAAAACGTTCCAATACGTGAAAATAGTCCACTCACGCAGCATGTTTTGGCATCAAAATAGTCCTGGCACTTTCACTGATGCGACACAAACAAAGCTGAACGCGCACTCGAAAAATTCACTTGAATATCATTGTAGGAAGCAGGAGCCACTCGAAGGTCGTATGAACAACACAGACGCCGCCATGTTACTCAAAGGTTGATATGTCACTCTAAAATTAGCACAACGTTAGGAGACGGAGGTAAATTATGAGATACATGACTTCCATGCCATGATTATCAACTTTGGACATAACACTTACCTTCGCCATCTATTGAAGTAACCTGATACCAAATTTGGTCATATTGTTGACTACAGAGTGGTGACGTGAGGTAAGTAGGGGGTCCCCTTGAGGTCCCCTTCGATGGTGCCAATCGCACGATGGAGTTGAGGGCTCGTGCAAACTTCAAAATTATTTTAAAATATCTTCCCAGCTATATTCGCTGTTGATATTTCGCAGATGATATTGGAATGTCCCTGGGGATGCACCCTACAGGCTTTCTCGGCCGCGAAATTTTGTGCCAGTGCCCTCCTGAGCTAATGGGAAAGGTCGTAGCAACATTCTGGGCCAATCAGTGTTGGTCAATGGTGGAATCTGACAACACGGTGGAAATGGACAGTCTCCAATATAACACCCCTGATGATTTCTTTGTCTTTCGTGGCACTGCTGATGTGAATCCCAAATGCCACGAAAAAAAAATTCACGTGGTTGAGATATGCTCCGGTGAGGTGCCGCAGCAATACAAGCTGCACAGAGAAAAAGTGCCTACTCGATTAAAACTCATTCAATTATTTCTCTTCAGGTATTGTTACAGTTTAGCCGCCCGTGTTTCAAGTAAACTCATGCTCGATGTCATATGACTGTCAAATAGAAAAAAAAACCATGGATTCGGTACCCATTGATTTTAAAGATGCATTTACAAAAAGTTTAGAAAAGCGCAAGTGATTGATTGACCGGAAGTGCTCGAAAGGGAAACGAGTGGCGCTCATTGCTCGTGCCATTTAAAAATTGGCAGATCCCACGTACAGAGGGAATCGATAATATGCGAAGCGCGAATGAGAAAGGTTGATATGTCACTCTAAAATTAGCACAACGTTAGGAGACGGAGGTAAATTATAAGATACATGACTTCCATGCCATGATTATCAATTTTGGACGTATCACTTACGTTCGCCATCTATTCAAGTTACCTGATACCAAATTTGTTATATGTGGAGCTAGCGAAACGGCCGCGAGCATGCCATGGGCGTAGCTTATAGTCATCCTTTACATGACACCCATAACATGATTATTATGTGTAGACGTGTCATTTACCTTCGTCGTCTACTTACGTCACGTGATACCAATTTTGGTATATGTAGAGCTAGCGAAACGGCCACCCGCGCATCATGAGCGTGGAAGGTTGTCATGTTTTCATATGACACGCATGCCATGATTATCACGGTTGCATCAGTAATATAGCTTTGTCATTCGTGAAAGTCACGTAACACTAAATTTGGTATATTTGGGGCCAGTGAAACGGCCATGAGCGCATGAAAGGACCCAATATACTCCGACGTGACGTTGACGCACGCGCACGCTGGGTGCAGCGACGCTGGGCTAGCAGAACGCGATCTCTATATAGTCTGACGCAAAGCGTGACCGGTGCGTCCATCGTCGTTGCTTGGCTGCATCCGGTGCAAAATGCCACATGATGACATGCTGCATTTCGCGTTACATGACACGCATCTCATGATTATCCAGTTAGCGCTAGTAACACACCTTCATCATCCATTCACGTGGTATAATACTACATTTGACATATGTGAAGCTAGCGAAACGGCCGCGGGTGCATCATGAGTGTCGCATGAAATCATATTGCCACAAGACTCGCATGTCATGATTATATACATCATGTTTGGACGTGTAATTTACCTATTTGACTCGTTCTCGGCACGTAATACCAAATTTGGTACATGCGACACTAGCGAAACGGCCACGAGCACATCATGAGTGTGGCATGTTATGATGTTATTATATGATACGCATGTCATGATTTTCATATTAGGGTCTATCATTTGTGTTCTCCATGAAGTCACGTCATACCACACGAGTTTCGCAACATGCCATCTGAACGAAACCACCGCAAGAGAAGCAAGACCACGCAATATAAATCATGACATTTTTGACAAACATGTCATGATTTTCAGGTTGTCGCTAGTCACTTATGCTCGTCATACAGTCATCTCATTTCATTCCACGTTTGTCATCGATACCATTATCAAAATGGCCAGGAGAGCTAAATGTCGTAGGTAATAAGATAGATAGATAGATAGATAGATAGATAGATATGCTCAAAGTCGCCGAAGTTTGCCAAAAATTGCTTCACATTAAAAAAAGATCATCATCGCTGTTGTAGCCTGTGCGCCTGAACTTTCGCAGTGTAATGGGCATTACGAGAGAATAACAAAGCTACAAGGAATATAGAGTAAACAAACAAACACGAAAACAAACGTTATCGTTAGTGGTAGCCATGCAACACGAGCTTTCTTTTGTGTGATTTCGACCCCTTCACATACCTTGTCTTTTCCTTACGTGTAAATCACGCCACAACGGCCCTATTTTATAGAGATGTGGCGCAAAAAAAAAAAAAAAAAACATCAGAAAGCACGAATTAACAACGCTAGCAAAAGTGTAAGCCATGACAGAAAAAAGAAATATTAGAAAGGATAAAAACACACTCGTTGAACATACAACGTGCCTGCAATCACTTAGCATGGGTCTCATTGCATTGGCTGTGGCGTTGTAGCAGAGCTCGGTAGCATAAAATCATAAAGAAGGAACGGTTGTTACCGCATACTGGTACATGCTTCCTGGTGAAATTGCGCCAGTGAAAAAAAGCGAGGAAGAAAATGCCGAACACAGGGGAAGAGGATCAGCAAAAAAGTGGTGGTATGTACACGGCAATCTCTACAAAAAAAAAAGGAAAGAAATATGACAAGAGACTTTACAAAGTGGTATTGTAGGCAACGGATATTCAATAAAGGGATTGCGTTTCATAAGTTATAACAGAATATAAGGTGATCCTTCACATCAGCGACTTAGTCGTTGGTTGTTGTAGGTAGTCTGGTTGCGTGCACAGTGCTTGCGACAAGTTGTACAGACGAGCGAATTTACGCTGGAAGCAAGAGAAAACAGATGCGTGTGAGGGAACGTTGTGCAATATGCAGATAGAGAGAGAGACAAGGACAAGAGAGGGACGCAGAACGCCAATTTCAATCTAATTAGCGAAGTCGTTAGCTGCATGAGCGCATCTTTGAATTGTTTATCGTGCTGTGGGCTGGCATAATAAACGCCAGCTTCTCCTCTTTACATATAGCCTGTTTATCTTTGCAGCTTCAGCGACTAATTATATGAGTTTTCTGTTGCCCTTCTTATATTACTCCCTGAAGGAAAAAAAAAGCGGGGGGTGGCGGGAAAAAAGGCGAGAAAAATCTCAGTGAGCGCCTTCCAAACTTCCATCTCCCACATCGTAGTGTGTGTGAGCCAACTTCGAACACGACCACTCATTCAACCAACTTTTCTGTCCTCGCCCCCGTTCCTTCCTTCTATGCACAACGCAAGCCTCATCTAACGTATCCTTATTTTCTTTTTTGTTGGTTTCACCCCCTTAAAGGTTCACTGCTCGGGGCGCTTGGCTTACGCGTAGCGCTGTTTACCGAGCGGTGGCTCTAAGCGACTGTCGCGATTTCGGAGGCACGAAAACTGAAAAAAAAAACTTAGAAAAGTAAACGATCGTGATTATTTTGGGCCGACGACCGCGCTGACTTGCGCTTCGTATAAGTGCTTTGTTGAGGCTGAAGGATGGGGCCGAGATACTATAATCACTTGCCTCGCAGCTTCCTGCACCAGCGTAGCTTCCAGTTCACGCGTATTTAGGTGTTGCCCAGCAACAACGAGCGGCACTATGTTCCCTCTCTGAATTTGCAGCCATCGTCACGTCCAAACAACCCGAACAACTGTTTTAATAATAGCATTTCATCCCGTATGATAGTATTCTCTGTGATCATAATGATACCTAAAAATTTCTTTTTTCATAGAAAGACAAGCTACCCAGAAGAAACACAACACGCGCCTTCTCGACCACTCCAGATAAGTAAGCTGGGATGGGTTCAGGATGAAAGCTAGGAATCAGGGAGCGGAAAGCTTAAAAATGGTAGGATGACTTGGCTTATGAGCAATAAAGAAAGAAGACCGTGGACTCAAGAAGGAGAAAAATCAAACATGAGTAAAACTGAACGCGAAGAGTAATAACAAAACAAACAAAACAATATCAACCGGGACGTTGACTTCAAGCGAGGCTTCCGAGAGGTGGCGGCCATTTTGGTTGAAGCGAAGAAAACGCAAGAGCAAGAGTAACCGCTAGCGTGGGTTGTGACCCGTGCTACGGAACTGAAGGAAAAAAAAACGCGACGAAAGCAGAGAGGGTGGGTGAGACAAGACAAATAATGGTGTGTCCACAGTGAAGGCGCGGGGCAGCTCCCTCTTGCGGCGAAGCGGATAGCCAACCCAACATCGGAGGTCGCAGGCACTGTGGGCGTACGAGGAAGCAAGGGCGGACAGCGAAAGATAACTGTGGTCGCTCGCGGTCAATGCAGCTTGCACTGACTCGGCTTGGAGCGGCGACGGTTGCCAAGAGGTTGACGAGAATAAAGCGTTCAGCTTGGCCGAAGCTTATAGCCAGCGGCTCCAGCAGTTCCGCTGCGGTAAACTGAATTAGGCCTCGTCTAGAGCACGGCGGATCCGTACATGACAGGCAGGCCCACAACCGCCAACCAATATACACGCGAAGAACGCGACTTCGACCTTGTTTTGTCGTCGACTCAGTAAGTCTGTCCTCGACGCTTGTGGATCGATGGAGCGTCACTCGCTTCAGCTGTTGACCTAGCGGGCTCAGTGGCTGCCCCTGGAGACATCCCCAAATTAGTGCCGCACGCATTTTTTTTGTCTGTTGCTTCACCCCTCGTTGATGTCGCTGTGATAGCGATGAACATGAATCGCGGTATGGGAAGTAGGTCAATAGGGGTGGGGTGTAGTAGTAGAGAAATTGTGTGGTTTGAAGATATGTGCGTTGAGGTTTAGTTGCCATTTCACACCATCAAACAGTTGTTCTAGGTCACAGCTTGAAGTTACGTACATATGACCTGGTACTGTCAATTTTTTCTTTGTTTATGCAGGCTCATGGGACGATTTTTTTTATTTACATACATTTGGAATTGGATAATGACGTACAGGTCACACTCACTCTCTAAAGAGCATCTCCTTCCATTATGTAACCATTGCGTTAAATTACTGAACTCGTAAATGTTTATTACACTCTCAAAAATGGAGTATTCGGGGAGTAGTTCTGCTACACAACAACAACCGCCGTCTGACTTGTTCGCATTTCCTTTCTCGAAAACCCGATGCTGGCCACTTTCTTGTCAAGAATGCTATATCACACTGATAACACCGGCGCTGGTCATGAGCGCGATCTACCAGAACCGTGGTGATAGCGCGAGGAAAGTGCTCGAAGTAGATGACGATTATGGTTGTGTAGCAGAAACACTTCCCAAACACTCAATTTTTTTAAAGTGTATGACATCGTGTCAATAGAACAGACACTGGTAGTCTTGTGAATTTAGGTATCTATATGTGTCCCCCCCCCCACCCCGCCAATGCTATATCTTCGATGGTGATAATGCTAACGAATTCGCACCAGAAGTCACTATACGCGCTCACTAACAAGCAGAGAAGAGAGAGATAATGTGCAGTGATGCATATCGAACGCCAGGAAAATGTAGGGAATAAGCTATTTCCAGTTCAGAGTGTCATTACTTTTTAGCAAGTGTGGCTTAGGATGGGACGTCAACCTCAATGAAAATTCACTGTCGAAGTCCTGTGAAGTGTGCTTTACCACACAAATAAAGTTCGTGAGGCAAAGAGAGGTGAAGAGACTTTGCAAAGCTACTGCAACACGCTGTGAATCTTCAAGGATGTTGTTAAGGCGTGTTCTGCTACATTGTATGTAGTTACAATAGCGCTAGTGAAAAAAAAAAAAAACGTGGTGTGGTAAAATTTCGACCCTTTTAGGGGATCAAAGGTTGCGTGATACATATCATTTATTTTTCTGAAAAAATGCTTTCGTGCAACCCCAATCGTTCGATAGAAGCAGAATTAAATAAAACATGTAATAAGTACTCCGGAACATTAATAGCAACAAAAAAAGAAAGCTTAATCAATGTTACGCAGCACTTGAGGCACACATTTTTGTCACTGAGAACGTTTTCACTGCAAAGATATTGCTATATTCAAAACTAGTTTACCTAACTTGCCTGGCGGCTCCAAGAAGGCCTGTGTCATTGGTTCAAAACTTCTGGTGAGAAACCCGAGAAAAATTGGATGCCTAACAAGGCTCACTGGTTGAGGAGAGGGATTGCCTATAATACATTCATTCTATGTAGCTGGAGCACCAATTGGTGCCACCAGTACTAGAGCGTCAGCTGAGCCAAGTCACCGCAGCGTTATTCGGAAGAGTGCCTTTAGTAACCTTGGGCAGAAAAAGAACCCTTAAAAAACCCTCCTAATGCTGCGTTCACTGCACGTAAGTGACCTTCTGATGCTGGTAGAGGATTCCTAATATTTTTAGAAAATAGGCTTTATCTCAAGTAAACTATAGGAAATTAAGTACCACAAGTTCATTTGCCTCAGTGGTACGGTCGTTACCATGCTTCTTTAGCGACTGGCAAGTGGCTGGTTCGATGCCGGCCCCTGCGGTCGAATTTGGGAAGAGAAATGATAAGCTGCTAGAGAACCTTGTACTGTGCAACACCAGTGTGCGTTAAATAACACCACAGAGTTCGACTTTTATGGGGGAAGCAGGGAAGTTTATTGCAAACTGGTAATGACATTTCAGGTGAGTACAACCGTCTGGTGTAACAAAATCACTTCAGTGGCTTGCACAAACAAGAGAACATAGACATGATGCAACACACAGCACTTCAATATTCTCACAGATCACGAATCACTCAAGAAAACAATGAGAAAACAAACGCAAAAAAGCAGTAAGTTGGAACAGATTCACTTATTACGTGCGACGAGAAGCAATTTTTTTGTCTGAGTTAAAGCGGCAGTAAAGTAACTTCAATATTCCTATTCTGAGCTCCAAAAAAAAACGGGTATGCCACCTTCTGATAAAGGTTTCTTCACCCTGAGTTTCAAACTGTTCGGTAAGGTACGGAACCATGATCGTTCTAATCTTCTGCAACGCTGGGTATGCCGCTAGTTGGGGTCGTCGCCGTGCTTCGGCCATACAGCGGCGACGCCACAAGACGAACATTATGACGTTAAGTACTAGTTGTTCAAATAAGCCCCTTCTGCGCTGTTGGCTCGAAGGAATTGACACTCCGAGTTGACGACGCACGACGTGCCACACGCCTTTGGCCGCTACGCATTCAAACATCGTGTGGCGGATCGTTTCTCTTTTCCCGTAGTTTGGGCAGTCGGCATTGGGAACGACGCCCCACTTTAACAGTCTCTGACGAGTGGGCAATGCGTCCCATCACCGCAGCCACTCAAATTTTCTAACTATTTCCGGTACGTGATTGTTCCGTCATTTCTTGCACTTGCTAGGCCTCCATCTTTGTTTTTCCTCGTCAGTAATCGAGTGACTGGTTATCATTTCGCTAATGCGTGTGGGTGCGAGCTTTGCAAAGTATTCTTCCTCGGCGTTGCCGTCAACCGAACGCTTGAGGCCCTCTGCTACTTTATAAAAGGCATGTGGGTGTTCTTCTTGAGGTCCCCAGTACCTTTCTGACGTGAATTGGGCTCCAAGAGTTCCGGTCCAATATAGCAATAAGCTACGGCCAGGATAGTCATTGTCCTGAAGCAATTTGTGAATTGTTTTAGTGGCAAGTGCCTTGGTGAATGTCAGAACATCTGGCGGACAGAGTCCTCCTCAACTTTTTGGGAGCTTCAGGAACTTTTGTTGAACTTTCGGTGTCTTCCTGTCCCATAGGAATGCTCCAACCGATGACGCAAGGTGGCCCGCAAAAAGTTTGGGTATGAGTGCAACGTGCCCGATAAAGAAAGCATATGCGCATGCTTTCGTTTTCACCACCGTCGCTTTGTCGTCAAATGACAAATTGAAGTCAAGAGAATACGCGAAGACCTGCGTGGCTATACAAACGGCGTCCTCCCTATTTCTTTTGGCCACCTCCCCGTCTTGAAAGTATACCCCGAGGACTTTTATGGCACCCATGTATTGAATACCACCTGGCAAAGAGCCGTGAAGCCACCAAAACGAAGGGCTTTGCTTTTCTCCGCATTCAGGAAAGCATCCAATAAACTGGCATATTCTACAAACAGCTCCAAGAAAGCGCGGTAACTGGCTTGGTTTCGCACAAACACAAAGATGTCATCCGCATAAGCAGTGATGCTGACTCCAGACCTGTCATTGGAAAGCCCTGAATACTAGGGCACTTTGCCACTTTCCTAAGTAGAGGATCTATGGAAAGAACAAAGAGCACCGGTGCGATTGGGCATCCCTGGCGAACAACTCTTGTTACTGGAAAGCTTGCTGTCTCCACGCCGTTGATGAGAAGTCGGCTGGGCATGCTGGTGTATAGAAGCTTTGTACAGCGGACGTACTGCTCAGGCAAACCAAACATTCTAAGTACGCAGTATAGGTAGTCATGTTCAACCCTGTCGAAGGCCTTAGCTTGATCCAATGACACGAAAGATCCGGTAACGTTTTTGGCGCTGGCATAGTAGAACAAATCTCTTATCAGAGTAAGTGAAAAATTGACTTACCCGGCACTGCACACGTTTGCGTGGGTGACACTATATCGGGCAGAAAAGCTTTTAGCCTCAATCCAAGGATCGTAGCTACAAGTTTGTAGTCCGTGTTAAGGAGATAATCAGCCTCCATGACCGTGGATCGTCAGGATCCATGCCCTCCTTCGGCACCAAGACTACATGGTCCTCACTGAAAGAACTCGGCTTTTTCCCATCAACAATAAACCCGCTAACCATGTCAGTAAGTGCGTCGCCTAGGACGTCGAAGAAAGTTATATAAAATCCCGTCAGCATTCCGTCTCGACCTGGAGCCGTGGAAGTGTTCATTTTTCTGAAGGCTTGCCAAACTTCATCTTTCGTCGCCTCAGCACTGAGCATATCAGACACCTCAGGACACAGTGTGGGCAAGCCTTCACAAAAGTCTGCGATTCTTTGATGCTGGTTGCTGTCTTTGAAGCGATGATCCGCAGAGCAGAGCCTCTCAAAATGCGCCCTAAAGATCTCCTCGATTGATTTGATATCTGTGACGATGCTCCCACACTCTGTCCGTGCTGCAGCGATAATAGTGGGCTGGTGTTTTCTTACCCCCACTCCCTGTGCGTATGCCAAGTTACTTAGCTCATCTGTAGGCAGGTGCACTTCCTCTGCGCGTTTGAAAGCCCCGGACCTTGCCGTCAACAAGAGGTCGTATTTAGCCTTTTTGGCCTCAATGTACTCTTGAATTGCGCCGGTCAGATTACCTGCGCACTCAACGATTTGAATACGCCTCATTGTTTCATTCATTTGTGATGTTAGACGCGCACAGCGCATTTTCCTGGCCTCCTGCGCAATCACACGCCACCTGGCCTTCAAGAGATTCCATGCTGTCGGCGTAATTTGCGGCGTGTCTTCCAAAGACGCATAGATATTCATGCGCATTTAAGATACCGAAACTTCATCATTTAAAATTGATGAATTCATGCGCCACAACTTGAAGCAGTGCCTTTTCAGCTGAGCCTTCAAGGTGAACAGCACCGGCATGTGGTCGTTGAGCTTGCGTTGCCCAGGCACTAAATAAATGAAATCGCATGTTTCTAAACTTGCAACGAGCTCGTTAGGGATATGGACTCTGCCACTCCTGCTTTGAGACGTACCCTGAACGCGCGTGGCTCCAAAGGTGTTTCCGTAAAACGTTGTCCATGCATCGACCAGCTTCAACTCTCTACATATTTTCTGCAACTCTTTCGAATGGTATGTGCTTTGTCCCTGACTAGGGCTTCGGACATCTCGAATCGAGTCAAAAACACAGTTGAAATCGCCTAACATCACGCACGGTGCTGAATTTAGCAGGAATGACCTGGCACCTCTAAAAAGTCATTGGCAAGAGACCTATCCACGGGCGCGTAAATGTTGGTGAATCAGATTTTCTGGTCGTTTATTCACATGTCCACCGCAATAACACGGCCTTCTGCATCGAAGAGGCAATGCGCATCCCGCCTAAACCTCGAATTGAGAAACATGACAGCAGTGCCATGCGACTTCGCCTGCGTTAAGGAGAGGAAGGCTTCAACCGAAAATCTAGTACGGAAGTTCATGACGTCGTGCCTCGTTCAAAAGTTGGTCTCTTGCAGAAAAAGCAGGTCTACCCCGAGCGAGCGCACAAGGTTCATTATTTCCCGTTGTTTTACAAAATCTTTGAATCCACGAACATTGAAATGATGAAAGATAAACTATTCTTTTAAAATAAATTTTGGTGGAAACGAAACAATCGTTTTTTCCCTGTTTTTTAAACAGCGATAAGTAAGGGGACGGCACAACCTCTCCTGTGTCAAGCGGCAGTAGATGAAGTCAACGTGATGATACTCGAAGGACTGGCACTGAGATTTACTCCCACGCACAGATAGAACGGACCCAGTAAGCAGCACCAATATTAACAGAAATAGTACACGCAGCATGCAACGTAACTTACATGATGCAATTACTATAACAGGGCATAGCCGCCACAGCATAGAACTCACAAGTTAGCACATGAAGATTCCATCGCGTATGATAGTAACGTATGGAATACTAAACAGTTTGCATGCATCCGAGACAACAAATGCATAGTGGTTGTACGGCTGGGAAGCAAGCATTGCAACGGTACAGGCAACAGAAAGTGGAAAGAATGGATATGTGCAGCACAAATTAAAAAAAAACATTGAGTCCTCACCCGCATCAGGTGATGAATCTCGGTTTGGCGAATCTACTCGGGGCTTTTCGGATGTTTCGGAGGTGGTGACATCACTTCCACTGCTTGAGCTACCAGGCTTGGTGCGACGCTGAGAGTTTGTGGCTCTAGACTACCTGGCATCTATTACAGACACGCACTTTCCCCTGTCCGTCACTGTACAGCCGTATTTACCCCGCTATTCACACACCACAATGCAAAACGTGCGGTGCACCTAACGCTGAGCTCGACGCTATTATATGGGCCTGCCCCGAAGCTACTTACTCAGTTAAACACAGCACGAACCCTACATTCACAATCACCACGGCCGAGCAGTGGGAGGCTTTGCTGCTCAGCTCATGCCCGGAGGACCAGCTCTGGGCTGTCCGGCTGGCTGAAGATGCCGCCAGGATTCAAGGCCTGGCCGCCGCCTGAGGAAGGGGGTTACAGAGGGGCCCGTCTCCCGGCCCCCCGCCAGCTTTGACCCCAGCAGGGACACTTGAATAAAGGTTCTTCTCTCTCTCTCTCTAGACAATTTGTCGGGAGAACACGTATTTTCAGGAGACAAAGACACCGATCGTGAGGCTTGCGAAAATCTGTCACTCCTCAATTTTCATGATGGTGACCGGCTCCTACTATGTCTGGATGTCTTGTCGGACGCATCTTCTTGGGCCTGCCCAGCGTGTGTGCGAGGCGTTTTAGTTTTCTTTGAAGACGTGGTCTTTACTTCTTTCGTGGGCGTCGTCTTCACGCTACCTTCCAGGCCCACAGGTGGCCGTTCATGGAGCTTGTCACTTGCACTTGTTGCCCCGGAAGATCGGAGCAATTTTCCCGGTTGGCCAGCACCCCGAAATACTTGGAACGCTTCCTCCAGCGGTGGTGCGTTCGAGTTGAGTTGAGTTGAAAAAAACTTTATTTGCCCAAAGGTTGTTGCTATGCCAGGGGCTAGGCTGCCAGCGACACATCGTTCAAGGCAGTTATCTTGAGGTACTCGGCGACGACCCTGGCCCGCTGCACGGTCCACACGTGGTCTTCGAGAGCCTCGTTGAGAAGGGCGGCTTGCCATCGCTCAACAAGGCGCCGCATTTCGGTGGGTCCCTCAGTTGATGTCATCATTTCTTGTGGCCTATCTTCATCTCTTTCGCATTGCCAAATTATATGTGCCTTATCGGCCCGTTCGTGCGCGCACCCCTGGCAGCCAGGTGACGGGTGCAGCATGGGCCATAAGCGGTGCAGATCGTAGGGATTGGTGAACGTGCCCGTCTGCAGCCTCCTCAGGTCCACCGCCTGTGACCTGTTCAGAAGCACGTGGGGTTGCGGAAATTTCTTGCGGTCTTTTCTATATTGCGTAAGCACGTCGTGGTACGTGGCAGGAAAGTCTTCTCCATAGCAGTCGGCGCAGCTCTGTGTGCTCGCCTCTTCTGCACCAACTTCAGTAGCGGCAGCAACGTACGTGGTGGGGGTGGTAATTGCGGCATTGCCGGTGCCTGTGGCCACCACCGTGCCTCGGCCAGTGCTCCTCCCAACCACGGTGGCGGCTTCTCCCTTGGTGGCTTCGTCGCGGCGGGTAAGTTGCCTCGCGACGAGCTGGGCGCGCTCGTTATGGTCGGGCGGGATGCTGGTTAGTCTTTGGCATTTGGAGTTGTTGCTGCTAGTTTTACGGCTGTTGGTTATAGTTGCAATGTCCCCCATGTGAGGGAGAAACCACTTGGGGGCCTTGTCAGTAATCTTGCCTGGCGCGAAGTCCCCAGCTCTGGCGTTAATGATGCGTTCGAGGATTGTTCGTTTTCTGTGGCATTGAGTTCCTCTGATGATGACGTAGCAGACGCACTCAGCGTCTTCACAACGTGTCTGGGCTCCTCTGATGACGTTGTGGAAGATGACAACGCTGCGGTATCCCCAGTCAGCGCAGAAACGTCGTTGTCACTCGTTGTGCATGGCGACGCAGCATCAGCATCACGCGATGATTTTGAATTGATAGGAAGTTAGGGGCGGGCTTGGCCATGTCGATTCGGACGATGCGGGTACCAGCGTACGTTGATTGATGCCTTTGCAAGGTAACAAATGTGATACCCTTTACTTTTCCGTATGACTGAAGAGCTGAAATAGCCGCGTCACCTGACACGTGCGGCGGGAGGCGGACACACTGACTTACTGACTTTTATGCTTGGCGCCCCGACTGCTTCAACTTGTACCTTGTGACCTTGTAACTTGAATCCTTGGTTTACCATCAACTTAGTTGCTTGTGCAGCTGACCAAGCAGCAACTAGGAACTTCGAAGCTCCGAGGTGTTGCAGGAACAGCACCCCTTCACTCCCCATGACGTCTTCGGGGCCATCGATGATCTCGTCGACGGATGTCGTCCCCTCCGGGACGGTGAAGTTGAAGCAGTGCTCCTTGAGGGAGAGCGCTGCAGGCCTTGACGCCATCTTCGCTGGTCCCGGCAGGGGCCAACGACGATGGGATCAGGCCTCAAAGAAGCTGGCTGGCAAAGCCACGAGTGGACACCCGGCAGCAACGTCGCCGGAACGCTGACTGCGTTGAAGACTGGAACGTTGAAGCTCCTCATAGCGGCACCCGTTCGTCCCTCATGGCCGTCGCAGTAGTGTGTAACAAGTATTACATTTTGACTTCAAAGGTGGTGCCGTTGAGAGATTTCTTCTGTGTGTTGTTGAACAATAAAAGATAGTGCTCAATGTACATGTAATGGCTGCTAAGGGGGTATGAGCGACGGGAGAATTCAGCTTTGAGTTAACGCGCACGCTGCGAATTTTTTCATTGTTCAACAACGCACAGAAGACAAGAAATGGTTGCTACGTTATACTCTCTGGGCGTAACCTCCTAGGTTTTAGAAAGGTTTAGCGAGCGTTGGTCCGCAGTGCCATGAATACAGTGAACTAGTATATACCATGAACTCGAGGGGGTTGAATGTGGGAAGTAGACATGAAGCGCAAGCCGTAAGAAAGTGTGCGTGTGCCTCCTCTCGTTCAGTCTTTGGAATGTCCGCTGGGTGGCGGTGCTTCTATATGAGGCATATATGATGAAAAGATACGAGATGGGGGTATTTGGAGTGTTGAATAGGTGGACGAACGGACACACAGACAGATGCATGGTCGGACGCATGGATGGCTGCACGGACGGATGAACGCATGAACGGACGCAGGAGCGGATGCATGGACGAAGGTAGGGACGGACGCACAGATGACGAGTGGACGCGCGAACAGACGCACGTACTGACGGGCGGATGAACGCACGAGCGGCCACACAGACGCACGCATGGATGGACGGAAGCAAGAACGAATGGATGGACGGATGCTTCGCCCCACTATCCAACATTCACTGCGTGGATATGCTGCCATTTTTTTTAAACACTCCACTATGGCGTCCTTTATTAGCATAAGGTGCTGTTGAAACGTAAAGCCCTAGGTATACTAAGAGGTGTAGCGTGTTTGCTGCAGATATTTCGTTTTATCCATTATTTGGACAACCTAAACACTTCCGCTCATGCATGCACAACTACAGAGTGCTTCAGGAACGCGATAAGCAGATATTCCAGTTTGAGCCAGACATGCTCGAATTTTCAGTCATTTGATAACTTGCTCTTCTACTGATGCATACAGTAGTACGCAGTCTTTAAGTAACGCTAGAGGACAGGCTTGTACCAGGAGTCGCGAATGCGCGAATGTGTCCCGAATCCCGCTGGCACACCTGGCTGCAACAAAGCACTCACTCCAAACGTACTAAAAACCACAGAGTGTGTTATGTTGGTAAACAACTTTATCGATACATTAGAAAATCGTGCGGGGGAAAGAGGTTTTGGAGTAAGTGGAAGCAGGACAATTATGGGTCCTAGTCGTGGATATCGGGGAGCCAGCCTCCACGACGCTGAGTTGGGTGCCTCGAAGCCAGCGTTGAATGAAGGAACGTTGACATCGAGGTACCCTAGCGCTGATATTATCAACACGTGTTCTGGTAGAGCTCGTTAGCCACCAGATGCAGCACTTCACCTCTCGAAGATGGTGACCATAAACTACTCCAACTATGAAAGGTAGAAGACGTACATCATATGAGGCGCGTTTTAAAGGGTCATGCATCAGTGCTGGTGGCGGAGTAAGTTAAACGGCCAACTCGAGAGGGCGTGGGCTCGACTCTCATGTCATCCCATTCATTAAAGCGCGTTCTTACGTTTTTCTTTGTCATATGTTCGTGGGCACTTTACAAATTTTAGCTGTTTGACTGCCTCATTTTTGTGCTATGTGCCCGTGGATATACACCCGCTAGTGCCAAACGCAGACGGAGCTGTTCGTATGCAGTTCTTAAAAGAGAAAAGAAGAGAAAAGATAGCCACGTAACTGTCTGAATCACAGTGCGACACCTCAACAGTAGCTCACAAGGAATGAGGTAAAGAGGTATTAACAGGATATGAATAAAGGTATAGAGATAGAGGAAAGAGATAGCTAGGCGCAGGAACAGCGAACAACAGAAAACGGCGGAAGAGGAGATAGGAAATATGGACAGAGTTTCAGGAGTCAGAGGACGGGGCACCACTCGGCGAGAGCTCTTGTCGGCGTCAGGAAATGGCGTAGCGCGAGCCACTCGGCCAGAGCTGCGCTGTCGTCGGAGATCGCCGGGGCACAACCGGTCGACAAAAATCCAGTGAGCGAGTCTTGAAAGGAGCTGTTCACACAGCATTCCCTGTACGCCGATGACATCACACTTTGGACCACCACGGGCAACTGTGTCACAATCGAAAACACCCTCCAGAGAGCAGCACTAACGGTGCAAGAGTACGAGTGGAGCATTGGACTCAGCTGCTTAGCTCCTAAATCTTAACTCCTTCTCATTCGTCCCAGGGACCCTTTCCCAGCAGAAATATTCGTATATTTGGATCATCAACTCATCCGTCAGGTAAACAATATCAAAGTTCTAGGCCTCCACATCTCCAATACCGGCTCCAATGCCACAGCCATAGGTATTAACGGCGCTCGGTGCAGAATATATCCGCCCTAATAAAGAGGATTTCTAATCACCACAGAGACATGCGCGAAACGGACACAAGCCGCCTTGTGCAAGCATTCTGCCTGTGTAAAATTACTTATTTCCTCCCTTATCTTTCCCTTTCATCTCTAGAGATTGATCAGATAGATCGCCTCATTCGTACAGCTTATAAAACTGCTTTGCACCTGCGTAAAAGTACCTCTACGAGCAATCTTCTCCAGTTGGGGGTGCATAACACAATGAATAAACTAATCGAAGCGCACCTCATAAGCCACTATGCCCGACTTTCGCAATCCGAAACAGGAAGGCTGCTCCTTCAGCGCCTCAAAATCAACCTCACAGGATGCAGAACCTCCAGAACGTCACCCCCCCCCCACCCCCGAACACATTAGCGAGTCTCTTGATACCGCCATTGCCTAAAAATAGCCACCCCACCCACAATCGCGACCGGCGCATATCCAGAGCTAGATCACTTCATAAGCGCTACGCATTTTCGACTCCGGTTGCTGATGTCGATGCCGCAGAATACTCCCAACGTCCTGCCTTGGCGGTAGCAGTATTAGACAATGCCCAGAAATTTCTTTGTAGTGCCACTTTTGACTGAGTGGCTCAACCAATCGAGGCGGAAGAAGAAGCGGTTTTGTTAGCAATTGCTCACACCCAGGCGGAGTATATCTTCTCAGACTCAAAAACGACCACTCGTAATTTTGCTATGCATCGAATTCATGCACAAGCACACCATATCCTACGATTTCTTCTCCCCCTTAACGAAAAATCCCGATTTTGGGAGTTCCCACATATTGTGGCAATCCCGGGAATACAGCCGTCCATGAGCAAGCCCGAGCACTCGTCAACCAGACAGTGGACGGTCTGCCTTCCCTTCGCAGTGCGCGAGAGTGCCTATTCACCTGCCATGAGTTACTTTACAATACCATAATTCCCGCATTATCTACCTAACTGCCCATAAATCACCGTCCCAGACGGAGCAAATTGTTTGGCACCGACCCCAAATGGGAACCTTGATTTCCCCTTTCATACATTCCAAAATTCACCCGCATGACACGTTACCTCATTGTCGCCTCTGCTCGAGTCCCCGAGCCGACTTTCATCATACATATAGAACTTGTCCAAACAAGCCGAATCCCCCCTTTGCGGGGACTGAGCGACAAGAGCGATGAAAGGCTTAGGGTCCCTAAGTGCCAGCATTGTCCCTTGCCCAGTAAGCAATAGAGCGGAGCCAAGGTCGTGGCAAAATTCGGCAAAAATTTCGAGTAATAGGTAATGAGCTCCAGAAATGACTTGAGTTGGCTTACCGATACTGGCCTTGGAGCAGCTGTTACGGCTTCGAGGTTGTCCCGCAGTGGGTTAAGGCCAGCCGCACCAATCTTGTGCCCCAAAAACTGCACTTTTTTTTCACGGAACCGACATTTGGCTTTGTTCAGTTGGAGGCCATTCTCACGAAGTCTTTGGAAAACTTGTCGAAGCATGGCAGTGTCCCGTTCTTTGTCGGTGATTATGATGTCGTCTAGGTATACACGTACTCTTGGCAAGTCCCGGAATAACAACTCAATGCGCCGCTGGAACAATGCGGGAGCCGACGAGATGCCGAAGGCTAGTCGATTGTACGAGTACAAGCCCTGGTGCGTATTGATGACAGTCATCGTCTTCGCGTCTTCATCAAGCGGGAGCTGGTTATAGGCATTGCTCAAATCCACTGTTGTGAAGACTTCTCCCCCGTAAAGCGCGGCAAAAATATCATCCACCTTAGGCAAAGGGTATTGTTCCAGGTGAGTGGCCGGATTAACGGTGAGCTTAAAATCACCGTACAATCTGATGTCTCCGTTTTTCTTCACCACTGGTACGACGGGAGCAGCCTATTCGGAAACGCTCACCGGAGTTAGGACACCTTGCTGCACGAGGCGGTTGATTTCTGCTGAGACTGCTTTGCGAGGCGCGAAGGGCACCGGGCGGGCCTTCAAAAAACCTAGGCACGGCCCCTTCTTTCTTGTACAGCTTGACAGGTGGACCTTTGTAACTGCCGAGCCGATCATCAAATAAGTCTGAGCACTCTTCCAGCAGTCTTTTTAAGTCAGCTTCCGCCTGCAGTGCGTAGACACTCGGAAGAGCCCTTTCTTCTAAAAGTGACACGCCCGCTTCACGGAAAGCCTGAATGATGTTTCGGCCGCACAGTAGTGGACAGTCACAATCCACTACCACGAGCTTACTATTCACGCGAGTCTTGTCATATTTGACGCTCATGACGACTCTGGGACCACTGGAAAAGGACCGAGGAAGCAGGATAACTGAAGTGGCGTTTTTTCTAGTATTGACCACCACTTACGGTTTATCCTGAAGACCTTTTCTGGAATCACGCTAACTGATGAACCTGTGTCGATCACCATTCGCAGTGTCCTGCTGCCCTAGAAAAGGCTCCATTCGATGGGCCGTGTATCTGGCTGGTCAACGTTGTTCTGGGCAGATAGAGCGAAAAGCATTTCTTCCTTGCTGTCCTCTCCGTCCGAAAGCTCTCTGAGCGCGTAAGATCCTTGCCAGCCGCTGTGCCTGCGCTGGCACATCCTAGCCAAGTGTCCTATAGTGCCACACTTGTGGCACACCTTCCCGACATTCTGACATTCGTGTTCTGAGTGGTTGGAGCCGCACCTTCAGCACGACTGACGTGGTGCGCCTGTGTCGTACCCGCTGCCTCTTTTTTGTCCACTGCTACGACGCCTTAGAGCCAGGTGCACGTTACCCGCGTCGTTCTTGCCGTTTACATCTTTCATGGACCGGACGTTACGGTAAGCTGTTTCTGACGACATGGCGAATTCCTCAGCTTCCTGCACAGTCAGCTTCCTTTGGGTAAGCAGAAACCGCCTGGCCTCAACATCCCGTATGCCGCACACTATCCGGTGACGTAACATTTTGTCCAGAAAGTTACCGAAGTTGCAGTCTTTTGCAAGACGTCGCAAGTCTGCGACAAAATGTTTGATCGTCTCGTTGTCTCCTTGCCTCCGCACAAAAAATGCGTGACTTGCCACAGTCTCGTTCACCTGCGGCTTGTAGTTTCCAACACCTTCGAGACGTCTCCGTACGTTAGGCTGTTCACGGGCGTCGATGGACATCGTCCCTAAATGACTCGAACCACGCTGTCAATGAATGAAGCTACCAAGAGTGCCCGACGCTTTGAGGACTCCGTGATATCATTGCCTTCAAAGAGGGCCTCGAGACGCACCTGGTAGGCATCATAGCTGTTCGCTGCCTCGTCAAACTCCGGCGGCCTCGATCCCATTTTCGTCGCCACTGAAGTGGCAACACTAACTGAACCCTTCATTTCTTGATACATGGTCTTTTTATAGTCTGAAACTACGTGAGACACGAGTGACAGCCGAGTACATCGGGGCTGGCTTGCTGGGATGGGCAGATGAAGTGGTTCATTGCCAACGCTGCACTACTCACCTACGACTTTTAGCTCTCCTGGGTGTTTCCATAATGCTATCGATACCAAACGTGGATTGCCATAACATGACTGTATGACGAGCATAAGTGACTAGAAAACAAGAAAATCAATACATGCATGAAATGAATGTCATGATTCACATTTGGTGGTCTTGCTTATCTTTCTTTTTATAGAACTACCTGCAGCGCCACGAGGGCATTATTGCAGGGGGATAACACGATTAATCACTTAAAAGCACATATGTTTACACAAAGACAAAGATAAAAGAATGAGCTAATAACAAAGCGGTGTATGCAACAAAGAGGCGACATATGGAACATTTGTATGTAAAAACAGCTGGAATGGGTAAAGTGTTTTAGAATCTGCGTTTCACCTTTTCATAAACGCCTCCCTGGGCGCCACCTTAGCCCTCCTTCGGCTGTGCTAATTGGCGCGTCTCCTCGAAAATGCACTGGAAATTCTGCGCCTTTAGTCTTTCTACTCCCGCACACAGCCCATCATGGCGGTGTTTTTTCCTTCCTTTGAAAAGGTGTATACCTTTAGGTAGTCTGTTCCAAAGCGTGGAGGTGTGAGGAAAAAATGAATAATGAAACAGATTTGTGCGGCATAGCGTTCCAAGTACCTTACAGTCATGATCACAACGCATAGGGATGAAGTGAGGGGGAAAGATGTACAAGTTTTTGTTACTACCTGTGAGATCTGAGTAAATACAGAAAAAGTTTTCAATTTTGTTGCTAAGCGGCGTTGAGCTAGAGTTTTCCACCCAACCTTGTTTTTAATTAATGATATGCTGCTTTTGTTGTTGTAATTACCGGAGACAAACCTGGCTGTGCGATACGCTCAAGTTAATTTACAAGACAGATGGTGTCTGGGTCCGATGCCGCGCAAGCGTACACGAGTAATGGACGAACGTTCGTATTTTAAAGGCATTCTATAACGTTCCTTAGGGCTTTGTAAAAATTGCGTCTAATGAGGTCAGGCATTCGGGAAGATTTTAATCTAACATGTTCGATATGCCTAGTACATGACAGATATTCTGAAAAATAAACGCCAAGGTATTTGTAATGCTGTACCCGTTCAAGTGATGTATCGTCCAAATGATAATCCGATCTCACAGGCAAACGTTTGCGGGTAAAAGATACAAAGTGACATTTAGTACTATTCAAAGACATACACCATGTGGAACACCAAGTTTGAATTTTGTTTAAATTGGTTTGTAGGCTAATGACATCGTGTTCGTTTATTATGTTCCTATAAATGACGCAGTCATCTGCATATAATCTGACATTGCAATGAAGACCCTGCACAATATCATTGATATAAATAAACAATAACAAAGGTCCCAAAACAGACCCTTGCGGCACACCTGAAGTAACTTTTATTCCAGTTGACGTACAACCATTAATTATGACATGCTGTGTTCTTCCGGAAAGATAATTTTTAATCCAAACAACTATTGCCGGATGAATACAGAGAGATGATAATTTATGCAATAACCAATCATGAGGAACAGTGTCGAAAGCCTTTCTAAAATCTAAAAAAATGCAATCAACTTGAAATCCTGAATCATAGGAGTAAAAAAGATCATGGCGAAATTCAACCAACTGCGTTGTGCAGGACAAGCCAGACCTGAACCCATGTTGAGCAGGTGAAAATAAACTATTGTTTTCGAGGTGTTTCATCACAGCGCTGTAAATGATATGTTCTAAAGTTTTACAATATAGAGAACTTAGCGAAATCGGTCTATAGTTTTTGAATAAAATGTTTGGGACCACTTTTATGAATGGGAACAATGCTGGTTTCCATTGAGTTAGTACAGAGCTACTGTGTAGAGATTCAATGAACAAGACGACTAAGAAATAAACAATTTTCTGAGGACATGCTTTGAGTACCTTGGTTGGTATGCCATCAGGACCTCCAGCTGAATTGTTTTTCAGGTTACTAAAAAGATTAAGAACACCATTTTGCGTGACAGTGACCGTGGGCATATTCTCGTAGGGTAAATCTGCAATTACCGGATGTTGATTAGCGCACGTGTTGGAAAACACGGATTTAAAATAAAAGTTAAAAGAGCAAGCCTTTTCGTAATCGTCAAAGACCACTTCTTCGTTTAGCAAAAGATTTGGTATCGCGTTCACCTCTTTACTGTTCGCTTTCATACATTTCAAAAATTCTAAAGGAATATTTTTAAGAGCTACATTGAACGAAGAAATGTATTTCTTCTTATTTACTTTAATTAAATGTTTTAGTTTGTAGCCTATGTCACGCATTTCTTCAGACACACTCTGTTCGTGATTTTTTAAATATGCAGCGTAGAGGCGGCGTTTCTTGCTAATTAAAGTTCGTATTTCCTTGTTTACCCATGGTTTGTCGTTGTGGCGTCGACTTGTTACGAGTTTAGAAGGGATGTATTCCTCAACAAAATCATCAATGTATCACGAAAAACCGACCACAATTCATCAATGTTGAATGACTCGGTCATTTCACAGAATTCAGGGTAGAAAAGACAAAGTTTTTGAGACAATGACGCATAGCCACCTCACTCATAAAAATAAACTTTTCGATGTTGTTTTTGGGCTGATACAATGATGTGTTAGAGTAAGTGGCGACGACACAGTCATGATCACTAATACCTCGGATGACAACCACATCATGTAGCAACGACTCAGTGTTAGCAAAAATCAAATCCAGCATGCTGGCGGAAGAGTGACCTTGTCTTGTGCACTCAGTTACGAATTGAGTCAGATCGTTTGTCGTGACAAGCTCTGAGAGAAAAAAGGACAGTGAAGTCGAGTCGGAGAACACAGGTTTACCTTTATTCCAGGCAACTAGAGGTATATTGAAGTCTCCTACAAGAATAAAGCAGCAGTTTATTGTATTTAAAATTGAGATAACTCATCGAATGATTCTGGGTTAGTCGATCTAGGGGATCGGTAGAAGGAACCAACTGCAAAGCAAGTTTCATTGTTAAGTCGGACCTTGCATCAAACGGATTCTGAATGATGAAAAGTAGCGGACTGTTGACTACTCCCAAGAAGTTCCTTGACAAGTGAAAAACACCGCCACCTTGTGTGTTCCTATCACATAGGTATACATCGTAACCAGGAGGAGAGACTTCAAAGTTAGCAATGGATTCATGTAACCAAGATTCAGTTCCAATAACTATGGAAGGTTGCGTAGTAGACAACAAAGTAGCGAATTCATCCACTTTATTTTTGAGGCTGCGGCAGTGTACCAGCAGTCTAGTTAGGGATAAGTTGCTAGAAGGGACAAGTTTTGAGATCGCATTTGCGGCTCTTTGATTAGCGAATTGCTTGCCATATGTAGCTATCTCTTGAGTTCCGTCAACCTATCTTCTGCAGTATCATAGACAAAAGTTTTATTTCTCATATAATGTTTAACTAACCGTAGCTTGAAAGGAAGTTTCAGACCTTGAGCATATTGAGTCAACTTAAAGCGCACCCGTGTAGTAGCAGGAGCAAAATCCTCGCGAATTACGTAGTTTTTTTTTCCTTCGGCCTTGATCGGGATTACAAAATTTGTTCCTAAACTTTAAATCTAAAAAAAGAGATGATTATCGGTCAGTTCCTTCCCTCACAGTACTTTCCTAATCTGTGAGCACGTTCAATAGCTTGTGTTGTGACTGTCTGAGCAAGCTCTTCCTTGAAAAACGCTATTGCATTTTCCTCGCATTTGTGCCACCTTTCATATGCGTTGTCAGGCAGCCCAAGCACTATCAGGTTTTTCCTTGGAGAAGTGTTGCCACTATCTTCGAGAGACGTTTCGACTTCAACCAGTTTCTGTCGATTTTCAGATAAGCTTTCTTTCACTGTAAGAAAGTTGCTCTGAGGAGCAGCAACGGTACTCTGCGGTTCCTGAAGAGAAGCAGCAAAAGCAGACTGCTGTATCCTCACTTCTTCTAGTTCAGCGAAAAAAAGCGTATTGCCCTGCTCTAGCTTGCTCACACTTTCTTAAATCCCTTCAAGACTAGCACTATCGCTTTTACTTATTGTAGCCGGACCAGGGCCAGGGTTTAGTTCCACGTAACCGGAGAGCAGTAAGAGCAATACATAAAAGACGCGAGAGCAAAGCGCGCGCAAACACATGCACTTTTTCAAAAACAGAAATAGGCAGTCGGGACACGACAACGCTATCAAACATCGGTTTGAACATCGGTAGCAAGATTCAGGGTTTCGGTAACTAACCTGCGCGAAAAGGCGAGGTAAGCTCATATCGGCAGCGGTGACACGCCCCAGTAGCAGTCTGTCGAAGTGATGCTTTAGTAGCGCCTCCACCCCTGCTGTATCAGTTAAAAGAAGGTGGTTGCTAGGCCAGATGCTTGAAAGAATCTAACGTTGGCACTTGCTTGTCGTTTACCAGAGGAAACGACATCACCATTGGATCGCACGCATCTGACCGTATCGTAGAAAATGAAGACGATGGCAGGCCTCCACTCGCATTGAAGAAACCAGGCAGCAGAATCAGCAGTGTTCCGATAAGAACCTGAAAACGTCTGGCTTCGTTCATCTGAACGAAACCACCTTGCGGTGGTTTCGTTCAGATGACATATTGCAAAACTGGTATGGTATGGCATGACTGCATGGAGAACACAAGCGACCGACCCAAACATGAAAATCTTGATATGCGTGTCATGCAACAACATGACAACATGCCACGCTCATGGTGCGCTCGCGGCCGTTTTGCTAGCGTCACATGTACCAAATTTGGTATTACAATACGTGAATGGATGACGAAGGTATGATACGAGTGCAAACATGATAATCACGACATGCGTGTCATGTAACATGACTACACGCCACACTGATGATGCGCACGCGGCCGTTCCGCCAGCTTCACATATACCCAATTTGGTATTACGTGACGCCAATGGATTACGAAGGTATGTGACTGGTGCAAACATGATAAACATGGCATGTGTGTCATGTGAGAACATGCCTACATGCCACAGTCAAGGCACCAATACAGTCAAGGCGCCAATACGTTTCGACGTGACGTGGTGCACATGCTCGCCGGCGTTCATTTCGCCACGTCACGCCGGCGTTGCCACGTCAGGTGCCAGTCCTGCCATATACTCGCAGGCACGAGCCGCGCTGTGTTGCTTTGACGCATGCACGTTTCAGCGTGTCCGGTGTCACTCCGTCTCAAAAGTTAACGTCGATCATTGTGTTTGTGGATTCGTTGGAATTCATTTCACCGCGACCTTGGACGTCGACGCGCCGTACAAACCAACCTACGAGCGGCAACTGAGCGAGCGAGCGCCGACCTTGAGTATATATACAGAGCGACGGCGCATGCACTGTCAGCTGTCGAATGTTCGAGAAGGGGGAGAAGCGCAACGGCGCATGCGCGCGCGTCAGCTGCCGATGTTCTCGAAACGCGACGGCGCATGCGCGCGCGTCAGCTGCCGATGTTCTCGAAGCGTGACGGCGCATGCGCGCTACATTATACAGCTAGCGAATGTTCGTGAAGAGGAGAAGCGCGCGCGGTGTGTAGAGGAGGAAGGGTGCACAGATGGTGGAGGAGTGAAGCGCGCGGTGTGTAGAGGAGGAAGGGATGCACAGATGGTGGAAGAAGGAGGAGGAAGCTTGCGGACGGCGCCGCACTACAAGCCTCGAGTATTAGATGCTCCGCATCTAAAAAAGGGTAACGCAGTGTTTTCTGGGTAACGCGTCGGCGCAAAATGCAGCATGTCGCATTTTGCGCTGGCTGCCGTCAGGCTGCGCCGACGGACGCTGTTCGCGCCTGGGGTCAGGCTATAGAATGCTCGCGTTTTGCTTACGTAGCGTCGCTGTAGCCCTCGTGAAATATACATGAAAGTATATTGCAGGGCACAATATGCATGAAAGGCCCAATATACATCATGACGGGCGCAATATACATGAAGGTATATTGGGCCCTTCATGATGCGCTCGCGGTCGTTTTGCTATCTCCACGTATACCAAATTTGGTGCTACGTGACGCCGATGAAATGACGAAATTCTATGACTGGTGCAAACATGATAATCTTGATACGCATGTCATGTAAAAAAGAGGACAACATACCACGCTCATAGCGTGCTCGCGGCCGTGTCGCTAGCTCCAGACTTACTAAATTTTGTATCACGTGACGTGAATAGATGACGAAGGTAATCGACACATCCAAACATGATAATCATGACACAGAAGCCATGTACGGCGTCATTCACCTCCACCCCGTAACATTGTGCTGATTTTCAATTGACATATCAACATTTCTCATTCGTGCTTCTCATATCATCGATTGCCACTGTACGTGGGATCAGCCAATTTTTTTTCTTACACACTACCCCACGTAAAGACAAATTTCTTGCCCTAAACGCGCATCTGAAATCGGATTGGATTGGATAAAATTTTATTTGGTCCTCCATAACACAGATCACTGTGTTGCTGGCAGTTTCCACGTGGGGACTGAGATGCCAAGCTCCTCAGCCACCTCGCGGGCTTGGTGGACAGCCCAGAGCTGATCTGCCAAGGACGAGCTGCGGATTGCCGCCTCCCATTGGCAGAGGTGATGTTCGATAAATGAGAAAATTTAGTGCACTGCCAGAGCATGTGTTCTAATGAAGCTATTTCCGCACACTGTGGACAAAGATTACTTGGGTATAGGTCAAGGTACATGATGTGTAACTTTTTCAAAGTAGGGTACATCCGCGTTCGCAAAAGCCTTATTGTAAGTGCTTGGGGCCGAGTTAGAGTTTTGTGAGGAGGAGGGAAGATCCTTCTAGACAGGTAGAAATGTTTAGTGAGCTCGTTATATGTTGTAAGAATTTCCCGGTTACCCCTTCACCGGTAGAACGCATACCCGGAGAGGCGCGGTTGGAGAGGTCACGCTCCGCCTCGTGTGCTGCTTCATTGAGACTGGGAGGGAAATCGTTGATTTGTCCAAGGTGAGCTGAGAACCAACTCAGAAGATGATGTGAAAGATCCACAGAAATGTATAAGCTTTCGCGAATCTTGCGGAAGTCGGAGGACTTATCGACCTTATTGATTTTTCTCTCAATGTTGACATATATTCACAATGTATTAGACATCGTATAGTTTTAAGTAAAAAAAGCTTTGCGCAAGAATGAAAGTGGCATTGCACAACTAAATTAAAGCCAACGGAGTCGATGACTAGACCAAAATGTACAATAATTCAGCCAGTTTTGCTATGATATCTTTGAAGGCTGCGTGGAGTGGCATCTGAAGCAAGCAGGAAGCTTGAATTTGGAAGTAATTGAATGTAGCTGTCTAGCGGTGATGCCTCCATTATTTTGTTTATAGTCAGGACGGGTTTCTGCTTTAGCATAGTCGAGTACAAAGTACTCAAAGTTGTTAAACCATAAAGAAATATAATACATAAATTAAAAAAAAATCGCAGCGTGTGCGTTAACTAAAAGCCGAACTAAATGTCTCTCATTCCTCCTTATCCATTTGCATGTACATTGAGCGCTATCATTTACTGTTCAACAACGCACCGAAGAAATCTCTCATCAGCACCACCTTGGAGGTCAAAATGTAATACTTGTAACACACTACTACGACAGTCACGAGGGATGAACGGGTGCCGCTATAAGGAGCTTCGCCCCTAAAAGTGGCCACGCAAGCCCTCTTGCGGCCCAGCAAGAAAGAGTATGACCAGCTACTAGATGGCGTACCCTTGCTTGCTTCTACTCTCTTTAGGGTCGAAACTCCTAATAGCAGCACTCCTTCGTCCCTCGTAGCCGTTGTAGTAGTGTGTAACAACCCTAACATTTCGACCTCCAAGGTGGTGCCAGTGAGAGATTCCTTCTGTGCGTTGTTGAAGAATAAAAGATAGTGATCAATGTACATGCCAATGACTGCTAAGAGGGTATGAGAGACAGAAAAATTCGGCTTTTAGTTAATGCGCACTGCTGCGAACTTTTTTATTGTTCAACAACGCACAGAAGACAAGAAAGGGTTGCTACGTTACACTCGCTTGGCGTAACCTCCTAGGTTTTAGAAAGGTTTAGCGAGCATTGGGCCGCAGTGCCATGAATACAGTGAACGAGTATATACCATGAACTCGAGGTGGTTAAAGGTGGGAAGTAGACACGAAGCGCAAGCCGTAAGAAAGTATGCGGGTGCCTCCTCTGGTTCAGTTCTTGGAATGTCCGCTGGATGGCGGTGCTTCTATATGAAAAATATATGATGAAAAGTTGTGAGATGGTGTTACTTGAAGTGTTGAATAGGTGGACGAACGGACACACACACAGATGCATGGATGGACGAACGGATGGCTGCGCGGATGGTTGGACGCATGCACGGACGCAGGAGCGGATGGATGGACGAAAGCAGGGACGGACGCACAAATCAACGTGCGCACGCACGAACAGACGCACGCACGGACGGGCGGGTGGACGCACGGGTGGCCACATAGACGCACGCATGGATGGACGGAAGCAAGAACGAATGAACGGACAGATGCTTCGCCCTACTATCCATCATTGACTCCGTGGATATGCTGCCGTTTTTTTGAAGACATCTAATAGCCGCCCCAGGCGAGCAATAAAGAAACCGAAGTTTGGCCTAAAATTTTTGCGAATAAGAAATTCCATGATTTGGTCAATCTTTCATATCCGCTCTACATTGTATCCTGCCAAGGACGTTTAATGCTTTGTCAGAACACTCAGTAAACTCTGACTGGAAAGTGTTGCTTTTCTGCATTTGTTTTGCACGAAGGGAGCGCATTCATGTGGTTTAGAAGTGTGGTATATTCTCCTTGCGTGAGCATGGGTGGCAACCTTGTGGTAAATACACTCACATTCAAACAATGAGGGTACAGGTTCAAATTCCAGCATAGAAAAGAAAAATTTTATCTTTTTATATTTGCGCTGTAGACATTTTCCGGTCTGACTAGCCACTCGTGGCCCTGAAAGCAGCGCAGTAGCTGGGCCGCAGGGCCTTACGAGAATCTCTGCTCTTTATGTAAGTATGTTTCTCTATGATAAAACGCTTTTCCTTAACACACAGAGAGAGAAAATGACTTTTTTCATGAAGGCATGGAGAAGGAGGACGTGGGAAGAACCCAAGTCCGGGGTTCTTAGGACGACTCCAGCGACGAGTCGGGCCCGTTGTATCGTAGTTCGGAGGACCTCAATAGGTCCATCGCGGAGAGCATCGTCCCACAGATCCTCGTTACGTAAATTGTGCAGGAAAGCAGTTAAGGGAAGAAAGATGTTCGCAGTGCACTCGATCGAGACATCGAAGGTCGTGAGTCAGTTTCCACAGCCGGGGCAACGGTCTGCATAGCAGTGCGTTGAACTGCCTCCTCTCGCGATAAATTTATGAACTGCCTCCTCTCGCGATAAAGATGGAAGTGAGGCGCTGTGATTGCGACGGACGTTCCTTTAGTGACGAAGAATGTTGTTGTAGGTGAGAAGAGAATCCCCCTACTCCGAAATGGTCGCCTCGCCTTTCCGGGCCGCCCGGAGGGAAATTTCGCGGGCAACAGAGTGTGCGCATTCAATGATGGCCAGGAGTCCAGAGTAAGTGAGTGCTAAATGTATTGTTTGACTCAGCAAAATTTGATTGAGAATTTGGTGCGCCACTCTTGGGATGCCATGTCCTGATAGGAAGGCCCGTCATGCCTGTTGCGAGCCTGTCAATATGTAGAGCTCACTGTGAACACAAATAGCGTATCGTATCGCTTGAGCAACTCAAAAGTTTCGCCACGAGCGGCATGTGTCCCACGCATTGCAGCCGAGTCCTGCAGGGAATTGGTGCCATTTAACACTACGGAGGTGTAACCTTCACGAGTTCGGGCTGTGTACGTGTACAGAGTATTAGATTCCGGATTGTCTTCGAGTATTCCACTGAGGTATTGTACGTGGGATTTGCGCCGGCCCTTGTCATGCTGGGCGTGAATGCTACGTGGTAAAGGAGAAACAGTTAGTATTTTCCGTATCGCAGGCGATAAGGGCATGAGACGGGTTTCAATCTGAAGTGGTGGGACGGGAGATCCGAGGCGTGAAAGGAGATTGCGGCCAGTTTCGTTGAATAGGAGGCATCGGCGTTGACTGACCCAATCTGTCTCGAGCAGCTTGCCTAATGTGTTGTGTGTCCCCAACTTAAGAAGAAGACGTGTGGAAGTGTAGTACAGTCAGTCAATCAGTCAGTCAGTCAGCCAGCTAGCCGGTTGGTCGGTCGGTCGGTCAGAGAACCTATTTTGGTTTTGAGAAGACGAAAATGCCCTTGTTAGAGGGTAGTGCCCGGGAACTCCGCTCACAATGGTGCCGGAAGGCTCAGGCTCTCAGCGACTTCGTGGGCTCTCTGGACTGCCCTTAGCGGCTGGTACTTTGCGGAGCTGGTGATGAGCTTGATCATGTCTACCTCAAAGAAGGGAGACCCTGAGCCCCCGCACAAGACGTGACAATGCCACAGCATAAGTTGAAGGGTGCACCTCTGATGACCACAGCGCGGACAGCGTGGGCCTATTCTGTCTATAAATTTTGACCAAATATACGAAGATGGATATGTATTTGTCTGCAACATTCACACGGTCATTGCCTGGGGTCTGTTAAGGAGGGAATGTCGAAGCGAAAACTTCGAAGGTCCCAGCTGATAGTGCTTACAGACCTCGTAAAGGGTCCCTTTGCCACGGCCTTCCCTCGGCCTCCAAGTGCTCTCTTCTGGAGCGGTGAGTGAGACCTCGTGTCTGGGAGCGTGCAAGTTCGTAGGCGTTTGGGATGGTTTCGTGAGTATCCCTGCCCATGTAACCTGAGAACCAAATCAGTTGGTTTTTGTCTGTTCAAAATGCAGCACAGAAAACGTGAGCGGCTTCTTTGAACACCGATCCTTTCATAAATGCTCTAGCAGTAAACAGTAGAACGGTTCGTAGTGCCCATGGCGATGGCCCCTGCCAGCTGTTGAGCTTTGTCAGCATGCGAATTTTTTAGCGTAAAGACGTAGCTGCTCCAACAAAGTGATTGGAAAGTGTAGTCCGGAACACCGTGGGCAGCCTTGTCGCTTTGCGGATCGTGGCGTCTATATGTTGCGATTAGGTCAACCGCTGGAAGGGCACGTGATATGTCAGCCGGCTGATCACGCAGGCCTCTACAAATCGCAGCATGTGCTCTTCTTTAGGCTCAGAGCACTGAATTGAAACCCGCCAAAACATGGACAGTACTTGGTGAACTTGTCGAGTTTCGGTAGTTGGCATGGCGGTGGTACAAGCGAGCATGCATTCCATACATGACTGGATGTGCTACATCATCTCAATTTAAAGAATTTCCACGCAACGTTCCGTCTTGTCGAGTGCAGCCTGTGCCCATCCCTGTAACCAGCACGTCCATTTGCTTTTGCAAGCGTTCGCAAGCGCCTCCATGTCTCGACATAGGCTTGCTCTTTCTGTGGGAGGATCAGGTATCGAGGTTTATTGATCTGAGGGGATGCGGTGGGGAGTAATTGGCGAGGTGGAGCAAGCTGTATAGGACCCTCTGCCTGACTTACCTCCTGAGGTGCCACCTTGGTTGCGTTCTGTTCCTGGGCACATTGCTGCTCGGAGAAGGCGTGTATCTCCTTGCCAACAGGTTTTCTCTGCAAAGCCTTCTTGTAGGGTTTTTTGTGCAGCTGGGGAAGAAGCGCGCGTCTCAGGTGGACACCGTAGTTCTTCGCAGGAGCTGGATGGCACTTGGCGCAAGAGTGGGACTTGAGGTGAGTCCGGGATTGGGAGCACGTCCGAGATTTGAAGCGGGTCCAGTACTTAGAGCGGGTCTGTGACTTGCGACGTGATTTGAAACAGCTCTTGAAGCGCGACTCTTCTGCTTTCGTTCCAGTGCGTAAATGGCGGGTCTCGGCCGTCTTGGTTGACACAGTATGTATGAGCAGTGGAAGGTTGGAGTTGACGCGGGGGCGATTAGAGTAACAATGCAGTTCGGCACTGTAAAAGCTCACGTAGCGATGGACCTTCAATCTTCTGAAATCGACCAACGCAATGTTGGTTTGATCTATCATGTGCGCTTGAAGTATTTGGGTTGTAGGAACCACAAGTTCATCTACTAGCGTAGAAGACGATTAACCGGGCACGATGTCAGGAACCTTTGAAAGAGTTGTCCGGAGCCGCGAAGTATATTGTGATGGGATAAACATGCTCACCGAGTCTCAGCTCCCGCACTCTTATGAGGCGTCGGCAACATGTGACCGGGGCACGCTGCTGATCACTAGGTTTTGCAGTGGTCGCAGTCCAAATATCATGTCCTCCTGGTCTTTTGTAGTCAAACCAGCAGCGCTCCAGAGAGCACCGGTGAGTTCAGGGCGCGGCAACCTATCCAGGCAAAGCCCTCTATGAGGACATAGAATCATCTTTGAATTGTGTATAGGAAGTCAAGGCAGATGCCGGTTCTCACTCTGCTTGCGTACTGCGCTTAAGCCGCGTTCACACTGAGCATTCCAGCCGCCGAAAGTGCTCCAAATCCGCTTCGGCGGCGGCGAGATCTGCCGAAAGGGTCCTCTCCACGCCTATCGCTCTCGGACCGATTTTTGCGGCGTCTGCCGCCGAATTGGTAACCGCGGACCAATAGGAGCGCTAGTCAAGAAATTTTGAAAAATGGCGGCCAAGCCCTACTCACTTGTTATGCCGCAGTGCACGTAAGTGAATGTTGAAACCAACGGGAGTTTAACCTACTCTGTGCCTACTTCGCGTCCGTATTTCGTGGAAGAGGTGACCGAGCTTGCTGTTGGCGTGACCGAGCTTGTTGCGGTCTTGCAGAGCAAAACGAACCCACCAACGCCGCTGGCGTCAGTTGCTTTTCTGCTCTTCGTGCACTACAAGACAGCCACTTGCCAGCAAAGTAAGCAGTACTGCCTTTTCTTGCTTCTTACGTACGAGAATCGTCGAAGTATACACCACCGGACAGCGTAGTGGCGTTTGCGAGCCGCGACAACAACCGGGTGACAGCGCATCCATCCCGCGTTCGGCCCGTGGTAGATGGCATGTTTAGCGGCGCGGGGCGCGTCCAGTGCGAACGACGCTGCGTTTTGGCGGCAGGGAAATTTCGGTCGCTGTAGAAAGTGGATGTTTCAGTGTGAACTAGGCATTAGAGATGTCCTAGATGCTGTCGCTTGGTTGGGTTTCCTTGTGGGCGTTCATTCTGTGGGCACGTCGCTTCTTGATGACGATCTTTAAACAGCCCCCTGCATCGTCATCATCGGTGTGGTCAGCAGGACAGTTCGAAGCAGCATCGTCTTCCATTTTTTCTGAGGTCAAAATGTCTTTTTGTTGTTCGCAGGCGGAACTAATGAAAGCTGGTTCAGATGTCAGCCCCGCGCTATGCGTCTCGGGTGTCATCGTTACTTTCGCACTACGCCCGGCGGCATTCTCCGCCACCGATGACGACCCCTGCTCATTGGAAGATGGCATCACGGTGGTTGAATTCTCCATCGACAAAAAGTCGTGAGTTGGCTGAGAGCCGTTCACACTGATGCATGCATCGGGCTCGTAGCATGGCCCGCGGAAACCGCGCTGCAGCAGCAGGAGGAGTGACGTAAGGACCACTTCAGAGATTCAGAGTCCCATGAAGTGTTGGACGAAAGATCAACTCACTGTGACAATAAGCTTGGCTTTGTTGTAGTGATGGCCACTTGCTCAGTTGAAAAGTGACACTAGTTAGGCGAAAAGTCTCACAGTCGAAAAATGCGCATGATCCAGGTGAAAAAACAGCGAGCGCTGCACGAGATGACACGGCGTCTCCCGCAAGCACAGGAGTTCCAAACAGCACGTCCGCTTTCCACAAACACTAGAGTAAGACCCCGAAGCACGGAATAACCTTTATTCTGAATAGCTTTATTCGAATTCACACACACACACACACACACACACACACACACACAGGTGTGTTTACATACATTTTACAGCGAGAGCACACTGCTCAACCACAGTCTCAAAGTAACGGTCGGTGAATGAAAAAAAAAAGACATACAACTCACAGTTTCACCACAATGGCAAAGCGATGAATGTGACTGCAACAAATTGAAATGCTGTATTAAGTAAGGCTATGACTTAACTCTTTCGAATCCGATGTTGCGTGACTTAGCAAAAAGCTAGGTAAAACGAATGTAGCTGCTCCAGCGAGCGAAGCGGTTTTCTTGCCTTCGTTCCCCTGAACCACTGAAGAAAAAAAAACATTTTGGAGTTGAACTGACGAAAAGAAAAAACTTCGTCGAAAAAAAAAAAATAAAAACCCTGCCAGGTTGCCGGCCCGGCCTGAGGCCACCCGGACATCTTGTACGGTGAGGCGTAGCCTCTTCGCCGCTGTTCGAGCCTGATGGATTGCTCACAGTTGGCCGTGCAGATTTGAGTTAGTCAGCGCACTTAGCCAACGCTCCCCGAGAAGGACATGCCCTATATTGTCCTCCCGGTATATCACCGTGACCTGTATGTATAGCTATAAAATATGCACCATATCTGCTTGTTCGTGCTTACAGCGGGTACAGCTTGCTTGTCGGTATTGTCTGGAATTTATTTTACTCTGTTCATCTCAAGGTGTAAGAATAAGTTACGTGTTGACAGTGCGCCCAGTGGCGCGTCTAAATCGTATTCGCTGCCTGGGCTGTGTCCGCGTGATACGTCAGACAGCGCTCACGCAGGATGGGTCAAGATAGATTACGCAATGATGTCACTTAGGATGTGTGATCGACTAAGGTTAATGAACATAGATGAATATGGGTACAGAAGCTTAGGTAAGGATCACAAACGTATCAAGCTGAGTTCTCGAAGAGAAATTAAAGTGGGAAGGAGGCTATATGAGCAACCAGAAGGTAGTATTTATTCGGTAAGCCAAATAGAAATAGCAACTAAGGAGATTGAGAAAATAATCACCGAGGACACCGAAACAGAGTGGACGTACACAAATCTAACTCGATTGTTTGAGTTAGAGCTTGCTAAGGTACGAGTCAAATCAACCGAGAAAAGGAGTTAGAAACTCAAGAACTCAGGAAGTCAGGACCTCCAGGGAACACAGGTATGCTAAACAGAGGGGTGAACCGGAAGATGGTGTTAAAAAATGGGATAACTCGTTGATTTGCAGAAGTGAAGCGTCCAATCTGATTAGTGAAAAGATTTGAAGATAGCGGGCCCAATGGATGGAGGAAGTAAACAAAAAGGATAGAAAGGCAGCAGCAAAGTTTTGGAACTGTTCAATTTTCTGAGTAATAAAACAAGCATGGCACAGAGGTCTATAACTACACTTCAAGGGGTTAGACTAGAAGAAGATGAGACAATAGAATATATAAGAGCAATGGTTACAGAAAAATTTATACACTAAGAAAGCGCTGCACGCACAAATTCGTGCAGTGGCTCCACTGGGACGACAGAGGAAAAAGACAGAGAAGAGGGCTTTTAGTAGTACATCAGCAGGCCCTGACAGCTTCCCAATTATGCTAATAAAGAAACTACGGCCAAACTCTAAGCAAACAATAATAGAGGCAGCTAGCAAAGCAACAATTGATGATGAAGCCCCCATTGTGTGGAAACTATGCATGATGAACATTATCTATAAATTAAAAGGGAACAAAGCTTATATAAATAACTGCCGTCATATAACAGTGACATTAGTAGTTTACAAGCTGGTAATGCAGATAGTAAAGACTACAGACATGGGTGGAGAATGAGGGGGTGCTGGGAGAACTACAAAATGGGTTCCGTAAATGAAGAAGGTTGGATGACAATCTACTTTCATTGATGCAGTGTAATATAATAACAAAAAAGGAACACAGGCCCCTAAGGCTGGCTTTCTAAGTATCAAGGGAGCTTTCGATAGTGTGATTCAAGAAGACTTTAGAGAAATACTGGATACACTAAATGTGGAAGATGGAGTAAGTAATCTGCTAAAGTATATCTATAAAAGTAACAAGGTAGCTATAAAATGGGAAGAACAGGTATCCAAACCTATAGAAGCACAACGCAAGCTTCGAGAGGGATGTCCCTTGTTACCTATGTTATTTATACTGTTTCTACAGGGACTAGAAGCCAAATTAGAGGAGAGTCGACTAGGCTTCAGCCTCTTTTTTGCCTATAGGCAAGAAAACACGTTGAGCGGTAATTGCCTGCATTGATATATGCGGATTATATGGTAATAATAGCTGACAACAAAGAAAATCTGCAGGGATTGATGGACTTCTAATGTAATGAGAGAGATAGGTTAAACTTGAAGTTCAATAGGAAAAAATCGGCAATCATAATTTTTAATAATAATAAAGGAAGTCAGCATAAGATGCACGAAGTCCCGCTAGAAATGGTGGATAAATACAAATAATTGGGCGTATGGATAAACAACGGGGCTCTGTACCTAAGGGAGCCCGAAGGATACGTAATCACTAAGGGTAACAGGAATGCAGCTGTGATGAAAAATGCGGCACTGTGGAACTACGATAGGTATGACATTGTGAGAGGAATTTGGAAAGATGTCATGGTCCCGGGTTTGACGTTCAGTAAAGCGGTCTGGTGCATAAAATCAGAGGCGGAAGCAGGATAGGAAATGAAACAACGGGGCATAGGCAGACTAAATTGTTTCGAGAATGGATGGGAATACCCTAAATCAGGCACTATAGGGTGACGTGGAATGGACATCATTCTAGTGCAGGGAAGCTAGCAGCAAGATATAATTCGAGGAGCGATTGAGAAAAATGGGAGAGGAGCGTTGGGCTAGAAGAGTTTTCAGGTACTTGTACATGAAGAATATTGATACTAAATGAAGGAAGCGAGCTCGAAAATTGTCAAGGAAGTATTTACACAACACCAGAATACTGAGCCAAAATAAACATAGGTTAAGAAAAAGGTGAAGCAAACAGAGACTGACACGTGGAAGTTTGGAATCCTTACGAAATCATCACTGGAGATCTACCAAACTTGCAAGAAGGAAATAAAAAGAAAAAAATCTACGATAAATTTTGAGGTAGTTCTTTACTGTTCGAAGCCAGAACTGGAGTATTGTGAACCAAGACCTACTGAGCCAAATACAAAGGCACAGACTCGTTATGTTGTGCCTGTAGAGAGGAGGAAGAAACGGCCTAACATTTGATAATGTTCTGTAGAGGGCTCCACCCTATAGTCCTAGATAATGGCGCGGAATGTTTCAAAGCATTGGGGTTTAGGGACAGTGAAGGCAAAATAGACTTTAACGGGTAGAAATAACCAGGAGGAAGCTAACTGATTGGTGGCTACAACCAAGGCGCGAGTGAAATTTAATCGTTCAACACATAGTGATAGTACTTAACTTTATAGCTTGGTGGCGTGAGCCGCCACTCGATATAAAAGGCGCAGCCGGATACATCCATGCGTACATCTAAGGCGTTCACTGGGATTGGGGAGTGACTCCTTCCACGTGTAGAGGGTTATTGCTGCGGAGCATCGCTTGTTTGATACGCTCAATATACACATGCAAACGGGCGTCAGCAAATGAATAGACTTTGAGTCCGCTGTAACGAAATGGATTTCATAGTTTTTTTATGCAGCCTATTTGCTAACAGTGTTTTTATCATATGAATGCTCCGACAGCAGCAAGCGTTGGCCAGAAGAGTGGTCGCATTTTGACGCGGCAGCACTAAAAGCGTCTTTCACTGAAATTCCAGAGTCTGCGTCGGCGGTGTCGATGTCGGCGTTGGCATCTTTGGTTTGGAACAAAAATGCACCGTTGCACGTGAGAGAAACTTTTAGGTGTTCGCAATAAAGATACGAGCGCCCGACAGCAAAGGCACGCTAGGTATTAGGAAAGCGATAGTCTGCGCGCGTTTGTGCGGGCGTGTGAGTACAACCAGAGGCACGTCCGTGTGGAGCACGCAAGCAGCCGGTTTTAGCTCTGTAGGGAGAAACCATGAGGCAGTGTCGGGCTCTGATGTGGTCAGCCTCACAACTAGGTTACAAATACTCCTGATACATCACTTAAAAGCCCCAAACTGTCTAAAGGTTTCACGCCAGGGAGCAAACACTGGCTGCTCGTGCCCTCTATACAAACGTGGCCGCGGCTGTACATGTGTGCAGGCCTGTGCGTGTGCGCACGCAGATATTGCTGTCGCGTTCTGTTTTCTTAGCAGAATGAACGGAAAACTTCGTCAGACATCTTTCAACTAATGTATCGCGACGTGTACACGCGCTCTAATAACTTGAATCGACGCGCTATCTTTACCAGTCTTGCTATTAGCCTCACGCAGATGGCTCCCTTTCAGCCTCTGGCCGTGTAAGCAGCGTGGTATGGTGGGCGGTGGAGGAGAAAGAAGGGAAGAAATGAAAGGCCGGAAGGTCAACCAGACGCACGTCCTATTTGCTACCCTGCTTTGGGGGAAGGGGTGAGAGGATTAAAGGAGAAGAGAGAGAGAGAAGTGGAGGGCAACGTGTGTGTAGATGTGACCTTGTCCATTGCACGCTTATAAGCGGTCGCGTAGTCTGGTCGTCTTTAGAAAACTTAGCAATGCTCGCGTCGCTTTGGTGGCCAGCGACGCGTAGAGCCATGAACCAAGGATCTTCTCTTCGGAAAAAGGTCTACGGTCTAGTGTCTCTAATGTGTCGCGTAGCAAGTTGCGTTCGCTCGCAAAACTTTCACATGAACACAGTAGATGTTCTATTGTCTCGTTCGTGTCGCATGATTTACATCGGGAGCTATCAGCCATTCCGATGCGAAAGCAGTGCGCCTTCGTAAAAGCTACTCCTAACCACAGGCGGCCCAGGAAAGTTGCGTCCTGGCGGAAGAGGTCTGATAGAACTTGAAGCTTTCTCGATGGGTCCAATCTGTGTAGGCAGCGGTTCCCGACACTTGGGTCACTCAGCCAAGTTTCCGACATAGTGTTAGCGAACGAGTGAAGGCCCCTTGCAGCGTCGGTTCTCGACAATGGAATTGGGGGTTCTGGGTGTCCGCGTTGGTGGATCGGGCAGCAATATTAGCAAGGTCGTTACCGACAATACCACAATGTCCCGGTAACCACTCAAACACCACGTCATGTCCTTTCGATAAAACTCCGTGCAGCACTTCTCTTATTTCATTCATTAGTTGTTGATGCACCCTTTGTCGTAAAGCTGATTGCAAGCTCTGAAGAGATGCCTTGAAGTCGCAGAACACAGCCCATTTTTGAGGTCGGGCTTCCGCGATATAAAGTATAGCAGCACGTAAGGCGGCAAGCTCCGTTGCGTGGATGTTGTCCTATGCAACAGTTTGAACTTTATAGTGACCTGGTACGTCGGGATGACAACTGCACCAGTAGAGCTGTCAGCCGAGACCGATCAATTGGTGTAAATGTGGGTGCTCTGGCCGTATTTTTTGTTGAGTAGCGACAATGTCACCCGTCGTAGGACCACTGTTGAATGACGGCTTTTGTTCGTTATTCCTGGAATAGTGAGTGAAGCACAGCTGTAGTTGTTGTAGGCACTACGGAGATGACACTGGTCTTGTTGCTGGAGCGAAGCCGAAAGGAAGGCATTCTCTATGGGCAGAAATAATATTTGAAAACATCGCTTGTGGTCTTTGAAGTGGCAACACTGCAACATGGTGACCAGGAACTCGGCAGATGTGTCTTATGTGGGTTCTCAAATTGTCAGTGGTGATGTATGTTTGAATTGGATGCTCTCTTGCGATCATGATTGCCCCGTAGGTTGAGGTGCATCGCGGCAATTCTAAGCACACGCGTAGTACTTGTCCTTGACGACTTTCGAGGGTGCGGATGTTCGTCTTGCACATACTTGCCAGTAGCGGCAAGCTGTAGCGCAAAAATACCAGAAACAGTGCCCTGCTTAGCTGCATCATTGATCTTATCGATGTGCCTCAAGATTTTCCGCAAAGTAACGGCATTATATGGACGATGAAAGTTAGCCTTCTCTTCAGGTAATTGCAGTGGGCACCTACCAAAGGTCCCTGTCAATAATCACACCCAGGAAGCGATGGCTCTTCTAGTATGGAATATTTTGTCCATTGATGGTAACGGGGTATTGTGTCATGGCTCTGCGAGTAAACGCAACCAATGCACATTTCTCCGTTGAGACGAAAAGACCTTGCTTGCGGAGACATGAGCATGTCAGGGTGGCAGCCTGCTGGACTCTTGCACGTACTTGTAGACGAGTTACAGCCGCAGTCCATAGACAAATATCGTCAGCATATATGGATATGAGGATAGTACTGGGCAAAATTTCACGAAGACCTACCATCACGAGGTTAAATAAAGTGGGACTTAGTACGGTGCCCTGAGGGCCACCATGGGAGGTATAGTAATTGATGGTAGGTCCATCTGCGGTTTGTACAAAAAAGGACCTTCTCGTCAAATAATCCTGGATCCAATGGAACATCCGATCACCGATTTCGACAGCTTCCAACGAGTCTAGGATGACTTTAAGTGTTACGTTGTTATATGTCCCTTTGACGTCGAGGAAGAGTGCCAGTGGTATGCATTTGAGGTTCTCACGTTGCTGAATAAATGTTGTGAGATCAATCACGTTGTCAAGAGATGACCTACCTCGCCGAACACCCGTCATGCAGTTTCGGTATACGTTGTAGCGCTCGAGGTACCATTCTAGGCGTGTAAGTATCGTCATTTTCATGACTTTTCCAACGCAACTTGCGAGTGCAATAGGGCGAAATGATGTCAAATCAAATGGTGACTTTCCTGGCTTGAGTAGTGGCACAAGTCGACTTATCTTCCGATCCTGGGGAACAATGCCCGCCTGCCATGAGTGGTTGTAGTAGCATAACAACCGTCCCCTGGCCTCCTGTTGAAGGTTGGCTAGAGCAGCGTAGGTGATGCCATCGGGTCCTGGTGAAGTTGATCGTCGGGAAGCCGCCAAAGATGCGTCAAGTTCTTCTATAGTGAAGAGATTGTCCATTTCGGAGATGCGGGGTTCAGGGATAACACTTTTAACGGTGCCAGCGGACAAAGCGGACATACCAGCGATTCGCGTACAAAACTTATTGCCACTTCAAGTAGGGTGCGGCCTATATGTAGGGATAAAGCCATGAAAGGATGTCTTTGTTTGGGAGTCGAGCGCAGGCCACGAATAGTGCTCCAGATTCGTGACAACAGCTTTCGGGGATCCAATCATTCGCAGAATGATTTCCAGCGTTCCTGTTCAAGTTTGGCTAAACATCGTTGGACTTTTTTCTATATGCGTCGTGCCAGCCTCAAATCGCATATCTTTCGTCCGTCTTTATCTCCTTTCCGCCCTTCGGCGAAGCGCACACAGTTTTTCCAGTTCAATGTCGAATACTGAACGCTTGCCGGTGAACGGGAGGAGACAGGAAGCTTCCCTCATTGCCTCTTTGATGACATCCTCCAAGTTCTGGTCAGGGTCTTCATGGCTTGTATTTTTCATGAGTCGCTGAAATTGGGACCAATCAATTCTTCGTAATGTGGTCCTAGGAGATGAGTTAGTAAGACCCTTTATTCGCATATAAGTTGTATAATAAAGAACGGAGACAGTCAAAACTGTTATGCGAGACCAGGTAGGAGCGTAGGCCTAGCTAGCGAAATCAGCGGCAGTCCGGGCCGAGCGTCTTGCGCTTAGCACTGACAATGTGTTTGCCGAGATTTGCATGACCCACTACATTCTGCATTACATATTTCCCCCTCGCTGAAGATGGTGCCAAGTAAGTGTTCTAAGGTGTCGTGAGGACAAGTGGTTCGTGATATGATGAACCACATGTGTGATTTCGCGGCCTCGGCGACGCAGGTCCACAGTGGCCGTGAGGAGTTCGATAAGGTAGTTAACAGCGGAAGTTTGTTCTATGATGCGATAAGGTCCATGGTACCTGCTGACAAACTTTGTAGAGGTACCAGGAGCTGCACTGGGGGGCACCCACAGACAAACAAGAGAGTTGGGCGAAAATTGGTAGTTGGACCGTTCATCGTCGTGACGAAATTTCTGTAGCCCTTGTTTTTGTGTTGTAAGGGTGCGAGCTAATTGCCGACATTCTTCCGCATACCGCGCGGCTTCGGAAACTGGTGTGCCTTCGAATGAGTCGGTTCGGTAAGGGAGAATGGTGTCAATTGGAGATGATGGTTCTCTACCATAATGTAAAAAGAATGGAGAAAAGCCTGTCGTCGCTTGAGGTGCCTTGTTTTAAGCGTACGTTATGTAAGGAAGGATAAGATACCAGTAGGCGTGGTCGGAGGCGACATACATAGAAAGCATGTCGCCAAGAGTACGGTTGAAACGCTCGGTCAAGCAATTTGTTTGTGGGCGATATGCGGTAGTACAGCGGTGAATCACATGGCATTCTGCAAGAAGTTCTCGAATAACATCCGCGAGAAAGACGCGGTCTCGGTCGCTCAAAAGTTCACGTGGAGCACCGTGACGCAGAAAAAAACATTGCAGCAGGAAAGACGCAACGTCACGTGCCGTCGCGGCTGGTAGAGCGGCAGATTCTGCATATCTCGTTAGATGGTCAATCGCTACAATAATCCAGCGATTCCCAGCTTGTGTAGAGGACCATAAAGGTCTATTCGAACCCGGTAGAATGGTCGCACTAGGCATGGTAACGGCTGCATTGGTGCAGTAGGACGGCTAGGATCGTGCTTGCGGCGTTGGCACTCTGTGCAAGATCGAATGTACTTTTGAACGAATGTGTACATGCCGCGCCAATAAAACCGAAAACGTTGCCTGGCGTAGGTTTTAAACAAACCGGCGTGCGCACACTGCGGATCGGCATGGAAAGCAGCACATATGCTGGCGCGGAGATGCCTGGGTATGACGAGCAGCCATTCGCGACCATCAGGGTGGTAGTTGCGGCAATAAAGTATTCCATCACGGATGGCGAAGTGAGAGGCTTGTCGGTGTAGCGCTCAAGATAGTGGGTGGGCGAGTGTTTCAGATAGGTAATCCATCAGAGACGCAATCCACAAATCGTTGCGCTGCTCCGCAGCCATTTTGATGGGTCCTGATAGTGGAAGGAAGTTGTCTTGGATGGAGACACTCGCAATATCAGTAGAAACAGGCGATCGCGAAAGAGCGTCGGCATCGGCGTGTTTCTGGCCTGAGCCATAAATGACGCTGATGTCGTACTCTTGGAGCCGTAAAGCCCATCGTGCCAAGCGTCCTGAGCAATCTTTGAGGGAGGATAACCAGCAGAGCGCGTGGTGGTCGGTAACAACATCGAAGGGGTGGCCGTACAGATAAGGCCGAAACTTTGTAATGGCCCAGATAATCGCTAGGGATTCTTTCTCAGTTACCGAATAATTTGCTTCTGTTCTTGTAATAGTGCGGCTCGCGTACGCAACAACATATTCTTGGTAATTAGGCTTTTGTTGGGCGAGTACAGCGCCAAGACCGACACCACTAGCATCTGTGTGGATTTCTGTGGGAGCGCTTGAATCAAAATGACGCAGTATGGGTGGTGTTGAGAGCAGTTCACGGAGCTTCGCAAATGCACTGTCGCAAGCTGGAGACCACGCAAATAGATTGCGGTCTCCCTGAAGTAGGTCTGTCAGAGGAGCTATGATCAAGGCGAAATCCCGGACGAAGCGGCGGAAGTATGAGCAAAGCCCAATGAAACTACGCAGCTGCTTGAGAGACGCGGGCCTCGGGAACTCGCGAACAGCACGTAGCTTAGCGGGGTCAGGAAGAACGCCATCCTTCGACACGACGTGTCCGAGATTGGTCAGCTTGCGCACTCCAAAGTGACACTTTTCAAGTTGAGTTGGAGGCCTGCTACAGAGAGGCAGCGTAGAACCTGTTCCAAGCGACGAAGGTGCGTGGGAAAATCGGGCGAGATTACCACTGCATCGTCTAAGTAGCACAAACACGTGTTCTATTTGAGGCCTCGTAGAATAGTGTCCATCATGCGCTCAAATGTTGCCGGCGCATTGCCTAGCCCGAATTGCATCACGTTAAATTCGTATAAGCCGTCTGGTGTAACAAAGGCAGTTTTTGGCCTATCATCCGGATTCATGGGCACTTGCCAGTACCCAGAGCGTAGATCAAGGGAGGAAAAGAACTCTGCGCCTTGTAAAGTGTCGAGGGCGTCATCGATTCCAGGCAAAGGATAAACATCCTTTCGTGTTATTTCGTTTAGGCGATGATAATCTACGCTAAAGCGTATCTTGCCATCCTTCTCTTTAACTAAAACAAACGGCGACGCCCAAGGACTGTTTGAGAGTTGAACGACGCCTCGCTTTAGCATGTCACCTACTTGTTCATTCATGATACGGCGTTCAGTCGGCGAAACACGGTATGGTCGCTGCCGTAGTGGTGGGTGATTACCTGTGTTGATCTGGTGGCATACGGTAGATGTTCGACCTAAAGTAGCACTGTGACTGTCAAAAGATGGTCGAAACTTGCCAAGGAGGCTCAAAAGCTCACACCTCTGTTGTGGGTTTAGGCCTTTGTCGATGACACGGTTGAAAATATTGGTAGTGGAAGGGTCATTCACGGAACTACAGGGGAGGGCGCTGACTTCCGATGATTCATCGGGAACGTCAAGTGTAGCGATGGTTTCGAATGATTCTATCGAACCAATACATTCGCCTCGAAGTAGCGTAATCGTGAATGGGAACGGATTTTCCACAGGCACGTTGGTCGCACCACCTTGAAGAATAACGAGAGCGGTTGGAAGCGGTGATAGGTGGCGATGAACGAAAGCAGCCGAAGGCGTCAAGAATGCGGTAGCGTCGACGACGGTGGAACACGACAGAAGTGCGAAGACAGTAGCGCGTGGAGGGATTTGGGTGCCGTCACTAATGACCAACTTCGCGTCGGAAGGGCGATCGTGCACTGGTAGCGCATCACCAAGGGGACAAAAGGCGACTTCGGCACGGGCGCAATCAATGACGGCTTGGTGATGGGAGTGAAAATCCCAACCTAAGTACTACGAACTGCACTGTGTAGGGCACTCCTTGAATTACAAGTCTGGCAGTACACGCGGCCACAGGCTGCACAGGCTGTGCAGTGGCAGTACGAAGACATGAACCCAAGTAAGGCGTTGTCACTTTTCGAATTGAACGGCAAACTTTTTCGGCGATGACAGAAATTGCGGCACCAGTATCAATAAGGGCAAGTACGGGTACACCTTCAAGAACGGCATTAATTACATCAGGCGGCGAACGAAGAGGGCTTGTGCTTTGCAACGAGGACGCAGTTCTTGCCTCGGGAACTGCGTCATTTAGTTTTGCGCATTGATTGTATGGGGGCGTCGGCGCATCGGGGAGGGCGAGCGTCGACGTGGAGAAGGAGATCGGCGATCAGGAGCTGGTCGGTGGCTTGGACGAGGAGCATACAATTCGGGGTCTGGGGTGTATTGAGTGTACGTGTAATTGTTCTCATATGGACGTAGGTTTTCACGTGAGTGGAGTGGGTGGCGGCGGCACAGACGTGCGACGTGCCCAGGAAAACCACACGAAAAGCAGATCGGTCGGTTGTCGGCAGTGCGCCATGGATTAGGGACTCGGCGAACTGGAGGTCGTGGCGGCTGGCCGGCATAAACAGGAGCAGGCAGTGGAGGCTGCGCTTGGAACGTCTGTGGTCGTGGTCGTGCTGCTGCTTCGGCGTACGTCAATGGTGCATTGACTGGTGGCACGAGCTGCGGAGGAAGGACCTCAGACACTTGATCTCGTATAATAGTCCGTAGAGTAGGGCTAAGCGGTGCACTGCACTCTGGTAGGCCAGAGATGAGCGGGAGTTGGTGGGCAACTTCTTCGCGCACGAAATCTTTGATCTGCGAGAGGAGGACGGGGTCTTGCGAGGGAGTTAAGCGGGACATCGATTCCTGATGTGGGACAGCACGGCAGGTGACGAGACGTTGCCGGTGGAGCTCATCATAGCTTTGACAGAACTCGGTAACTTGGGCGACAGTAGCAGGTCTTTTTGAAAGGAGCATCTGGAAAGCGTCCTCGTCAATACCCCTAAAAATATTCTTGATGCGGTCCACTTCTGTCATGTTCCCATCGACGTGTTTGCACAAGTCAATGACGTCTTCTATGTAACTTGTAAAGTTCTCACCAGGCAGTTGAGATCTCGACTGAAGGCACTGCTCCGCATGAAGTTTGCGGACAGAAGGACGACCCAAGACTTCGCTGAACTTTGCCTTGAATGCTGTCCAGGTGGGAACATCGGTCTCATGGTTCAGAAGCCATAAGTGGGCAACGCCACTGGGGTAAATGCCGACAGTGACCAGTCTTGTGGCTTCGTCCCATTTGTTCAAGACACTCACGAGTTCGTAAGTAGCCAGCCAGTCGTCGACGTCGTGATTGTCAGTGCCGCTGAATATGGGAAGATCCCGCTGACGGACCGCGCCGGAGCACACGATGGCCTGGGAAGCCATTGGAGGATGGCTTGTCGCAGATGCAGTGGTCATGACAGCAGGTAGAGTCCGGCTTCGCAACTTCAGGATTGCAAGGAGACCGCGCAAACTCCACCAATTATAATAAAGAACGGAGACAGTCGAAACTGTTATCCGAGACCAGGTAGGAGCGTAGGCCTAGCTAGCGAAATCAGCGACAGTCCGGGCCGAGCGTCTCGTGCTTAGCACTGACAATGTGTTTGCCGAGATTTGCATGACCCACTACATTCATCATTACAGTTGGAATGTGGTCACTCCCATGCGTTTCGATGCCTTAAAACCAGTGCACTTGCGACCGGAAGTTACTGGATACCAGAGTCAAATCGAGGCAACTGCTGTACGCAAGACCCCACCGGTATGTAGGACTGCCATCATTTAAGAAACATAGGTCGTGCTTGGAGGCGAATGACACGGTGTTTCTTCTTTTAGCGTTGATCGTTGAACTACCCCAGATTAAGTGATGTGCGTTGAAGTCTCCAGTTAAAACCCACGAGCCCATAGTTGTTGTCAGTATGTCTCGTAAACGGTCTTGGTCAAACCGTCCGGATGGTGACATGTAGAAACCAATGAGTTTGAATGACACTTTTAGCTTTTTAACACGTAAGCAGACATATTGATTGCCATCATGTGGATGAACTGCATGATGTACATATGTAAAATGTGTGCGAATGTACACAACCATCTTGCTGCGTTCCTCGTACGTTGAAGAAACGAAAGATTCATACCTTGATAGTTTAGGAGGTTGTTGCACTTTTGGTTCACATGTAACTATTACAGAAAAACGATTCATGTATATATAGTGACGGAATGAAGAGATTCGGGATCTCAGGCCTCTCGGGTTCCACTGCAATATCGACGCTTGTCGGACGTCGTTGCGGAAGGAGAAAATTGGTCGAGCCATGGTTGCTACTGGAGACTTGCAAATACTGGACTTACAGCATCCAGTACTTGTAGTGGATGCTCTACTACAAGTACTGGATGCAGTACTTGTAGTAGGCAGCTTGTCAGCAGCTGGCTGGAGGAATGTGATTGTCGATGTGTGCTTCGAATTTGCAGGTGGCTGTGATTTCGGCAATGAAGGCCAAACTGATTCATCGGCAACATTGCTGTTCGTTGGTTTGTTGACCGCGCTGGCCATCGTCGGTCTTGGAGGCAAGAATGGTGGAAGAGAAGGGTGGTGGAGTGGCGCTGTCGATGCAGCGTCTGCGGCATTCTTTGATGAACTGCGGCGACGATGACGCCTCTTTCGGACGATCCTGGCAGCCTCTAGATGCGACGAATTGTCTGTAACCGTTTGTTTCAATACCGCTATTTCTCTTTGGATTCTGGGTCATTCTTTTGACGAAGCTGCATGTGACCCATGACAATTCGAGCATTTGAGGGTAGTTGCTTCGCAGTCATCCGCAGAATGGGCTTCCGCGCAACGAGAACACACCGTCTTATTTTCGCATACGCTTCTCACGTGGCCCAGTTTCATGCACTTATGACACTGTAAGGGCTTCGGTGCGAAAGGTCGCACAGAATGCCGAAAATGGCTCACCTTTACGTGTGAAGGAAGAGAGTCGCCCTTGAACATGATCTTCAAGCAGCATGAGTTTCCCAAACGGACATCTTTTGCGATGATGCTGGCTTCATTTGCCGGTTTGACCAGAACATCGAAGTCGGAGCTGGGAACTGCAGTATCCACATCGTAGATGACTCCAGTGACGACTTTAGAGCTCACAGGAATGTAGGAGCGAACTTTGATTCCCTCCACCTCGTTGACCTTGCGCAGTATATTAAGTGCCGCAGCATGTGAAACGTCGATGACCAATACGTTCTTACCCGTGTTCACTATGATGTCTGTGATCTCGTTTGGCACGAGTTCTTCCAGCATCACCGAAACAGATTGCCCGTTGAGGCGCTTCATGTTACCGCCAGGTACCTCAGGGACAAAAAGGATAGTGTTTGTCACGGGTCTTCTTGGCACTCTGTCGTTCAGTGTACTCGATGACGAAGATGTTCTGACGTTCCGCCTCTTCGCTTTACGGCTCAGCACCAGCTTAAAATCGTCGTCGTCGGAAGGCTCTTCGCTGCTCATTGAGTAAACAAGAGTGCCCTCACTGTCGTAGTCGCTGTAGAGTCCCGTACGCTTCCTGCATGCGGCCACCGCCAACGCCACCGTATCTGGTGGACGTCCGTGGAGGTTCACGTCCATCACCAGCGGAGACGGATTTGATATTCGCGAAGTTCACTTATAATTAGGTGAAAAAAGAGAACACCTACTGAAACAGCGATCTGCTAAGCAATCACTTCGTCGTCGTCTAGGTATGGTGGGAAGAACTTCATTGGGTGCCAAACGTTGACCCGGGGTTAACTCACACCACACCCATGTCACGATTGTCGGGCTAGTGCCATCAGCCTTACCTTGCGCTCTTTGATTAAGGTGGTCGTACCAGTCCGGCCGCAACCACTCCGCCTTTTATGCATTGTTTACAGATACACTGGGCTCGCTGTGCTTCATAAAGAAAACTGAATTATGCTTCTTCAGAAAGCTTATTATCCTCTCTTTTAATGACATCTGATTTTATTGCCTGGTCGGAAGTGTTACCTAGGACTGATGAAAACAGTGTGAGCAACAAAAGCATTTTCGCTGTACAATCCTCTGTTGTACTGTGAGTACGGCAAACTATTCAACCTAACAAAGCGAAATTTACTCTGTCTTTAGACTAAGTACCATTCAAGGTTTCTGTGAAGCGATATTGGACATAAAATAAGTAGCATTTTTTTACGTTCCATTGAAAATGGGCAAAGTAATGAAGATTTGTGTAAGAATATCTTGCTGCCTGAGCCGTGGTTAATTAGTTTTCGCATGGTTCGGTGGGCCTCTCGTTGAGGTTTGGAGGAATGGTCGTGTCTTTGTTGTTGAATTCCCCGATGTGCGCCAGGATCCACTTCAGGTGTCTGAGTACAAGTTTTCGTTCCGAAAGTCTTCTGCTCTAGGGAACACGATTTTGGATGCTTTGGTAGAGACCAATACTTTTCTTAAGTTTCTAATGGTAATCTTGGAGTCACTGATTCTTAATCTGTCGCATTTTTTCCTACCAATGAATACCGCCAGTACAATGGTCATTTCTTCTGCTGCCTCTGACGATGTTCTCTTCACGGAGCCCCACGGTCAGGGTTTTCCCTTTTGTGTCTATGACCACCATTGTGAAAAGGGAACCACGCATAACCCTATTACCGATGTCATTAATTCGAGAATACCAGTTGGCGTATACAAAAAGCCCCCGCTCCTGCGTGCCGTGTATAGTATTCAAGAATACTTTTCGAGTGGTATTTTTGTCTCTCAACGTTGTGCACAGGAGGCACATTTTTGGGATGTTTTTCTGTGATGATCCCGGACCTCAAGTCGGGTGAATGTGCATCTTGGGACGTTTCATTTCATGGTAGTTATTGGAGATCTTTTTCATAATTTTTCTACGCGCTATGGTTCCAGACAATCGTTCGAGTCACGCTATCCTCTGTGCTTCAGCGATCTCATCTACCGTGTTATGTACACTGAGTTGCAGCCTTGTGTTCTTTAAGGGTTGCGGTACATCCAGCGCAGCTCTGTACGCTTTTCTAATCAGCGCGTCGACCTTTGTCTTTCTCGGCCTTGTTCCAGTGGACGAACGCTGCTACGTACGTGACCTGGTTGAACGCTTGCTGTGCTTTCGCTCAAGGACTTGTGGCTGCACATACACACAATATGCCTCTCCTGTTTCACCGTCCGCATTACGTCCTGTGCTTATCGTCTGGACTCCTGGACATGCCTCTGTCCATGGTAATGAACGCGTTCATGTGGTTGCCCGAGAGCTGACCGGCCGGGCTCTATTGGAAGAGCTGTCCGACCCAAGCGACGCATCGACCGAACCACTAAACTACAGCGCTACGCTGTAGTTCTACCGACAGAGCCGTTATACGTATTATCCCCCTCATCCTTCACTTAACAGAGCAGATGCTGTCGCTTGGTGGCAACTACAGAGCAAATCATTTCTTTGCCTTTGTATGCTAAATCGCTTTCATCCGACTCTCTACCCCTCCTACTGCACCTTCTGTGGATCCGTACCGACAGTGTACCACTCCACGTGGGAATGCTCTGCCCCACATGGTGTTCCTCCCATTCCCAACCCTACCCTTTCCTCTTGGGAGTCTGCACTGCTCAGCTTACGCCGGCAGGAACAGCAGCAGCTGGTACAGCGGGCTCGCAGGGTCACGAAAGGCAATGGAGCCCTTGACTGAGGGCCCCACCCAAAGAAGGCCCAGTGTGCATTTGTTATTAATAAAAGTTTATTCTCTCTCTTCTTTACGCGTGCATCACACGCACCAGCCCTTGAAGTATTTCACTCGCACATCACAACTCCTTTACAATCGGCGTCGGTATGACGATAGTTATAGCGCGAGAACAAAACGACGACACAGAGACAAGAAGGACACGAAAGACACGTCGTTTTGTTCTCGCGCTATAACTATCGTCATGCCATACCAACTAGCCCAAGCTGCCACACGGCGTCGGTAGTTTTAAATGCGAAGCATTTCTCAGTGTACTTCAGCGACTTTGAGCGTATCCATCTACGTATCTATCTGTCTAGCCGCTTACGTTTAGGTTCTCTCGTGGTCACCCCCTTAACTTCGCGTGAACCAAAATTAGCAGAGGGTAAGATTTTTTGACAAATATGACGCGCTTGTCAAGACACGAATAATGTTACCATCCCATCGCGTACGTCGTCAAACACTTCCCGCCAGACAGTGGCACATACCCACGGTCGGGTATGTGCCGCTGGTATGCGGGTATGTGCCAGAGGTGATTGACCCCTAGTATCCATCCAGCAACGACGAGAACAGACAAGGGCAATTATAATTCGTCAGCGTTACGCAATACCCGACATATGTGATGTCGATCCAACAAAAGCATAGAATAAATGCCAGTGTTAAGAAAAACTTCACATAGGGAGCGTTGACACCCCAACGAATGCAAATATATTTCACGGTCCAGGCAGGAATCGAACCCAAGCATTCTGAGTGTCAGTCAAGCATTCTGCCACAAAGCTACTCCAGGTTTTTTTTCTTTAATGAATGACATTATCACCAGTAAAGTACACAGAACATACTTCATCAGACGTCAGGCAAACACACACAAGCGTCAAGAACGGGAAGCCACTCCGTAACAGGGTCAAAAGTCTCGACAACACTGCGCACTTGAGCAGCTGCTTCTAGGAAGACAGATCTCGTCGACCGTGGTGGCTCGGCGTGTCTATCGATCATGCGACTTTTCCACAATGAATAAAGTCCCAACAACATAAACAAGTCGTAAGGAGTACTATCAGTCAGACTCTTTTTCAGGTCTCGGAACTACTTTTCGAATAGACGGTGATCTTCGTGAAATCTCAATAGTGGTTGCTGTGCCTACTCAATTTTATAAGCATTACATATGTACTCCACTGATACAGCTGTCACGTCGGGTTAACGTCAATTGTGGTTAGTTGCCATGCGCTGGAGTTGATTTATGTAGCAGTGCTTAGGGCCAGCATCATCGCGAGCAACAGCGCTTCATATCAGATTCTGGTGTTGCTAATACGCATGTTCCAGTTGACATCGTAGCGCAAGTACGAACAACTAGTTATATAAACATCTCCAACTCTTCAACATATGTCTGTGCGTGCAACATTTGTACATATATTTAGCGTCAGTTTATGACGTGTTGCTCAATAAAAAAAAACGCAACATGGTCAACTGCCCTCCGCATGCTTCGCATAACGTCGATTCCCAGGTACGTGGGATTTGCTGAATTTTTCTAATATTATCGCTAAAACTTCACACCGCCATACAAAGTTGTTCCACTATTGCTTTCAACGGCGTAACTGTCCCAGGGCTGGGCCTGACTACAAATGCGCGTCCTCTTTGGATGTCCTGCTCTGCTCTCTAGGTTCACCAATAGATGGCGCATATGAAGGCTCCCTAAGTCGTGGATGAGATATTTTAGAGACGATATTTATTAAACAAAGTTCGAGACAAATGTAGGAAATAGGGGCAGGAGGCTATGGTAACTGCCTCTCAAGAAGGACACCTCAATCGAAACACTCACGGTGTATATGGATAAAAGAGAGAGTGAGAGAACAGAATACGTTAGATTAAGAAAAGAATAATAAATAAGAGAAAAAAAGTTGTTACTTGCAAGGAGGAGGAGAACTGGTTAGCCGTGTCAAGCGGCCTAAAAAAGTTGCACGCGGAGTAAGCAGTGGCCACAAAGTGAAAAGACGAAGAAGTGGCTTGAGTGTGAATAGGGCCCTTAGTCACTTTAGCCGGGACGGGTGATGCAGGAGCTGCCACACGTCTGCGTTTGTGAACCTCTACTTCATGACGAACCCAATCAGACACTACACGCAAGAAGAAGACAGAACAGAAAATCACAAATAAAACGCACAAGAACCATAAATCCACGGTTCCTGCAGATTTCAAAAAATGTGGAATCGGGGTACGTTGTTGGTCTTAGGCTGCAGCAAAAACTTTGCTTGGCGATAAATGTTTATTTACCATCTATTCGATGTTTTTGTTGACATTTTTGTGCATACACCATGACGTCAATTCAAAAAGCATCCAAGTTTATTGGCTTCATTTTGTCACAGGGTAAAACAATATACTAAAAAGCGCTTTTGAAATGTTTCAATTGCAGCAAGAAGTTCCGCTTCGTGGTATGCATGCAAAAGAGACATGAAGTTCTCAACCCAATATGATATAGGTAGCAAAGGTTACGGGGCGAAAATGACTTGGGTTGCTGGTGGCATCGCGAGGCCAATGAACGTCGCCGTACAGCACATAATGCAGGGGTAGTCTCGTAGCAAATGTCCGACTTTTTGATAGCGTGGCCGGCTGGCGCTTCTCATCCACGTGATTCGTTGCTCAATGCCTTCTGGTGGCCGACGGTAGTGGACGTGTGCTACTGTCAGGTTTGGCATGGCGAGGTGCAAGCCATGCAGGATCTTATGCACATTATCATCCGACGCAAGCTGACCCGTTATAAGGCACACGTATTTCAGGCTCTGAATGAGGGCCAGGTTAACCTGCAATGCAAGTATGTGTCATTTGGTTAACAGAACGAGGCGAATAAATAAACAACCACCGCTATTTGATTAGACTGAAAAAATATTGGTTGTGTAAACAAGAAAGCTAATGAGCTTGTTCCGTTTCCCGTAACGTTTTATTCCTCGCCTTTTATTTACAATTTAGACACTGTTTGATTTAGGACAGGTGAATCAAAATAGCATGCAGCATTTGCAGGCTGCATGGCGTACTGGGCAGGCATTTTTCATTAGGAATCGGCGAAACCTGGTCCTAAGAATTTCGCTGGAGATGAAAAGTGATCGTGTTGCATTTTCAGTTTCAAACATGGATGGCAAACGTGCAAACAGAAACAGGACATCCAGGCTCAGAAGAGTGACATTGGCATACTTGCCACTCAACTTGGCAGCCTTAGCTAAATTGGGCCATTTCGGTCACGGGTCACAGCGGTCACATTTCTCTGCAGGTGCAATGCATTATACTTGTAATGCTGCGATTTTAGACTAAGTGCGATAACGTATGTTATCGATAGTGTACCGGAAGTAAAATACTATTGTCAAAAATATGTTCAGGGCTGTCTCAGTACTAAATATTCAAGGTAGAATGTAAGGGACATGTCGGACAAAAATCAACCGCTCGGAGATAATATGACCTCGATGATGTTGCCATCTTACGAGCTACGCACACTCTTCTTGCACCGTAAGTGAAATGATCAAATGCTTACATTATATATAGGTGTTGTCCAAGACAACCGGTCTTTGTTGCAGGGCGGTGCATTGAAAAGCGAAGTTAACGACGCACACGCAATAACAAAGCTGCACTTAAGAAACATGAAATACAGGGCGACAGCAAAATCAATTTCAGCTATTTTGAACGGTACATAAAATGGTCATTTGCGTGGGAGAATATACCAGCTGCTGCAAAACAATGCTTTAGGATGATTTTTTAGACGTTTAAGGCAAACAGCCTACTGCATAATAGGTGCACTAACGAAAACACTCAACTCTGGGCTCACCACGCTTTGAAATTGTCAGGTAATATATATTTTAAACTGCTTATTTTATTCATTTCTTACCTAACAAACTTAGTGGCACCAACGTTATGATATAGTTAAGTGCAGCGCGTGACTATGAAGCAGCTCACATAAAAAAATAGGCCCTATATCTCCATGTTACACCGCAGATATGTCGTCGAAAGACAATAGTCTTGCGTCTGGAGAGAGTGAAGAAAACGTTTATTTGATGTTCTGCGCTAGACAATCTGTGAATGGTATTCTGGAGGCGCTGCGTTAGAGTTCCTCGAGCGAGCAGCGGATGTGAACCAGCGCATCAAGTCACGTCACACGTAAAACATGAGCGCTATCTGGCAGTTATCCGGCAAAACGGGGCGTGTGCCGTACGCGCCCGCCTCTGAGGTGATAAGGTGTAGAACGCAAGGTGACGGGTAGGTACCACCACCATGTCGTCTTAGGGAATCGTTAGAAGCAGCTGTCGTTTCGTGCAAGCGTTGCGTAGCCAGCGCAGCATTATAAAATCTTCCATCCTTAAAACTACTTATGTATGCCTTTTCTAGTAAAAATACACAATATTGACGAGTTGTTATGGTGGCTGAGATATGCACAATATTTGTTTTTTTAATTGATGATCACACAAGTATGAACGCTGAACCTTGAGCAAAATTGGTGGGCGCAGCGGATGGAGTCGGCCGTTTGGAGCACCGTTTGGTAACTTTGTTGCAGTTTAGGGTACCGTTAAAAGTAGACAAAGAGACAATTGTACAGAAAGATCATAATTTTTGCGTCGAAGGTCCCTAAGAAAAACTATCGTCTCGAAAAAAATCTCGTAATACTGCGCAGGCCACACAGCACACCCATCATTCACGTTTAATCTGAATTCGCGACTATTCATAATGTTAGGAAAGTCACTGAATTGGATAAGTTGTACAAAAAGGAAGGGTAAAAATGAATTTTGACTTATGTAAAAACAGATGTTTAGACAGCGATTTGCCAGCCACTTTGAACAGAGCATACGCATGCGTTTTTAAGCTAAAGAACATTATTATGGCCGCCTGTGGCCAAAAGTACATTTCACAGAGACATGATACAATAGTATGCTTTTGTAATGACGTCCATACTTCCAACAATCGACTGCTAAGAACATGGATGACTCGAAGTGATGGGGTGGGGGGCGGTATTTCATGATAATACTTTCAAAGACACTATAACATTCAACAGTTTACAGTCTTCAACCGTTGGGGTTTACATGTGAAATCGAAAATATGATTTTGAGGCACGCTCTATGTTTGGGGACCATGAGGGCCTGTTTTCATGTCGCCCGAAACGAAACAGTGCCGTAAGTCGAACCTGTACTTCGAGTTAAACAACGCTAACATGAAAGTTATCTGTCACAGCAGGAATAATTCAACTAAGTAATCATCCAGGCTAATAGTGTTAGGTGTATGGTAAGTGTCGTCATACTCAGTGCATGGACCCAGCCTTCCATGTGTTTTACCTTTTTACCTGAACACGCAACAACGGCATCCTCAAAGTGTTCTGCGGTGAACGAGCAGTTTGGTAGGGCAGTGGGATTGATTTATACAGTTTTTTGTCAGCATCAGAAATTGAATCAAAGTGATCGGAAAGAATACTTACAATGAAGGACTGATCACACAGCGGCAACCAGTCCTGCTGAAGCTGGAGGTACCACAGGTTACCGTTGCCAGGAAGCAGCGTTCCAAGCGCCGCGTAACTTTCGCGTACTGTCTCCGGACAGTTTAGAAGCCGCAGCTCCGTGACATTACAGCGCAGAAGAAATTTCAAAGATGCTAGGCTCGGCAAGTCACAAAGGGTGAGCCGGAACTCCTTGCGAAGATTGTCACCGCTGAGTACGGCCACGCCGTCGTCGTGCAAGACAAACGGGCTTTCACAAACAGCGCAGTGGAACAAGTAACCTCGGCGGTATACACGAACGTCCAGATCTTGTAGAGCCGGGCAGCTACTGACGAGACGCTGAAGTGCGGACGGATGGCGGAGCCCGCAAGGCGGAGTTGAAAGTGCCCTTAAAGTCTTGATATTGGCGACTAATAGCACCTTCGTAAGGTCAAGGTCGAGGCCGAAGTGGAAAGAGTTGACGTTGAGCTCTTGCAGATTTCTCGCTGCTTTAACGAAGAATTCGCGAAGGCAGGGAAAGAACTCTGCACCCAGCGTCGGATAGTGCGTAGCTTCCGGTTCTTCCGGAACTAGGACGAGGCAAAGACGGTGCACTGATGTCCAGTGGGCCATTTCGCAGGCGGAGCTGATACGTTGGGCCAAATGTTCGGGTTGGTAAATGGCTAGCAGTACGAGCTGTGGCGGCAAGTCAGGGCCACTATGTCCGAACGCAATGTCACTGAGCTGAGCGAAACTGTAGTTATGGGAGTGCGACTGGGAATAAGTGACGTTTGAGCTTATTTGCAAGCAAGTCTTGAAGCCCACTTCCACGGGCATATCCAGCTGTAGAGAGGCCGGGACATCTGAGGAGAAGGTAAAATTCTTAAGCGAAGAGATGCCCTCGACGATTTCCTGACAGTATAGAACCGCGTATGACAACTGCCCGGACATATAGTGCACATGCAAATCGGACAGGCTCGGGCAACAAGACAAGAAAACCGCGAGAATTGCGAAGTTGCTGTCGCCCATCACCTCGGCATACATGCTGCGCAGGCTGGAAGCTGTGCGGCCGCGCGCGCATTGCACGAGAACTTTCGTCATCTCACCGGCTAGATCATGCTGCGCCACGAGGGAGAAGTGTAGAAGGTCTAGAAAAGGTAACTGGAGCAGCAGGGACATCATATCACTCGCCTTGAAAGGACAGGCCACGCAGCGCAGCTTGTGTAACATGGTGCATCGTTGTACGCACTTGAGCAGTTGGTCGGGAATGGCGACGAAGCAGCAGGTGACATGAAGTTCCCGCAAGGCTAGTGCGTTGTCTTCATCATTCAGGTAGTTGGCTAAAACCTCCTCAGTTTGATTAGCAGGCAAGAGAAACCACATTGCGACAGTCTTCTTCTGTATCGACAGGACGTCTCAGTGCTAAAGATGGAGCGTTGCGATCACTGGAACTATAGCGGTTCGTTCCTCGAAAAGACGGCAGGGTGGCTGCTACCTCAGGCCTTTCCTTCCTGTAGAAATATCGTCAGAACGCATCTACTTAATACGAAGGTTGCTGAATGAAAATGTGCATGATGCAACTGTTCTAAGTATAAGAGCGTTATCAATGCAAATGATGCACGATGGGAGTATTGGTATGGTAGGTATAGATATATACGCACCAAGCGTGCTGCTGCGGTGGCTCGAATTTTTTCATGACACGATATCTTGCTGGCTGGTTGATGCGCATGCGCAAAAATTTCAGAAGGGAACTTTTGACAAGTGGCAATTTTTGCGTATCACAGGTTTGGCGTAAGCGAGCGAACAATTTGCACTCGGCATGGTGGCAAAGCGAGCGCAGAGCGCGTTGTAGTGTGTCAGACACGGGGGCAGTTGATTGATTGATTGATTGATGTGTGTGTTTAACGTCGCAAAATTACTTTATAATCATAAAAGATGCCATAGTGGAGGGTTGCGGAAATTTCTACCACCTGGGGTTTTTAACGGGCCCTAAAATCTAAGACGAAATGCCTAGAGCGTTTTCGTCTGTGATTGTCTACAGAATTTTCGTCTCGAGTGTCTACAGCGTTTTATATAGAGACGAAAATGTATACATGGCTACAGCATTTTCGTCTTTATCGAAAATGCTGTTGCCACAGCCGAAATTTGATCCCGCGAGCTGCGGGTCAGCAGCCGAGTACCTTAGCCACTGGACCAGCGCATCGGGGTGATGGTGTGACATTGGCATCGAATAGAGCGAGACGACGAATGTGAAAAAGACAGAACGGTAGCATGAGCAGGAAAGTGGTGCGACGAATTTGCATTAGAGAAAATACGGCTCGGCAGAGGCGTATGGCCGCACGGTACCTGGCGCGGGATTAAGGTGCTTACATGCGTTAACCGATGATTTCATTAGCCAATATATTTTTCAGTTAATTTAGCCACCGTGACTAAATGATCTATCTGAGCAGAGGCTCTTTCCCCACCCCTGTACAGGGTAGCAAACCAGATCTTCTAAGTGAAGCTCTCTGTCTCTTGTTTTAATTTTTTCTCTCTCTAAACAGAGGCTCAGCAACACCGATGTCGAAACCCAGAGCTTCGCGCCACCAAAGTACAATCCTATGCTGGGAGGATTCCGCCGACTGCACCGTCAAAGCAAATTACGTACGTCGCCTTCAGTAGTTACGCACAGGTCTCTCTCGAATTCTTTTCCTCGTAAATCGCTTATTTGAAATACTTATTCATCAGCAATTAAGTGTCGCATAAGAGGTACTGTTGTCGTCGGTGAATTATTTCTGTTGGTTACGGCAACAATCAAAAAGGACAGACTGACAGACGCGGTTCTACCCGGTCGTCGTCAGTCAGGTCATCAGTCGTAACAATTTGTGCCCTCGTGCCCCGCCGCGGTGGTCTAGTGGCTAAGGTACTCGGCTGCTGACCCGCAGGTACCGGGTTCAAATTCCGGCTGCGGCGGCTGCATTTCCGATGGAGGCGGAAATGTCGAGGCCCATGTGCTCAGATTTGGGTGCACGTTAAAGAACCCGAGGTGGTCAAAATTTCCGGAGCCCTCCACTACGGCGTCTCTAATAATCATATGGTGGTTTTGGGACGTTAAACCCCACAAATCAATCAATTTGTGCCCTCGAATTCGTCCAACAGGCTTAAAAGAGCAGGTTTTTGTTTAAATCTGCCTAAATCATTCGTGAGAATAGATAACAACACGTGGAAGAGTGGCTGCCCACAGGAAAATACCTGTGTGCGGTCGGAAGGAATCGTCCACATGCGCAGGTGTTACGTGCTCTCGTGTTGAATATTAACGACTTCATTTAAACAAAAACTCACCAGAAACATTGCAGAATACACTTCAAAAATCGAGTATTGGGGGAGTGTTTCTGCTACACAACAATGATCTTCATCTACTTCGAGCCCTTTCCTCGCGCGATCACCACGGCTTCGGTTGTTCGCAGCCACGAACGGTGCGTGCTTTATCAGTGTAACATAGCATTCCCGACAGGAAAGTGGCCAGCACCAGGTTTTCAAGAAAGAAAACGCGAGCAAGTCAGATAACTATTATTTTTGCGTAGCAGAACTACTCCCCAAATACTCCATTAGTTCTTAGAGTGTACTTCTCAAATGAATGCCTGCGCTGAATGATAACTCAAGTGTTGTATTGAAGCCTGAGTTTGCACAGCATAAAAACAGAAAAATGACCAACGACTCAGCTCTTTCATGGTTAGCTTGGCTGTGTCTTGTCTCCCAGAGGATGCACAACTGTCAACAAAGCAAACCAACTCACTCGCCGCTCGTCATCATTGCACTTCATTTTCGAAGCGATGGTACTACCTTTCATAGGAACGTGGATGTATTTAACTCTAATGCAGTAGTTTTAACTGCGCTCTGCTGCGGTAGTCTTGTGGCTATGTATACTCGGCTGCTGACCCGCAGGTCATGGAATTGAATAATGGCTGTGGCGGCTGCGTTTTTGGTGGAGGCGAAAATGCTCATATTTGGGCACACGTTGAGGAAACCCGGGTGGTCAAAATTTCCGGAGCCCTCCACTACGGCGTCTCTCATAATCATGTGGTGATTATGGGACGGTAAACCCCACATAATAATCAATCAGTAATTTTAACTGCTGAGAGTTACCATTGTTATTAAACTTAAGGGATATATCTCAAGAAATACTGTCAAAAAGAAACTCTACCGCCTTCTTCCTTAATGTTACAGTGTCAATACGAGCTCATTTCTTTTCGACAATTCGGGTTGTCAGCTTACGCTTGAACAGGTCACACTAAAAGCCACCACAAATATATCAGGTCATTTGATAGTGCACCTCAGCTCGTAACGCACGACTGCCTGGTTTCCCGGGCGGGAGCGGCAGCGGTCGCCCGAAACTTTCTGAACTTAGAAGAGGCCGCTCGAACGCCTTCACCGACCGTGCTTCGGGCAAATGCAGCTATGTGTCCACACAGGGGAACAGCGTTGTGAAGGGGTTGGGGTAGTGGTGGGGCGAGGGGGGAGATTATGAGTCGAGACGGCAGGCAAGCTGGTTTACGAAAGCTTGCAGGGGACACAACCATCATGCCATCGTCAAATACGTGATAGTAAAGCGCCTGGTCACATGATCACCTGGTCATTCCATTTACAGAGTGCCAACTCCGCAACACTTGTAAGCATAGCTCTGATTAGCTGCTACGTAATTGACGGTTGTTCACTGTCACCCTCTAGATGGCGTAAATTGCCAAAGAGCGCGCAAAGGGCGTCTTCTTAGATATCTTTCCCCGCAATGTGGCTGCATTCCATCTTTTTGTACCTTGAGCTACAGAGCGCGGTCACCTTTGCTCGCGTGCTTATCTCTGGAGGGTGATTGAAAGAGTGCTTCGCACCTTTTATTGAGATAGCAATTATGTGGACACTCTCGACTGGATTCGGTGTGCTTCACCGTCGGCGTACTTCACCGTATATGTACACGTATCTATATCTACGTAGAGAAACAAAAACAATTCAGAAAAAGAGTCCGGCACGCGAAATGAAACGTGGGACCTTTGAGCTGTGAGTGTGTGGCGTCAACAACTGAGCCACGAAGAATCACCTCTTTCAACGTTCAAACGACAATGTATTTATATCTACCACTTACTGCTGGTCACGGGCACCTCAGAGGGAACTGTCGTGTTTCAGCATTAGCAGTAAGAGGGCTCAATGAGTGAGTGTCGCCAAATCGTCACGACGTGGAGGCGCGCGCTCTCGTCTCCCACGTGTACTTTGCCCCACGGAGAGGGAGCAGGGTGGATGATAACGCACGAGCTTCTCGCAGCGGGGGCAATCGTACGTCTTGGCTGGCGTCATACTTTCACCGGAACGATTTTGTTGTTCTTACCGGGGGGGGGGGGGGGGGGGGGGGGGAGACAAAAGTTACGGTAATCGTTGCACAGTCTCCGTTTGCGAAAGGACGCACTTTTGAGACGCAGCGGAGTAACAACTGGGACGCTTATTCGCGATTGCTGTGTACTGACGTCACATGTACATTTTATTGCTTATCACCCACGCAAGCAGCGGTGGCCTTATCACAAATCCGCAGCCATTCTATAAAAGGACTGGACGTAAATAAACCTACTTTCATTTCCCAGCGGAGCGTCCGACTAATTTGCTACACATTTATATGCATCCTAGAGTACGTTTCGTGCGTCATTTATGCGTGAGAAACGTGGGGCACGTTTCGATCTGCTTCCAATTCTGCGCGTGGCCTTCCAATTTGTTGCTATCGCGTTTATTGCTTCGCCTTTGTGGCAAAGCTGTGACTATTTGATGTTACGTGCTTGTAGCTGGTGGTTCTTTACTGTAATGCAACACTTAGGCAAAGCCATACAGCACGCGAAGCTCACCTCGCTTGCAGTGCGGCTGTTTCATCACGTGGTTTTGAATGTTGAATACAAAGTATTTTCTGTGTACTGCAGATGTCTATCTATCTATCTATCTATCTATCTATCTATCTATCTATCTATCTATCTATCTATCTATCTATCTATCTATCTATCTATCTATCTATCTATCTATCTATCTATCTATCTATCTATCTATCTATCTATCTATCTATCTATCTATCTATCTATCTATCTATCTATCTATCTATCTATCTATCTATCTATCGCGACTACGCAGTAGTGCTACATCTGGCTACGGGAGTGCCACAGACACATCGTTTGGCTAGAACGAAATTGAATGTTTCTGCCGTTGTAAAGATGACCCGACAAGTTGGGTAATTATCATACACATGGTTGCTTCCAAGCACTCTTGGACAGATGCATCAAAGAAATCCGTTGCTGAAGGGCGCCTGCGTTGTTCTGCTCAAGCATGGCATCGATGAAAAGGCAGCGGATACACTACATGGTCAGCTTAGAGAGCGGCCCTCACGGCCGTGTTCGCGCTAGTTCCCAGCTCCTTCGGCACTCGTTTTATATGTGATCACGCCATCCCAGTGCCACCGAAGACATCGCAATATACATACGTGACAAGCTCTCTATTTTGAAAGCTTGGGAAATGTCGTGGCCCTGCTCACCAGCCTGACAGTATCTCACCGATGGCATCCGTGACTCGATGCAGGCGGCTGTTTTGTCGGTCCACTTTCGTGGGCATGGCAGTGGAGTGACAGGGCACTTCTAATTGGCGCGGAACTAGTTTGCCCACGGGAATCGGGCCCACCGATACGCGGGTGGTATACGTGTGAACGCTGCAGGCACGGATGTAAAAACTACTCAGCATCAGTCCATGCAGTTTCAAGCACGCCCACTTACTTCCAAAACTGTTGGTCCGCACCGACGGCATCAGAGAACTTATGACCGTCGTCGAAACGGGAGGCCAGCGTACAGAGTTGCTTCGACACCACGCCCGGAAGATCTCCATTATTGGACTGAGCCACGTCTGCGGGGTTCTCGTGGCGACGTACTACTGGTCGGTGCCCTTAACCTGCAGCTCTAAACTGAGGCTTGCTCCGAATCCTTGTCCTCGGGGCCCGTCTTCGAAGACTTGCCAGCAGACTTGGTCTGGGTCTGACTACCGGTGAAGTGTGCCTCACTGTGGAAAACAGTAGCGTCAGCCTCTGTTTCGTGGCTTTGAGTAGGTCACCAGCACGTCCAAGTACGCCTTTGGCCCAGCCTCGAAGTGTCCTGACCTCGCCACTTACACTTCCCACTATTCATGAGAGACATGCGTCGCTCTTCGCCGGTACTACTAATCAGATTCCCGGAACCAGCGTGCTACAGCACCATATTGTTGCCGACTATCATCCGTAGGTGGTCATACCGTTACGAAGGTACTCCGAACAAGAGTGGACTGTACTTGATGAACAGTTGCAAGGAATGCTGGTCGCTAACATCATTAGGCCGTCTTCTAGCCCTAGGGCAGCACCTGTCGTTATAGTCCGTAAAAAGGTTGGCCGTCGTTTATTCTGTGTGAACTACTGGGAGTTGAAACGCGTAATACCCGACTCGTACCATTCAACTGACGACGCTATTGACGTTGTACGCCATACCAGATTCTTTTCGTCTTTACAATTAAAATCAGGGTACTGGTAGATAAACATGGCTGAAGAAGATAAGTATAAGACAGCTTTCTGGATACAATCTGGCCTATACAAATTTAATCGAATGCTTTTCGGTCTGCGAACGACCCCAAGTGTGTTTCAGAGTGCACTGAACATAGTATGGGTCACACTGATAGGCCATGCTTGTGTCGTTTACCTCGACGACTTTTTAGCAATCGGTGAAACAGAGAGACAACATCTGCAAAATCTTGATGAAATACTATGGAGGTTGCATAACGCCAGGTTCTGACTGAACCACGAGAAGTGCCAGTTCTGGCTGACAACAGTATCTTATCTCGGGTACGATCTCCTCTGCGGCTCCAACATGGTAGTACGAAGGCCACTACATGAAGTCTTTTCAGGGTACAGCTATATGCTCTACCATAGTACAGTACCTCGAACTCTAAATCGCTACCCCTTTTTTCCAAACAAATCTGTTGTTTTGGGGCGGCTGTTTGCCATGCCCTCGTTAAATACAAAGTACTTTAAAGCCTTAAACGATTTTCTCTAAAAACAGTGTTATATTGGGAGTTTCTAAGCATTAGTGTCGCCAGCGGCTACTGAGGGCGCTGACTGACGCTCCCACTTCAAGTGCACAAATATATTTTCTAAAGTGAACGGAAGGTTTACCGGCACCGTAGCTCAGAGAAAGAACATCAGACGCGTTATTCGAATGTCGGAGGTTCGGTCCCAGGTACTTGGGGGAAAATGATCGTTTCGTCCACTTTTTTTTTCGCAATTGCATTAGAATTACTTCCAGTAATATACTCTGACTTTCATTGCAGTTTTATGTGTTAGTTGTCCTAAAGACTGTGTTTACAGAAAACAAACAAAAAATGAGTCATTTAAGTAGAAGTAACACCAAAACTTCGAACGCGAGGTATGTTGATTTAATTGCTTGGTTTGCATGATTTTTCTTAGCGAATTATCATTAGTGTCGTTTACGTAGGGTTATTTTATTTCGAGCGCAAAGAGCGCCCGAAATCTCAACGGCACGTTCTCGGCCTTGAGACATCGACAGTACTTGGACGTGTTCAGCGAGCTCCTCGGCCACGGCTCAGGAGCCATGTGACGATGAACGAGCAGTGAAGATATCGACGATTTTAGCGTTGTCGTCGTGGTGTCTACATAGATGAATGCTACAATCGTGTCTTTAAAACCGACTGGAGACAAGATGCCACCAGGCAAGAAAAGAAACAAAATAAATGAACCATTTCTCTTTCAAGACGAAACATTTTTAGCCAACTTGGGCAACTTTGAGCGTATCTATCTATCTATCTATCTATCTATCTATCTATCTATCTATCTATCTATCTATCTATCTATCTATCTATCTATCTATCTATCTATCTATCTATCTATCTATCTATCTATCTATCTATCTATCTCTATCTATTCTATCTATCTATCTATCTATCTATCTATCTATCTATCTATCTATCTATCTATCTATCTATCTATCTATCTATCTATCTATCTATCTATCTATCTAGCCACCTACGAGTTTTAGCTCTCTTGGTCGTTTTGATTATAGTATCGATACCTAACTTGGTATGGCATAACATGACTGTATGAAAAATACATTGGATTATTCGTAACATAATTGTGGCATGTATATTATAAATGTCATGATTTACATTCCATAGTCCTGCAGCTTTTGCGGTCATTTCGTTCGCATGGTATGTTGCAAATCTGGTACGGCATGGCATGATTGAATGGCGAACACAAGTGACGGACCCTAACATGAATACTATGACCTGCATGTCATGTAACAACATGACTAAAGGCCACACTGCTGTCGCGCTCGTGGCCGTTTCGCGTGTTTCACATATGCCAAACTTGGTATTACTTGACGCCAATGAATGACGAAGGTATGTGACTGGTGCAAACATGATAATCACGAGATGCGTGTCATGTGAGAACATGACAACATGCCACAGTCAAGGCGCGAATACATTTCGACGTGACGTGGTGCGCGCGCTCACCGGAGTTCATTTCGTCGCGTCACACCGGCGTTGGCACGCCAGGCGCTGGTCCTTCCAAATAGTCGCAGGCGCACGCCACGCTGTGTTGCTTCGACGCATGTGCGTTACAGCACGTCAAGCGTCTCTCCTTCTCGAAAAGAGGGAGACGCAGTGTTGTCCCAGTAAAACATCGGCGCGAAATGCAGCAGGTCGCACTTCGCGCCGGTTGCCGTCGGGCCGCGCCAACGGACGCTGGTCGCGCCTTACTTTAGGCTATAGAGTGCACGCGTTTTGCTAACGTAGTGTCAATGTTCCCAGCGTGTGCGCTCGTAAATGCTACATTGAAGTTCATTGGGCCCTTCATGATGTGCACGTGGCCGTTTTTCTAGCTCCACATCTAGCAAATATGCTGTTACATGACGTCAATGAACGACAAAATATATGACTGGTGCAAACATAATAATCCTGACACACGTGTATTGTAAGAACATGACAACATACCACGCTCATAGCGTACACTCGGCCGTTGCGCTAGCTCCACATATACTAAAGTTGGTGTCATGTGACGGGAATTGACGACGAAGGTAAACTACACATCCAAACATGATAATCATGACACGGAAGTTGCGTAAGACCTCATTTACCTCCACCTCATAACGTTGTGCTTGCTTTATATTGGTATATCAACATTTCTCATTCGTGTTCCGCATATCACCGATTCCCACTATACGTGGGATCTGCCAATATTTATGCCTAAACCAGTCACATACCTTTGTCATCCATTGGCGCCACGTAGCACCAAAGTTGGCATATGTGAAGCTAGCGAAACGGCCGCGAGCGCATCGTGAGCGTAGTACGTAATCATGTTGTTATATTACATGCATCTCTTGTTTATCATCTTTGCACTAGTATCATACCTTCGTCATCCATTCACGTACCATAACACCAAATTGGGTATATGTGACGCTAGCGAAATGGCCGTGAGCGCATCAGGAGCGTGGCATGTAGACGTGTTGTTGCATGACACGCATGTCATGATTTTCATGTCAAGATTTGTCGCTTCCATTCATCATGCAATCATGTCGTACCATACCATTTTTGCAACAAGATATGCTCAAAGTCGCGGAAGTTCGCTAAGAAATGTTTGGCATTCAAACAGTCGTTGCGAAAGAGAGAGGTGAAGTATTTCCGGCAGTTTGTTGGACTGGATTCCCACCTCAGAGATAACGGAAAGACCATGTCTTGCGGAGTATTCCTTCGCCTACTGGATCACCTCGGGTTGTTTGCCAATACCCGAACTGAGCAGCGAAGACTACCAATGCACCGGAAGGCCTTCATTGGAGGCTGCGACCTCAGAATGGCTCATTAATCCTGGACATGCCCATTGAAAGATTCCAAAGATTGCGAATTGCCGCTAGCACAACTGAAAATATTGTGAGCACGACTACAGTATTGTGAGCACAGTCACCAACTCTTCTTTATCAATAGGACGTGTCATCATCATTTGTGTATTTTCCTCATCTATAGATATCATCATCAGTGTGTGCCAGCTTGAGGTCAAATTGAACAAAGCTCTTCCTCATAAGTGCTGGACGGTGCTTCTCGATCCCCAAGTCCTCTCGCACGTTACCACTGGAGCACCGCTCGGGTCGTCGTCTACTACCACGTGCCATGGAAGTGCAAGACAATCCTGGTCCATCCAACACCGCCAGCCCAGTGCAGCCTCCGCCGTCGACCCTGGCCATCTACAGCCACCAGCGTGATCCACCAGTATTCTCGCGTTTCAAATGGAATGACGTTGAAGAATGGCTACACACCTACGACCTCGTCAGCGAGTTGAACAGGTGGGATACTTTACATAAGTTGCGTACGGTCCCTTTCTACCTAACTGATGTGGCCAAAACCTGGTTTTGGAACCACCTCCAAGATCTTCCCGAGTGGGACACGTTCACACGGCAGCTCCGTCAGATTTTCGGTTCCCCAGTGTTCGCGCTGGAGCAGCAACGAAGAAGCTTGCTGAACGCATTCAGCTGGCGGGTGAATCATACACCTCGTACATTGAGGATGTTCTTGCCTTGTGCAAGCGTGTAAATTTAGCTATGCCTCAAAGCGACCAAATACGACATATTAACAAAAACATAAATACCGTCGCATTCAACGCCCTTGCGTCGCAAAACCCTACCACGACTCAAGATGTCATCACCATTTGCCAGAGACTATAAGAACTTTAGTCTCTTCGTCTTTGCCATGATGCCTCGGACATTCGTCTTCCTGCGGCCCTCGACATCCGTGCCCTGGTCCGCGACATCGTTCGTGAGGAGCTTCATGGGCGCTGCTCTTCCTGCGCCCCACCATCTACTTTAGCCTCCGCTCCAACCAACTTGCGAGACATCATTAGGCAAGAGATTGCATCTGCGTCACATTCACCTTGTTCCGCCGAATCCAGACCTCGTCAGGTACCAACGTACGCAGAAGTCGCGGCGCTCTCAGCACACACCACAACCCAGCGGCTACACCAGGTGGCCATGTACCTGTGGCGTCAGTGTCAGCAACGATGCGCCCACAGTCGTATTACGCCATGCCGCGTCCTCATCGCCCAATCTGTTATTATTGCGGCTATAGGGGTCATATATCTCGCTTTTGCTGAAGGCGTCAACAGGACCAGCAACGTTGCTACGCTCAAGAGGAACGCGGACGCTTCAGTCCACTCACGAACTACCAGCGCACGCCTTAACGGTCTTATTTTCAGCGTTCACCCTCTCCACCTTACAGTATTGGTCTGCCTGTGAACTCCCGTGAGTCTCGCCGCCGCTCACCATCTCCCAATCGCCGTTCCGTGTCGCCTCTGTGACCCACCTCCAATGTTCTGAATGCCCACTCGGAAAACTCTACAATGCAGTTTTAGGAGGGGAAACTGCATATACCGGACAGCCAGGAATTCCTTCAGACAGACCATCGAACTTGTTAACAGTGTTAGTAGAAGGTATACGCGTCGAAGCTCTAGTGGATACTGGCGGTGCTATTTCCATTATTCGCTCTGACCTTTGCTACCGTCTCCGCAAATTAACACCTTACTCGGGCCCGTCTCTCCGTGCTGCGACGAATGCCACTTGTCGCCCACTCGCCCAGTGTACAGTTCGTGTTTTCATAGACGGTATTCGTCATCATATTGCTGCTGCAGTTCTCCGTGAGTGCACCCACGAACTTATTTTGGGGTGGGATTTTCTTTCGTCTGCACGCGCTTCTATATTTTGTCGTCAGCGCCTCATCCACCTCAATCCCATCGACTCTTCTTTATCGGAACACGAAGAGCGCATTTGTCTCGTCACCACTTCAGATTATGTTCTTTGGCCATCCCGAGAAAAAGTAATTGGGGTTGATTGCATCAACATTGTGGATGACGACGTGCTTCTACTACCTTATGGCCACACGGTACATCGAGGCATCCTGATCATTCCAAGCCTTGCTCGTTTTTCTGAAGGGTCTGCTTTTATTACTGCGTTAAATCAGACCCCCGAACCCTTATTGTTGCCCCGTGGATCAACAGTCACATGCGCTATTGAGCCGCATCCCGTTGAAATTGTTGCCCTTCTAAGTCAAGAAGACCTACCAGAGCCAAGCACGCCGCCACTCAACTCTCCCACTCCTCTATCGGTGACGATAAGCCCTGATCTGACAGCAGCCCAGAGTCAAGAATTGCTGAATTTATTGAACAGACATCACCGTTTGTTTGAAGTTCATTCTGCTGTCCTTGTTATGACAACTTCTGTGACTTAGCGAATTCAGACTGACGGCTCCAGAGTAATTCACCGGCGCCCATACCGCGTGTCTCTCGCAGAAAGGAAGATAATCGAGGAAAACGTCTCAGACATGCTTCGACGGAATATCATACGTCCTTGCTCGAGTCCATGGTCTTCGCCAGTTGTGTTGGTGCAAAAGAAAGACGGAACAGTACGTTTTCGCGTTGATTACCGGGTACTGAACAAAATAACGCGCAAAGATATTTACCCTCTACCACGAATTGCTGACGCACTAGATTCGTTGCATGGCGCAGAGTATTTTTCCAGCCTTGACCTGCGATCGGGCTAATGGCAAATACCAGTGTCCGAATCTGACAAAGACAAGACGGCTTTTACCACCCCAGATGGGCTATATGAATTTAACGTAATGCCTTTCGGAGTTTGTAACGCGCCTGCTACCTTGTAACGTATGATCGACAGCGGAATGCGTGGCCTGAAGCGGAAAACCTGCTTATGCTACCTAGACGACATCATAGTGTTTTCGTCTACCTTTTCGTAACATCTACAACGTCTCGAAGAAGTCCTAGATTGCCTTGCAAAAACAGGTTTACAGCTGAATACGAAAAAATGCACCTTCGCAAGCAAGGCGATCAAGGTTCTAGGGCACTTAGTCAGCAAAGACGCTATTCGACCGGATCCTGAAAAGCTTGCCGCCGTCCTCGAATTTCCCCGTCCGTTGCGTAAAAAGACCTGCGCAGTTTTCTCGGCTTGGCATCCTACTTTCGGCGCTTCATTCGTGATTTCGCAAGGCTTGCCTCTCCGCTCCATCAACTGCTCGCAAGTAACACGGCTGTAAAGAAGAGGAAGTACTCCGGCGCAGAGGCAGCAGCATCGAGTGTGCAGCAGCGGCTCGAGATCGGAAACTGCGGCTGGTGCATCGCCTTCCAAGCCTTCCAAGTATCAACCTTTCTGCTTAATAAATCTCCTTTATAATTGGTGGAGCCGTGCCGGGTACCGTCCCTTACACCTTCCCGCTACAATCCTGGAACTCCGTTCTCGACGGCTATCTTCTGCTATGCCGGACGCCGATCAGCAGACGCTTCCATCTCTTCCGGCCACCTGTCCAGGCAGTGTTCCTCAGCGGGAGCCCCAAATCATCAGTGGAACAGATGACAACGACGTTGAAGAGTGGCTCTCGACTTTCGAACGGGTGAGCGCTTTAAACACATGGACGGACGCGGACAAGTTGACACGCGTTTCGTTCTATCTCGCGGGTGTAGCCAGCCTTTAGCTTAGAAACCACCAGGCAGACGTCCGAACGTGGCCGCAATTTGAAACGTCGATTGTAGCAGTCTTCGATCGACCTGCCGTGCGAAAACTTCGTGCCGAGCAACGTTTACGCACACGCGCACAAGAAACGGGTGAAACCTTCACAAGTTACATAGAGGACGTCGTCGATTTGTGCAGACGCGTGAACGCCGAAATAACGGAAGCTGAAAAATGTAAGCACATCCTCAAAGGGATTGACGACGACGCTTTTCAAATGCTCTTGGCGAAAAGCCCGACCACTGTTAACGACGTATTTAGCCTCTGCCAAAGCTACGATGAATTGCGGAAGCAGCGAGCTCTGACAAGACGTCCTCCAGCGCACGACTTGGCATCACTGTCTAATGTGATCAGTGGTCATGACCACGCGTCGCTAATAGCCGAAATAAAAGCATTTGTCCGCGAAGAAGTTGCACGACAGCTTTCCTTGGTGCCTTTCACACCAGAAGCTACCACAACTTTACCATCGTCTCTACGTGACGTCATTCAAGGAAAGGTCGCCGAGGCCTTACCAGCTGCTCGCGAGCCTAATCTTGTGGCTGCTCCTCTCACCTACGCCGCGGCTGCAGCTATGCCAACTCGCAAGGCGCCTGCGCCTCCGTTCCAGCCTCGCGCGAGCTATCCCCCAGCTCCAGTTCACTGGACCAGCACTAACACCGCACCCTCGATAATCGCCCGATATGTTACGCTTGTCGATACCCCGGACACGTTGCAAGGTATTGCCGCCGCCGGACGCATATCACCAATGAAAACCGCCATGAGCCTTTCTTCCCGCTTGACTCCAACGCGCGATACGGTTCCTCCACTCCAATGCCAGCCTGCTACCAGGACGACCACCGCCCTCGGCCGGGACGTCTTCGCTCGCCCTCTCCACGCCGCCGCTCGCCTTCTCCTATGCGTCGACGGCCCGCACCTAACGAGGAGGAAAACTAGACGACGCAGTTCCTGAGGCAAGAACTGCGCAAGTTTTGGTTTGCCCAAGTCCTCATTTGTCACCTACCAATGTTATTGATGTGTTCGTCGAAAATATCCCTACCGTCGCTCTTGTAGATACCGGTGCAGCTGTTTCGGTTATAGATGCTGGATTTTGTCGCTCAATTCTTAAGGTTACGACGCCTTTCTCCGGATTATCGCTTCGCACAGCCAGTGCTCAACCTGTTCAACCGACCGCAGTATGTACAGCCCGCGTGACAATTCAGGACGTTCTGTATACGATAGAGTTCGTGGTTCTTTCATCATGCTCCCATAGTATTATTTTGGGATGGGGATTTTTGTCGCGTCATAACGCCGTAATCGACTGTGCTAGGGCTGAGGTCGAATTTTGCTCAGATGTCACGAGGTTGTGAAACACGCAGCACTTGAGAGGAAGCACGCAGGAGTCAGGGCGGTGTCAGGCGAACTGTTTATTGGGCGAACTTGTGCCCAGCAAAACGGGGCCAAACACAACTCATAGCAACAGCGGCGTGAACAGTCGTCGGCCGACGGAAAAAAAAAGAAAAAGACCCCCAGTGGCGCACTGCGCCGGCTTTTTATACACGCGTCGTAACGCGTTCCAAAGTGGCATAGAAGATAAACGCGGCCTGCGTTGCGCTTAACAGAAAGTGATAGCGTCTTCCTTCGCAAACGAAAAGAACCGCACGTGTCAGTTTTTTATACACGCGTCGTAACGCGTTCCAAAGTGGCATACAAGATAAACGCGGCCTGCGTTGCGCTTAACAGAAAGTGATAGCGTCTTCCTTCGTAAACCAAAAGAACCTTACGTGTCACTACCCCCCTCTGAAAAAGCATCGTCCCGATGCTAAAGACCGAACATAAGAGAGAGTACATGCAATAAATTACATTAACAATGCGTCACAGCTAATCAGCGCGCGTAATAAGGTTTAAGTCGCACCACGTGTACGACTTCGGGTCGTGCACGGCGTCGTTGGGATGACGTTAAGCCATCGGGCACGACCTCATAGTCCAGTTCACCACGACGTCGGACTACCTTGTAGGGTCCAAAGTAGCGTCGCAGGAGCTTCTCAGACAATCCCCGTCGTCGTATCGGCGTCCAGACCCAGACAAGGTCACCTGGTTGGAATTCGGTGTGGTGTCTTCGAAGGTTGTAGTGGCGCCTGTCGACCGTCTGTTGGCTCTTGATACGCAGGCGGGCTAGCTGTCGAGCTTCTTCAGCGCGATCCAGGTAGCTGGCGACGTCGAGGTCTTCTTCGTCGGTGCCGACCGGTAGCATGGCGTCAAGCGTCGTTGTAGGGCTCCGTCCATAGACGAGCTTGTATGGAGCAAACTGCGTCGTTTCCTGCACGGCCGTGTTGTACGCGAAGGTTACATACGGGAGTATGGCGTCCCACGTCTTGTGCTCGACCTCCACGTACATGGCCAGCATGTCGCCGATGGTCTTATTTAGACGCTCGGTGAGGCCATTCGTCTGTGGGTGGTACGCGGTGGTTCGGCGGTGGATTGTCTGACAGTACCTCAAGATCGCTTGCGTTAGGTCAGCCGTAAAGGCCGTATCTCTGTCGGTGATGAGGACCTCGGGGGCTCCGTGGCGGAGGACGATGTTCTCAATGAAGAACATGGCGACCTCGGCGGCAGTGCCCTTGGGCAAGGCCCTTGTTTCGGCATAGCGGGTGAGGTAGTCAGTCGCTACGACAATCCATTTGTTGCCAGAAGTTGACGTCGGGAACGGCCCCAGTAAGTCCATGCCGATTTGTTGGAATGGCCGTTGAGGTGGTTCGACGGGTTGCAGAAGTCCGGCTGGCCTAGTTGTCGGCGTCTTGCGTCGCTGACAGTCTCTGCATGTTTTTACGTAGTGGGCGATGTCGGCAGCGAGGCGAGGCCAATAGTACTTCTCTTGTATTCGTGACAGTGTGCGGGAAACACCAAGATGTCCGGCTGTCGGGTCGTCGTGTAATGCTTCCAGAACCTCTGAACGTAACGCTGAAGGTACCACGAGGAGGTGGTCGGCGCGGAGCGGCGAGAAGTTTTTCTTCAGGAGGACGTTGTTTCGCAGGAAAAACGAAGCCAGTCCTCGGCGGAATACTTTCGGCACGTCGGCGGTCTTGCCTTGCAGGTAGTCTATGAGGATCTTGAGCTCCGGGTCAGCTCGTTGGCGTTCCGCGTAGTCGTCGGTACTTATGGGTCCCAGGAAAGAGTCGTCGTTCTGGTCATCCTGGGGCGGCGGATCGACAGGGGCGCGAGACAAGCAGTCGGCGTCGGAGTGCTTTCGTCCGCTCTTGTAGACGACGGTGATGTCAAATTCTTGTAGTCTGAGACTCCACCGTGCGAGGCGCCCTGATGGATCCTTCAAGTTAGCTAGCCAACACAAGGCGTGGTGGTCACTCACGACTTTGAAAGGCCTGCCGTACAGGTAGGGGCGGAACTTTGATGTAGCCCAGATGATGGCAAGGCATTCCTTTTCTGTCGTGGAATAATTGGCTTCTGCCTTCGAAAGTGACCGGCTAGCGTAACTGATGACCCTTTCAAGTCCGTCGGTCCTCTGCACGATCACGGCGCCGAGCCCTGTGCTGCTTGCGTCCGTGTGAATTTCGGTGTCAGCTTCTTCGTCGAAGTGCGCCAGTATTGGCGGCGTTTGCAGGCGTCGCTTTAATTCTTGAAATGCCTCGACTTGCGGCGTTTCCCATTTGAAGTCGACGTCGGCCTTCGTGAGGTACGTCAGTGGCTCGGCGATCCGCGAAAAGTTCTTCACGAAGCGCCTGTAATAAGCGCAGAGGCCAAGAAATCGGCGTACTGCTTTCTTGTCGGTGGGTGCAGGAAAGTCGGCTATCGCAGCTGTTTTCTGTGGATCAGGGAGCACTCCCGACTTGCTGATAACGTGGCCAAGGAACAATAGTTCCTCGTAGGCGAAGCGGCACTTTTCTGGCTTCAGGGTAAGTCCCGAGGCTTTGATTACCCGAAGAACAGCTTCAAGGCGCCGGAGGTGCTCGTCGAAGTTGGAAGAAAATACGACTACGTCGTCCAAGTAGACGAGGCAAGTCTGCCACTTCAAGCCTGCGAGTACTGTGCCCATAACCCGTTGGAACGTCGCAGGCGCCGAGCAAAGACCAAAGGGCATGACCTTAAACTCGAATAGGCCGTCTGGTGTTATGAAGGCAGTCTTCTCTCGGTCTCTCTCGTCTACTTCGATTTGCCAGCAGCCGGTTTTGAGATCCATCGACGAAAAATACTTGCCGTTGTAGAGTCTTTCCAGAGCATCGTCTATCCGTGGGAGGGGATACACGTCTTTCTTCGTGATGTTGTTCAGGCGACGATAATCGACGCAAAAACGTAGGGTTCCGTCCTTCTTCTTCACCAACACCACGGGTGATGCCCACGGACTCGTAGACGGCTGAATGATGTCGTCACGCAGCATTTCGTCGACTTGTTGCTTGATGGCCTCGCGTTCCCGTGCAGAAACTCGGTAGGGGCTCTGACGGAGCGGACGGGCATATTCGTCGGTAATGACGCGATGTTTCGCGAGAGGGGTCTGACGAAGCCTCGACGACGACGAGAAGCAGTCCTTGTATTGGTGGAGTAAGGCTTTGAGCTCCTTTTGTTGCTGCCTGGAAAGGCTTCGATTGACGTCGAAGGCGGGCGCGGACACTGCTGTCGACGTTGCGGCTCCCTGAGAATCAGTGAGGGCGAAGGCATTGCTCGCTTCCACAAATTCGCTTAGATGTGCTACCGTCGTGCCCCTATTTAAGTGCCTATATTCGTTGCTGAAGTTCGTCACCATTACCTTGGCTTCGCCGTTATGAAGCTTGGCTATGCCTCTTGCGACGCACATCTGACGGTTTAGGAGCAGGTGCTGGTCGCCTTCGATGACACCTTGTAAGTTGGTAGACGCTTTGGTGCCGACGGAAATGATGACGCTCGACAGTGGCGGGATGGTTACCTGCTCTTCTGTCACATTCAAGGCATTGTGAGCGACGTTGCAGTCTGACGCCGTTGCATTATCCGTGGACAGCGTGATTGACCTGGATCTTAGGTCGATTGCTGCACCTTGCTGGTCCAGGAAATCCATGCCTAAAATGACGTCTCGCGAGCATTGCTGCAGGACCACAAAATTCACAGAATACGTCTGGCTGTGAATCGTGACTCTTGCCGTGCAGGTTCCAGTCGGTGTTATAAGGTGGCCCTCTGCTGTTCGGATATCCGGTCCTTCCCATGCAGTCTTTACCTTCTTGAGCTTAGCGGCGAAGAGACCACTGATGATAGAGTAGTCGGCACCGGTATCAACTAGGGCGGTGACGCTGTGGCCGTCGATGATCACGTCGAGGTCGGTGGTTCGTCGTCTGGCGTTCCGGTTAGGTCGGGGCGTCGGATCACGGCTGCGTCGGCTTGGTCCGGTGCTGCTATGTCGCGTAGGCGGCGAGGCTTTGTCGTAAAGACTCTGCTCAGGCGGCGTACTGCGACTACGTCGGGAAAGTTCGTGCGTCGTGGTCGTCGTCATCGGCAGCGGCGGCGGCGGCGGAGGAGGATCTTCGGCATTGCGTCGTGCAGCAACCGCACCTCCATCGGTTGCTGCCTTTAGTTTCCCGGGTAGGGGCTTGGGTATCGGCCCCGGTTAGGCCCGGTGTACTGGCGGCGATCCGGGGAGACGTAGCGGCCAGGCGAAGGTGAACGGGATGGTCGTCGTTGTTGCCACTGCGATCCGGCGATGTAGTCGGCGATGTCGCGAGGTCGCTCACCTGGGCGCGGACGCGGCGCGTTCACGTCGAAGCCACGCAGTCCCATCTCACGGTACTGGCAGTAGCGGTAGGTGTGCCCGGCTTCGCCGCAGTGGTAGCATAGTGGGCGGTGGTTCGGGGTGCGCCAAACGTCAGTTTTCCTCGGCGAGCGCTGGATTACTGGCGAGCGGGAAGGCGTCGGGGGTGGCGGCGGTGGCTGGCGACGAAACTGCGGAGACGTTGGGTCCTGGTGTTGGCGAGGAGCGGCGACAGGTCGTCGTGCAGTAGCGGCGTAGGTCATCGCCTCCGCTTGGGGCTGTGGCCGTTCAGAAACGCTCAGTGAGCGCTGTAGTTCTTCGGCTCACTCGAACGACCGGGTCGGCGTCGTCCTCTTGCCGGCTTGGGCTTGGCTCACGGCTGGACGGGGGCGTACGGTACATGGACCGAGAAGCACCTCCACCAGATGTCACGAGGTTGTGAAACACGCAGCACTTGAGAGGAAGCACGCAGGAGTCAGGGCGGTGTCAGGCGAACTGTTTATTGGGCGAACTTGTGCCCAGCAAAACGGGGCCAAACACAACTCATAACAACAGCGGCGTGAACAGTCGTCGGCCGACGGAAAAAAAAAAGAAAAAGACCCCCAGTGGCGCACTGCGCCGGCTTTTTATACACGCGTCGTAACGCGTTCCAAAGTGGCATACAAGATAAACGCGGCCTGCGTTGCGCTTAACAGAAAGTGATAGCGTCTTCCTTCGTAAACCAAAAGAACCTTACGTGTCAACTGGATGACCAAGCGTCAGTCGACACTCAGTTTGCCGCTAAACTTGTCGTTAGCGATGACACCTACATCCCTCCATGCTCGTTTGCGTTCGTGCCAGTTTTATGCAGCGCCATATCCGACGGCACGGTCTTCTTCACACCATCTTCAATATTCGTCGCCCGAAGAGCCCTCCCCCTGCCTTTTGCTGCTCTTGATCTTGTAGAAGGGTCAACCACAATGCCAATTTATAATCATGAGTAGTCGTCTTTATCCCTACTTTGTCACGAGTGCCTTGGCCACGTCGAGACAATCAGTTCTTCCAGAATTATATCCGTCTCCGATGAGGTGCCTTCTACTTTCGTCTGTGAACTGGCTGTCGTCTCAGCGCCTGACTCAACGTCGGCAAACATATTTCAACCATTCATCGCTGCAGATTTTACATCTTCGCAGCGTTCACAACTCCTCACCATTCTTGAGAGCTACCGCCAATCTTTCGACGTTGAACAAACATGTCTCGGCCGTGCCTTAGCAGTAGAACACCACATCGACACAGGGTCCCACTCACCGCTGCAACAACGACCATATCGCGTGTCGGCTACAGAACGCCGCGTCATTGCTGACCAAGTAGACGACATGCTGCGCAGAGGCGTCATTCAACCTTCACAGAGCCCATGGGCGTCGCCGCTGGTTCTCGTCAAAAAGAAAGACGGTTCTATTCGTTTCGGTGTCGATTTCCGGCAATTGAACAAGATCACGCTAAAGGATGTCTATCCACTACCGCGCATTGACGATGCTTTGGACAGTTTGCAGGGTGTGCCGAGTTCTTTTCCTCGTTAGACTTGTGGTTAGGCTACTGGTAGGTGCCCATGGCGGAGGCCGATCGCCCCAAAACCGCTTTTGTCACGCCAGACGGCTTATATGAATTCACCGTCATGCCCTTCGGACTTTGCAATGCACCTGCAACGTTCGAACGAATGATGGACAACATCCTGCGTGGACTAAAATGGAAGATATGCTTGTGTTACCTCGATGATATCGTGGTCTTCGCCCCTAACTTTGACACACACTTACGTCGCCTTCAGCACGTCCTTACTTGCCTAACTAACGCCGGTTTGCAATTAAACCTTAAAAAATGTCGATTTGCCATGCGTCAACTGAACATTTTGGGCCACGTTGTTTCCAAGGAAGGCATCCTCCCGGATCCCGAGAAATTGCGAGCTGTTACGGCGTTTCCTAAACCTGCCACCATCAAAGAGCTTCGAAGTTTCATCGGCTTGTGTTCGTATTTCCGGCGATTCGTCCGAAACTTCACGTCTATTATATCACCTCTCACGCAACTTCTCAGCAGCTGTAAAGACCTTTTATCGTGGTCCCCTGCCTGCGACGAGGCTTTCACCACCCTGCGACGGCTTCTTACAACGCCACCCATTCTATGCCATTTCGATCCTGAAGCTCCAACTGAAATCCACACTGACGCCAGTGGTGTAGGCCTGGGTGCTGTGCTCGCACAGCGTAAACCGGAACATCAGGAATACGTCGTGGCATACGCTAGTCGCACACTTACCAAGGCTGAGAGCAACTACAGCGTCACAGAAAAAGAGTGCTTGGCCATTGTGTGGGCCCCTTAGAAAGTTTCGCCCATATCTATATGGTCGTTCTTTTGACGTCGTGACCGACCACCACGCGCTGTGCTGGCTTTCGACGTTAAAAGACCCATCTGGCCGCCTCGCTCGCTGGGCGTTGAAAATTCAAGATTACGACTTACGCGTGGTTTATCGGTAAGGACGGAAGCATGTTGACGCCGACGCCCTTTCCCGTTGCCCCCTGTCCCAGAATGCCACAGCTGACTCCACTTGCGATTCCACATTGTCATCGCTTGACTTTGACACCATTGCTATCGAACAACGCAATGACCCATGGACTGCGTCTCTCCTCAATCATCTCTCCGACACTTCTGAACTCCCAAAGACGCGAACGCTTCGGCGCCAAGTTCCACACTTCTCGATACGTGACACGCTTCTCTATCGACGTAACTACGCACCAGAGGGACGCAAGTGGCTGCTCGTCGTTCCACGAACCCTGAGGTCGCAGATTTGTTCCTCTTTTCACGCTGACCCACAATGTGGCCACGCAGGAGTCTTCAAGACCTACGAAAGGCTTCGACATCGCTACTACTGGCGTGGCATGTATACCTTCGTCCGCAACTTCGTCCACTCTTGTGCCGAATGTCAGCGCCGAAAATCTCCACCACACGCCTCCGCCGGTGAACTGCAGCCTTTACCACGCCCTTCCCGACCCTTCGAACGGGTTGGAATAGATATTTATGGGCCACTTCTATTGACTCCGACTGGCACCAGGTGGATAATAGTTGCTATCGACCACCTAACGCGCATTGCTGAAACCGCTGCTCTTAAAACGGCTACAGCACAGGAGGTTGCCACTTTCCTACTGCGTCATTTTGTGTTGCGTCATGGAGGCCCTCAAGAACTCCTCAGTGACCGCGGCCGCACCTTCTTGTCCGAGGTCATTGAAAAATTGCTCGCTGAGTGTGCTATTGTACATCGCACATGTACCGCTTACCACCCACAAACCAATGGGGCTACCGAGGGCTTTATTCGTACTCTCGGTGACATGCTATCTATGTATGTGACACCTGACCACTCTAACTGTGACTTAGTTCTCCCATTCATTACATACGCCTATAATACGGCAACGCAAGCGACAACAGGCTTCTCCCCTTTTTACCTCCTCTACGGCCGTCATTCGTCTGGGCCGAAGACTGTGAAAAGGCTTTCCTGGCGTTGAAGCAAGCCCTGACATCCGACCCGGTACTATGTCACTTCGATCCAGGTGCACCCACAATTGTTCACACTGACGCCAGTGGTCATGGTCTCGGTACCGTTCTACTGCAGCGTGACAACACCGCACGCGAACGTGTCATCGCGTACGCCAGTCGGGCTTTGACTGCTGCCGAGAAAAATTACACAATAACCGAACAAGAGTGCCTTGCTGTTGTATGGGCGGTACAAAAATTTCGTCCATGCCTCCATGGCCACCACTGCCCCGCCGCGGTGGTCTAGTGGCTAAGGTACTCGGCTGCTGACCCGCAGGGTGCGGGTTCGAATCCCGGCTGTGGCGGCTGCATTTCCGATGGAGGTGGAAATGTTGTAGGCCCGTGTGCTCAGATTTGGGTGCACGTTAAAGAACCCCAGGTGGTCTAAATTTCCGGAGCCCTCCACTACGGCGTCTCTCATGATGATATAGTGGTTTTGGGACGTTAAACCCCACATATCAATCAATCAATCAATTAATCAATCCACGGCCGCCACTTCACAGTCGTCACCGACCACATTGTGCTGGCTTTCGTCACTAAATAACTTATCAGGTCATCTTGACCGCTGGGTGCTTCGTTTACAAGAGCGCAACTTTGATGTCGTCTACAGGTCTGGTAAGAAGTACCAAGATGCTGATGCTCTCTCTCGCTGTCCTCTACCCAACCGTAATAGCCCACCGTCACAAATTTCCACCGCAGCCTTACCTATCGCAGGTCTCAGTTGGCTAAGATCCGGCCGCCCTTCTACCCTTGTGTCGCATCAACGTGTTGACCCTTACTGCCGCTCCATAATACATGCTTAGAAGGCACATCCACTCCTCCGAACGCCCGACTTCGCCGACAACTGAAACAATTCAAGCTTCACGACGGTGTTTTACATCGCTATATTTACCACGTTGAAGGAAACAAATGGGTCCCCGTTATACCACGTTGTCTACAACGTCAGGTTCTTGATACATTCCACGATGATCCTGCTGCTGGGCATCTCGGCTATCACAAAACGTACGACAAAATACGCAGTCGGTTCACCTGGCTTGGCCTCTCATCCACGATTGCCAAATATGTTGTTCTCCTATTGCTAGTGGCACATACCCACTGTGGGGGATCGGCCAAGAATCGAGTGGTTTTAAAATTTTCTGTTCAGATTTGGAATGATTGAGTTATAACAGAAAGATCACCGATAGCCTAGGAAAGTGTGGTGCCTAATGTATTGCATACAAATATTTACATAAACGAATTTATTCTTAGAATAGAGTAATAATCAGATTTTATACGTATATAACTATGTGGACATGTTAGGATAATGAAACTGGTTAATCATTCAACCTATTAGTTTTATAAATATAGTCCCGGACGGCCACGCATACTGTCGCATTAGAGAAACCGGACATAGAAGCTCCAAAAGACAAAATGACAGGCAGAGATAAGTCCATACAATACCACGTAAAGGTAATTCTAATAGAGTTTTTCGTAATTTGTTAAACCGCCTGCAGGTCAAAAAGAAATGGTCTATTGTTTCCAGTTCATCACAGAATGCGCACAGTGGCGAAGGTGCCTGAGCAGACCTGTGTTTATAGAAATTTAGATTTGGTACCCGGCAACGCAGCCTTGTGATAGCTACTTCTTGTTTTCGAGTGCGGCAAAAGTCTCTTCGCCAGGGATATAATAAATGACGATATTCTGTAGAGTTTGTTAGGGCTGAACCATTGAACACTTGCAGAAGCGTACGTCTGCGGAATCGAGCAGCAGTCACATAAGCGGATGATGGGCAGAGTGGTAGAATTGGTTCGCTGATTGACAACTTAGCTAAGGAATCGGCTATTTCATTTAGAAACAAACCTTTATGTCCAGGCACCCAAACTAATCGTACTTTTCTCAAATGCGCAGGTACTAGTGCACGGAACGCCTTTGTTACGTTATTATCAGCACCAACAGAAAGTGCCGCGCAGAGAGATAGGGAGCCTGGTATTATGACTGCTGATGTAATTGCTATATCTAACTTGCGTAAGGGGAGCACTACTGCCAGAAACTCGGCCACGAAAACGGGTATGAAGTCGGGTAGTCGAAGGGAATAAATCCAATTTAAAATCGGGCTGGAAATACCAACCCCTGACTTTTCGTCGTGAGGGGGCCCGGGTTGCTTGAGCGGTTCCACAACAGCTCAGCCTTCGGACCTCAAATCTCCGTCAAAACTGTGAGTAATAATCTAAATTTCCTCGCATGGTTTTATGAGGCTTCGGAGCACTTCGAGGAGCATGGTTTAGCCACCCAAATCAGTTACAACTTGAGAAATCAATGACTCATACTTCGGTTAGGCCTAACAACAGCAGCCACTGGCTCTACTTCGATCAAATCAGGAATTCCGCAAGAAAAAGCTACTACGCACCTGGAAAACCACCCTCGATTCTTCTTGGGACGTTCCGGAGCCTCGCCGCTACCACCTTATCTTGAATCTGCGGGAAAAAACGGTCTTTCTTCACCGAAAATCAACTGTGGGTAACACGTGCATCCGCCCTATGGGGGCTGCCATGTTAACAGGGGACTTTAGCACCTGCCCCCTCGAGCTCAAAGATTGAATGAAAGGCAGAAGATCACAACAAATATTGGTAACATTACTAAATCACGCAGAAGGAGGATGTCGGGCTCTGAGCTCAATCTCACCAGTTTCTGACCGGCGAAAACAAACCCACAAGCAATTGTTCCCACCTTATGACCATATGGGGCCGCCATCTTGTGTGGGACCAAGCCACTTTGAGGACAACGAGTCATATCTCGGCTTTTACAAACCCCAGGACGACAAATCAGGTCTCAATTGAGTCGTTAAAATCCGGAGGTAGCCGTAGAAAAAACCGCGAGCGCCCAATTCAACTGAAAGTGTCAAAAGAGACTCAGAAGACACACTCAGTGTTGCCGGACTGCTGTAACTGCTTGAGCTGGGTTTGGCGAAACAGCTTCCACAGCAAATTAAGCCTACCGTAACTGCTCCTCCACCTCTTAGCCAATAAGCACAGATTATTCCAACTGCGGGAGCGGGAGTGGCCGCGTCAGCAGCACGGGTAAGTGAGCTTTGCACATATTTACCTATAACTTCAGCAATTTCGTTCCTAGGAGGGTCAGAGTGGTGTCTATCTGTTGGTGAAGATACAAGGAGTTCAACCGCTACAAGTACTGCTGCTATTACAAAAAAAATTAAAATTTTAGGAGCGGAAAACAGTGTGAATCTGTGAAAATAACAACAGTCGGATCACGTGCCCGGTGCCGCGCAGTTCCCAACCGGGAAAAAAAACCGCGTGTTGATGGAGCTGCACTAAGAGGCCTGAGGTGCGGCTTCACCGGTAACCACCGCCGGGAACGCACTTCCTCACCAGAGAAGGATTGGCCACCCTGGTGCAGTATCTGGCCACTACCTCCCACATGCATACGCCAAATAACTCACGGCCCTCAGTCCTCAGCAGCTGCGAAGCAACTGACTACGGCGGCGGTCAGATCTGCAACGCAGCAGAGGGTGCTAAGAATCTCTGGACTACAGGCCGCCTTTGGAACCTGAACTTGGCAACGTTTAACGCTAGAACCTTATCTAGTGAGCGAAGTCTAGCTGTACTATTCGAGGAGCTAGAGGGTGTTAAATTGGATATAATAGGGCTCAGTGAGGTTAGAAGGACAGATGAGGCCTATACGGTGCTACAGAATGGGCACGTCCTTTGCTATCGGGGCTTGGCAGACAGAAGAGAACTGGGAGTGGGGTTCCTAATTCACAGAAACATAGCTGGTAGCATAGAGGAATAATATAGCATTATAGAAAGGGTGGTAGGTATTGTAATTAAACTGAATAAAAGATACAAGATGAACGTAGTACAGGCTTACGCGCCTACATCCAGCCATGATGACGCTTCAGTTGAAAGCTTCTATGAAGACGTGGAATCGGCAATGAGTAAGGTAAAAACACAGTATACTATAGTGATGGGCGACTTTAATGCAAAGGTAGGGAAGAAGCAGGCTGGAGACCAGGCAGTAGGAGATTATGGCATCGGCACTAGAAACGCCAGAGGAGAGCTACTAGTAGAATTCGCAGAACGCAATAATTTGCGGATTTTGAATACCTTCTACCGAAAACGAGAAAATCGCAAGTGGGCATAGAGGAGCCCTAATGGCGAAAATAAGAACGAAATAGACTTTATAATGACTGCACACCCAGGAATCGTGCAGGATGTGGAAGTGGTTGGCAAGGTACGATGCAGTGACCATAGAATGGTACGGTCTCGAATTCGCCTAGACTTGAAGAAGGAACGACAGAAACTGATACGCAAGAAGCCAATCAATGAGCTAGTACTGAGAGGGAAAGTACAGGAATTCAGAGTGTCGCTGCAGAACATGTACTCGGCTCTTAGTGAGGAAACCAACCTTTGCGTAGATACAATGAATGATAATCTGACGAGTATCATTACGGAGTGTGCAGTGGAAGTTGGAGGCAGGGTAGTTAGACAGGACACTGGCAAGCTTTCCCAGGAAACGAAGAACCTAATTAGGAAGCGTCAAATCATGAAAGTGTCAAGTACAACACACGAAATAGAACTGGCAGAGCTTTCGAAGTTGATTAATAGACGTAAAATATGCGATGTAAGAAGGTATAACATGGAGAGAATTGAACACGCTCTGAAAAACGGAGGAAGCTTAAAGCAGTGATGAGGAAACTTGGGATAGACAAAAGTTGGATATATGCACTAAGGGACAAAGAAGGCAAAATAACTACCAATATGGATCGGATAGTTAAAATAGCGGAGCAGTTTTACAGAAATCTGTACAGTAGCCGCGACAAGCACGACCTAATACTATAAGAACTAGCAGTAACCCAGATGACAACCCACCAGTAATGATAGAAGTCAGAAAAGCTTTGGAGAGCATGCAAAGAGGCAAAGCTGCTGGTGAAGATCAGGTAACATCAGACCTGCTGAAAGATGGAGGACAGATTGTGTTAGAGAAACTAGCCACCCTGTTTACGAGATGTCTCCTGACGGGAAGGGTACCAAAGTCTTGGAAGAACGCTAACATCATCTTAATACATAAGAAAGAAGATGACAAGGACTTGAAGAATTACAGGCCGATCAGCTTGCTCTCTGTAGTATACAAGCTATTTACAAAGGTAATTGCTAATAGAGTAAAGAAAACATTAGAATTCAATCAACCAAAGGAACAAGCAGAATTTCGAACAGGCTACTCAACAATTGACCACATTCATACTATCATTCAGGTAATAGAGAAATGCTCAGAGTATAACCAACCACTATACATAGCCTTCATAGATTACGAGAAGGCGTTTGATTCAGTAGAAATATCAGCCGTCATGCAGACACTGCGGAATCAGGACGTAGATGAAGTATATATAAACATTCTGGAAGAAATCTACTGGGGATCAACTGCTACCATAGTGCTTTATAAAGAAATTAACAGAATACCAATCAAGAAGGGTGTAAGGCAGGGGGACACAATCTCCCCAATGCTATTTACCGCGTGCTTACAGGAGGTTTTCAGAAGCCTAGAATGGGAACAGTTAGGGATAAGAGTTAATGGAGAATACCTTAGTAACTTGCGCTTCGCCGATGACATTGCTTTGCTGAGTAACTCAGGGGACAAATTGCAACTCATGATTACGGAGTTACACAAGGAGAGCAGAAAGACGGGTCTTAAAATTAATCTGCAGAAAACAAAAGTAATGTACAACAACCTCGGAAAGGAACAGCGCTTCGAGTTAGGTAGTAGTGCACTTGAAGTTGTAATGGACTATGTCTACTTAGGGCAGGTAATAACCGCAGAGCCTAACCACGAGATTGAAGTAACTAGAAGAATAAGAATGGGGTGGAGCACATTCGGTAAGCACTCTCAAATTAGGTAGGTAGATTAGGACAGGTAGGTTAACATTATCTCTTAAGAGGAAGGTATATAACAGCTGTATCTTGCCGGTACTTAGCTACGGAGCAGAAATCTGGAGACTCACAATGAGGGTTCAGCTTAAATTGAGGACGACGCAACGAGCAATGGAAAAAAAATAAATGGTAGGTGTAACCTTGAGAGAAAAGAAGAGAGCGGAGTGGATTAGGGGACAAACAGGGGTTAAGGATATCATAGTTGAAATAAAGAAGAGGAAACGGACATGGGCCGGGCATGTAGCGCGTAGACAGAATAACCGCTGGTCATTAAGACTAACTGGATTCCCAGTGAAGGAAAGCGGGTTAGGGGAAGACAGAAGGTTAGGTGGGCAGATGAAATTAAGAAGTTTGCGGGTATAAATTGGCAGCAGCAAGCACAGGACCGGGTTAACTGGCGGAACTTGGGAGAGGCCTCTGTCCTGCAGTGGACGTAGCCAGGCTGATGATGATGATGATGATGGTGATGACTTTTCGTCGTATTGCAAATATGTTTCTTCGTGTGCCTTATGTCAACGGCGTAACGACCCACTACTGCTCCTTCTGGCTTTCTCCAAACTCTTCCTTGTCCCGCTTCGCCATTCGAAGTCGTCGGGATAGACTTGTACGGCCCCCGTCCCGTGACCTCCAATGGAAATCGTTGGATTGTAACGGCTGTTGACCACCTCACTCGTTACGCGAAAACCACCTCACTGCACGCTGGTACAGCCACTGAAGTAGCTGATTTTTTTCTGTGCAGCATATTTTTACACCATGGAGCTCCACGTGTTCTGCTCAGCGATGGCGGCAAGGTCTTTCTTTCCTCTATTGTTGCTGAGGTTATACGCGCCGCCAACACCATACACAAAACAACTTCTACTTATCAACCTCAAACAAATGGCTTGACTGAACGCTTTCTTCGTACCCTCGCGGACATGATTGCCATGTACGTTAACCCTGACCACATGAACTGGGACGCCATTTTGCCATTCGTAACGTTCGCCTACAATACAGCTACGCAACGCACCACCTGCTTTTCTCCCTATTTTCTGATCCATGGCCGCTCTCCAAGGGTAACTCTGGACGTCTCCTTCCTTTCGGCTCCTGCTACCTCAGCAGGCCCTTTATCCGCACAATTTTTGTCTCGCCTCGAGCACTGCCGTCATCTGGCCCGAATAACACCAGCATGTCTCAGGAAGCTCGCAAGTCTCGCTACGACTCAACTCATCGGGCTGTCACCTTTTCCCCAGGAGACGAAGTTCTGCGGACTCCCGTGCGTGTGCCCGGCTTATGTGAAAAATTCCTCAGTCGTGTTATAGGGCCTTATACGGTGATTGAACAAAGGTCCCCCATTAATTACCGCATCTCACCACTTAACGCTCCCTTCGACCACCGTTGCCGTGGGACAGAAATTGTGCACGTTTCTCGGCTGAAACTGTACACCCGACGCAATTCCTACTATTGTCTCTCGCGCGGCCAGGAGGCCGCTTCCAACGCGACGGGGAATCAGTGATGATGATGATGATGATGTTCCTTGATACTCTGGCGCACACCCACAAAGGGTGATCGGCCAAGAACCGGGCGGCAGGATCTTAACTAAAAGGCTTATGGTTTTTCAAACCCAACGTAATTTTGGGCTGAAAAAATATATAGAAAAAAAAACCCGAAAATCGAAAAAGTATATCTTAGCAGGGAGCGATGCAGGCTATCAGATGCGATTTGAGACAGAGGTAATAGTGGGTCTCAAATGTTATATATATATATATATATATATATATATATATATATATATATATATATATATATATATATATATATATATATATATATATATATATATATATATATATATATATATATATATATATATATATACTATATAGTGTGAGTAATAATTCAATGGGCCCGTTAGTCTTCGTGAAGGTATGAGATATGGCACAACGGGAGCGTTGTCAACACAGATAAAATTTATTTATTTATTTCCCTACAGTTTCGGGAGAGGTCCTCCCTTCATCAGGGGATGAGTTATACTGACATGAATTTCCAAAGTTCGTTGCTGCCGCGTCCCTCTCGCCTTGAAAAATGTTTGCGAGAGTGAGAGGGAACTAGAAAAAGGAAAAAAAGGGGGGGGAGAAAAAAGACGAAAAAGAAAAAGAAAGAAAAGAAAGAAAGTTCTCAGTGTTGACAGTGGTTCTTCCTCTTTTTTACTTTCTTTCTTTTCTTTCTTTTTTTTTCGTCTTTTTTCTCCCCCCCTTTTTTTCCTTTTTCTAGTTCCCTCTCACTCTCGCAAACATTTTTCAAGGCGAGAGGGACGCGGCAGCAACAAAGTTTGGAAGCTCATGTCAGTATAACTCATCCCCTGATGAAGGGAGGACCCCTCCCGAAACTGTTGGGAAATAAATATATTTATCCTTGTTGACAACGCTCCCGTTGTGCTATATATATATATATATATATATATATATATATATATTCCTACTCACGGCTGGTTATTTTTTCATCCACTTTTCTTTCTCCTTATTTACATTCCATTGGTTCTAATAACTTCCCCTGTACATTCCTTGGCATTACTGTCTGCTACAGATCTCATTAATATTGTGTTAAAACACGGAAAAAGGAGCGCTTAGGTATACACTTCTTTCTATTATATATATATATATATATATATATATATATATATATATATATATATATTTAAGCAGAATAACATGGCAATCGCTTTGTTTCAATTATGTATTCAAATACCGCAGGGCAGACATCTCTGTGGCTATAACCGATTTTAATGCTACCAAACGACAAAATTACTGCGACATTTAATTCTAATCCCAATTTTTCAAGTGGAGCTGCCAGGTATCTTTTCAGCTGATGAGAATATCGGTGACAGAACAAAAAGAAGTGATATATCGTTTCCATTTCTTCGCGTCTGACATAAAGGTGACGCCTTTAGACCAACTTTATGCAAATAATAATTAGTGTGAGCGCAGTCACCGACTCTTCTTTATCAATTGGACGTGTCATGATCATTTGTATAATTTCCTCATCCGTAGATATCATCATCAGTGTGTGCCAGCTCGAGCTCGCCTCGAATAAAGCTCTTCCTCATATAGTATGAATATTAGACGAATCCGTGTACTACCACCCTTCATTCCCATACTCGCTAAAGGACCATCCGTTGCAGTTCCCATAGACACTAGCGCCAGAGTTCTCTGTAGTGTACTTATAGGAAAGTATGTGAATCTAGCAATATCAAGAAAGCGTCGCAAGATTGCACACCTGCTGGAAGTGATTATAAATCACGTTCACCTTAAGGCAGAGATAGCATATTATGCGACACGGAGAGAAAAATGGAACACAGGGATGTTGTTTGGAATCTGCTATGGTATGTCCTCTGGCCTCCGTTTCTGCGCTCTGCGGAGCGCTATTCCGCGTGTTAAACAGTGTGGGCCCATCTTCACATGCGCCACTACGCTTTTATGTGCGGCATTGCCTGGTGCTCTGGCGCTGCCACGCTTAGAAATTTATTCACCTGAGCAGTAGGTGCCACCCTGCACGACCCATTTTTGTTTACAATGCAATCTATGTGTAAGCAATGCTAGTGCCCTTTTCTGGTTCCTAGAGCGAGTTAAAAGAATGCCTGTGAAGGAATTTGTCTTCGATACACTGTCAAACAATGCCCGGAGTGGCTAAAGATACATGCGTCAAACGAAAAGCACAGGTATAGACAAAGACTGAAAGAGCGAAAGCGGACGCACACATGTCAATCGACTAACACATACCTGTAAACTAGGCTTTACAAACAGAGTGTGCAAACGCCCTTACGCAGATAACTGCCTAGGCGAGACACACTCGGTGTTCTGTATATTATGCGACCCGTTTTTATCATGGAGCGTATTCGTCTTCGCCGCGCTTGTCCTGATTTGATTGATATGTGGGGTTTAACGTCCCAAAACCACCATATGATTATGAGAGACGCCGTAGTGGAGGGCTCCGGAAATTTTGACCACCTGGGGTTCTTTAACTTGCACCCAAATCTGAGCACACGGGGCCGCGCTTGTCCTGGCGCGCTGAACATGCCCAAGTATATATCGGTCCTGACACTTGGCATTGGTAGTTCTGCTAGTATTATCACTGAAAATTTCACAGCATATATACAAAGGTGTTCAACCGTTGCTTGCAACAGCGCAGCTGTCCAAGGTCTAGGCCTGATCACAGTGGAGTGTTCCTGTCGCATGCCACGTTCTGGTTCTCAGAAACACTCATAGATGGTGCAAATGCCTTAGTCACAGAAAATTTGTTGAAAAATCTAGAGTAGCGCCAACCCCGCCCATTCGCTTCGGCGGCTTTGCCTCCTCTCTCAGAAGCTGCAGCAGCGCTCCTACGGTGTCCAGCAAGCACGGAGGAAGGAAAGGTAAGGAGAGGGCATGCCCAGCCGGCGCAGGGCGTAAAAAATGTGCCGGAAATTACGTCACGCGTGGCCATATTCACTAGGCACAATGGCGGCGTTTTGTTATTGCTGATGTTGTGCGGTGTGGCACCGTTCAGGCGGTCCAGCGGCGGTGTGCGCGTTTTCATGGGCCTCGCACCTAACCGTGGCGTACTGCAGGTGTTCGACAGCAATCATTCTTTGTGGCGCATTGTTAGCTACGCGATTTTCCCCCGGTGGTGGTTGTAACCAGGTGTCTGAACTAGAAACCACGGAACGAGCGCGCGTATACGTACTCCGAATTTGCAGCGTCCGTCACAATTATGCTGAAAAGCCATCATAGAAGCTAACGACTGTGCTCAAGAATTCATTCAATGAATGCCGTGCAGGTTAGTGACAGCTATGCGGTGTTGCTTCTTATGACAACGGACGATGCATTTGCGGTCCACAGGCCCTTCTTAAGACTGTAATCTAATCTTGCTTTTCATGTTCCTGTACAGTTACCGGTTGGCGGTTGGCGCTGAGCTCTGTTCCAGATAAGGAAGACAGAAACAAGCGCCTTCTCTTTATTTTCCTCTAATGACTAGCCACTTATCCCGGAGACATCTTCCCTCGCATTTGGCTGACTTTCCCTGCCGTCCTTGGTGGTTGTGTCGACGCGTCAAGCTTCCCGCAGACATTTTATCACGCATTCCATCGGCCAACTTTCCAACTTTCCGCCCTAACGCGATGCTGGTCTCCGTTCTCCGTAGCTACTAGTGCGCGTGGATCGCTCTGGAGACGTGTTCCCACGCACTTCCGGGTGGTCTTCGCTGCTTTCGTCCTAATGCATGGCCTTTGGGATATCCGCAGGAACCAGTGCGCGTCGGACAAAAGAGGGGCGAAAACAAAGAGGCCAGCGCAAACTCAATGGGCTGCCACGCACACAAGCTCCACCGACGCCGACTTTACTGGCATAATTACGGACCTCCATGTTTATTGCAGGGAAGACGTTGTTTCTTCTTTTATCGTTGTGTCTAGCCCACAGCCTGACCGAAAATTTCATAAAACCTAAAGAGCTCAAAAGGGGGAAAAAGTGATCTGAAAGAAGCTGTGCAAATTTCTGTGCCTGGTTCGTCGGGCAGCAATGTCCGAAATATAATCTGTATTTTCACAAAGAACACATCAAATAAATAAAAGCTTAACGTGCAACTTGCCGTGTTTATCGCTAACGCCGGCAGTGCATGAGTACAACAGCCATACGCAGAGATTACATCAACCGTATCGCGGCAAGACAGCGTGTTGATTACATTCCGTTGGTTTCGGATAGCACCGACGCACGCGGCGCGCAGGCCACGTGCTTTTTGAGACAGAGAGGGAGCCACGCCTTCTGCTTCGCATTCACATGTAAAAAAGAGAGGAGAAATTGCCTAGTCAATATGGCCGACTTCCGGCTTCATCGCGGCTTCACAACTAGTGACGTCAGGGTCTTTCCTTACCTTTCCTTCCTCCGTGCCAGCAAGTCACTACGGACACACGCACACCCCCTCTTGGTGAACATGGCGGGGTAAGCTGGTGCAGCACCTCCTCCTCACCGTGGAAGCAAAAGTAAACATGTGACCGAAGACAGACGAGATTGCACTTCCACTAACAAGGCTACTAAGCACTGGGGAGAAGAGGAGCTAGAACGGTGACATGAAAGGCGCTACTTTAGTTATTAAAGGCGATTGTCTTTCTTGGTTGATTGATATGGGGGTTTAACGTCCGAAAACCTCCATATGATTACGAGAGACGCCGTAGTAGAGGGCTCCAGAAATTTCGACCACCTGGGGTTCTTTATAGTGCGCCCAAATCTGAGCACACGGGATCTTTGTTGGAGTACTTCAACGCAAAAATTTTGGTCTGTCTGTCCATTTGTCTGTTTGTTCACCAAGATGATATTCGACACGGCCAAAATTCAATCCCATCCGCAGCGCCCGTTATTATTGCTCAAGTTTCAGCGTTCTTACTTGTGCGAATATCGATCAAAATCAAATATTGCTTATATCTGAGGCACAATAACAACTTGTCAATATTGCGTGGTGTGTCCTTTAAAGGGCCACTCACCAGGCCCCATACCGGATTTTAGTTAGACAGTGGAAGTTGTTGGGTGTCCGATGAAGAACATTTTGCCACAGACAATTTTTGAATTGGTTCATCACGAGTGGAGAAAACAGGTATTTTGAAGTGGCGTGAAACGAGTATGAGAGGAGGCGAGCTCAAAACCCTTGCCGCTCCTCCGCGTGGCCTTCGCAAGGAAAATCTTTTCCCCACCCTCTCCAACATCCGACTACGAGGTGACGTGCGCATGACGTGCCCAAACAAGTCCGACCCCTGAGCACGCGAGCAGCGTTGCTTTGTTGATTAGCGTTGTTTTGTGGTCTTCTGCCTGTTTCTGCGGGATGGTTCAGAAACACTGGCTTAGACGCGGTAGAGTAGATGAGCACAATGAGTGCGCGAACGCGTAGGAGCGTTCCACGGCGGTCGCCTGCTCGATGCACTGACCGCGGGGACACAAACGCGTGCGAAACTCTGGCACCTTGGCCCCGCATCTCGTAGCATTTCACGGGAATAAATGAAAGAAAAACGCGCACAATTTTTTATTGCGTCTCATTATTTATTTCAAGTTTTAATAATCTCATAAATCAACAAATACATAAACTACGCATGTTGTGTTGAATAATTTTTGCCATGTCACGTGGTATACTGTTGACAACGTCAGAGCAGAGTCGTCTACGTAAAGGACCAATGTCATTCCATTGCTGTGTACGTAGGGCCATTCCTACGCCCACGTCATGCCCTCATTCTCTAGGCGTGCGCCAGCAGAGGGGAAGGGGAGCAGCGTTCACTTGAAATTTGACCCATTGCCGCGGCGCGTAGCGTTGCAAATTTTGGCAGGTGCAATCATGAACGCCTCGTCTACGCATTGCGCTTGTCAGCTCAAAATTGTCAAGCCTGATGAGTGGCCCTTTAATACTAGAGAAGGCATACATAAGTAGTTCTAAGGACCGTAGCCATAGAGAAATAAAGGTTAAGAGTGGACACTCCCGTAGACCCCAGTGGCCCAATCGACCCTAGCACACCTAGTGGTTGGTGAGAGCAAGTGGCGTGCGCTTCCTGTTTCGGTTTCACTGGCGCAAATTTTGAATTACTTTGCATAACCGACGTTTGGCTATGACGAAAGTTCATGATTTCAGGCCGCTATTCATCGCCCAAATGGATAGTTTTGTAGATCGTCTTGATTTAGCGATTCCCTGTTTTGTTTTGTTCAGTAATTTGTGTGAATCGGCCGTGACGCAATGTTTATTTCGATTAAGTTTTAATAAAAAGAGATGCAGGTAATGATAATTCACTACGGTTTTATTCATCGCGCTTGTGTTTTTCTTTTGGAACGAGTGATCAATGTATATATCAGTCAAAGAGACAGAGTATCCGTAATGTTTTATTCAAAGGCAAGGTAGAGTCTGAGAATATAAAAAGCACAATATGACAAAGGTAGACAACAAATGCATATCGCTTTACAAATAAATTGTAACAAATACAGAGAGAACACAGACAACGCACACATCGCTAGAGTTGGCAGAAGCCGAGAAGCTGGTGAAGTACTACACACCGGGCCAGTGGGTAAGTAAGGATATATGGCAAAAACACAGCGCACAATGCTGATGAAGAAGGAAGAAGTGACATATACACAGCAATGAAGTCGCGAATCACGCCTGGGGTTAACCGAAATAATGCATATAAAAAAAGAGCACACAGAAACCACACGACACAGTATAGCAGAAAGGCAAAGGTGCAGTGTGCTGGCTGTGCTTAAGAACAGCTAGTCCAAAATGAAAAAAAAAGCAGACTTGATGCCTGCTTGTCCTCAGAAAGGTAGGGCTTTGCAGCTTGCTCACTACGTGAAAGACAAACTTTATGCTACAACACTGGCAGGTTTTGTGGCTTTTGTTATGCGTCGCCTTCATCAAAAACTTAAGATCCCAAGTGATTTGCGTCTGGGTGTTGCTGTGACGCTTGCGATCTAAAATAGATTGTAGTCATCACTTATCCAGAATTGTGGACCTTGATTGGTGCTACGAGAGCGGTATTACAGGGCTAATAAATAGCAGAAGGAAACCACTTTGGCTCAATATTTTTCACAAAGGCTCTACATCGTACGTTATCACTCAAAAGCTATATAAAAATAAAATGGCAGCGTCCGCAGCCCCATCAAACGCTACAAGTTTGAGTATTCTTTTGAAAATTTTGATGGGCGAGATGAGGAGGTTGATGAGAAGCTAAAATACGAAAAGCGTGATAACGTGAACCGTGCACACTTCATACTGTGTTCCTTACCCGCTCGAAGACATTTCAACAAGCGGTTTTGTTATCGATATATTACTTGAGCTGGAGAGATAAAGCATACACAGTGACCAAGCGAGCCACAGTAAAGTGTACAGTTCGCCCGCATTTGCTACGAAAATACAGACAGGATACCCAACATTCTTTTTAAGGTTATGCAAATCACTTCGAGCGAATACACAGTGTCCCTACTCCTCATAGTGGGAAACCTAAACAATGTATGCAACGAAGGAGTGGCTAGTCCAGTTGAGCTGAATATAAGCATATAAGACCATAATGAAGTCTGCTGTAACGAAGTAATAACATAACAAAGCTATTGCAGGATTCGGCTCAACTCGAATACTTTAGTGTAAACCCGCCGCTAATTGCTAACCTTTGAACTTGTCAAGCTGTATGCCTGAGATTGAAGACTGGAACCTAACCCTATCTAAGTTTCGGTTCACAAAACGCACATGCCAACATAAACGAACCCGGCAAAACATTTTCAGAAACTTCGCGCGACACCCAGCAGAGCAGAAATGAAAATCGCCAACACTTGACAGACGGTGATACAAAACATCGCACACTTTCAGGTGATGTGTAGTGGCCTCAATTATGGCAAGAAAGTGAGATTCCAGTTGTTGTACGTATGCAAAAGCTGCTTCTGATGGCACAGTGAGATTCCCAAAAAGTTTGCTGGGGACGTGGTATGCTTTGAGCATTGTGAAATACTGGTGGGTACCCTTAAGCGTCTCACTGTCGTCTTTCAGTAACTGTGGGCAACTGCAACCGTCACATGCATTCCGAAGCAAGTGTTTGATGAGAAAACCAGCTACATAATATGCAGCGGAGTCATCGATAATATGGGAGTGAACGTTTGTCGCAAGTTCAGAGAGATCGTCTAGAGCGGGAAAGTCGTCAAGCTGTGGTTGTGCACACTCCTCATTATCCACAAGAGACGCACTGATGAGGGAGAATGGCGAGAGCTGCTCCTGGAGGAGGTCACATTCTTCATCCTCGACATTTCCGTATTCTGACAACTCGAAGAGTTTTCTTATGCAGATGTGCTTCAGGCCACAAATAAATTGTGCTACATTGGGGTTGGTGTTGCAACCCTGTTTTTGCCTAATGTGGCCAAATATGTTCTCCAGAGGATCCTGTTGAAGCCTGCGTGTTAACAGGTATTCAAAATTGTAATTTTTGGAGAGGTCGTCCCATAGTTGACAAATTGCCTGAATTGTAATTTGCCAACCTACGATAGTTTGTGGTTGACGTCTGCCAACAAACTGCCATGATGCAATCCAGGGAAGCTGGCCTCGGAGGAAGTCAATCAGCTCTGAATCATTTTTCATGATTGCATGCCGCAGCTTTTGCGAAGTTCTTTTTTTACTCGAGCTGTTCAAGGCATCAAAAATCCTGTCTATACGATCACAAAATTGAGCTGTAGTGATGGCCGAGGCAGGCAGCACCTTCGCATACATCAATGCCGTGATAGCAATCGAAACTGATGCACTGAGGACCTGAGTTGCTCTGCTGACCTTCATATTAGAAAAAGGTTTCTGATGAACGTGCCATTCAGTCAACTTTGGAGCCAATCGCAACCGCAACTCATGTGAGGATTGGTAAAGGCTTACCATGTGCGACCAGTTAACGATGTCATCCCCAATGTATAACTTGTGTGCTTGGACATTATTGCGCGTTGTTTTAATTAAATGCGGAACATCAAAAATGTAATATACCCGCTCACCATTAACTTCAAAAAAAGGCTTTGCTACAGTCATTCTTAGTTGGTTAGCGAGACTTACATTTGAACTGTCCTGGTCACAAATGACTGCTTTCACTGCAATAATAATGCTCCTAAGCTCCAAAATGAGTGACACCAGCAAGTTATGCATAACAGATGATGGTGTTGATGTGTGCCCTATAGTAAAAGCAACCGGTTGAACCCACTTTCTCGAAACGCCAACAAGAAGAAAAACCAGTGCTCGATCAGCGATGGTTGAAGTGCGATGAGTGCCATCATCTGTAAAACCCTGGACAACGTCTCTTGCAGCATCATAGTACAAATTCTTTTTGAGTGCTATTTCGTCGAAAACTAAAGCGCACACTCGGTCCCATTCATTCCAAGCTTGAGTATTTGTTGCAATGGAAGAAAGGATTCCTGGAATTATGCCTGGAGTCATCTTTACATTAGCTAGCCACCTCCTTAATGAACGCCGGGAGGGCAAAGAAAAATATTGAGGCAGAAATCGGTATGCTCGCGGACCTCGGAAGTTTAAGTGAAGAGCAAATTTCTCGAACCACACGGGAAACCGCTTGCCCTTGCGTTTGGGCCTCAAGTGAACATGTGCAGAAAGAAGTTTAAAAACCTCCTCGGTGACGTGCGGTCGGATAACTTCAAGGGCCTCTGAAGTCGATGACGGTGCTTGGTGAGGCTGTCTCCGCAGTCTTTTGATAGTTTTCCGCTGTGCTGCTACTTTGGCTTGCAGATGTTTAATGGTTTGCTTGTACTTCATTGATGGAGACACTGTCGCTGGCACACAGGAACGCACCGCAATAAACAAAAAAATGGATGTAAAAGCGAAGAACAACTAATCCCATACGAGCACTTTCCTCGCTCTTTCAGACCCAAGGTGCACAACTTTCTGTGGTGCAAAGTTTTCGATTTCACTACCTAAAAACAAACCATTCACAATGTTGACAATGCACAAAAAAAAATAAAAATCACTGAGAGCCCACCCTTACATTTTGTAAGTGCACACGTAGTGTCATTTTGAGGATAGTTTCCTCAGAAAGTCCTAAACATGAAATAGCACATTAAAAACAGCTGGAATAAAAGCATAGTCACCATTATCTCTAGGGCACTCAGGCGTGGAACTGTTGGCGGAGACGTCTTCTGGAGGGTTTTGTGAAGCTTGTTCAGTGCTTCGGACAGTGCTGTCGGAACAATCTTGCGAGCAGCCTGCGGAAGTTTCTATATCAATCCACTCTGGTGTTGAAGTGAACATACAACTTACCGGTCACACAAGTTCCTTTTGTGACAGCTGAATGACTGGTTAAGGTTTTCTCCGGCAAGACGAAGTCAGCGGAAATTCTTTCACCAGCTACAAGGGAGCTGCCACCTGCAGAGGTTTGGTCAACAGTCAATTTCGGTAAAAAAAAAGAAATCGCGACACTGAACGCACCCTGTTCTTCAGGGCACCTTAATGTGCGGGAGCCGCTTTTTGAAGCCTCTACCGCAGGTCCTGAAGAAATGAAATTACGACAATGTATCAGTAAAAGGCCTAAAATAACACAAACTGAAGCTCATCCGCACCTTGCAGTGCAGCTTCTGCTGCCATGTCACAGTCACTACTTCAAGCGACGCTCAGAGAGCCTGCATATATGTGCAGTTGGTACAAGTTACAAAGCTTGTAGCATGGGGAAACTTAAACAGCTCTTTCAAACGCATAAATTGGTCGAACGTGGAAGAAAAGAGAAGGCACCAACTAGGATACAAGTAATTTGTGATTTTTGGAATTATCAACAGTGGCAGCTTTCACTGATGAAAGGTATACGTACATGTGCTCTCAGGCTTGAAGATAACGTGAAATAGCCCTTTAAAGTCTTTTAAAACAAGTTGCGCAGGTCAAGAGCATCAAAAAAACGACAGAAATGTAAAGCTGCTGTTAGGTAATAGCCCACAATTCACAAAATTTAAGACTTTCCAAGTGTTACTTCTATAGTGAGGCTTCTCCATCGGCTACAAAGATCTTCACGGTTAACTGTCGCCACTGATTCAATACAAGTGGCTGCTATTGCACATATTTGAGTTTCAGTCAATCACTTACATGGTGCAGCTGGTTGCACACTGGGAACAGCCATTCTTGTAAGCCTTGTGTGCCCAGGGTCCATGAAACTTTGAGCAGTAAAATGGTCGCTACAAACCCTGTACGTTGCGTACAATAGGCTGGCCGGCTTACTAAGGAGATCATCGCGTCCAGCATACTGCATCCATGCTTTCATCTTGCATTGGCAATGAACTATCAGCTGAAAGGGGAAGTGCTTGAATAGTGATTTTTTATTGTTACCCTCACTGAGCAAGTACGAACAGTAAGCCTAAAGACATGCAAACCATACAAAAGCTTCAACACACCTGCCGTCCCGTGGTATGCGGAAGAAACTCGTCGCAGGCTTTTTGTGGGTTCTGCCATTGTTGAAGCACCACGATACACAGCAGTATCTGCCGTAGCTTGGACCGCCGGACGGCATGGCGTCAGCGCGGTCTGAAAATGTTAGTAAGTGGATGCTTCGCTGTCAAATTACGAAAAAGATATGTGCACGTCATAAGTGTACCAACAAACCCCTTTGAATGATTAGCTAATTGATGCACAATACAAAACCAGTGATACATCTCTGACCCATAAAACTCTGACTTGCAAAGATATACGTCAAGACCACGTACAAAGATCTTCAGAAGTTTCCAGGCCGCTATCCCTTGTAATGCAATGGTATCGCGGCCTGGGAACTTTAGAACACCTTCGTACGTACGCAGTATCAGCAGTACCTTGAAAAGAAAAATCGTAGTTGAAATTTATGCGGTAAAATTATATTGGAAACGTCAAAAACATTTGTGAGCAGCTTGCACTAGTGGCACAAGGCTAGCGAAAAAACGAAGATGATGGCCACTTGGCTAGTCCAGATTTGCCTCCGGCACACCAAAAATTATTCGTGTTCCGAGCCTCCGGGAAACGCGTCGTGAAGCATGCGAGGCCCAGCGAATGCTTCTCAATATTTTGCACCAAGCCTATAACCTAGCTGCCCAGCTACGCTCAGCGCACAGACGCTCGCGTCCGTGGCAGACGCAGCACGCGTCACCTCGGCTTGACGCCGTGCGCCTTTGCTATACTGCATACGTTGCACAATGTTCCCGTCTAGCCGCCGCATAGAGCCACAAACTTTCTTTTTAGCGAACCTCCCAGTCCTTACAAGCTTCAGAAAAAGGTTACAACTGCGTGAATGAGACGCCACGTAAGAAACAAACTCGCACACTCGAAGCGCAACGTGTGTGTGTGCATCTTTCTATGTTTGTTGCATGGTGTCTTATTCGCGCAAGTGTAACCGTTTTCTGAAAAAATGACCCAACAAGACCAACAACATGTCATTCAACGAGCTTCGCTTGAAAAGGTGCCTCACCTGTTATCTCACGCACGAAAACGCCGACGCAGCCGACGTTGACGAAAGCGACGAAAGCTTCTCACTGTCAGTCATGCATGGGCTTGTAGCTGGGTAGATGGTGTTTATGACAGTACGGCTGAAGAAAAACAATCGCGTAAGGTGTGTTGAATAAATTGTTTTTATGTGTAAAGAACATACCAAATTTGGGCGTATAATTATTATTTTGTAAAAACAATTCTGTTGCATTGATTATAATTTTTTTTTGCATTTGCGTCCTCTGACGTTTGGTGAGAGCACTAGTTCGCTACGTAGTCGTGACGCACTTCCTGAGGCCAGGTTTCGCGGAGTGTCCGCTCTTGTCTTCTTCTTTCTCTATGCCGTAGCGTTTATCACGCTGCGCTCAGAATGCAACGCTATGCACAAAGAGGCAAGTGCTTCCAACGCTTTGATAAGACTGCGCGTTGGTGGCACCTACCCACCGCTTTGCGATATACATCTTATTGCTTCCGAGACAGGCGCGCACGCTTTCTTTATTTTTGAATATAACTGCCAGACTGCCAAATAGCGCTCGTGACTCACGTGCGTCGATGCGCTCGTTTGCCTTCGCTGCATAGATCGAGGCACTATAACGCAGCACCTCCAGAGTATAATTCAGCGATGTTCTCGCGCAGAACACAAAAACGTTTTGTTCACTGTATTCAGACTCAAAACTATCGTCTTTCGACGACGTTTGCAGTGAAACATGCAGTTACGGGGCCAATTTTTTTAGGGACTTAAAGTCGCAGTAAAGAAGGGTAGCGTGTAATATTGTACAGTTACGTAGCAATGCAAACAGCAACATGAACATTAGCAACACGAAAAACAGCCAGCTGATATGAAGTGCTGGTCCTCGTAAGCATGGAAGCCCTGGGCACCAGATCAACTTCAGCGGAAGGCACCTAACTACAATTGAAATGAACCTGACGTGACGCCTTTTTATAAGAGTACTTATTTAAGTTTATAAAATTGGACAGCCATCACTGCAACCGCAATTGATGGTTCAAAAACATGAGGGTCTATATAAAAAGGATTTCCTAAATATGGCGTGGCTCCATGGTAGATACTTGATTGGCCCTTAGAATGCTGGGGCATCAATCCTGCTGTGGCCCTGACATTTATTCTATGCATTCTTTAGGTAAACGCTGCCGATGTGAGCTTTTTTTTGCTTAACGCTTACGCGTTAAAATTACCCATTTCTCTTTTCGCCATTCCTGGATAAATATAAACTCTTCATTACCAGAGGCACATACTCGAATATTTGTGGCTCATACCCACTAGCGGCCATGCGCCACATGTCTGGCGGATAGGGTTTGACGACGTACGTGACGGGATGGTAATGTTCATGTCATGGCTGGTGAGTCATATTTTTCAAGCCATCTTACCCTCCCAAATAATCTAGGTTTACCGCAAGTTAAGGGGTTTATCATGAGATCACCCACATGTTTTGATATTTGGAAATTGTAAGGGAAAGTACGCTACGTTAGAGCCGGCTATCCAAACATCGAGACAGTAATGTACAAAATAAACACTAAGACACAATAAATTAAGAGTAAAAAAACTAATCACAGGCCCTGTGTACATACTACATATACACTATAGGAGTTATAATGCATGAATGAGCACAGTATGCGTGGGCATAGTCCAGAATATATATGGGAATCAGATTGCAAATAGGATCCGTACAAACAGTGGCAACGCATATTATGAACTAAAAAAAGCTGAAAAAATTTGTCTCCTAGAAGAGAATCATGGAGGGCGCTGACTGCGTGCCTTTGATTATCGGAGTGTGGCCACTGTCCAAGTAGTTTCCCGATCGTAAATGTTCGTCTGTAGAATCGGTTCAAGCAATCACTCAGTTCGGCGCGTTGTTCATCATATTGCGGACATTCTATAAGGATATGATCCTCTCACGCATCGACATAATCACAGTGGTCGCAGTGCTGGGAGGTTCTGCTCTTTATGCGGCATGAGAAGTGTATTGAACACATAAACGTAGACGATGCACTATTGTGTTAAAGGTCTATCAATTTTTTGATTAGGTAAAAATCGGAGAGACGGATCCATTCGATATAATAGCAAAGAATTCGTATTTCCGTCAAACCAAGCGTCCACGCATTATTTGTGGCGCAGTTCGGAAAGAACCTTCTTGCTTTCTGAGAAATAGAGGACCATTGGTGTCAAGTGAACATTTGTGTGCTGCAGTGGTGTATTTGTCAGCAATTTAGTTTCCTATCTCATTACGTGACTTGCAAGCCACTGAAAACATATCTTGTGGCCATCCAGATAACCGACGTAGACGGATATAGATAGATACGAATAGATAGATGCTCAAAGGGCTTGCAGTACGAAAAAAATACTTGCATTAAAAAAAGACGTCTAGCTCAAGAAGATAAGCGCTAGTTACTCATGGTCAGCGGCTTGAAAAAGCACTCGCGGTAGAAGCAGTGACCACACAGCCGAACGTAGAAAGGAATGAAGACTAAAGTCACTGCAGCAAGGGTGGGTGAAGCAGGAGCTGCCACACGTCCATGCTATTGCACCTATACTTTAAGAGTAACGCAATCGAAAACACCTACACAAAATGACAATGCGTCACAGAAAATCACGAACTAAACACAGGAACTGTAGCTCTACTGTTCCGGCAAATTTCACACATGTGGAACTGGAGTAAGTTTTTGCAACGGTAAGATTCAAAGTTTTACTTGGTGAGGATTGTTTTTGGAATCGGATACCATGTTACTCTGAGCATATTTGCGCGTGCTGCTCGACGTCTCTTTAAAAAAAGCATTCAAGTTCTTTGGCTTGATTATTGTCAGTGGCTAAAATGTTATACTAACAACGCTTGCGAGACGTTTGAATGAGAGCGAGAAATGTGACATTCATGGTCTGCATGTCAAAGAGACTCGGAATTCTCGAACCAGTAGCATGAGCAGCATAGGTTATGGGGCAATGATGATTTGGGTGGTCGGTGGCCTCACGAGGCCTACAAACGTCGCCTTGGAGCATAAAATGCAAGGGTAGTCTCGACGCAAATGTCCCAGTTCTTGAGGGCGTGGCCAGCTGGCGCTCCACATCCACGTGATGCGTTGCTCAGTGCCTTCTGGTGGGCGGCGATAGTGAACGTGTGCTGCCGTCAGGTTCGGCATGGCGAGGTGCCTGCCATGCAAGATCTCATTAGCATTGTTATCTGACGCAAATTCACTCGTCACAAGGCAGACACATCCAAGACTCTGAAGGTGGGCCAGGCTAACCTGTAATGGAAGTATGCGACTGGTTTAGTGACCTGAGCAAGTGTGGTTGGTTTTTTGGAAGAGGCAAATGAAGAAACCGAAACTAGGTCAAATTTCACGGGAGGGTTAATCGCGCTGAGGTATGTCTAATTTATAAAACAGGTGGAATCGAATTGTGGCGATTCCAGATTGTAACGGCCACTATAAAAAGTGCAGTTTGTAATGAAGAACGAACGAAGTTTTCAAAATGTTTTAGTAAAACAGAGCCGCAGTCAAGAAACGAACACTCCGTCAACTATCACGACTAAAACTCCCTACGCGTGGTCTCATCATAAACGTTTGATTTGCTCATAAACGTTTCTCATTGCTTTGCTATCATTTTGATGTTAAACAATTAGTTGTTTTCTTGAGAAAGTGGAAACTTACTGAAGGACATGATGTTTAATGACCAAACTCGATCATATAGAGTAAGAGGCATGAAATGAAGATAATGGGCACGTATCTATTTAATAAAAGAAGTGGTCCGAAACAGTCTGGCACAAAACGAGCTGGCGCACTTATCAAGGTCTTCGATAGATTCCAAAACAAAACAAAAGAGAAAAAGAACACTACTGATAGTCAAGAACAGTGAGACTTTTCCCGCGAATGACCCCTCCTTTTCCGGTCTATATAGTAATCGACATTACGCCCATGCGCCGAAGAGTCGCACTGACAGAAGTACAAAGACGATGTTCATTCACCACTAAACTTTATTGTAATGTAGAATTGAATCGTCGAAGGCATATTTCACGAGATAATTTGAGTTCAAAGCAAATGTTTCAAGATATATGAGCCAAATACTAACTTTACTCCACAATATTGATGATATTGGGCTATGAATATTTTACTCACAATACAGCTTTTAGGTATTTAGGATGAAAGAGCGTGCTAATATTTTTTTTGAGCAGGCCTGCCCTAATAGTCAGTAGCAAAAAAGTGATTTTTCACAGTTTCAGTTAAAGTGCAATTGACTCTTTAAGGTAGGTAGATGCTCAAATTTATTGAAGTCCTGAAAACGTCTTCCCCTATTATTTATTGGAGAATATTGTGGGCCCTCAAAAAAAAAACCACTCCAAGTAACTCAAAGCAATCACCACGAACTATTTGTTCAGATTGAGAAAATAATGGTTATGTAAACAAGGGAGCTAACGTGCTCGTTTTCATCCCCGTAACATTTTATTCCTCGTAGCCGCTTATTTGCAATTTAGCACTTTTTTCATTCACGGCAGGTAAACTAAAATAGCATCCAGCATTCGAAGGCCACGTCGCATACTTGGCCGAAATTGGTCATTAGGAATTGGCATTACTTGGCCTAACATTTATGATAGAATTTCATGTTCGCTACGCATCATTTTCAGTTTCAGTAACTGGATCCCAAACGTGCAAACAGAAATAGGACGCCTATAGGCTCAGAAGAGTGACACTAGCATACGTGAATTGTGACCGCAAAATTTTGCCACTCGACGTAGCAGCTTGGTACGACTAACATACCGCGCTACTTAGCTCAAATGTGTTTGTTCGGTCAACGGCCGCAGCGATCACGTTTCCATGCAAGCGTAATGCATTGGAGCAGCAATGTAATTTCATACTACTCTAAATGTGATAACGAATTCGCACTTTGCATTATTGGCGCATCTGTGCTGTGACTATGACGTGGCTAGAAAAAGTAAGTCGGATTAGTAACAATGTCTGCTTTGTAAAAGAAAAAGTACCAGAAAAAAAATTCTGGTGAGAAAATAAAGAGTGGTGTCCAAGCATTAAACGTCTATGGTAGAATACAATGTATAGGTGAGAAGGAGCAATCACGCAGAAGAAAATGTAACCTTGTTGAAGTACGTATATTATGAGCGACTTGTAATCTTCGTGTAGCGTAACTGGAATGATCAATCACATATATGTGGTAAAAATGTATAGGCTTGTCCGAAAGGCTAAAGTGATCGGCGCACACGTAAAAAGAATTCTGCGCATCAGAATATTTAAAATAATGACGCATTCAAGACAAGTCATAGCTCGTTGCACCGGTACATAAAGCTTGTACAACGTAATTTCTTCGACGTGCTCTTGTCAATATCCCACAAGGCACGTCACGTTAGTTGCACGTGCTGCACTACGTTCAAGGATATGTCATAAGCCTCGTGGATTATACCACTCCGGTACACGATGCTTTTAAGACAGATGTTTAAGCGTTTAAGGGAGGTGCCTACAGCATAATAATGACTTTAGTAAAGAAAACGCCCAACAACTCTGGGCTTACAACGCTTTTGAAGTTGTCACGTAGTGCTTACTAAAAAAATTATGCTATTCATTCTATTAGTGACAAAACTAATGTTCCGAACGCCAGCAGAATATTATGTGCAGAGCAAGACGCATGAACAACTCATGATGAAAAAAAATCTCTAAATAATGCGCATGATACACAGTGCACCACCCATGCAGGTTGAACCTGAAAATTTGGCGATTCGTAATGTTGCGCCCATCACTGAGTTGGAAAAGTTGTACGAAAGGGAAAGAAAGAAAAAAAAGTGAGTTTGAACCTATTTCAGAATAGTTGCTCAGAGAGTGACTGGCCGGCCACTTTTAACTGACCACGAGCCCACGTTGTTAACAAAAGAAACCATAATGGCCGCGTATGGCCAACAACTAGTACGTTGCACAAAGACATTGTACGATAGAATAGTTTTATAATGTTGTCCATACTTCCTACAATTGAACTGCTAGGAATATGGATTACCCGAAGTGATGGTGGGCGCTACTTCATAACAATACCACCTAAAACAACATACATTTACCACTTTACCTCATCGAACCGCTAGGGCTTACAAGCAAAAAACAAGATATATTTAAGAGGCACGCTCTATAGGTGGGAACCATGGGTGCATTATTTTCTTGTCCATCAAATTGAAACAGGGTCGTGAGTCGAACCTGTGCTTTGAATTAAGCGGTGCGAGGAAGTTATCTACCACAGCAAAAAATAGTTAACATTGGTGAACGTCCAGGCTAATAATTTTAGGTGTAGGGTAAGTGCCGTCATGCTCAGTGCATGAACACAAACTTCCATGTGTTTTACTTCATGCTCGAACCCACAAAAACAGCATTCTCGAAGTGTTCTGCCGGGAACGAGCAGTTCTGTAGGACAGTGGTCTTGATTTATACAATTTGCCGTCAGCGTTAGAAATAGAATCAAACTGATCGAAGAAAAAACTTACCAAGAAGGACTGATCGCACAGTGGCAACCAGTCTTGCTGAAGGTGGAGGCACCGGTGGTTACCGTTGCCTGGAAGCAGCGTTCCAAGCGCCGCATAACTTTCGCGCACCGTCTCAGGGCAGTTTAGAAGCCGCAGCTCCATGACGTTGCAGCGCTGAAGAAACTTCAAAGACGCTAGGCTCGGCAACTCGCAGAGGGTGAGCCAGAACTCTTTGCGAATATTGTCACCACTGAGTAAGGCGACGCCGTCGTCGTGCAAGACAAACGGGCTTTCGCAAACAGCGCAGTGTACCAAGTAACCTTGCGGTACACACGAACGTCTAGATCATTGAGACCTGGGCAGCCACTGACGAGGCACTGCAGCGCGGACGGATGGTGGAGCCCGCAAGGCGAAGTGGAAAGTGCCCTTAAAGTCTTGATATTGACGTATAGTAGCACCTTCGTAAGGTCGAGGCCGAGGCCGAAGTGGAACGAGTTGACATTGAGCTCTTGCAGATTTCTTGCCACTCTAACGAAGAATTCGTGAAGGCAGGGAAAGAACTCTGCACCCAGCGTCGAATAGTGCGTGCTCTCCGGCTCTAGTGGAACTAGGACGAGGCACAGATGACTCACCGACGTCCAGTTGGCCATTTCGCTGGCGTTGCTGATCTGTTGGGTGAGATGTTCGGGTTGGTAAATGGCTAGAAGTACAAGCCGGGGTGGAAAGTCAGCGCCACCATGCTCTGACACAAGGTCAGCGAGCTGAGTGCAACTGTACTTACGGAAATGTGACTGGGAATAAGTGACGTTTGCGCAGATTTGCAAACAAGTATTGAAGCCCACCTCCATAATCATGTCCAGCAGCAGAGACGCCGGGACATCTGAGGAGAAGGTGAAGTCCTTAAGCGTGGGGCGCCCTCGATGATTTTCTCGCAGTATAGAACCGTGTACGACAACTGCGCGTGCCCAAAGTGCACATGTAGATCAGACAGGATCGGGAACAAGACAAGAAAACCTCAAGGAGTGCGAAGTTGCTGGCGTCCCTCACCTCGGCCAAAATGGTAAGAAGGCTGGATCTTTGCGGCCGTGCGCGCGTTGCGCAAGAGCTTTTGTCATCCCACCGGCTAAATTATGCTTCGCCACGAGGGAGAAGTGTAAAAGGTTTAGAAAAGGTACTTGAAGCAGCAGGGACAGCGTATCACTCGCTTTGAAAGGACACGATACGCAGCGCAGCTTGCATAACATGGTGCACCGTTCTATGCTTTTTAGCAGTTGGTCCGGATTCGCGACGAAGCAGCAGGTGGCGTCAAGTTTCCGCAAGGCTGGTGCCTTTTCTTCGTCTTTCAGGTAGTGGGCTAAAACCTCCTCAGTCTGATTGGCAGGCCACCCAAACGACATCGCGAAAGTCCTCTGCTGTATGCACAGCACGTCTCAGTACAGTAAATGCAGTGATGCGGTCACTGGAGCTAGTGGTCTGTTCCTTAAAACGAAGGCGGGGTGATTACTGTGGCCACACAACCAGCGTGTAGCTACTTATTACAAAGTTTGCTAGATGAAAATGCGCATGATCTGTCTGATCTAAGAATAAGTAGATTATCAATGCGGGTGATGCACGATAAGCGTATTGGAATGGTAGGTGCAGGTTTACACAAAGAGCCTGTTTCTGTGGTGGCTCGAATTTTTCTAAGATATACTATCTTACTAGCTGCTTGTTGTGCTGCGCAAGAATTTCAGAAGGAAACTTTTGACAAGTGCCAATTCTCGGGTTTCGCTATTTTGGCGTAAGTGAGCGAAGAATTTACACTCAGCAAGGTGACAAAACAAACGCAGAGCATGCTGTAGTGTGTGTTTTTTGCCCCCAGTGTATGAGAATACCGAAAAAGAAATGAACGTTGCCCGCGACACCAGGAGGTATATCGGGCTGAACCGAAGCTAATATATATAACAAGGAGTAATTGTTTTTGAAAATCAAATTTGTCCAAAAAAGGGTCAAATATGCCACACCAACTTCTGGAAAACAGCTTCAGGTATTTAAAAGAATGGCGTCGTAATTGCGCAAGATTCCTGTCGACTACGCCAGGGTAGTAGAACGACACAGAGACAGTACCCTTGTTGTGGTTCAGCTGCTGTTTCATTGTGTTGTTCCTTCTCTTTCTCTTCCCTGCTTCTGCAGCCCCAAAGTCATGTGCCATGGCTGCACTTTTCATCACTACACTATCTGTCTGTTTGTCTGTCTGTCTGTCTGTCTGTGAGGTTAAATAGATTTACGAATACTGTCACGGGGTTGTGACGTGGATGAAGTGAACTGACTTGATGCTCAAATGAAACTGTTTATACCACCGAACTTGTGGCAAAGAAACTGAAGATAAGATCGCAGCAATTAACAGCACCGATAATGGCGAACACAGCGTCGGGCGTCGATCAACTTAGAAATGGCGAGTCGCGTCGGCATTTAAACGCATTCCATTTAATTTTACATACGCTATCGTTAGCAGACACTTAGGTACCAGAATAATCTGTAATGTTCGCAGAGTGGGTGTAATTCTAACAAAATTATTTTCTGCAGTCCTCGAGCTTCTCGAATAATGCACGAGCGGTTTGCTGTGAGAATCACTGACTGTGAAACGGGGCGATAGCATAAGTTGAGGAGGGAAGGTGGCAATATGATTTACTCTTCATGGCGTACAAAAGCTGTCAATCCTGTCGCGCACGTTGTCGAACCCTTTCTGTCACACGTGCAGCACATACATGTATACCACGGGCGGGCACGTCATTGAAAGTTTCTCTACTAAAGAACGGCAATGAAACACAGCTCATTTTAATGCGAGCGCTAAGAAAAAAGCTGACATGGGCCGCGTTCACCCCATGATTGTAATGGAATGGAATGAAAAAAAAAAACTTTATTTCAGTCCGGCAGGACGCGCTTAGCGCGTAGCGGGCGTCTCACACGTATGGACCGAGAGGAAGTACTTGGCGGCCGGTTCATGGGCCTGCTGAACGGCCCATTGCTGGTCGGCGAGAAGCGAGCTCCTGTGGGACCTCTCCCACTTGTTTTAGGTAGAGTCGGGAGGAGTTGTTCTACACTCCTAGAGCATGTATGCGAGTGTCGCTGTGTGTCCACATTATGGGCATGTGTCGCTGGGGTATGTACCAGGATAATAAACGTGAAGCGTCGCAAGGTTTGGGTACGTGTGTGCCTGTAATAGGCTTGGGTTAATGGCTGCGGTCTGTTAAGTTTCCGATGTGGGGGTGGAAAAATGCGGCGTTCCAGGTAAAAGTGCTTTGTTATGTCATTATGCGTAATGGGTGCATCCCTATTGGTCTCTAACTCAATGAATTTAAAGAATTATTTCAAGGACCCATCAAGGATGGAACTTAGCATTCGGCGTAGCAATCAATTATTCCACCTAAGAGCAACTTCAGGTCTAAGAACGGTTTCGTAAAAAAAGCGTTGTGCGTGTGTGATGTTGGTGAAACGTCAAGTGCAGTTGCAAGGCTAACTACTCAATTTTATAAACATTGCATATGTACACCAGTATGACACAGTCATCATGTCGGGATAACATAAATTGTAGTTAACCGCCATCTACAGCAGTTGATTTATACAGCAGTGCTATAGTGATTCTCACGAGAATAAGTGCTGCAAAACCTACCGGTTCTGGTGTCGGTAGAACCTATGTTGCTCTTACCTCTTAGCACTGTTATGTAGCTCTAAGCATCTGGTTGTATGAAACATATGCCATTGTATAAAACATATGCCATGCGTCTGTCTCTCTTTTCATCTGTGCTTCCGTCGGTCCATTCGTTCTAGCTTTCGTCCGTGTGTCTGTCTGTCTTTTCATCTGTGCTTCCGTCCGTCCATTCGTTCTAGCTTTCGTCCATGTGTCTGTCTGTCTTTTCATCTGTGCTTCCGTCCGTCCATTCGTTCTAGCTTTCGTCCATGTGTCTGTCTGTCTTTTCATCTGTGCTTCCGTCCGTCCATTCGTTCTAGCTTCGTCCTTGTGTCTGTCTGTCTTTTCATCTGTGCTTCCGTCCGTCCATTCGTTCTAGCTTTCGTCCGTGTGTCAGTCTGTCTTTTCATCTGTGCTTCCGTCCATCCATTCATTCTAGCTTTCATCCGCGTGTCTGTCCGCGTGTCCACCTGTGCATGCGACCATCCATGCGTCCATCCTTCTGTCTGTCTGTCTGTCTGTCTGTCTGTCTGTCTGTCTGTCTGTCTGTCTGTCTGTCTGTCTGTCTGCCTGCCTGCCTGCCTGTCTGTCTGTCTGTCTGTCTGTCTGTCTGTCTGTCTGTCTGTCTGTCTGTCTGTCTGTCTGTCTGTCTGTCTGTCTGTCCTTCCTTCCGGCCGTCAATCCGTCTGCCTATCCGTTCTTTTGTGCGTCCGTCTACCTGTGTTTCTGTGTCTCGGTCCGTCCATCTCCTGTCACTCACACTAACGCCAACTGCGGAGTGAATCATACAAGTAGGTAGTTACGAACCAGTTTCGGACTTGCATGAACAAACCCATGGTTTTAAGAGCTTCGCCCCTACAGGTGGGTAACAATTTAGAGAAGGTACTCCAAGCATAAAGCCGTCCCATGGGCCTCACAATTGATGAGACCATGTTGACAAAAATTATTCCATGAACGAGTTCACGACGAGTCAGCGCGGAGATCATAACGACGAACGAGTCTCATCCGCTAGCAAGTGTGCTTGAAGTGTGTTCATAAAACGGGGTTCACGATTTTGAGTACGCGATACTCATATATGGGAGAGCGTAAAGCGGTTCTGTGGCCCTCAATATCGATGAGGTGTGTGAAGACTGATCACCAATATATGTTTAGAAGAAGTGGGTAACGATTTAGAGTACTCGGTACTCTACAATGGGAGAACACTGAGCCGTCCCTGGTAGCAACGGCAACCCGTTGGTTGCCGTTGGGTGGGTTAGGTTACAAAGTAGTGATTTCTCCTTGAAAAACGAATTGCAAGAGCTGCTGTGTTCCGCATGTCACTTTACATCTCCTCCCAACATGTGACAGGTACATTCTCTTTACAAAATATGCCACCGTAGCTGATCCTAGCTTGATTTTATTTTCTCTGACATATTTGTGTACGACTTTGACTTGTGCATATCACTTTCATTTGAAGGTTTATCGAGTTTAACGCTGAAGGAAAACAGATGCTTTGACGCATGCCTGCGAAGTTGTACACAAAACTGCAGCCCGGTTGCGACTTTGAACAAAAACATTGGCAGCATATCCACGGAATGAATGATGGAAAGTGGGGCGAAGCATTCGTCCGTCCAATCGTTCTTGCTTTCGTCCGTCCATGCGTCCATCTGTGTGGCCGTGCATGCGTCCATCCGCCCGTCCGTGCGTGCGTCTGTTCGTGCGTCCGTCCCTGCGTTCGTCAATGCATCCGCCCCTGCGTCCGTTCATGCGTCCATCCGTGAATCTGTCTGTGTGTTCGTTCGTCCATCTATTAAACACTCCAAGTACCACCATCTCGCATCTTTTCATCATATATTCGATGGATGGATGGATGGATATGGCTGTACCCTTTAGATCGGGCGATGGCGAGCGCCCCCAAGCCGTAATACTTAATGAACCCAAAACGATATTTAGTTTTTTTCCTTTAAAAAGGAGTTTGAGGATTCGTACTTTGCAGTGAAGAGTTTAATTATCACTCACGCCTTGACTTTAGCCACCAATCAGATAACCTCCTTCTAGTTAAGTCTACTTGCTTAAAGTATATTTTGCCCTCCTGGTCCCTAAACCCCAGTGCTTTGAAAAACTCTGCGCCATCATCCTGAACTATAGGGTAAAGCCCTTTACAGAACATTATCAAGTGTTTGGCAGTTTCTTCTTCTTCTCCACACGCACTGCATACTGTGTCTACCCCTTCGTATTTGGCCCGATATATCTTGGTTCACAGTACACCCGTCCTTGCCTCAAACAGTAGAGAACTACCACGAGTATTATCATAGATCCTTTCCTTGGCGAATTCCTGCTTAAAAGTTCGATAGATCTCTAGTGCGGACTTCTTAATCATGCCCATTTTCCACATGTCAGTCTCCGTTTCCTTCACTTTCTTCTTAACCGATAGTTCTTTTTGGTTTGGCCACCTGCTGTTTTCTAAGTATTTACCAGTCAACTTCCTGGTTTGCTTTCTCCATTTTGTATCGACATTCTTCATTTACAAGTAGCTGAAAACCTTCCTAGCCCAACGCTCCTCCTTCATTTTTCTCAATCGCTTCTCAAATTTTATCTTGCTGCTAGCTTCCCTGCCCTCAAATTATGTCCATCCCATATCACCTTGTACTCCCTGATTTGGTGTATTCTCGTGAGCTCCTAAAGCAAGCCTACCTATTCCACGTTGCTTAATTTCTAATCTTGCTTGAACTTCTGATCTCATGCACAAGACCGCATTGCCGAACGTCAGCCCAGGAACCATGACCCCTTTCCATATTCCTCTCACAACATCATACCTATTGTAATTCCACAGTACCCTATTTTTCATCACTGCTGCATTCCTGTTACCTTTAGTCGTCACGTATATTTCGTGTTCCCTCAGGTACTTGGTCCCATTGCTTATCCATACGCCCAGATATTTGTATTTATCTGTTATCTCTAGCATGACCTCCTGTATCCTAAGCTCACTACCTTCGTTGTCATTGGAAATCATGACTGCTGATTTTTCCTTACTGAATCTAAAATCTAACCTATCTCCCTCATTACCGCAGATATCCATCAATCTCTGCAAATCTTCCTTGTTGTTGGCCATTAGCACTATATCATCTGCGTACATTAATGCTGGTAGTGCCTGATCAATAAGTTTTCCTTGTTTGACTAAAGAGAGGTTGAAGCCCAGCCCACTCCCTTCTAATTTTGCCTCTGATCCTTTTAGGCACATCATGAATAATAAGGGTGACAGGGGGCACCCCTGCCTAAGCCCCCGTTTTACCTCTGCAGACTTGGATACCTGTTTTTCCCACTTTATAACTACCTTGTTACCTTTATAGATACCCTTTAAAAGATTAGTGACGACATGTTCCACGCCTAGTGTGTCCAGTATTCCCCACAATTCCTCTTGAACCACGCTATCGTACGCTCCCTTGATATCCAAGAATGCTAGCCACAGGGGCCTGTGTTCCTTTTCTGCTATTTTGATGCACTGCGTGAGTGAGAACAGATTGTCTTCCAACCTCCTGAGTTTCCGAAACCCATTCTGCAGTTCCCCCAGCACCCCCTCATCTTCTATCCATGCCTGCAGTCTTTCCTTTATAATCTGCATCGCCAGCCTGTAGACCGCTGATGTCACTGTTATAGGACGGTAGTTGTTTATGTCAGCTTTGTCCCCCTTTCCTTTATAGATCATGCTCATCCTGCTAAGTTTCCATCCATCGGGAACTTCACCATCGATTATTATTTTGCTCACTGCCTCCCTCAAAGCCTGTTAGACTTCGGACCTAGTGTCTTTATCAGCCTGATTGGAATGCCATCTGGGCCTGTTGATGTACTACTAGGAACCCTTTTCTCAGCCCTTTCCCACTCTCGTTGTGAAAATGAAGCCATTGCACCACTTGATTCGTCCTTGTCTATTGTGGTGCATAAAGTACTTCTTTGTTGAAATTTTTCTGTCACCCTTGTTCTTATATATCCAATAGCTTCGTCCCCTTCTAGCTTGGCACCTTGGGCTGTAGTTATAAAACTCTGCTCTAGGTTCGTCTCATTTCTTAAGGAGTTTAGATGGTTCCAAAATTTCGCAGTTACCTTTTTATCTTTTTTATGTACTTCTGCCAGCCACTGAGCTCCCTTTCTTCTAATCTTTTCATTGATCAGAAGGATACAGCCCTTCTACAGCTTAGAAAGGTTTCCCATTTTCTTTCAACATCATCTGTCGGTTCACCCCGCTGCTTAGCATGTCTGTGCTCCCTAGAGGCTTCCTGACGTTTTGCTATGGCTCTCTTAACTTCCTCATCTCACCAACTTTTGGGTTTGTGTCTTCTTTTCCGAGGTGTCTTGTTACGCGTCTTAGCAAGCTCTAGCTCAAAGAGTCTAATTAGATTCGTGTATGTCCACACTGTCTTATTATCCTCCGTGATTACTTTCTCAATTTGTTTAGTGGCTATTTCAATTTGCCTTTCTGAATAAAAATTTTCCTGTAGTTGCTCATCTTGTCTCCTTCCCACTTTCACTGCTCTTCCAAAACTTAGCTTGATACGCTTGTGATCACTACCCAGACTTCTGGAGACACCTTCATCTATGTGCATTCCCCTGAGCTTATCATACGTCCTATGTGACATCAGTGCATAATCTATCGTCGACTGCAGCCTTCCTACCTCTCATGTTATTTGCCCTTCACACTTCTCGGTACTGTTGCAAATGATCAAATTAAGCCTTTTTACACGTATCCGTGATCATTTTGCCTGTCGGGTCGGTATACCCATCTATATCTTCTATGTGCGCATTCATGTCTCCTAGTATAATTATCTCGCACTCTCTTCCTAACTCCTGAATGTCCTTTGATATACACTCTACCATTGCCTGGTTTTCCTCTCTGGTCTTTGCTCCCGTCCACAAGTACTCGAAACCAAGGAGTGTCATTAGACCTGCCACTTTCTATTTTAGCCATAAATGTTCCTTGCACTCCTGCTTGACCCTTTGCCAGTCTGTACTTTTATGAATGAATGCCCCAATACCACCCCCATTTCTGCTGCCTTCTGTTCTATTACAATATTCCCACGCGTAGTCCGGATTGTTCGGAGGTTGTTCCATGTCCCTGAGATTTGTTTCTACAAAACCGTATACCATCGGCCTCTCTTCCCTTAGCTGTTTTTCTATCTCTTCCCACTTCAGCCTGTTCCTACCACCCTGCGTGTTAATATTCCCTATGTCTGAATGGGCTCGGCGCGATCGTGGCTACGTCTATTTATGTCCCGGACTCTACCTATCTTAGACATTGGTGCCACTTTGGAATCGTATCTGGAATCGCATTCCCCATATAGAAGCACCGTCATCCAGCGGACATTCCAACGACTAAACGAGAGGTGGCACACGCACACTTTCTTACGGCTTGCGCTTCGGGTCTACTTCCCACCTTTAACTACCTCGAGTTCATGGTATATACTAGTTCACTGTATTCATGGCACTGCGGTCCAACGCTCGCTAAACCTTTCTAAAACCAAGGAGGTTACGCCAAGCAAGTATAACGTAGCAACCCTTTCTTGTCAGATAGTGCTCAATGTGCAATACAGTGGCTGCTAATGGGGATCGCAGCATGCGCGTTAACTAAAAACCGAATGATCCTGTCTCTCATTCCCCATTAGCAGCCATTAGCATGTACATTGAGCACTATTTTTCATTGTTCAACAACGCACAAAAGAAATCTCTCACCGGCACCACCTTGCAGGTCAAAATGTTATATTTGTTACATACTACAACGGCTACAAGAAACGAATGGGTACCGCAATAAGGAGCTTCGCCCCTAAAATGACGTGCTCGCGTGACGCTACATCAAGCCAGTTCCAAGGTTGCTACATCAAAAAGAAGGTTAGCGGCGATGTCAGTGCACTCAAACGCTTCAAAGCGTTTGGTTGATGTTTGGTTGATGTCATGTTCAATCGTTATACCATGGACGTGAGTGAGTCAGAGAGACAGAGAGAGTGTGTGTTTGTGTATGTACGTGCGTATGTGTTTACACTTCAGTGAAACGACGCTGGTTTCAGTGTGCCAGCTGTCACTGGGTACCTTTCGTCGTGTCGTTGAAAAGACGGCCACAGTTTGCGAATAGTAGGTGAAAGACGCCGTCTCCATTTGTCCTTCTTGGTTTTTATGGGCCGATTTCCACCGCCTCGCACGACATACAAGACACGCGCGACACGACGCTGAGCGTACTTTCGCGAGCAATATTCTTGCTTTTTTACCAACTCTGGTGGGCGAGGTGTACTGTTGCGTTCTGGCCAAAAGAAGCACGGCTTGAAGGTAGAAATTACTGATGACACAGTAATTCTTGCGAGGAATGAACAAGGGCGGAAGTCCAACTAGCATTTGAGGGCCGGATGTCGTAGGCACTGAGTTATTTGTCGTAGACACTGCTTTTTGTTTCGTGGCTGACACAGAATACGTGCTTGTAGACTGCATGTGCGAGAAGAAGCTGATGGTATGATGCCTGTGTTCCTTCATTTTACACGTGGTAGCTGCATGTCTCTTTCGTAGCTTTCTGTGGCCTTCTCTCAGTTTGTTGAATCGTAGGCACGGCCTTGAGAATTGGCGCTGAAAACTTTTTCGACGTTGCTTTCTGTTGAGATGGTAGATTCATTGACTTTGTCTCTGCTTCTTTAACTGGTGTTGTCTCTGATTAAGCCACAAGTGTACTAGTGATGAGGTATCGCTTGTTCGCTGTTTTTTGTTCGAGCAAGCATTGTAGTGCCTGTGGTTTGTGTAGTTTCCTTTGTTGAAATTGCTCGTTTTGTTGCTAAAGTTGGTCAGATGGGTATCTTTCAGAAACATGAGTTTCCTTTTCTTTGCGCGACGATGTGATCAGTAGATAGTCAGTAGTCGATACTATACTGCTGGGCTTGTCTTGCGATGAAAGGAGCGTGACAGACTGATGACAAAGCTCCCAAGATGGTCGTGAGTCATCATTGATTGTAAATGCTTCTGTCAGTTGCCAATGCGCCGGCGTTGGTGGATTCAAAATTTCTGCAGTGCTTTGACTCGCATGTGTGTTATGACTTGACGATGAGAGCACAACAGACATGGCTTCAGGTGGTTCTGATGGCGTATGTTTTTCTTTTTGCAGCGTGATTAGGCTGAGAATGTCTGTCGAACGAATCTGGTCTTTAACGTCAGGGTGTGGGCTGGTATTGTGAGGATTCACCAGCTCGTCACGCGTAAATGCCGTCATACGTTCGAAACCATCTGGGCCTTGTTTGTGACACGAAGCATCAAGTGATTCGGGTGGTTCAGTAACATCTGAAGTGTTGTGGTGCAGTGAACACGTTGAATGCCAATTTCATTGCTCTTGGGAAAGTCGACTTTAGGTTCAGTTTTCTTTTGGCGAAATGGTCGTATTCCTTTTGATATATGGAGGCTTTACCTTGTCTGTTGTGACGTGCATGTTACCTGTCGGTGTTCGAATGCGTGACGTTTTTTTCGGAAGAGTCATATGTTCGTACAATGGTAGTATATTTTCTCTGAGGTCTTGTTTGGAAAATAGGCTTAGTGCGGTAAGACTTCGCGTAACGGTGATGGGTGAGTTGAAAAGCCTTCCGCTGATGTGGTGTGCACATATCTTTATTGTATTCTTTGGCACGGGTGAACATACCTTGTTTTACTATTTTCCAATGCTCATCGTTCTCGAAGATGTGGGTGAGGTAAAATTTGAATGCCTCACCGATGACGTAGTCGGTGAAGTTTGTGACCCTCTGCCGTTCCGACCAGGATGTAGCGGCGGCGTGGAACTCGAATAGGTTGAACATGTCCTGTACGGGTCTGTCGTCCACTGATCCGGTGTACTTGGAAATGTCAAGGTCAGCTGATGGGGCTGTCATGATGCTGGTCATGGTGTAGACCTGGGATGAACTTATGTGGTCCACGTTCGGTCACTGCGTCTTGCTGAGGTGTTCGATGATGATTGCCGGTTAATGAAGTGGCTGCCAGGTCTTCATCCTTTCGACTCGTGTGACGCTACGATGAATGGGAGACGTGGCCTGGCTCATGTCCATGTATATTCCAATAAGCACTTCCTCTTCCTTCCTCGACTTCTCCTACCATGCCTTCATACGTCACATATATATACTGATGTAGATTTTCCAATAGGCCAAACGTACTTGGAAAGAGACGTGACACCACTTAGCGGTTGTCTTAAATGTATTTCCAACGAACTTGACCTGTGGACCAGTCTTCCAGTCTTCGTCAGGGTTTGTGTGACTCATTGCCAAACTGTGACGAAGACCAGTCCATCGGTCAAAACCATTGGAAATAAAACTGAGACAACCACTAAGCTGTGTCTCTTCTCTTCCATATATATATATATATATATATATATATATATATATATATATATATATATAGTGGGAGTAATAATTCAATGGGCCAGTTAGTCTTCGTGAAGGTATGGGATATGGCACAACGGGAGCGTTGTCAACAAGGATAAATATATTTATTTCCCAACTGTTTCGGGAGGGGACCTCCCTTCATCAGGGGATTAGTTATACTGACATGAGCTTCCAAACTTCCTTGCTGCCGCGTCCCTCTCGCCTTGAAAGACGTTTGCGAGAGTGAGAGGAAACTGGAAGAAGAAAAAAAAAGGAGAAAAAAGACGGAAAAAGAAAGAAAAGAAAGAAAGTAAAAAGAGGAAGAACCACTGTCAACACTGAGAACGAAGCCAACTGTCCGTCTACATCCACCTAATATATATATATATATATATATATATATATATATATATATATATATATATATATATATATATATATATATATATATATATATATATATATGCATAATGGTTGAGTGGCCGTAGCGTTGCAATTGAGGGTACAGTTTGTTGGTGCTCAAAATAAAGTCCGCAGACAAAAGAGGAGCAATTGTAGTCCTAAATACAACCAACTACTTACAAGAAGCATACCGCCTACTAGACGACTCAAAATTTTACGAACGCCTCCCAGGTGATCCGACAGATGATTACAAACGTATCGTATCAACAGAACTAAAGAAACTGTTGGATGCAGAAAAGATAACCAACACTAACCACAAACTGACGCGAGCAGCATACCCTCGTCCAGGTCGCTTCTACATCATCCCAAAAATTATTAAACCCGGTAACCCAGGTCGACCAATCATATCAGGCATCGGTACAATAACTGAACCCATATCAGGGTACGTGGACAAACTAGAAGCCACACTCTCGCGTCGTACATAAAAAACACCACACATTTTCTTCGAGACATTGCAGGTCTGTGTGTGCCGAAAAACTCGTACTTGGTTACACTTGATGTGTCTTCATTGTATACAAATATTCCTCACGATGACGGCATAGCTGCATTACAAAACATGTACACAGGCCATAGACGATCTAACACCCCAGATTTCTCTGCCATCGCAACTTTGACGAGGATGGCCTCGAAATAAATTCATTCGATTTTAACCAAGAGTATTTTCGACAAATCAGCGGGTCGCTTTGGGCACCAAAGGGACACCCAATTATGCCAACCTATTTATGGGAAAGCTAGAATCGGAGTTTCTTGCACAAAGTTCTTTGAAACCACTGTTATACACAAGATACATAGACGACATCTTTCTTATCTGGACCCACAGCGAGGATGAACTTCTCAGCTTTATGGACACTTACAATGCTGTACATCCGAATATACACTTCACACACACCTACTCGCAAGCAACTGTAAATTTTCTTGATGTGACCATAGCGTTAGAAGAAGACAAGCTTTCTACAACCCTATATCGCAAACCAACGGATTGACAACAATACCTCCATTACCAAGGCGGTCACCCGCACCACTGTAAAAACAGTGTTCCATACAGCCAGGCTCACCAGTTTAAGCAAATCTGCTCAAGAGACGCTGATTTTGACACGAGCTCACAGAGGCTAAAACTTATGCTCAATAAACAAAAATACCCCCCACATGCCATTGATGACGCCGTTCAAAAAGCGAGAAAACTGAAGCGTGATGACTTACTTACGAAGCGACCACCGCAAGAAGACCCACAACGAACAAACCTCTGCTTAACTTACAGCACAAACTTCCCCAATGTAAACAAAATCCTTAAACAACATTACGACATTCTGGAACAAAGTGACCGTCTGAAACGCGCATTCGCATCCGCTGCTGGCGTCGTTTACCGACGACCACGCAACCTCAAAGACACACTTGTCCACTCTCAAATCAATACCTCGCCCCCTAATAATCTATGCCGACCTTGTTTAAAGTCACGATGTCCTGTATGTCAAGCGATGCGAGAAACACACAAAGCAACCAGCACACAATCCAAGTTTTCGATTAACATACGACGAAACCTAACATGCGATTCCTCTAATGTGGTATACCTACTCGTATGCTACGTGTGCAGAGTGCAGTACATCGGACAAACAGAAACACCATTCAGGATTCGTTTCAATAGTCACAGAGCCCATGCAAAATCAGCCCCAAATCTACCCCTATCAAAACATCTCAATTTTCCCGACCATGCGTTCGACAAACTACCAGCAACGCTCTTAGAGACGGGATTTAAGTCAAACCGAGAACGTGAACAATGAGAGTCATACCTTACCCACCGATTTAACACCCTCAATAGAGGAATAAATGAGAATCCTGGAACACTTGCAACAATTAAAGCATTAGAAAACAATAACGGCAATAACGAAAATAGTAACTGAGTTCACGGCACTGCAGCTGCGGAGGGCACCGGACAACTCAAAGCAATTCCAAGTGTAACTACTCTTCCTAAGTGCAGCTGTCGTCTGTTTTCTGTTTTATTTTACTACCCAATCAATCGTGCCATGCATGACATGCCCAACAGCAACCCTGTGCACAGCCGGGAGGCCCCAACTACACGCGTAATCCAGAAGAGGGCAAGGAATTTGCATTGCGCCCGCTTGCCAGCCTCTGCCGCACTACGCGGCACCCCTCTTTCTACGACGAAATGTTTACGGGACCCCGAGTAGTTAAAGGCTTAAAACTTCCTAAAATGCCCACTTACCAGCCTCTGCCCCAATACGCGGTACCCTTCTTTCTACGACGAAATGTTGACGGAACTCCGAGTAGTTAAAGGCTTAGAGCTTCCTAAAAAAGCTCTTTTTTGCCCCACACCAAACCGCCAGTGCCAGGAGGCGCCGTGTGGTCGGGAAGAATGCGTTAGTGAAAGGAAGCATGCACATACTACTGACATCATAAAGGTGAAGGGGAGAAAGGGGAGAGATGAAGGGGGAAGTGGAAGGAAGAGCGGAAGGGGGGCGCCCGAGGGGAGTTCACCTTATATTCTTTTTCCCTTTTTTTCTTTTTTCTTCTTCTTCTTTTTCTTTTTTTCTGTCTTTTTCCTCTTTCCTTTTTCTCTGATTTGAGATTGTATAAAACTGAGCACCAACAAACTGTACCTTTAATTCTGATGAAGGCCAGACTCTAGGCCGAAACGTCGAAACAAACCACGTTGTGACCGCTCACGGAGGATCTACTGGACTGTATATATATATATATATATATATATATATATATATATATATATATATATATATATATATATATATATATATATATATATATATATATATATATATATATATATATATATATATATATATATATAATATTTATAAATATATATTTATATATTGAGACAACTATAGATCGAGAAAGGGAGAGATGGAGAGTTTATAGATGGATATATAAATGAAAGCGTCGTTACGTGGTTACAATATTGCTTGTCTATGCGCCATGGTGACTATTGACCCAAAGGTCAACGTGTACAATGCTGGCTGCCACAGCCGCATTTACGAGATTAGTGAAAAGGCTTGAGACCTGTGCACTTCGATTTAGGTGCACATTAAAGAATGCTAGACTATCAAAACCTCCAGCACGCTCTCTTACGGAGTCCCCCAAATTATTGCGTTGTTTTGGGACGTTAAACAACAACACTCAATACTGTGTGTCGCTACTAGCCATGTGAAAGTAAAAAGAAGTGTAGGTGCACGTTCTTCACGTTAACATGGAGGCTAAAAGAAAGCCGCAGAGCATAAAATACAAAACGGAAATTCTCGCACTAATTAAACAAGTTCAAGCCTAATACAAGTGCCACTTTCACAAACTTGATTCTTATTTGGTGCTTTTGTGGAGTCGGCACTCTAGTGGTACTTTATATAGAACGCGTGTGGCGCTTATAATAAAATTACTAAAGTGGCGTTGAATGAAAAAGTGTTAAAGGAATATTGTTCTTTAAATACTGTATTACGGTCCCAGCAGGGAACTTTCAGGAGAAGAAGTGCTCATTGTGTCTTTAATTGTGTTTGTTGTCTTTGCCTTGCAAAACACCGGTAACGGTGGCATGAAACATTCCTTATACTGCCAGTGTTTCCTCCTCTTTGAAGGTTGTACGTGTGTTTGCAGACTGCGTTAAAGTAGAGAACATTCTGTCAGCTGTACCGAGTGCAATAAAACTGTAACGAAATGGGTGCACTTTAGATTATGGCGCCCTAGCGAAACAGAACGCGTTAATAAATTCAATTTGCCACGTAAAACCACCGTTTGCAGTCCGCGTGTAGAAGGTCTGAAACTGATAGTTGCCTCTTTTTTTGGTACCAAGGGACGTAGTGTGACGGGACGCAGCGATTTAGGTACGTTTTTTTGGGCTGGTATTAGTACGTGCAACTCTGTAGCAAAAGCACAGTCACACAGGTCATTAGCAGCACCGGCTGCCACGTTTCACTGGAGGCGCAATACTAGGGGCCCGTGTACAGTGCGATTTAGGTGCGCTAATAAAACCCTGGTTGGTAGGAGTTCCCGAAGCTTTGAAGTAAGGCTTGCCCTACGCAATACTGTCATGGTTTCTACTAATAAAACTCCAGCGTCTTTTCCTATTCTTCCTTATTAGCGTGTTAGCGTTATAGAGCTCGTTTCACAGAAATTCCGGTGTCGACGTAGGTGTCGGCGTCATTGGTTGTGTGCGAAAAATCATCATATTATGCGTCACTGAACAATCGAGAATGATGGGGACAGAACCAGGGTTTTTTGGGTCCAAGTTGGGTTGGAACCCGGGTCGTTTGCTTGGCAAGCAGATGTTCTACCATATGGTCACGCGTCTGCTTGTGAAAACAGGGAAAATAACTTCCTTTGCTTGGAAGTGTCGTGAAAGTAGTTTCCATGCTTGACACGCGTCCTGTATACATGCTTCAGAATGCAACATCAAGTATTGCAGTAATAGGGTGTGGTGAAAGTGTCCATTGCCACAGGGTGTGAAAATATGTGATTATCTTAATGGCTCCGTGGTTGAAACCTGCTGCCCCACTAGGAAAGGCGTACACGCTACAGCGCCTATTATCTTAAAGCCACGTAGTGGGTTCATAGCGAATTCGAAAAGGTTCCATGGTCTAAGTGTTTGAAGTACGCACTATACGAACAGGATGTCGCTATCAAGTTCAATTCCTAAAACCGGCCCCGCCGTGGTGGTCTAGTGACTAAGGTGCTCGGCTGCACCGGCTAGATTTTCAATGGAGGCAAAAATGCTTTATGGCTGTGTGCTCAGAATAGGGGGTGCGTTAAGGAACCCAAGGTGGTCAAAATTTACGGAGCGCTCCACTACGGCGTCTCTCATAATCATATGGTTATATTAGGACGTGAAACTCCACACATGGAAAGGGGCGTGGTGATGCCGGGTTGCGTCATCAGTCGTGGACGGCCTTCGAACCGTCTCGCCCTCTCCCCAGCCTTCGCTGCGTATCGTGCCGACGAAATGATGAGAACTTTCTGGAATCTCGCGCGGAAGGTATTTAATCGAGCAGCCGAGATGGGAGATCAGCAGAAGAAGGAAGTTAACGCCAGAGTGCGTAGGGTATCCCGCCGCGTCTGTCGGTGAAGGTTTTGTCCTTAGTGACAAAGCAGGAGAAGAAGAAAGTATGCGCCAGAGTGCGTAGGGTGTATCGCCTTGTGGGCGAAGCCTTTTGTCTTCCGTGACAAAGGAGGAGAAGAAGAGGATTTCCACCTGAGGGGTGAAGAATCGAGCTAAAGACAAGAGTGTGTGTCTACCGCTATCGAGCGAAGACGCGTAGCAACAGCTGCGTGTGGGAAGCCGACGTGTTTCCGGCGAAGAAGTTTGGAGCCTGGAGAGTGGCCAATTGAAGACGCGAGGTTTCCTGGACGAGAAACTTCGGGGGCAGCGGGACGACAACAACGCTGGACTTTGAGTGAGTGATTCTCGGAAGGGTATCATCCAGACTTTTGTTTCAAGAACTTTGGACTGCATAGGTTTTCTATCTCTTTAGTCTTTAAGTGTCTTGGTTGTTCGATGCATGCGACTGCATTGTAGTGCGTGTTGTTGTCTGTGTCTGTTGTTTCGAGAGTGGCTGATTGTACTGTGTAGTACGTTGTTTGATTGGTGACATATTGTATTCAACTATTGTGGAGTGTATTGTGTATACTTGTGTATTGTTTTGGATCTGCCATTATTGAGAATATAATTTTGTTTTGTTTATCAACTCTCGTCTCTGACTTGTTCTTTGGGCCACAGCCGGCGTCCGCTGGCGCTCCAAAAAGGACCACTTCTAAATTGTCCACGCTTTCGTGGTGTGTTTCGGGGGGCCGTTAGATCGGCCCTTGGAATCAGCCCGGCGATCGCCTCCCTAGTTAACGGGACCTGTGACAAATGCCATTTGGTAATATCGCGTTATTAAACCGGTGACTCTAGCACTAAACGCGGCAGCTCAGGCCATCGCACCTTAAGAGACCCCGACAGATGCAGGCGAAAGCGAGGCGAAGAAAGCTCGCGTTGGCGACAATATGATGTCGACATATGACTTAAGCGATGGGGAAAATGACTGTGATGACACGCCATAGACCTACGTGAAATATAAGAACAAACGACCGGAGGGAGTTCCAGTGGTCTTCCACCACCAGAGCAAGGTGACAACTTCTGGCACGTGAATCCAAAACGCGCTGCGTCAGAAATTGTCTCAGTGGCCAAAGAAAAAGTTCAGTCGTTCCAAGTGAACAGAGATGAGTGTTTTCTGTCAGCGTTTCTTCTGTTTTGTCAGCAAAGCATCACCTATCGATGAGTGAAGTGGCTGGATTAGAAGTCAAGCCTTATACACTCCAGCACCTTATACGAGAAATGTTGGCAAGATACGCCATGTTCCACTTCAATACACTGTGAATCAACTAGTTGATTTCCTGAAAGATTTTGGTGTGACATCTGCTCGCCGTCAGACACGCTTCAAAGCACAAGAAGATGGTGCAATAGAATTTCATTCTCTGAGAGCTGTTATTCTGACATTCAGAAAAGACATACCAATGCCGGAAAGGGTACATTTGGGCTTTACAAGTCAGCCTATTGAAGAATATCTGCGTCCTGCCTTTAGGTGCTGCAACTGCCAGAGTTTACTCAAAAACTGTCACAGTTCACGTCGCTGCAAGGTATGCTCAGAGAACCATGACCACGCGGAGTGCAAGTCCGTGCTGCAGCCAAAGTTGGCCAATTGTGGAGGAAATCATACGGCTTCCTACGCTGGATGCGCTCAGAACACAGCTGTCTCAAGATTACGGCGGCACGAGTGGATACACGGAAGGTCGCCTCCACGAAATGCGCCCCTACCTAACCCTGACACTGGAAGGCATGTGGCTCCGATTTTCCAAAAAGAGCTGGGCCAGGCGGATAAATTGAGTTATTCTGCAGCTCTGAAGAAACCGAGCCGACAACCTCCAGTAAGCGAACGTCAAGATCCGCCCTTAGAGAATCGGCCTCATCTCTCGCAGACACCATGGCTGACACCTCATCAAAAATCATGTCAGCGACTTCCTCAGCATCCACTGCTGAGGAAGTCGCTCAGCAGTGAATGCTGAGGTGATTTCTGCTGACGCAGAAATCACCTCAGTGGTCATCTGATACTCTTGCTTGACGTTTAAGACCGACCACAGATGGGCCTTCAGCGTCGGTTAGTGATTACGCGTCTGTCCCTTTGGCTCGTATGATCCTACCGGCGGTATTCACAGCTCTTCGTGCAACGCTCAGTACTCTTCCACAGGCAAACAACCTACCGGATGTAAAAGCACTGCTCAATGGAGCTGCTAGTGCTCCCACAAACTCAGTAAGCTTCATGGCAGTCCTACTATGAATAGTCGCTATAGCAATGTCTTCATATATCACTGGAGTGCTAACAACCTTCGTAATAGGTCAGCTGATTTTCATACTCCTTGCTGAACATAGCTTCCCTGTGTTTTGCATACAGGAAGCAGGTGTGCGAGATGATTTCTGGCTGTCCAACTGCGTGATATACAAGTCGTCGTGGAGAGCTTGAAAGAGCAGAGCGGTGCTTTATGTTGGACAAGACCTGCCGTCCTATATAATAAAGTCAAGGGACCAAGATATACCCGAGTTTTCGGCCTGTTCAATATCCATTAGTAATAAAAGCATCACTGTGATAAGCCTTTTTCTACAATCTTCTAGCAAAATATCTTTAGACAGCGTAGTTAATGTGTTTGATATCACGGACTCATGTGTGCTGGTTTGTGGAGGCCTTAATGTTCATGATGTAATCTGGGGCAGAGAACATACTGACTCTCCCGGAAATATTATCGAATGTGCTGCTGAGAAATACAATTTTACAGTGCTAAATGATACTTCTCCCACGTTTTTAAGAGGATATCGTTACACCAGCTGTATAGATGTCACTCTGTGCTCACACGACCTTCTTGAGGGTTGTGAATGGCCAACGGATATCGAAACGCTCGGCAGTGATTACTTCCCGATTCTAGTCGGACATAGACTTACGAGGAGTACAAGGACTCAACGCTACTGAAATATACTAACTGGCAATATTTTCTTCACGGCATAACAGGTGCAGTAGGCCAAAAACCAAACTTAAAAACTTTTACAACTATACGGATCGACTCTTACAACATTAGCACTAAGCAAAACATAGCGCCGAATGAGTATACTGCAGTTGACGGGGAATACGAACACTTAAAAGCAATCTGAAGACGAGAAGAACGGGCTTACTGTCGCAGCGGGAAACTGGAGGACTACAAGGTTGCACAAAAAAACACACGCAAAATCACACCATCACTTACAGATATTAGGTAGCAGGCGATGGTGACAATACTGCTCGTCGCTGAGTCCTTTCACTCCTGTGCCTAGAATATGGGCAATCGTCCGATTCTTCAGTGGCCCTGTTACCCAGAGTCACCCCTTTCGGGATCTTGCCACAGCCCTGAGCACTACACCAACAAATGTTGCTGACGAATCATGTCGGTTAATAACCAGACCAGGAATCACAACTACATACCCACAATTAGCAAGTTCCACAGCACTCTCCACTCAAAAGGTGTGAGCGTGTTTTATGTCAGAACACTGTCAACTTGATGGCGAGTTTAGTCTAGACGAACTTAAATGTGCCCTTGAGTTCTGTCACACAAAAACAGCTGTGGGACCAGATGGCGTTTAGCACAAGATGCTGAAGAACCTTGCACCAGCCGGTAGAATGACACTGCTAGAACTATTTATGACATCTGGATTTTAGGTACTCTTCCCCCTTCCCCATTATCGGAAGTTAGGATGAATAATTCCAGCCATAAAACCGGGAAAGACCCTTTTATGTCTTGAATCATTCCGCCCAGTCCGTCTCACAAGCTGTATTTGCAAGTTGACCGAGAAAATGGTATACAGTATAATTCAACGGTGTTGTGAACATCAAAAGTGTTGTCCGACTATATGACCGGTTTCGGTCAAAGGCGTTGCACAATGGACGCAATATTAGATATTGTCACATGTGTTGAGCATGAACGAATGTGTGGAAACATCACAATAGCGGTATTTCTCGACATTCAAAAAGCAATCGACTCGGTTAGTCACATTCATGTGCTGGCGGGGATGTTGGAACTTGGACTATGTGGTCAATCACTGCGGTGAATTTCAAATTTTTTGAGCGATAGAAAAATATACATGGAAACAACTGAAGGACAAAGAAATTATCATTCCGTCACACAGAGCGTTTCACAGGAGCGTGTTCTAAGCCCACTCCTCTTTAACTGTGTTATGTTGGCGCTATCGGGAAAGTTACCAAGCGGATTGAGGTATTCACGCTACGCAGATGATATTTGCATATGGGTCCCAGGACCAGATATATGCGAAGTTCAAGCAGTGCTAACGCGTGGTCTTGAGATAGTCAACATCTTTTTGAAGGACAGAGGCATGCGTATCTCGCACGCAAAAACTGCGGTATTACCTTTCACTAGACGAGACATGAACAACTTCAAACTCACACTGGATGGACAGACGTTGGCGTTGGTGAAAGAACACAAATTTTTTTGGCTTTACCTTTGATAGACAGCTGTCGTGGGCGTCGCTTATTCACGCTCTCGAAAAAGGGGCCAACATGGTTATAAATGTACTACGTCAAATAGCTGGCACAACATAGGGGGATAAGTCTCTTAACTACTGCAGGTGCCTAAAGCACTAATAAAACGAAAGATTGCACATTCAGCACCGGTTCTTTAGGATTAATCGAAATATACAGAGAAGCGCCTTCAGAGATTACTGGCAAGGGGATTAACAGTATGCATGGGAGTCCCACAAGCAACATCGAGTTCTCTCGTATTTGCCGAAGCTCGTCAACTGCCATTCTCCATAATACGAACGGCCGAAACTTGTTACCATATTTTATGTATTACAACTCAGCACAAATCGCATCCATTGAACCTCGCACTTACAGAAAAAATAGTAAATAGGTTACACAAAATTACGCAGGAAAATACAGCATTACTACCGAGATAAAGAGATTTGATATTATTTTTCTTCTTGGACGCTGCCAAGATGAAAATTACAGTTGTTGGTCGAGGAAATAATATCTGAAAAGGACATGTTCGTGACAGTTGCACACTAACTGTTGCATTTTCAGGTTTATTCCCTATATCCACAGTATATCAAGTGTATACAGACCGTTCTTGCAATGCAAGCTCCTCGTCTACAGCTTTCGTCATTCCATACTTGGCAATAGAGCAGACATTTAAATTATGTATAGTGACGTCTTCTACTGCTGCGGAGATGTTTGAACTTCTGTCTGCGCTACTCTTCATAACATTCGAAAAAACAGGCACGAAAATGGGGCATTTTTTTCAGCAATTCAAAGGTTGCTCTAGCGTCACTGCAAAGTGATAAAAACCTGTTTCAGAACGCTTCCTGTACCTTAAAAGAACACGCAAAAGCAAGAAAAAGGAACCACGTGATTGAATTTCAATAGATTCCAGGTCACTGCAGCATTCCAGGAAACACTGCAACGGACGCCGCGGCCGTTAAGGGCCATTATAATGAAGGGAAGTTTGTTATACTAATTTCACACACTGAAATGTGTTTACTTGTACAGCTAACCAGTAGCGTCACCAAATACAAATGATTCGACAAAAATTCAGAGGTTCAGGCTTATACTTATTAGACCCTTGCATAAAACTAAGCATTCAATCAGACTTAAGAGAAAATAGAAGATTTGAAACATTCATCCACCGCCTACGGCTTGGTACAGCATTTACGAAACAATTTTTACACAGGATAAAGCGTGCGCCTAGTACAGAGTGCTCCTGCGGCCACCCTGACGAAGATGTACCTCACCTGCTTCTGGAGTGCCAGAAATATGAAACCCAAAGACAAGTATTACGAAGAAGTTTGCGACTTTTAGATGGTAGGTCCATCACAGTGACGAAAATACTAGGTCCATGGCCAACTGCAGGTATTCGGGAAAGAGCACTTGTTGCCTTCAAGACGTTCCTTAAGGAATCAAATATTTTATGGAAATATGGACCTGCCGTATGCGGTGTCGTCTTCATGCAAAAAGAAGTATGTAATATTAATATAGTGTGTTTAATACGTGTAATCATCTGTGTCAGTATCAACTTTCCTTGTATGTGGAAATTGTGCACATATGCATCCAGTGTGAACTGACCTTGTATCTAGAAATTATGTACATATCTATCTATTAGGCGAATATGAAGTGTCATATGAGGAGAACTGTGTGTGGAAAACATGAACTTAATAACTGTATGTGAACAGACCTGTGAAGTTTTGTTAATGTGCACTTTGACATCGTTTGTTGTACAGACTCGCATTTTCTGACCTCATTGTTTATCTTACGCAATATATTGCCCACTAGGAGAAAAGCAGTAGCCGGTGCCATCACAATGGCACAAACCTCTCCTATTTTATCATTTTGATAATGAAAAGTATTCGTTTGCTTTTGTTTCCTAATTCTAGCTTCAGTTGTCATACGTATTTCTGCAAATTATTGCTAATAGTAATATTCTTATTGTTATCAAATAATATTTATTAACAAAATATCATTAGTATTACATTTATTCAAGATAAATGCCGGGGCAATCACCCGTATTTCAATGCCCCTAAGTAAAACTTTTATTTCCATGAAACGTGGCACGAAGACCATTAAGGTGCGCGTTCCTTGTTGCAAATGTTATGTTATTCAGAGGATTCACATGGAAACATGCATATTTTACACTCCGTAATGTATGAACATAAATTTAGTAAAATACGTAACCTGCAAAATTTTTCAAGAGCAAATTAAGGTCCCGATTAAAAAAAAACCTAAAATGAGATGCTCGATAAGTAAAATAGACGACAACCCCTCATTCCTGAGCAACTTTCAATGGCTCTTTTTCGCGCCTGTAATTTTGCTGGCTGAACAACAAGGACAAGAAAAAAAAAACATATTCGAAGTTCCGAAAACATTTCTCTTCATTGTTTTTTATTATTTACAAAACTGACAAAAACGCATGTGCGATTCTTTTTTTTTTTATTCAGGATGATTTCCTCGCGCTGGAATGCTTTCACTTCAGAAAGGTAATGTTTCCATTCTTAACGGCCATTTCCTAGTTCGAACCCCATCCCCTCCCCCCCTTTATATATATATATGAGCACGTGTCCACGTTCAGCCGCTCGCGGCAATCACATTTGCGCGCGAATGCGATGCTCACGCAAATGGGTGAGACGTTCGGTTGCTCCTCAAAAAGCTGCGCTGGCTGTTTCCTCAAGGCGGTACACTCACGTTACCACTCGGCGAAGAAATTGTTCGTTTGCTGTTTTCCTCGCTCACATGTTTGTTTGTTTTTTTCGTCGCACAACTTTTTTTTTCCGAGCGCGCACAAAAATTCCCGAGCTCTGTGCATCTGCATGTGACAGTTTTATCTTTATTGTCGTCTTCCTTTGTTTTCACGTTCCTACTACCTGTTTTTTTTTCTGTGTTCATTTTTGCTGCAGAGTTAAGGAAGCTGAAGAAACACCGCTCTCATTATTTAGCTGTTCCCTGCATTACACTCTTTTGCCTGTTTTGAGGAGATGGTGATATATTTATGCTGAAAAAAGTATAGCTATAGAGATCATCAGTGAAATTGTAACTAAACCACATTATATGACCCGCTTCTCATAAACAAATAAAATAATGTACTGGGCTTTGTAAGCGCGCATTCAAATATGACCTTGGGAGTGTTTTCTATCCACATTACTCGCCATAATGAGGCAGGAAGTGCCCTCCCTGCCTCATGATGGCCTCTTTATCAGCGTAGAAGGAGCAATTGACCAATACGTAGTGATAGTATTCCAAAACAAGACAAGAATTGCAACCCAAAAAGATTTAGAGCTTTGTAAAATTATTATCACATCTATGTATATAAAGTGGGAAGAAGGGTATTTTCTTCAGAAGAAGGACATACGCATTAGATCTTGAATAGCTTCGATTTTGAGTGATCAATATATTTTTATGGCATCTTGAAAAAACACTGGCTGACAAATTGCTATTAACAGTGATATACAAGGGCTTCAGATACGTTAATGATGGTATGTTTCTTCTAGAATGTAGTTCATCTGATTTTAACCGATAAGCTTTAACGATTCTGTTCATAGCGAAAAAATGTCTGAAACAATTACAAATTATCCCGGTGGTGCTAGAGACACAAGCATTCAGTGTTTAGATATTATATTATTTTTAGTCACAATCACTTGTATTGGAGATATGAACCCAGAGCGAACGAAGTCACTATTCCTTGTAACTCCGCGCATTCGAAATTAGTCAAGCGGGCTATTATAAATGTCCTCTTCAAGAATGCCCTAGCTCAATCGCTTACCCACAAAATTGATAACAGCTTCAGCCAACAGTGCAGTCGTCTCAATGAGGTTGGTTACGCAAAACAGCTGTTGACTTCAGTAGCCGAAAAGCTCCTCTCAATTATAGAGGTTTCCGGTAATACGACGCAACAGGCCCCCCCCCCCCCCCCCCAAAAAAAAAAAGAAAAAAAAAACACGGTTATGCGATATATAGCAAGATTTCGCTCAGCTTAAAGAGAGTAGGAGAACGGGTCCATGTTATTCTTTATCCCCGATAAACTTTCCAAGGTATGTCATATGACCAAAAAGAAAGGCAGAGAAAAGAAGGATTGTGGCAAGCAGCATCGAACTCAGTATGTTTCATGCAATGAAGGTATTGTGTGCCGCAAACTTTTATCCTGCAAGCTCAATTACGTAGGGCAGTCAGCTCGTTCCATTAACGACAGACCACGTGAGCACACAAATAACGCCAAGAGTCAGGGGAATTGTTAGCTATTCATTGCATAGATTGTGAATGTACACCTATTTTGAAAATGTACATAATAATTGCATAAAAAGCAGAATTGAAATGACGCGACTGATTACAAAAGCTCTCAAATCTGAAAGATAGATGCGTTATAGAAGCTTCCATAGCAAAGCTTCCATAGTCATAGCAAAGCTTCCATAGCTTCCATAGTCAGCGAAAGTACTTGCTGCTTTGAGTGGCCGTGCATGGGTTTGATAGTGTCCTTTGGGACATGTAGTACGTCAAGTATATGAAAGAGTCTTTCTGCTCGGAAATAAATTTGCTGAAGGTTTGCATCCTGTGTGTTAGAACATCTCTCCTTGTGTCAGTGCCTTATACGCACAACTTTGTACTCACTAAGTTACCCTCCCTGTCTGGAGTGGTTTAACGTTTGTCTTGAAAATTTTTAAGCGTTCTGCTGTTTGCTACACAATTCATTATTGATTATTAGTGCTGCCACATTCGCAGAGAACCTGCTCAATTTATGGCCGCTTTCCTCGATGACTAATAATGGGGTGGGTGCAAAGCGCAGAAACTTTTCATACTTCTTAGCATGTTGAAAAGTCTGCGGCTGCTACGAATCTCAATCAAACTCTCAACCAAGATAGACCCATTGCTCAAACTGCAATCTTAGCGCCGAAAAAAAAAGAAGTCAGAACAAATGGGTACATTCAACTTTCCAGGATTGTGCTTTTGATAGAGTCGTTTCAATCTAAAGAGTACTATTCAAGGTGGAAGAGTTTATTGGGCATGAAGCGAAATACAGCTCTCGAGTTCCGTCTGAAAGTTATTCTTCAGCGTTGAAGCGTTCACGCACGTCTTGAGCTGGGTGTTCGCGAACGAGATGAGAAACAGACGCTACTGCTGCAACTACTGAGGAAGCATGGTTCAGCATCAGTGGTTCACTAGCGGTTCAACAGATGTTTCACTAGTGAAGCTGAAACGTGTGGCCACAAGGGATTGCAGACGTCGCATGCGAAGCCAAAGAGCAAAGCGAAAGACACCCACCAAAATGTGGTGGTGGCCCCAGTGAACACGTTCATGCTATGATCTTGTTGACGCTGCTCTGCCTGACATACTGCTTCTTCGGCTCGCCATTGTCCCTTGCTCTTAACTCGAAAAACTTCCGGATGTTTGGTGCATAGTTGCTGCTTACGCTTCGCCAGTGGAACCGCCGCATCGGCCCGGGGAATATGGATTCTCTCACGAATCAGCTGTCGGCGTGTCTCTTGGTAAGTTCGGGGATGCGTGCGACCTGTGCCCTCCCCATGTGGAATTGCAAGTTCATCGGACATTCGTACAATCTGTGCCCTACCCATGTAGAATTGCAAGTTTGAACTACTGCGTGAGGACTCGGTTACAGGGCTAAAAAAGAATGAATGACGTCACTGATGGTGCAGCCAATGACACGTGTGCTTAGATGTGACACAGATAATATTGTATCTAATGTCACTGCCAATGACACACGTACTTGGGTACGACGTAAAGAATGACGTAACTAACGGTGCAGTCGATGAAGATTGTTATCTTTGTACGTAGCGAATGTTTTTCGTTTCACCGAGTCGTAAACAGCTTTCACTGTATAAATGAAACCAGCTCTTAAAATTGGTTGTCCGGCTAAGTTGGGTGACAGCAGATGGATTTTGTGCTGAAGTCGGGCAAGCTGTGGGGCAGCAGGCCGCAATGAGCTGATGGCAGGTGTTCTCTCCGTAAAGCGTGAGTATCAGGAACACTTTGTAAGACGGAAGAAATATCTATGGCTGTTTCTGATCATGCAGACAAGGAGGCGGAAATGTTGTAGGCCCGTGTGCTCAGATTTGGGTGCACGTTAAAGAACCCCAGGTGGTCGAAATTTCCGGAGCCCTCCACTACGGTGTCTCTCATAATCATATGGTGGTTTTGGGACGTTAAACCCCACAAATCATCATCATCGTCATCATGCAGGCAAAGAACGATTAAACGTGTGTGTATCCGTAAGTAGCCATGCACTTCTCATCATCTCGCTTTCTGTTTACCTGAGTGCTCCTGACCTGCTTACCACAGCTCGATGAACCTCGGTTGGCCATGGTTCAAAAGTATTCAAGATTCTATGCTCAGAATGGCTTCGGCAGGCTCGCCTGTACCGTCAAGCCCTGCAACTACGAATCCTAGCGAAGGAACGCACAGCAGTTAAACAGAAGAAGTGTCGTGAACTCTCAAGCCTCGTAGACCGAAACGTCGAGTTCATGTGGCGTCAGTCGCTCAGTTACCTGCGGGCCATCACACCAAGGAAGTCTCCAGCTGCCCGGGACCGTGTGCATGTTCTCGGGGATGCTTTTCTTCTCGACAACGTTAAGCACACCCTATGCCTCGGACCAAAGTACATGGTGGCACCTTCAAGAACACCGCATGAGCTCCTCACTCTGGTCAGGCAAGTCGCCAGTCGTGCTCTCGACTCTGAATGTGATAGATGTGTTGCCCAAGGCGTGCAGGTGCTCTCGAGATGTAAGCCTTCAAACAATGTTGTCAATACAGGAAGCACTGTCGCGTACCTAAAGGCACATTCGTTGTCACTTCTTCCGGCTGACAAGGAAGGTGGTTTTGCGGTTCTTCCTCGTTCAATGTTTAAGGTGAAAGCTATGCAGGCAATGCAGTCTCTTTTCAACGAAAATGATGAGATTTGTCTAGATAAGCTTGAGAAGCGTGCGAAAACTCTTATCGGGGCCCTGGGGTTTCAGAAGCTTTCAAAGGCGATAGATAGTTGCAAAAAGCTTATCCTTGGCTTGTTCTTTTTTGCGAAAACTCACAAAATTGACTGCCCATTGCGGGTCAATGTAACAAAAAGGGGGACCTGGCAAAAGTCTGTAGCACTCTTCTTGCAGGAAAAGCTGAGACATATAACAATAGACGATCCTTTTTTGGTAAAGAACTCTGACGCTGTTATTGACATTATTGGGCGAACTAACACAGGACTCCAGGCAATGTCTGTGGATATTAAGGACTTGTAATACTCTTTGCCCCATGAACAACTACTTAAGTGTGTAGAGGAATCCGTAGACAGGTTAGGATCATCAGCGTTCCAAACGCGTACTGAAATTCATAACAGCAGCTTATTAGAATTACTCAGTTTTTATTTTAAGGCCACTTTTGTATCATGGGGAGACAAAAACTACATACAAAAAGTGGAATATTTATTGGTTCGTGTTTGGCACCCATTCTCGGTGACATATTTCTAGCACATCATGATCGTGTCTTGTCAAACAAGCTTGACGACTCTGTGGTTTTTAAAGTTTGCCGTTTTGTTGATGATTATTTTGTGTTGTTAAAATGCGATAGTCAAAATTTTCAGATCATTTCCTGTGACGTGTTGACTGTTTTCCGAAAGTGCCTGAAACCACTAGTTCTAACCCATGAATCACCCACTGATAATAACCTGAAGTTTCTAGATTTGAAGCTTTTGCTAGAATCCCGACATGTTTGCTGGATGTATGAACCAAGAAGCGGCAAGCCACTTCTGCCTTTCAGCTCAGCTCACTCTAAATTGGTCAAGCGGGGCATTGCTAACCTTTGCCTTGTCAATGTCTTAAAGAAGCCCTGCCCCCACATAGTACACCACAGCTTTGCTCTACAAGTAAAGCGGCTTACCAAAGTTGTTTACCCCGCGCATGTTCTCGTTTCGGTGGCGGAAAAGCTGGTCACTGTCTTGAAGCGAGGTGACAAACCGGATAAGCGAAACAGTGTAAGAAAGAGCCGGCCTGTCGTACTGCCTTACGTGCACGACGTATCACACAGGCTAAAAAAGATTGCTCGAGACGCCAACGTTTTTGTGGTTTTTCTGCACCGGAAAAATTGCAGAGGCTTTGCAAACGGGTCAACGCACTTCGTGCAAATTCTGCCTCGTGCTCTGTCGCGCACAGGACACGCTACATCCCATGCGCAGTGGGAGTCGTATACTTGATTCCACTGACGTGTGGGTGCATCTATGTCGGGCAAACCGGCAGGTGCATAAATGACCGCCTTCAAAAACACCGAAACAATGTGCACAATGTGGTACAAGGTCATCTTGGCATTCATTGCCGAGATTGTGGGTGCACCCCTCTCTTTGATCAGTGCTCAATATCGGCAAGGCACAGGGACCAGCTTACCCGAGAAATTATCGAAGCAGAAAAAAGACACTTGCCAGGAGATAAATTTGTAAGCACATATTCGATTGCTTTATCACAGGCTGAACGTGATTACCTGGCTGGGCTTTGAGGCAGTAGAGGACCCGTCACACGTGTTTTGTTACTTATGTGTAGATTAGGCTTGCATTTTACCTTCATGCTCTGTTATCATCCTTTTTAGCAGTATATATTCTTGTCACTCTGTGAAATAAAGTTAGTTGCAAGTCAGCGCTCTTTCTGTCTACCCTGTCCTTTTTCCATTGTTCGCGCGCTGAAACATCTTGCAAATATGACTACGCACCAACTAGCCCAAGCTTCCACTCTTGTGAACCTCATCGCCTTTGTTCATCTTATAAATTTAGGGGTGAGGCTCCTTAAGAGGTTACCTGATCGTCCTTTGTAGTAACTACCTGTCTCGGGTATGTGCCACAGGGGAGCTTCGTTTTAGGGGCGAAGCTCCTTATGGCATGGCTTGTGCGTCCCTCGTAGTACGTAATCACCAGTGGCACATACCCGAAATAGGTATAACATTTTGACCTCAATGGTGGTGCCGGTGAGAGATTTCTTCTGTGCGTTGTTTAACAATAAAAAAATAGTGCTCAATGTACATGCCAATGGCTGCTAATGGGGAATGAGAGACAGGAGCATTCGGCTTTTAGTCAACGCGCACGCTGCGATCCCCATTAGCAGCTTTTGGCATGTACATTGAGCACTATCGGACAAGAAAGGGTTGCTACATTATACTCGCTGGGTGTAACCTCCCTAGTTTTAGAAAGGTTTAGCGAGCGTTGAGCCGCAGGGCCATGAATAACACGAACTAGTATATACCATGAATAAATTCGAGGTGGTTAAAGGGGGGAAGCAGATACAAAGCGCAAGCCGTAAGAAATTAAAAGCTGAATCCTCCTGTCTCTCATTTCACATTAGCAGCTACTGGCATGTACATTGAGCACTATCTGACAGGAAAAGGTTGCTACGTTATACTCGCTGGGCGTAAGCTCTTTGGTTTTATAAAGGTTTAGCGAGCATTGGGCCGCAGTGCCATGCATACAGTGAACTAGTATATACCATGAACTCAAGGTGGTTGAAGGGGGGAAGTAGACCCGAAACGCAAGCCGTAAGAAAGTGTGCGTGTGCCACCTCTCGTTTAGTCCTTGGAATGTCCACTGAATGGCGGTGCTTCTATAAGGGGAGTATATGATAGAAAGATGCGAGATGATGGGACTTCGAGTGTTGAATAGATGGACGAACAGACACACAGACAGATGCATGGATGGACGCATGAAAGGACGCAGGGGCGGATGCATGAACGAACGCAGGGATGGGCGCACGAACAAACGCATGGACGGTCACACAGACGGACGCATGGACGAACGAATACTTCGCCCCACTCTCCATCATTCACTCCGTGGATATGCTGCCATTTTTTGGAATGTCGGCTAGACGGCGGTACCTGTATATAATCAATAATCCCTATGTGATGAAAAGATGCGAGATGGTGGTACTTGAAGTGCTCACTAGACGGACGGGCATACCGACAGACAAAGGGACAGACGCCCGCACAAACAGATCGACCCATGGTTGGGCGGACCAATTGACGCACGAACCGATGGGTGGACATAGAGATATATAATGAAAAAAGTGGCCCCGTATCTGCATGTAATCTGCAAATGCTGCCGAAAGACGATAGTCTTGCGTGCGGAGAGAGTGAACAAGACATTTATTTTATTTTCTGTGCAAGAAATTTGATGAATGGTATTCCGGAGGCGCTGCGTTAGAGTTTTTCGAGCGTGCAGTAGAGGAGAATTAACGCATCAAGTCACGTCGCACGTAACACATGAGTGCCATCTGGCAGTTTTCCTACCAAAACGGGTGGCTCTGAGGCGGGTGTGCGCGCCCATCTCAGAGGTGCTAAGGTGTAGAACGCAAGGTGACAGGTAGGTGCAACCACCGTCTCGACATAGCAAAGCGTTGGAAACACTCTCTTTTCCTTGCAAGCGTTACATGGTCACCACAGCGTGATAAACGCTGTGGTCTTTAGAATTACTTATGTATGCCCTTTCTACTAAAGACGCACATGCAGAATATATACGTGTTGTTATGGTGCCTCAGACATGCGCAATAATCTATTTTTAATTGACAATCGCACGTATGAACGCTGAATCTTGAGCAACATTGGTGGGTGCTGCGGATGGGGTCAGCCGTTCGGGGTACCTATCGGCTGGTGGTGTTTGCCCGGTTGGTAGTAAGAATGGACAAACAGACAAATGTACAGACAGAGAGACAAACAGAGACAGGCAGGCAGGCAGACAGACAGACAGACAGACAGACAGACAGACAGACAGACAGACAGACAGACAGACAGACAGACAGACAGACAGACAGACAGAGAGAGACAGACAGACAGACAGACAGACCAAAGTTTTTGCGGTGAAGGTTCCCAAGAAAGACTATCGTCTTTAAAAAACGCGAGATGGTGAAACATGGAGTGTTCACTAGACGGACGGACATACAGTAAGACCAACGGACAGATGCACGGGCGGGCAGATCAACCCATGGTTGTACGGATGGAGGGACGCTTCGCCCAACGGATATCTTGTGATTTTCCCTCCTCCTTCTCTCTCAAGCGTTGCTGAACAGGTTGTGATTGCTCTCGCATTCACAGACAGTGTACATGACACAATTTATTCAGACTGCGCGGCTGCTAATAAGTCATTTCAAATGGTCATGATAGCTCTCCAGGTCCTTGAGATCCTGCAATAAAGCCAAAGACATAAAACAAATCTGTCACTCGTCTGCTTTCCTGCCCACCTTGGTACCGATGAGAGTGCCTCGATCAATCCGAATGAGTAGGCGCACTCGGCTGCATGAGGTTTGACTCACCGTGTGCTGGGTAACAGACTTCTCCTGGGTGACCCGAGCCTCTCTGTGCGTACCATGAGGTATGCACGCACCATTATCTCTCAATAAGAGTCCTGTACCTGCCACACTCCTTGCTGTGCACGGCCCAAGTTGTCACTCTCAGAGGGCTACAAACAAGCAACTTCCTGAGCGTGGAACTGCACACAATATAAGCCGAATGGTTGCCAAGCCTGAATTTCCCCCTGTGTCGTGGCTATGCTGACTTCGATAATGGTCTGTGGGCGGCACCTCTGCCCCCTTCCTTTATACCAAGAAAAACGAAGCCAATTGAGGCCCATGACCCGATTTCTCATATCCTGGCTTTCCAGAGGGCTCGTGCGAGGGCAGTCAGGTTTAACCTGACCGTCCCCGAGGAGAGCCAGCCTGGCGACGTCGGGTTAACTCGCATCTATTATGAACCTCATAAAGTTAATTCACCCGCTCACTCCTCCTTTTTGTCTGCAACTTCATTCAAGGAATTTGCTTCAAGATCAGTGTGCTTTGTCCTTGTTGATCTGCCAAGCTGAAATAGCTGTCGTTGTAGCAGAAGGCGAAGTTACTAATGGTCACCTCTACGCCTCAAACGGGATGCTAATAGCAGATTATCGATAATAATCTTAACAGAATAGCCTTACTAACAGAGGCACTCTTTCTCGTCACTTGACTACAGCTTCCACAAGCCGAAGTAGTTTCCTATCTGCTCACCAACCAGGACAGCAGAACATGCATGTTCCGCAGTGGACGATTACCTGAGTCACGTGGCAAGTTCCGTATTATTGCTTGCAGCCCGTGCCTTTTTTTTGCCTTGCCCAATAGTTTTGAGAATGAAGCATGCCACGTGATGCACGGCATGGTTAGGTGTTGTTTTTAGACTACGTTCTTGATAGAGCAGTCGTTACGACTTTGTACCGAGCTGACTTTCTGCCTGGGCACATGTATCGTGCCGGTGAAACTGCTGAGCGCTTTTTCATGGACCTATTGTTCGACGGCTTTCCAAAAAAAAACTGTAGATACACTTTGCTATTTCTATCTTGTATTTTTGTGTACTTGGAATTTAGCGCCATCCATGCACTTTGAGTTTAGCTCCCCTATTCACTTCCCGCAAATAACATTTCTTAGCCAGCGTAGACAGGAATAAATTCGCTGGAAAGTAGTGTTCGACAGCAGAAAGGCTGTTTAAAGCTGGAGTGATGACGAACAAGTATGGGAATGACCATACCAACAAAGTGTCCGCTCAATGTGATCATTTGTATGCTATAGCTACCATTGCAACATAGCGCTTGAGTTTACCGAGTTTGTGTTTGTTTTTATTTGTGTTACAAGATTGCAACTTTCTCAAATATTCATTGTTTACCGAGCACGCCACTTTCTTTTTTAGCCCCAAAGGCATCAGCGCCACGAATGTTTACCGTATGGGAAGGTCCGATCACTGCAGTATCCTACTCGTTGGCCCGGCTTTGTTCCGGAGAACTGGACAGAAGAACGGCCGTTACTCTAAAAGCCAGCAAAATTGTGGGTTTTCGCAAACGCATTCAACCAAAATAAATGACTTCAAAGTTAGCTTCTCGGAGTTTCAAAACGCTTTCGGTCGATATAGTTGGAAGATGCTCGACGGCCTCTGGGAAAACTTCAAATCCTATCAAGGTTTTGTTTCCTTTCTTTTTGCTGGACTCTAGCTTTCTGCAGGAAGTGTTTTCTCGAGTTAAAATACGTATATAAATACTGCTAATGCACCACTCTAGCCCTCTCTGTCCGATATAGATGGCCATGCTCCAGTTCTGAGCCTTTCCATCAGCAAAACTTACGCGTGACTTGGTGGTGGGTGACCCCGCATTTGAAGGGGGCTCAGAAGTGGGTTCGGAGAGCAAAGGCTCGCATGATCGACCGCAGAAGCGCTTTGAAATAAGAGCTGTGGTCTCCCTTTGTTAAAAGAGTGTCAAGCCGGCCTGTAATAGGGAAGTCACGTTGAAATACAAAACACGTTTACACAAGCACCGAGCTTGGTTCATTGGTTGAAGTTCGTAACTGACGGTTACTTCGTAACTTCATATTTCATAGCGCAGTGGCCTTATCAAAGTTGGTGAACCACTTCCTGACACAACATGATTTATTTAAAAGCACATACACATTGACTATGAAAGCGTTGAGGTTTTCAGCCACAAAATTGAATGTTACAGAGGAGTTAGCGTTGCATATGAAAAAAGGCTAAGGTTGCCCTGTAGAGGATACTGTGGCGACCACTGCACACAGCCCGGCGCAGCCTCCCTCTCGTCACTGATTAGCCCAGCGTGACACGGCCACCTCCTGCAACACGCTTCCATCAAGGGACCGCACAACCACAGTTTCACCGGAGGCTTACGTCATCACTGGTGACTATAAAGTATGAGCTACCAAGCTGGCGAACATACTATCGTATTTGACTGAGCACAGTGCATACTTTTTGTCAGCGGAGGCCTACAAGGACTGTGACACTCAATATTCTTTCATAAGCTGTGCTTTATGGGTTAATACAACGTTCACAGACTGTCTGGGAAATTTTAGCGCACCTGCTCGAGCAGTTAACTTGTAATCGAATATTTTGCTGAAGAAGTGGGGCGCCTGAGGGTCTGGCAATTCTGGAGCACTACGAAGCTGGTGATGTTACCAGTTGATTGCTGTACAGCAAGAAAGTTAGCTGTGCATGAGCGTCTTCATTGCAGTGAACCATTTGGTTTCGTAGTCGGCTGCGTGTGCAATCTGGCTATTGATTAACTTTTCCAGCTTGCCTTTGAAATTCAACAATTTGCCGCTCCTGAACCATTGGTAAAAGACGATGACTCCACTAAATCGCGTGTACTACTTGTAAATGTCACGGCAATATGGCGGTTGCTGGGGGTGGGCAAAATTATTAGCACGCGACCTCTAGAGCTTATTTCGCAATGAAATGTTTTTGTACAGCCTACTCTTCATATACGTATAGGCATAGTAGACCTTGGACTTCTATATTTCGCTTAACACCACGAACCGTTGCCGAATTTTCGTATAGGTATAGGCAGAACAGACCCTTATGACCCACTCGAACACACCTTTATGTGTGTTCGAGTGCTTTAATTACTACCAGCTTGGCTGGCCAACTCTTCATTGTTATCAAGATGTAATGATTTACTCATTTTTGTATACATTATGACTTGCTTCTGGAATGTTATATCAGAGTGCGTTCGACACGGGCCGGATACATAATAAAGCGTCGGCAACTCTGCGGTAGCTATACATTTCAAAAGGCAGGCGCTGTACATTGATCGCAGACTGAAATGCGACAATGTATATAGGGCTGATTATTGCACGCCCAGTTTTCTTTGCACAGTCTTCAGTAAGTGCCATATGTGCGTAATTTCAACATGAACACTTTCGGCTTTGGCCACGCTATATGTGGCGGCTCATCGTAGGTCGTTTGGTGTTCTTAATCTGTCGTGCACGGTTGATTTTGCTCGCGTACGTCAAGTTTCTTGTATCCTTCGGAGAACAGGTGTGGTAAACCATCTTCCGGTCACTCTCCGGCAGCACTCAGCGACGACAGAGAAGTTGGCAGGGTTACATGGGCGATCTCCGTCACCTGCTTTGCACTCTCCATAGTTCTGTGTTCACACCATCGTGCATCGTAGTTTTCCCTGAGCACAGTGCCGTCTTTCCTGGCATTCATGTCTCACGTGCTGTGCGCTTTGGATGTATTAAACACCTCTAGCGCTGCCCACGTTCATGGGCACCGGACGGAGGATCGCTGTTATGTCAGGGTTGCTTCCAGCATGGCTTGGCCTTGTACGTGAGCGCTGACAATGCCTGTTCCGGTCAGATTAGTAGTGACATGAGGCGCTTTTTTAAAACGATTGCGCATAATTGTCATTACACTGGAAGTTTTGATATCGAGCTTCTATCCGTGATCACTACACGAGCGTGAAGTTGCGCTTTGGAAGAAACAGTTAATTGGTCTGTAAAGAATGACTGGATATTTTCATAGACAGGACTTAAAGTGACGAACGATCCATGTAATGGGCAATACTCTGCCATGATCCTAGATAGGTTCGTTGTAAGCACGTCGAATCTGCCATTGTGAGAAAAGCATCCAAGCGCAATACACAAGGCTTGAAAGAAAGTGCACGAACAGATAAAGTGCAGAACAGAGACAGGAAGTGCAGATGGTATACGTTGTTTGCTGAATGCCCGTATATGTTACAAACTTTCATTTTTGCACCATTTTGGTTTCATACCTAGTCTGAGAGTTGGTAATAAGTGGAGTATCTTTGCAATGTATTAACACTGCGCTCTACTTCTTGCTGATATTGCATGATACTTTTTTGCAAGTTAGATGATCATGTCGACAAAACCTTCTCTGCCGTGAGCAGGGATAAGAACACAGACGCGCGCTCGAGCCCCCCTTTCTCATCCCAAATCCTGGTCACGTAAGAGGGGGTGGTGCAAAGTACGCTCATAAACTGACTTAATACGACAGGTGGGTGGTGGGATGAACCTTCGCTTCCTCTCAAGGGGAACGCTACGCACTGCTATGAATAGGAATAAAAGTTTATCTCGTACTTGTGCAATACGCGTGGTGTTCGAAACATATTAAAACCATGCTTGGAAACTGAAACGTTTTTGGCGGTTACGGAAGCTCAGAACTAACATACACCATAGCAGCCTTGAACGCTTCGCACCACCCGCACGGGCCACGTACGCAACTGATGGAGTCACATCGCTGTCCACCTATAAATTCATCTCACGGCCTCGTAAGATTTCATCCAACTCGGCGCTGTCGCCGGATCGCGGCATGTGGCCGTCTCAGAATACCGTCCTGGGCAAGATATCCGACGGGGGAGAGCCTGATCTTGCTGCATTTCTTGATAAGTGTTCTTTACTTCACTGCTTGACGTTACAGGTGGTCCAAAAGTAAAACGGAGGGTGTGTGCTGTGGCAATACTGCGTAACACTGTGTGCAGACGTGCTTGTTGCGGGAGTATATCACACGCTGTATAGATGACGAGAGTGCGTCGGTATATCTGCTATCCCGGTATTGGGTCGCAAGCAAAAGTACATGCATTCATCAGCCCTAAATTCTCGGATTTCGATCCATGAGTACTGTGCAGGGTTTTTTCGCTTGAGTCGCATATATAGCTATTGTATAACATGTGGGCACTTTATTACACAGCCGGCCCTTTGCCGAACGTACACCAATCGAAACACATTCAGAAGGATCGCAGCTATATAGTTTGACCTTATCGCTGGCTCGAGGGGAGCCGCGCGGCTACCATCACTGTTCGCCAGGGTGAAACTGATGGCGATGCAGGAAGCGCACTGCTCGGAAGATTTCTGCAAGAGGCGTGCAAGCACATACATAAAGCACCCAAAGCGTCCCTGACTGGTTATGAATGCTGGCAGCGCGGCTTCGCTCAAGCCGGCTGTAAGGCGAGAATGACATTATTAGGATACGTAAACCCCAGGTGCTGGCACCCTCTCGCAATCTACTGCACGTCTGCTGGTGAACTAAAGTGGCAGCAGTTTTGCTTAGTTTTGCCATAGCTCGCATGCTCTGTTTTACTTTTGGGGCACCTTTATGTGTGTCAATAGCTTCAATTACTACCAGCTTGGCTGGCCGACTCTTGCATCTTATATGAAGACGTAAAGATTTACTCATTTTTGTATAAATTATGACTGCTTATGGAATGTTTTATCAGAGTGCACTCGACACAGGCTAGCTGCATAATAAAGCGTTGGCAAATCTGCGGTAGCTATACATTTCAAAATGCAGGCGCTGTACATTGATCATGGACTGAAATGTGACATTGTATATAGGGCTGAATCATTGCACGCCTACATTTACTTGCACAGTCTTCCAGCAAGTGCCATATGCGCGTAATTCAACCTGAACACTTTCGGATTGGCCACGCTATATATAGCGGCTCATCGTATGTTGTTTGTTGTTCTTAATCTGTCGTGCACGGTTGATTTTGCTCACGTACGTCAAGTTTCTTCGTATCCTTCGGAGAACAGGTGTGGTAAACCATCTTCCGGTCACTCTCCGGCAGCACTCAGCGACGGCAGAGAAGTTGGCATGGTTACATGGGCGATCTCCGTCACCTGTTTTGCACTCTCCATAGTTCTGTGTTCACACCATCGTGCATCGTAGTTCTCCTTGAGCACAGTCACCGTCTTTCCTGGCATTCATCTCTCACGTGCTGTGCGCTTTGGATGAATTAAACACCTCTAGCGCTGCCCACATTCAATGGCACCGGAACGCAGGATCGCAGTTATGTCCAGGGTTGCTTCTAGCATGGCTTGGCCTTGTACGTGAGCGCTGACAATACCTGTTCTGGTCAGATTAGTAGTGACATGATGCGCGCTTTTTTAAAATGATTGCGCATAAGTGTCGTTACACTGGAAGTTTTGATATCGAGCTTCTATCCGTGATCACTACACGAGCGTGAAGTTGCGCTTTGGAAGAAACAGTTAATTGGTCTGTAAAAAATGACTGGATATTTTCATAGACAGGACTTAAAGTGACGAACGATCCATGTAATGAGCAATACTCTGCGATGATCCTAGACAGGTTCGTTGTAAGCACGTCAAATCTGCCATTGTGCAAAAAGCATTCAAGCGCAATACACAAGACTTGAAAGAAAGTGCACGAACAAATAAAGTGCAGAACAGAGAAGGGAAGTGCAGATGGTATACGTTGTTTGCTGAATGCCTGTATATGTTACAAACTTTCATTTTTGCACCATTTTGGTTTCATACTGAGTCCGAGAGTTGGTAATAAGTATAGTATCTTTGCAATGTATTGGCACTGCACTCTTTACTTCTTGCTGATATTGCATGATACTTTTTTGCAAGTTAGATGATCATGTCGACAAAACCTTCTGTGCCGTGAGACAGCTAGTGTGAGACAGCTAAATGTAAGCTTCATTATGAAGTCTTTAGAATCTCGTCCCGAAAAAACTGTGCTGTACTCTTCGTTTCTGCAACCTGCCTTCGCTGCGCAGCATATTCCTTTCAGTGACACGCTTACATTCATATTAACTAAGCGAGGGGGAAAATCCTCTTATGAGCGAGCCTGGAGACGCCGCGGGAGGCCACTGCGCGCCTGCACAGGATGGCGCATCCATATACATGAGCCGACGAGAGTAGACCATCTGAAATCTTTAGCGCACTCGCACAGCGTCTTGTCCCGTCTAGAAGAAGCGGTTATAACTTCACTAGCTTGCACTCGCTGTCGCAAGATATAATGCATGCGCGTTTTTTTTCGTTCGTGCACATGTGTTCTTGTTATCTTTGGGTGATAAAAACGTTCATAATGAAAGCAGAACAAGGCCTACACTTCCAACGAGATTGGTTAGGGTCGGCGAAACCAATTGGTGCAGTAAGCGACTTCCATCTTGAAAAAAGCTCTTAGCATATTTTTTTTTGCTTTTTTTCGTATGACAGTTCGCGGCTTGTAACTTTTAAACTCGAAAATGCTGTAGACCCATGTGCTCAAATTGGGGTGCAAGTTAAAGAAACTTAGCTGGTCAAAATTGGTGGTGCCCTCCACTACGGCGTCTCTCATAATCATATGGTGGTTCTGGGACGTTGAACGGGAGATAATAATCAACTTTGAAACTAAAATTAAAAACTTCCCTATAAACTAATGATCTAGACACTAATTAAGCTCATAAATGATGGGATAGGACATATGTGGAAATTTTATACAATGTATCTAGTGTGAACTGACCTTATATGTGGAAATTGTGTGCATATGTATATATATTAGGCGAATATGAACTGTCATGCGAAGCTAACTGACCATGTGTGTCGAACATATGAACCTATTAACTGTGTGTGAACTGACCTGTGAGGTTTCGTTAATGTGTACTTTCAGACCGTATGTGTACAGACTCGAGTTTTGTGCCCCTATTGTTGGTCTTACGGCATATCATGCCTACTAACAGTAAAAGGTTAGATGTTGCCATAATATTGGCACAAAGCTCTCCTATTTCATGATTTTATTGAAAAAAATGTTTACCTAGCAAGATTTCGCTAATGCCTGCTTCTCATTGTATGGCCTTGTTGCTCAATAATGACGCGCCTGCCTTGAGAAACTCACGACTTTCCCGCGGTGCCCCACTGCAAGCGTTGCTTGTTTGTTATAGAAGCTTGGTGGGTTTCTCCACTTTCGTCGCTTCGTGCAGGCTATTAAAGCTATGTCTTTGGGTGAGGCCGCCACGTGACGCATTATCGGACATCGAAACCAGCTGCCCTAAAACTCTTTTCGCTACGAGAAACATCCCTTTATCCGGCCTTCTTTATAGCTCGTTTTCCCTTCAACTGGCCGACTACTGGCGCTTGCCTTATCTATACTACAGGCGCGACGACAAGCTTCTTCGCTTCGATCGTAAGCAAGCAAGAAAAGGCGGGTAATGGCATCGGGCTCATCTTGGGGAACGTCACCGCGGGCGGATCGCCGATGTGGCGCTCGCGACTGCTGGCGCTGATTGATCTTGAGATGGGCGCGAGAGTTGTTTCCTACAAGATGCGACAACGGCGAAAGGGGTTCCCGAGGCGGTGAATAAATCGCTCGTCGCGAGTGGTTCTGACGGGGCCGCGTAATTAAAGCGAAGGCCGCAGGAACGGCCGCTTAGTGAAGCCCTTCGATGGGATGTCAGTTCACCGAACACGCTTTTCACCCGGTTCTTTATTTTTGTCATCCTGATAGACGCTGAGTCCAGTTTCTATATGCGCGCTTTGTCTTTTGCTTCAATAACGCGCGTGACATTTTCCCCAACTTTCGTTCGCCGATGCGATTGCGCGAGCATAGCGGCGTTCTAGAATGTGTCTACATAGGGTCGATTGCCTGACCCCACCCGGCTTCGCCTCTTTAAACAACTGCTTTAGAATACCGTCTTTAGAAATTCGATGTGCTTTCGAGCTACGCGTCGTGCGTCGGGGTGGAGCAGTTGTTATGGTGCTTAGCAGCTGACATGAAGGTAGCGAGTGCGATTCCGGCCTAGGCAGCCACATTTCAATGCAGGTGAAATTGCGAATTCTCTGTCCGGTGCGGCGTCAGTGTACCCTAGAGAATACGAAATAGCCGAAATTTGCTTAGCCCTTCCTCTAGGGCGTCTCTTATAATCACATTGTAGTTCTGGGACAAAAAACTCAAATATTGTGCTATTAAGCGGCGCGTCATGATGTTGACAACACAAAATAATCGACAAAAAGCTACAAAATCGCGCGTATGCATGAGAAATGATTCAGTACAGAAACACTTTGCTTCTCGCACTCTCCCATATTGACTACAAACTTCAATCAGCGTCTGACACAAGCTATTACGTGCATTGAGGAAAATTTGTACGGCCACTCACCAAGGTAATTCGCAACCGTTATATAGGTTCTAGATCCAGAATCATGCTTGACGGGACCTGCAATCTATACGTGCAACAGGCTGCATAGTATCGTTTTATGACATCATTCATTTACTGACAACTTCTTGTCAGCTGTCACAGGTGTGAGTTTGGGGCCGCATTCACATTTTTACACAGTTTCAGCTGCCAAATATGTCATCATCATCATCATCATCGTGACTACGCCAACTGTAAGGCGTAGTCATCATGATGACCTCTACCATGATCCGCCAATCGACCAGGTCGTGTGCTTTCTGCAGCCACGTTATACCTGCGAACGATTGTTTTAAGTTCAGTTTCTTTCCGCGGGCGATCAGTGAGTGGAACAGGCTGCCGAATTTCACTGTCTTATCAGAATGTGTACCTCCTTTCTTGAAGGGCCTAAAGGATGTCGTGTATAAAGACGTATAGTTTATATTTTGCTTATTCTATGTCCTCAAGAGCAGAGTGCTTTGGCTATTTCTTGTCATTCATTGTCATGTATAATAGAAGTTGTGTAGGGAGTGCCTGTTTTTCTGTGTGTATATTGTTTTTTTCCACCCCTGTTATAGCCCAAATAGGGCTGACAGTATAATAAATGAAAATGAAATGAATGAATGAAACGTTCTATTCTCTTCGGCCCCGTTTAACTTTCTCCCCTTCGTGCGTTTGCCCTCTCTGGAAAAACAGTCACTTCCCCTACTAACCAGTGGTTATCCTGCCTACTTGTTACGTCTCTGGCCCATGTCCATGTCTTCTTCTTGATTTCTACTATATGATATTCTTAACCCCGATTTGTTCCCTGAGCCACTCGGCTCTCTTCTTGTCTCCTAAGGTTACAGCAACTAGTTTGCTTTCCATCGCTTTTGCGTCGTCCTCAATTTCAGCCTAACACCCTTTGTAAGCCCCCACGTTTCTGCTCCGTAGGTATATACTGGCAAGAAGCAGCTGTTATATACCAACTCCTTCGGGGGTTAGTGGCAGATTACCATTATGTATACATATAGTAGTGGTTTAAAAGAGCTGCCGACTCTATGCCGCGTAACATGAATTTTAAACTTGAGACAACACTTAACATTTACGCTGTCGAGGGTGCATTCTTGTCCCATCGGTACCTCTACTATATCTGTAGCAATACCAAAAACGAACAAATTGTTTTTTCGAAACAATACGACAGGTATGACATCCTGGTAGGCATGAAAAGATCTGATAGAACAATTTAGTGGCGACAGCTCGAACAATTTACTTGTTGAATTTCTCGTTTTGTCTACAGTAGCAATAAACAATTTTTACTTGAAAACATATTCAGTGAAACGTATCAACCTGGTTAGCACGTACAGTTCGATTTTGGCATTAATACGAACGTTTTTGTGACGAGAATACAAAAAACACCTATATTGGCAGTTAAGCGTGTCAAAACTACGCTATGCATATGAGGCACGTGGTATAGGGGAAGGCTCCAGAAATTACAACTTTCTGGCATTCTTTAGCATTCGAATATATTGCAATGCACGTGGTCCTTTAGCATTTTGCCCCTATTGAACCGCGGTGACTGCGGTCAGAATTGAAACTGGTACTTTCGCGTCAGCAGCTATGAATTGTAACCGTTACAACACTGCGGAGTACGACTGGACACCCCTTGTGGAATTCCCCACACTGGTCCCACAAGAAGAGAAATGGCATGCGAGCGAGCATGTGAGCTCCTTTGAAGAGGACGATGGGAAACTATTTTTTAAGTGTGAATATACTTTATAAGCGACCCCAAACCATCCACCGCCGTCGGCGGCGTCCGCAGTCTTCTCTCTATCTTTAAAAGAAAGAGTACTTGGCGGGCCGCAGCGCGACGCTCTACCGAATAAGCCACGGACGCGACGCTGATATCGGTGTCAGTAACGCGCCTTATACCCCCTCCCCCTTCGCTCGCTCCTCCGCTCTCTTCGCTCGCTGCAGCTGCGCGCGCACCCCTCTCTCTCGCGCGCCCGCCTTCTCTCTCAGTCTCCCGTCGAGAGCGGGTCGTGCGATGGATGTCCTGGAGGCAACGCTACCATGAACAACGAATGCAGTACAACCGAATGCCAGCACTGCACCCGTCGTTGGAGGTGACGGTACCGCGGTGGTTTCGCCGACGTTGGAAGACAAGGCGGCGCTGCGAAGGGCTCGTGAAACCGAACGTAAGCGGGCGAAGCGTGCAGCGGATGCCGAACTGCGTGCTCGCGAGGGCCGAGTGCAGCGGGCGAAGCGTGCAGCGGATGCCGAACTGCGCGCTCGCCCGCTTGAAACCATTACACCATAAAGGCACCATAGTGTGATTAATAAATATAATAGTGCGAATTAATAAATACCCCTCATAGCATCACCCCGTGTATTCGCACTTAACCATGTTCACCCTCGAGGAAATGCTTGGGAGTTTTTTTTTTTACGTTCTGAAGTCATCCGCAAGCTAATAAATGTTGGTTTGAGTTCTCGAAGCCAGGTCGGCTGTTCAGTTGACCATATTTAGTGCCGTTAAAGTCGGGAGGCGACAGCCGGCAGCTACCATCCAGAGGCATCGTGGGTGTCTACCGACTGGAAAAGCCACGAACCACGGACGCCTATACGGAACAGGTAAACACCATGGATAAGCTCAAGACAAAGAGGACCGTGCGAAAGGCTCGAAACACCACGCTCATTTAAGAGGCAAGTGTCATACTTTAGGATGATGACACGACATTGCAACAAATAGAATCAATTTATATCAGACCTAAGAATAACAATGACGAGCTGAAAAACAGAAACGAAGAGATGGAAAGCTACATAATTGACGAGGCCTTCAAAGTGGCGCTACCTCCATCGAATATGAGAATAACGCAAGCCCCATATTAGACGAACTTCAAAGGAATCTTCGACAGCGCAGCAATACATTTGTGGTTTCACCACTCGTTGAAGCCCATGACGTGCAGCTGGTTAGGAGACCTACTGAATGGCTAAGAGCCAAGTTGCCAAATTTGACAATTATTGTATTCGTAAGAGACTTGTGCAAGTGGAGCGCATTCTGGGAGCGATTGGATCAGATCTCAAACCTGAAAGGAAACCTCATCTTGACTGGAAAAATCTGAGGCTGTTCTTGAAAGGCAACACGCCAGCAGCATAGCAGGGCTTCGTACCACTGAAAAATATCATTAAGACACATTAGCAATCATGATGAAGACACATTAGCAAGATAAAACAACAAGACGGCGTTGTTACAACGAGAACCATACAAAGAGTGTACCCACTAGAACTATAGGCGCGAGACCATGCACTGAGTGGCCGGCAATGTTGACTTTCCCGCGCTCCTCCCACAAGACGAAGACAACTGCATGCCAGTGAGCTTGTGAGCTCCTTCGAAGAAGTCGTCGAGGAACCTTTTTTTACGTTCTAAGCTCATTCGGATTCTATTATTTGTCTATATGATTTCTCGAGCCCATGTCGACTGTTCAGTTGGCTTCGTATTTTGTACCCCTTATGCACCCCATAGAGGGTGGCTGGAGTGAGACGCTGTGCGGACGTGTTTCGCATGAGCTCCGGCCCGGTGACCGACTATCGGCGGACGCGCTTTTTTCTGGACTTGCTGTCAGTGGGCTCGTCTGCAGGAGGTTGCCCTGTACCTACGGACACCACTCGTTTAGGCAAGTTTGTCCCCGTTTTTGGAGTTTCCGAGATTTTCCTGTCAACCCCGCGGTGGCAAGGCTAGGCCTATCTCCTAGGCCAAGCCTGGCCTGGGCCGCGTCGCCCGGCGTCTGACTTGCGCCCGGTGACCGTGGGTCTTGTTGGGCTGAAGATGGAGTACTACGTCGAAGGGGAGACTATAACACCCGAAGATTTTGAAGCGGGAGAGTGGGCTCCAGTGCTGAAGGCACAGGACCGATTTAAGAAGACTCGGCATGGCGACAACGCCAAGAGTAAGCCTTGCGAGACGCAGGCCGGCAGCGACGGGCGCAAGACGCACGGAGCGCAGCAAGTCAAGCGGGGGAAAGCGCTGGTATGGAAGAAACGCGGACCGTTTCTCAAGTTGCCAGCCACGGATTTCAAGATTGTGTACAGGCCCCAGAACTGGGACTTGAGTGTTGTGACAGCGAGAGAACTCGGATGTGCACTGAGAGCAGCAGCGCGTCTAACGAGTGCGATTGCCGCGGAAGAAGACATGGTGCGGGTTAATGGCACAAACAACACGTTGACGGTGAGCACACCGTGCATAAATCGCAGTGGGGCATATGCGACTGTGAAGACGCTCAAGCTGGGTGATCGTGACCTGCCGGTTTCGGCGTTCGTGGCGCCGTTGGAGAACTCCGTGCGGGGAGTGATTTATAATGCTTATGATGGATGCCCAGTGGAAGAAGTTCGGGTGGGATTCCTGAAGAAGAATGAAGGCATAGACATTCTGGACGCGAGACCTCTGGGAAAGTCAAAGGCGATTCAGATTACGTTCGGGGGAAAACGCATACCCCGGCAGATTACTTACTGGAACTGTCTGTACGCTGTGATCCCGTACAGAAATTTAGTCGAGACCTGCTTCAACTGCAGACGAGTTGGACATCGAGCGGACGTTTGCTATCGTCCGAAGAGCAACCTATGTCACCGTTGCGGGAAGGACCATCCTGCCCCGCCAGAAGGAGAGCCACCTACGTGCACGCCGGTCTGCATCGTGTGCCATGGTGCGCATCACACAGGGAGCCGGAACTGCAAGTTTCGCCTGGCTCGCAAGCCACCGACATGCCGGCAGCAGAGCATCGAAAGAGAGAGCGAAGCTGGCAACGATAAGCGTTCCTCGAGGGCCACGGAGCGGTCACCGAGGGGTAAAGAAGGCAGAAGCAAAAGCAGGGACCGGTCGAGTTCCTTCCCGCCATTGCCAGGGCGCGGGGGCGGCCAAGATGGTGGACGAGCATCCAGTACCAACAGCTGCGCACGCGACACCAACAAAAAGGTGAGCTTGTCAAGCACGGCCTCCCAGAACGAAACCGCTCGAGAGAGGGAGTTAGCAGCGCTGGTTCAGCGACAGGGAGACTTGATTAAACGAATGGAAAACAGAATTGCAGAGATGGAACGCGCACTTAGAAACGACCAACGGCAGGGGACACAGGCACCAGCAGTGCAAGGCCTACAGAAAGCGACGCAAGAGGCGTCTGCTCGCGTACAGGAGAGTGCAGCTATGGAAGTGGAGAATCGGGGGACAGTGAAGAGACCACTGTCGGGGGATGAGGTAGCTAACGCAAAACGATTAGCCGAAACGTCACCAGTAGACATGCCACAGCCTGTTTTTAAGGTCATTAGTCTTAAGTCGGATGTAACAACACTTGCGGATAAAGTAGGCAAACAAGAGAAAAGACAGGATAGGTTGGAGGCTCGAGTCGAAAAGATCGAAGCCAGATTAGACACAATAGAGGAGCGTCTCGGCATGCTCTCCACTGAATTTAAGGATTGCCAAACCCAAGTCATGGGCATGTTTCAGCAGCTTCATACTCTATTGGAGGCAAGACTGCCTCCCGTGGGTGGCCAAGTGCCATTAGTCAACCTGGTGCCTCATCATGGCGCCTCGCCAGCAAATTGAGGTTTGGCAGTGGAACTGCAGGGGCTTTCGTCAAAAGCGGGGTAACCTGCAGTTGCACGTACAAAATCTGGACAGTAAACCAGACATAATAGCCTTACAGGAGGCTAGTGGTTCCGTAAAATTACCTGGATTTAAGGCATTTACAGCGCCAGGAACTGATTCAAGGGGCGTATCACGCGTCTTCACAGCCGTGCTAGTCCATCGCAACATCACTGCCATTCAGCATTCCGTAGATAGCAGCAGGGAAGACTATGTCTTGCTTGAGATTTTGCCTAAACGAAAGTATGAGAAGAGTCTGTTTTTACTTAATGTGTATAGTTCTCCAAAAGATAAAGTTTTGGGCTTGCCACAACTCCTGATTCAAACTCAATGGTTAGCAGCTCGCGCTCCGCTTATAGTGGTAGGAGATTTCAATGCGCCTCACCCGGAGTGGGGTTATATTCGAGCCAGCCCAAAGGGCAATCGGCTTTGGCAAGTTGCCCGGGATCTGCGATGGACGCTGTTAAACAATCCACAAGATCATACGGGGATAGGCAACAGCATAAGCATGGATACCTCCCCAGACCTTACGTTTTTTAGAGGCATCAGTAATGCAAAGTGGATTAACACGGGACAAGCGCTAGGAAGTGATCACTATATCCTTTCCACGACGTTTAGCGCTGCGAAGCATAAAGACAAAGTGAGGGGGCATAGAATTACAGATTGGGACAGATTTAGGAAAAACAGAGCAGACACTGTAAACGGGAAAATTAATGACCTGGATGCATGGGTACAGGCGCTCAAGGAGGATGTAAGTAATACCACGGTAGAAATGCCAGTCGAGCAGGAGGAGTTTACCGCTGACTCGAGACTATTACACATGTGGGAAGCGCACGCGAGTCTCTTGAGAAGGTGGAAGAAGCAAAAACATAATGGCGTCCTTCGCAGAAGGATTGCCAAGTTAGAACGTAAAATCGAAAATTATACAATTGAGTTGCAAGCCAAGCAGTGGGGCCAGATTTGTGATCGCATGAATGGACAGTTTGGATGCAAAAAGACATGGCAGCTGTTAAGGCATCTTTTGGATCCGGCAGCAACAAAATCGGCGCAACGGGGGCAAATGACTCGGTTAATGCATCAATATGAAGGCACAATTGGAGAGTTTATACAGGAACTCCGGAATCGGTACATAACTGATGGAGTAGACGCATGCTTACCACACTACTCGGGGTTGGGAAACTCAGACCTAGATGAAGAGTTCACAATTGCGGAGGTGGAGTTTGCCATGGGGCAGCTGCGTACTACGTCTGCCGCAGGTCCGGATGGAGTTACTAATAAAATGCTGAGAAACCTGGACTTCAAATCGGTTGGGGCGATCACTGACTTGATAAATGAGTATTGGGTGGCCGGAGAGATCCCAGCACAATGGAAGCATGCTAGGATTATATTTATTCCGAAGCCAGGCAAGAAACTCTGCTTGGAAAACCTGCGCCCCATATCACTGACATCATGCGTGGGCAAATTGATGGAGCACGTGGTTCTCAACAGGCTTCAGAATAATGCAGAGGACAAGGCCATCTTTCCCCCAACTATGATAGGTTTCAGGGCCAATTTGTCCACACAGGATGTCATGATACAGTTAAAACATGATGTAGTCAATCCCGGGCATGGCACGGGCACCAAAGCTGTATTGGGGCTTGACCTGAATAAAGCTTTCGACAATGTTTCGCATGAGGCAATATTGAATAACCTATCAGAAATTGGCCCAGGGGTCAGGACATTTCGCTACATCAGATCAATCTTGGAGGGCCGAACCACAGAAATTTCAATAGGAGATATCAAATCGGACTCATTCGCGTTGGGAGGCAAAGGGACGCCGCAGGGTTCAGTTTTGTCACCGTTCCTGTTTAACATCGCCTTAATTAAAATACCGCCGAGGCTGGAGGAGATACCGGGACTCAAACACACATTTTATGCAGATGATATTACTCTATGGGTAACCAGGGGTAGTGACGCGCATCTGGAAGAAACACTGCAACAGGCAGTTAACATTGTCGAAGAGTTGGCAGGGGAGGCGGGACTTTCATGCTCTCAGCCAAAGTCCGAGCTCTTTGTGGTTCGGGACAAACCCAGAGGGCTACATGCAAGACACTATATTCCGCCACCGCCGTTAGAGGTAAAGGTAGGGGGTAGGCCGGTAGCTGAAGCTCAAACGATTAGAATTCTTGGCCTGTATCTGCAAACTAACAGGAAGAATAGGGTGGCCCTTGAAAAACTTAAGACCACGGTCAATGCTACTGTCAGGCTAATCAGAAGAATCGCTAACCGTAAGAGCGGGGTTAAAGAAAAAGAACTCTGTAAGCTGGTACAGGCGTTTGTGCTCAGCAGGATTACTTACGCGACACCTTATATGAAGTTGGATGCCGCAGAAAAAGGTAAGGTCGAGGCTATGATACGGCAAGCTTACAAGGCAGCGCTTGGGTTGCCTAACAACGCGCCTACAGAAAGGCTATTAAAACTAGGTGTACACAACACCCTGGATGAATTATGGTAGGCGCATCTGGTGATGCAGCACGCTAGGCTTTCGACAACCAAAGCGGGCAGGATTATATTGGAAAGGATTGGTATTGGAGCAGAGGCTCCCACTGGGGACACTAAAATTCAGGTGCGGCGGGAGTTACATAAGGCCCTGTACATAAAACCTTTGCCCAAAAATATGCATCCGATTCACCATACGCAGCGCAGGCAGGCAAGAGCCAGAGCTTTACACGTTGAGTACGGCGAGTACAAAGCGGCAGTCTATACAGATGTTGCGGAATATAAGGACAAAGACGCTTTTGTGATTGTGGTGGTGGACAGGCGGGGGCGCTTGATCGCTTCTGGATCGGTCAAAACCCGCTCCTCGGAAACTGCAGAGGAAGCGGCAATAGCGCTAGCTATAACTAATTCGCAGTCAGATTTGATTTTCAGTGATTCAAAGACAGCCATCCGAAATCTGGCGAGGGGCAGAATATCGGCGACCGCTGCACGATTTCTGCATAGGGCCACGGGACGAGAAATGAGAGAAATAGAAATTGTCTGGGTACCAGCACACTCTGGGAACCCTGGGAACGAGGCGGCTCACCTGAATGCTCGAGGTTTCGTCAGCCGGGTAGGTGAGCCGCCAGTTCCGGGGAGGTCAGCGAGAGATGGGCTGGTGTCCTTTCATGACATAACGAATCATTATAAACTAGAGCGGAGGTTTTATCCGCCCCCGCACAAGCGGTTGACTAAGGCACAGGAATGCGTCTGGAGAAAACTGCAGACGCGATCTTTTCCCAACCCTTACGTGTTGAACAAAATGTACCCGGAGGAGATTAAGCCGCAATGCAAATGGTGTCAGGCTGTGGCAACATATGATCACATACTTTGGGAATGTAGCATAGTGCCGCCGCCGGTGGATATTATGCGTGATCCCTCTCTTGAGCACTGGGAGGCCGTGTTGACCAGCTCGGACCCAGTCGTCCAGTTAAGGGTCGTGGAGTGGGCCACACAGGTCGCCGCCAACCATGGGTTGATGGCCATCTAACACGGAATCATCCTCAGTTGCTTTCTGACGAAATAAAGTTTTTCCATCCACCATTATGCACCCCATAAGACTCTCGGGTTGTTGATGCGAAAGGGAAATGTAATAGAATGAAGTCGCTCCGGATCGGAAACTAGATATTGAAATGTAGTCCAACATTGATCTAGTGACAGAGCAAAGTAGGAAGGATTCTGATTCTGATTCTTTATTTCAGCATTCACTTACAACAAATGCTAGGACAGGAGCAAAAAAAAAGCCGCTATCATAGCGGCTTGACGAAGGCCCCTGGCCCTGAAAGTAAGTAGAAGATTAGTAATGAAAAGTTGATGTAATTGACGCTATACGCGGATTGCTAGAGAAGGGTCAGTGGCCGACGATAAATCTGATCATCGCTGGAACACGTCTTCTGTACGTCAGTACAGAACCTTGCAGCGTTTGAAGTGGTGCTTGTCCAGGATCTCGATTGAACTTAACTATTCGCGTCTCTTAAACAATCACTAATCTTCCCGAACATCATTACGTGATCTGCGCCGAGCGTTGCTAACAGTTTTGATGGGTTGAAGCTGAACACATAAAAAAAGGCAGCATGTCCACGGGGTGAACGATGGAGAGTTGGGCGAAGCATCCATCCATCCATTCGTTCTTGCTTCTGTCCGTCTTTGCGTCCGTCTGTGTAACCGTCCGTGCGTCCATCCGCCTGTTCGTGCGTGCGTATGTTCTTGCATCCGTCCCTGCATTCGTCCATGCATACGCCCCTGCGTTCGTCCATGCGACCGTCCGTCCGTGCTGCCATCCGTGCGCCCGTCCATGCATCCGTCTGTGTGTCCATTCGTCCATCTAGTCAACACTCCATGTACCATCGTCTCCCATCATTTCATCATATATTCCACATATAGAAGCACCGCCATCCAACGGACATTCCATGTACTAAACGAGACATGACACACGCACACTTTCTTGCGGCTTGCGCTTCGTGTCTACTTCTCACCTTTAACCACCTCAAGTTCATGGTATATACTAGTTCACTGTAATCATGGCACTGCGGCCCAATGCTCGCTAAACCTGCCTAAAACCAAAGAGGTTACGCCCAGCGAGTATAACATCCCTGTGTCCATCCATGCGTCCATCCGTCCCTGCAGCCATCCATGCGTCCGTCCATGCATCCGTCTGTGTGTCCATTCGTCCATCTAGTCAACACTCCAAGTACCATCGTCTCCCATCATTTCATCATATATTCCACATATAGAAGCACCGCCATCCAACGGACATTCCATGTACTAAACGAGACATGACACACGCACACTTTCTTGCGGCTTGCGCTTCGTGTCTACTTCTCACCTTTAACCACCTCGAGTTCATGGTATATACCAGTTCACTGTATTCATGGCACTGCGGCCCAACGCTCGCTAAACCTTTCTAAAACCAAGGAGGGTACGCCCAGCGAGTATAACGTAGCAACCCTTTCTTGTCAGATAGTGCTCAATGTACATGCCCATGTCAGCTAATGGGGAATGAGAGACACGAGAGTTCGGCTTTTAGTAACGCGCACGCTACAAATTTTTTATTGTTCAACAACGCACAGGAGAGATCTCCGAGTGGCACCACCTTGCAGGTGAAAGCGTAAGACCTGTTACGCACTACTACGAGGGACGAACGGGTGCCGCTTAGAGGAGCTTCGCCCCTAAAAGAAAGCAATAAACATGGGTGGTGTCGCGTACGCTTAACATCACCTGTCTGGAACAGTTCCACGTATCGGAATGATAGGACAAACCCTCCACCGAAACCATGATGAATGATTTGCTTCACTTGAGTTTACCAGCTCCTCTAAAATTCCGTAACTAAAGTTATGTGCTGTCTGCAGTGGTTATGTACTGCTTACGATGATAGGCAGCTGACCCCAATGTCGCTGATTCGATCCCAGCTTAGGCGGTCGCATTTCGATGGTGACTTAATGGGGCAGGCCTCTGTGCTGTGTGATATCAGCATGCGGTAAAAATAAATGTCAGAAATATGTGGATCTCTTCACTATGACATTCTTGATAAATATATGGTGGTTTTGGGACGCAAAACTATACATTTTATTATAATTTTTATCATACAATGCAGTGTGCTGTGAACTGTTGATTTATTATTATATAAAAAAGACGTGCGCACAACAGGCCATTTTTTGTTTATTATGCACCCCACCTCATTGCGGTTTCGACTGGGTCTTGCTGGTTTCTTGTTATCGACGTTCATGTACTGTTGCACTTTGAAACAATAAAAAATGAAGCAGCTTGGCGACATTGTGTTTCGCTGTGACCATCGTGTTCTTTATAGGGGAGAAGCTCCTTAGACGAAGGGTCGTTCCTTCCTGTGTTGTAGTAGTAGTAGCGTGTAGCCACCTCTACCTTATGAATTACTCAATAGATGGCGTTGTGTGTAGATGTCCTTGTGAATATTATAACTAAATAGCGTTAGTGGTTTTCACAGCATATCTATGTAGTGAATGATAATGAGGGGGGCGCCGCGTTCGCCCATTTTCCCGTCCATTCATCCATCATTGCTTTCGGGCTTCTGTCTGTCCGTGCGGTCGTGAGTCCGTCTGACTGCCCATGCTTCCGTCCATCTGTCCATGTGCCCGTCCATGCGTCCGTGCTTTTGTCCATCAGTTCATCCGTCATTCTGCTCGTCCATGCTTCTGTCCTTCCGTGAGTCCGTCCATATGTCTAACCAACCGTGCCTCCGTCCGTAAGTCCGTCCACCCATCAGTCCATCTGTCCGTCCGTCTATCCATCCATGCTTCCACCCATCCTTTCGCCGTGCTTCGGTCCATCCGCCCGTTCGTGCTTCCGCTTGTGCGCCCATTCAAGTTTCCGCCCATCCGTGCTTCTGTGGGCCACGGACTGACGCACGGACAGATCTACTGACACACAAGCGGATGAACACACGGACTGACAGACGGATGCTTCGCCCTACTTATCATGATTCTCTGCGTGGATATTCTGTGAATTTTGTCTGTTTTTAGTGACAATGTTAGAGTTGATTATACCACTATGCTAAAAATTTTGATGGATCCGTAAACTTCGCAGGAAGCAGCTGGATTGTATTCATTATTTAAATTTTGGATTGACAAAGATGACTTTTGCAAGACGGCCAGGGTGGTTTTTTTACTGTCTGCGTGCAATAAGTACATTGTGAATAACGCACGGAGTTTCACTACTATTATAGAAAAGATGTCTTTCCGACGAATGAATCTTTCAAATGAAAACTATTTTTAGAAACGCTTTGTAATGAGATACTTCGTCATACATGCCAATAAAAGCTTCGTCACGAAAAACACTGTACGCATGACTGTAATTTGTGTATGACTCCCGTGCTGCTTACATTTGTATGCTTGCAGCCTATTACTTTGCAGTAAGTTTGTTTGCTGCACGTTATTTGAGCAAACAGGTTTCAAGTCGAGATATTCGAGGTTTCGGAGCCTTCGCGATCTTTTATTGAGAGGCGTAGCAAGGAACATATTCAACGCTGACGTACAGATTGAAGAACCCGTGACACCATACCCACACTTGCCTCAAACAACAACATATATGTAGAACCCTTTATGTATGCTCACGGAGATTTTAAGCATGGCCTGATGCGAAAGCTTCTTTGTCTGATGCCAACAGGGGAGACCCGCTCAAGTTTGCCTGCCGACGCCAGCGCTTGCCTTTCTCCTGCCAGAGAAAGCACGCAATAGTAGCTTGTTACGACCCTTCCACTCCCTTTGGCTTTCACGCATTTGCGAAGCGCGCGCTGCACGTGAAACGTCCCTCGTTCCGCGATGTCACCCAAACAGAAAAGGGGGAACTATTGCTGCCTCGTCAACTGTCACAATAACCATGCAAACACGAAGGGGTGGACTCCACCAGTGAATTTCTACTGGTTACCAAACCGATGGTACGAAACAAGGAGACAATAGGAATGGATTAAATCAGTGCGCCAAAAAAAGTAAAAAACATTTTTTAATTGAAATTAGCACGCGCACAATGCATTCATCATAACAGGTGTTAATTCCTGCGTCACCGTTTCTCTTATCTATCGAGTTACTTGGAGATGCGCGTCCCCATTTTAAAAGTATAAATTACCATAATACTTTCAACTTTCGTATTTAGAGCAATGTTAAAAAATTGCGAAGAAATGTGTTTATGCTGCTACTATTATCGGATATTGTAGAGGACGTAGTAGTTGAAGCTGTGTACACATGTGGTATTGGTGATGTGTGGTTATACATTTTTTATATCTACGCAACGCCGACGTAAGCGTGTGGTTGCCAAAATCTTGCACAATTATTTGTAGCAGACATTGTGTGGGAAACTGCAAAAACGACTCAAGTCTGCACCCGTCTTATGTGCTGACAGTGTTTCCAGTGGCTTACAAGAACCGGGCAACTCACGCAGAAATGGCACAGAGGTAGGATAGGCAGTGAACCACATAACTATCTGTGCATTTTAAAGCATTTTCTGAGGACTGTTGATATCTGATTTCAAGCTCAGCGAGGATTCGTTCCGCGTATGTGCAATTATCAAGTAAAGCTAAAATAGATGGGTTTTGAACAAACATGATGACACTTTCACACCAACACATTTTAAGGGTAAGATTGAAACGCGGTTAGTAACAAGCACATTGCTTTTTTGATAGTTTTCATACAAAGTAAAAGTGATTCAAGCAACAGACAACACAAAATGTTTAATCAATAAGCTTTCATACGTAGCTATCTCCGTGATGTTCTCGTATAAAATATTTCTGTGCGCACAGATGGACACACTTGCTAGTTCTTTAATGGGGCATTTTGCCATCGTACATGTTTTCTAAGAGTTTGATTTCATAAGCAGTACTTGTTTCATTTTGTGAATGGAAGCGTTACTAACAGGATCACGGAAAACCCTTAAACGTATACTCATTTTCAGACTTCTTGTACATTTTATACTTGAAGATGATAAAAAATTATTATCTGGCGCACTAAAGATATGCTCAATGTTGATCACCGTACAATATTCGAATAAAAAAAAACTCCAACGTATGAACGTTGTTGTGAACGGCACGATCTAATCTCTGCCACAACCTTATTTTGCTTAGGCGAAAGCGTCATTCTGTGAGGGCAGCCAGATTACCACAAAATTCCGTGGAGCAGGTTGTGCCGCAAGGTATTGCTCAAGACGGCACAGCGATGAAAGTTGGAGAGAACTCTGTTTTCCTGGATGTCTATGACACGCTTTCAAGTGATTTAGAATCGCTAGAGACGCCAGTGATGTAATTACATTTGCCGCTGTAGATGCGAAGCTCCCGTGTGAGTGGAAACGACCACGACAACTACAAAAAAAAGAGAAAAAAATGCATTAGCCGTTGTTGCATGTCCATTGGCAGACACAGTGAACTAGTTGTTACCGAGTGTGCAGGGGCAGCCCGAACAACACGGTGCATTTAGTGACAAAGATAAAATGCCTTTATAGCCCAGTGCCCTTCCCCTGCAGATTGGACACACACAAAAAAGTTTCTCTGAAAGCTGGGCGCTCATCATGATGGTGTGCACGCTGTTCGCGAACTCGTAGTACCCGCGATGAGAACGGTGATAATAGAAGGAAAGACACGCGAGATAGATGTAAATTTCGTTGTGGGTCAGAAAGAAGCCCCAAATAGACGATTTATTTTTGAAGAGATGTGTATATACCCCACGATAACTTGGGTAGGTGCTAGTAAATTAAGGTATCCCAACTAATAGCAGTGACAGCGCAATAACCGCTTAACCTAAAGCACGAGAAGCGGCCTGACCCATGCATTCAATAACAAACATAGTGCATAGTACACACAGCAAACCAAATAATACAGGAATATAATTATGAACGTACAGAAAGTTGTATTCACCTCTAACTCCACGTCGTAAACAGCGTCGTCTTTCACCTGCGAAACGCACTTCGCTCTGACGAGGACGGCGTCGTCTGCTACAACTTCCTTCGCATGGGCTACATGGCTGAGCAGACGCTGCCCTTTTACCAAATTTCTGCCACGAAAAAATCCTCCATTGCGGCGATCCAATTAAACGCGGAGAGAAGCGTATACATCATAACCGTGCATGACGCGAGACTCTCAAAAGCACGTGCAGAACGCGTGCAGCGTGAGAGCAAAGCAACGCGTTTTCAAGGCAGGTTGAATGGGACAACGGTGGGTCAACACTCGAGTAACCAGTTTTCTCCCCGCACTAACTAACAGCGCCAGGCTCTGCAGCGCCTCCCTCGGCGTGGGTCTCCCCTATAAGCTGATGTTGTGTAGGAAGAAGAACTCTCACGCACGTGCCGCGCGGGTTGCTTGTGTAAATACTATGGTTTATGCGACGTATCGCGTAGGTGGTTTGCTGTAGCGGGGCTGCAGTATAAAGCGAGCCTTCACCACCTAAGAGCAGCCTGCGTTCTCCTGTGTCGCCCTCTTGACTTGCAAAGTTGGGTTCTAATATTCTTTTGAAAATTCTCACTATATTTTACGCAACAAAAGTTTATCTGCCTGCGACACGGGATTGCGCTGTATTGGGACTGATGCCTAAAGGAATGAATGCAATGAACATGCAAAAACAAGTCTTTCCTTCGTTCGGTGCTTTTTGAAAGTATTTCAATACTTCTTCAAGTATGAGCCACAGCGCTGATTAGGCTCATGTCTGCAGTAGTGATCATATCAACTATTACAAACAACGGTTGCAATTAAACGCTAGATCTTTGCCGAAACATTCAATGTTACAAATATCCTTCTCATCAATGTTCACACTTTCGGCTGTTGACCCAAAGGTAGCAATAAAAATAGGCAGATCCCACGTATAGTAGGAATCGATGATATGCGAAGCACGAATGAGAAAGGTTGATATGTCATTTTAAAATCAGCACGACGTTGTGAGGTGTAGATAAATGATGCCGTATACATGACTTCCGTGTTAATATTATGATGTTTGTATGTGTCGTTCACCCTTGTCATCTATTCACTTCACGATACACCAAATTCAGTGGACGAGCTGGTGAAGGGGCTGGGTATGATTCCAAGCCCATCTCAGGATAGGGAACATGGCCCAGAACCCCAAAGGTTGGAGCTAGCGCTGTTGACTCCCGTACACCAAAGCTCGAGTCGTCGCCTACGAGGTGAGCAGCCCGAGTTTGGTGCCCTCTTCGATTCTTCGAGACCAGTGGAGGACGTAAGTTTCGGAGCCCCTGCAATGGCCACTCAAGTCACTTCATTTCCATCTCATATCTTCATGGACCCGCCCCGCATACCAGAGGTATTTCACGGTGATATTTTCGAGGATTCCGAGGACTGGCTCGACGGTTTCGAACGCGTTGCCAGACTGAACGGTTGGAACGAAGACAGGAAACTTCAATACGTCTACGTGGCACTGCAAGATTCTGCGCGTGCGTGGTTCGAAAACCACGAAGCGTCCTTATTGTCGTGGGACGACTTTCGAAGAGAGTTTCTTGCTACGTACCCAAACACGGACCGCAAAGAAAAGGCAGAGGTCGCTCTTCAGACGCGAAAGCAACGGAACAAAGAGAGCGTCGCCATGTACATTGAAGACATGTCCCGACTGTTCCACCAGGCCGATTCGAACATGGCTGAAAAAAAGAAGTTGCGGCACCTGATACGTGGAGTGAAGAAAGAGCTTTTTGCTGGCCTGGTGCGTAATTCACCCCGCTCTCTTGCTGAGTTCAGATCAGAGGCGACAATGATAGAAAAGACCCTGCAGCAGCGCGCGTGCCAATACAACAGGGACGTAAGCGTCTCATCTGTTAGCGCGGCGTGGACAACCCTCGCGAGTAACATTGACCTCTTGCGTGAAGTGGTGACGGCTGTTGTAAGGGAACAACTTCAGAAAATACAAATGACTCAAACTCATCCAGCGATGTCCTCACTTGCCGACGTTGTACGCGAAGAAGTGCGGCAAGCGGTTCTTCAACCACAACCTCAGATACTACAGCGCGCACAACAGGAGCCTCCGCCTCAGTTGTCGTACGCGCAAGTTGTACAACAGGACCTCGGACGCATGAATCGGACGGCTGCGACTGCTGTGATGCCTCCGACGTTTTCTCTGAGTACGCCGCTACCAATGCCGGAAGCAAGACCACGTAAGAGCGATGTATGGCACACTGTAGACTGGAGGCCCCTTTGCTACCCCGCACCTCCACCAGTTTGTAACGAACAAATACAGTGCCGGAAGCTAAAACACCTATTTATTAATGGCGAACTTGCCCGTCATCCAAGTACACGAAGATTGTCAGCTCGCTAGTGAAAACCTCGTCAACCTCTTCTCTTGCGTCTCGCCTCGAGCTGCTCCTCGAAAAACCGCCAGCGTTCTTTTTCCGGCGCGTGGTGTGGTGACACGTGCTGACAGCGTTGCATGGCGCGTTTAGCTTGGCGCATTCGGCTTGTCAGTTGGTGTGGCAGAATTCATAAGAGCAGGAAGCGGCGCAAGACTTCGGTAGGTGCATAACAACATGCGGCAATATGTGGAGCTAGCTTAACGACGCGCGCACGCTATGAGCGCGGTATGTTGTCATGCTCTTACATGACCCGCGTGTCAGGATTATCATGTTTGCACCATTCGTACACTTTCGTTAGCTATTGATGTCACTTAACACCAAATTTGGTATATGAGGAGCTAGCAAAACGGCGGCGATCACATCATGAAGAGCCCAATATACTCCAATGTAGCGTTGACGAACGCGTACGCTGGGCACGGCGACGCTACGTTAGCGAAACACGGGCTTTCATAGTCTGAGGCCAGGCGCGACCGGCGCGACCAGCATCCTTCGGCGCCGCCCAACGGCAACCGGTGCGAAATGCAACACGCTGCATTTCGCGCCAATGCTTCACCCAGATAACACTGTGTCTCCCTCTTTTCGTGACGGAGGGACGCCGGACGGGCTGAAACACGCATGCGTCAAAGCAACGCAGCGCGCGCCTGCGAGTATAGGGCAGGACAGGTGCCTGATGTGGCAACGCCAGCGTGATGCGACAAAATGAACGCGGGTGAGCACGCGCACAGCGTCACGTCGAAATGTATTAGTGCCTTGACTGTGGCAAGTAGTCATGTTGTCTCATGACATACATCTCATGATTATCATGTTTGCACGCCACATACATTCGTCATCCATTGACGTCCCGTAATACCAAATTTGGCATGCGTTAAGCTAGCGGAACAGCCACGAGTGCATCATGAGTGTGGAATTTAGTCATGTTGTTACATGACACGCATGTCGTGATTATCAAGTTTGTACCAGTAACAGACCTTCGTCATTCATTCGCGTACCGTAATACCAATTTTGGTATAAGTGGCGCTAGCGAAACAGCCGCGAGCGCATCATGAGCTTGGAATGTAGCTCATGATGCGCTAATGCGTATATACATGCGTATTATGTTGTTACATAATACGCATTTCATGATTTTCATGTTATGGTATTTCGCATTCATGTTAGGGTCTCTCGCGTGTGTTCGTCATGCAATCATGTCATATCATACCATTTTGCAACATGCCTAGACATTGTGTACGAAACAACCGCAAGATGTCCAGGACCATGAAATGTAAATCATGACATTCATGACATCCATGTCATGATTTTCATGTTATGACTTGTCAGTTATGTTGTTAATACAGTCATATTATGCCATACCAAGTTGGTATCGATACTATTATCGAAACGGCCAGGAGAGCTAAAAGCCTTAGGTCGCTAGATAGATAGATAGATAGATAGATAGATAGATAGATAGATAGATAGATAGATAGATAGATAGATAGATAGATACGCTCAAGGTTGCCGAAGTTCAATAAGAAATGCTTCGCATTTAATCGCATTGGGTGATTGTTTAAGCGTTTATTTAATACGATTCGACCGTAGAGGCATTTCCTTTTAGGAGCTCGCTCCTTATGCCAGAGCCTAGTCCGTCCATCCCGCCATCGTGGCCACACTCCTTCTGGAGCAAACAACTGCGTCTGAATGTAACGCGAGGCGCGCATCTCTTTTTCTGGCATGACAGGGTACGCTGGCCACAGACGCTACGCTGGCTAAACACGAGTTTCTACACGAGACGGAACCGACACGACCGGCATCCGTAAGCGCGCTCACAGTTGGCACCGCTCCAAGGCACAGGGCCTTCGCTGTCCCTGATGCGGTGGTAAACGTTTTTTAAAAACGATAGTCTTTCTTAGGGGCCTTCGACGGAAAAATTTTGGTCTGTCTGTCTGTCTGTCTGTGCATTTATCTGTTTGTCCGCCCTTAACGATACCTCAAAGGGCACTAAATGGCCGTCCCCATCCGCTGCGCCCACCAATAATGCTCAAGATTCAGCGTTCATATTTGAGCGATTGTCAAATAAAAAGCAATTATTGCGCATATCGGAGGTGCCATAAGAACACGTCGATGTTTTTCATGTGTGCGTTTATACTAGAAGAATCACACACAAGTAACTCTAAGGACTGTATACCGTTTATCGCGCTGTGCTGGCAGTGCAACGCGATGGTCAAAAAGTGTTTCCAACGCTTTGCTACGACCAAGGAGGATTTAAAAAATGACTGGAGTGGAAATTATTGCGCAGAAGTGAAGCTGTTCCCCTGGCAAGATGGTGATTGTGGCGGCCATCTTACTAGCGGCACGATAAAACGAAGCGTTTCCCTTACCGCCCACTCAGTTTATTGTGAGAACTTTTTCGGGTCACATAGTGCTCCAAGTGCGTCTTAGTGTTACTAGTTTTCCTTAAGGAGCCTCTAATTCGAGGCAAAGTTCTTTGAAGATTCGATCATCCATAATAGTTTCTGTCTGTTATTTCGTGAGGAACAACTATCTTTTAACATGGAACTAACATAACATTTACATAACATATCACAGCAACTTGATATTTAAGTGGGCACTATCAGAGAATAGCATGTTTCCGCCATCTTGGCAGTGGCAAAAGGTGGCTTCATTTCTGCTGGCAAGGCATTGCGGGAGCTTCCACTCCAGCAATTTTTCTTTAATCCTCGGCTACGACGTTACGGTGGTGGCATCTGCCCGTCGCTTTGCGTTCTACACCTTATCACTTCCGAGACAGGCGCGCATCTTTCTCCGTGGGCGCGCACACCTTCGTTTTCGAAGATAACTGCCAAAGGCGCTCGGGTCTAACGTGCCTCGATGCTCTCGTTCGCCTCAGCTACATGCTCAAGGCACTCTAACGCAGTTTTTTCAAAAAATATTCACTAACTTTCCCGCGCAGAACATCAAATAAACGGTTTGTTCACTCTCTCCAGACGCAAGGACTATCGTCTTTCGACGATATTTGCACTGTAACATGCAGATTCGGGGCCGATTTTTTATTTTGAGATTAACTAGACAATACGCGTGTACCTCATTGGCAATCTCTAGTCCGGGACGCCATTGGATATCGCCAGCTGCCAGAGCGCGCGCCACCAAAGAGCATTGCGCATTCAAGGTAGAGCCATGTTTCTCTATGGTAGAGCAGCCGAGCAGGTACTCCTCCAAGCTGCCCTGATAGGGACACCTCTTTGAATGCTGGTAGAGTGGATGTACAGAATATTCACGTTAACCTCGCCAACTCTTTCATCAATATTGGCTACGTGGTTGTGGTGTTTTTTTCAGGAGCGAAGCTTTTTAAGGCGTGGGCTGAGCGTCCCGTCGTAATCGTATGTTGCCACCTCTCGTTAGTTCTTGAACCGGCCGTAGAAGGTGATGCTTCTATATATAATAAATGCATATACGCTGAAAAAATGCAAATGGTATGATACTAGAGGACGTTACTTGTAGTATGATAAATAATAAAAATCACAGTTTGTCCATGGAACGAACGATGATGAGTGGGGTGAAGCGTCCGCCAGTCCTTCCGCGCTTCCATCCATCCCTTCGTTCTTGCTTCTGTCAATCCGTGCGTCCACCCGTCCGTCCGTCGAGCGTCGATCCACCCGTCCCTGTGTCCACCTATTCATCCGTGCGTCCGTTCATTTGTGCATCTGCCCATGCGTTCGTCCCTGCGTTCGTCTTAGCGTCTATCTGTGCGTCCGCCCGTGCGCCTGTCCCTGCGTTCGTCCATGCATCTATCTGTTCGCTCATGCGTCCATCCGTGCATCTGTCTATTCGTACAACTGTCCATGTGTCCACCCGTCTGTCCGTGCGTGCGTGCGTTCATCCGTCCGTCCTCTCGTGCGTTCATCTGTGCATTCGTCCATCCATCCGTTCGTCCGTGCGTTCGTCCTTCTGTTCGTCCCTGCATCCGTCCGTCTGTCCATCCTCTCGTGCGTCTATCCATGCGTCCATCTGTCCATTCCTGCGTCCGTCCATGCATTCGTCCATGCATCCATTCATCCGTGCGTCCGTCATTGCGTTCCTCCATGCGTCCGTCCATGCTTCCGTTCCTGCGTCCAACAGACAGACTGACTGACGACAGACAGATGGGGCCAGTGGATGATTCATGGTTAGCCAATAAAAAGTATGATACGCGCGAAGCGGCTACGGCTCGCGCTTGAAGACGGAACCCCGATGCACGAGTGCGTGAGAAAACAGGAATGACGTCACACGAAGATGTTTCCGATCGCGTGTTCGTCGTCGGCGCCATACGCTAGGGGGTGTGGTGTAGTCAAATAAAAGCCGTTTTGGCTGCGCGCACGTTCAGAAGATCTGCGGATGGACAAGGCTGCAGAGTGGCGTTTGAGCAAGGAAGCGGAAGCTCACGCTCGAAGACGAAGCCCCGGTGTGCGAGCGCGCGAGACAGAAGCGTGCCGTGAAGCTGCGCGGTGGTGCCGACAAGATCCCGGCGTACGATATTGGGAAGCAGAAGTGGCGTGGTAGTGGCGTTTGGACCCAGCTTTGCCGCATTCTCCATCATTCACCCCGTAGATAGGCTGTCAATATTTTTTTTCATTTTACGGTACACATTCGTCCCTCTTCCTTCTCACCCGAAAGCTTCCTGCTCTCACTTCGATTTGGCATTGTCACCGAAATCAGAGGCACTTGAAAACTTTCGGCTCCTAAGCAGCTTTGCAGTGCACTGGGGACTGACGTACTTTTGACAAAGCCACGGGATCACCTAATCACGCCATCTTTCAGCATCAAAGTGATGCCATCAATACGTCGTAAGGATGCAAAAAATATAGCCCACCTTCGATGCCATGGTGGCGTCATATGGAGACGCCACCACATGATAATGATTTCTCGAATCACTCGCGTTAACGCTGCCGATGCTGAACGTCAACTTTTGCGATTGAGGAGAAAATGTCGGTGACAACCTAAGAATAAATATAGGCCGTGCCCACGAGGCCACATCACTCTTATTTTTCATGTCTCCGCACTACAATAGAAGTAGTTCCCAAACTAGGGCAATGGTTTTCCCGCATACATCCATTATCTCGCAATCCTTCATTGATAATGAGATAAAGAAACCAAAGCTCGATAAGAAAACTCTTGAGGGCATGGAATTCAGGTTCAGCTTAGCAATATATCTGCTGTTTAATTCGCACGCCCTACCGCGCTTATCTCGGAGTCCTTGAAGAAGCAATGTGCATCTTTCGAAGCTGACATTTCTGCGCAGTACCTATGGTGGTACTAAAACAAACGATTCTAAAGTTGAAGTGAAGTTTAAAAGAAAAGAATCCTTCTTTCGCGCTTTCAAAAAAAAAAACGACACAGTGACATAACTCAAATTTTATCAGGTCGTTTGCGAAATTCTCCTTTTTTACGAAACCTCCGCTATGAGGCTACTTCGGTATCTGCGGTAACTATGGCAACTATTACTCAAAGCGAAAAATTGAGAAGTGATCTCAGATTGACTTCATGATTTTTGGTTCTTGTGCTGCCTTAAATACTGAATGCGCATCTCGCGTTTCGGTGCCGGTGGTGTTTGAGGTAAACAAGAATGCTTCATGTGACGTCTTCTTTCAACAAAATAAATACACATAGCGCACATTGTGTTGGACAGTGGGAGTGATAGCATACATTCGCGTTCACGATCACGATAGATGCAACTAATCGTAATTGTTCGTTACCGCTGCACAAATCAGAATAGGTGCAGCGATAATAAACAGCGTATGTCATTTGGTGGGTCAAAGAACCTCGCACGGTGTTTTTCAATTTTCATGCAAGGCGTTCGCGCAACAAGCGTGAGACAGGCGCGTACGGAACGGGCACTTCAATGTGACATCTAATTATTCGCACACCCACTGGACTACCGCAATTCACTCTTTAATGCATAGAACATTGTATATTCTCCCCACCAGGTTTGTTTATTAAATACGAAGCATTTCTTAGCGAACGTCGGTGACTCTGAGCGTATCTATCTATCTATCTATCTATCTATCTATCTATCTATCTATCTATCTATCTATCTATCTATCTATCTATCTATCTATCTATCTATCTATCTATCTATCTATCTATCTATCTATCTATCTATCTATCTATCTATCTATCTATCCATCTATCTATCCATCTATCTATCTATTTATCCGCCTACGACTTTTAGCTCTCCTGACCGTCTCAGTAACGTCATCGATATCAAACTCGGTATGGCATAACATAACTGTATGAAGAACATATTTCACTAGTGATAACATGAAAATCATGATAGGTATGTTATGAATGTCATGATTTACACTCCATGATCTTGCTGCTCTTGCGGTGGTTTCGCTCACATGACATGTTTCAGAACTGGTATTGTATGACATGATTGCATGGCGAACACAAGCGACAGACCCTGACATGAAAATCATGGCATGCGTGTCACGTAACAACATGACCACATGCCTCACTCATGATGCACTCGCGCACGTTTCGCAAGCTTCACATGGACCAAACTCGGTATTACGTGACACGAACAGACGACATAGGTAAATGACACATCCGAATATGATAATCACGACATGCGTGTCATGTAACAACATGACTACATACCACATTCCTGATGCGCTTGTGGCCGTGCCACTAGCTTTACGTATATCAAATTTGCTACTACTTGACGTAAATAGGCGACGAAAAAATTTACACGTCCCAACATAATAATCATGACATGCGTGTCATGTAAAACATCAGCGTGCTTGAGCCCTTTGTAATAATCGGTTGGAAGCTGTGGAGCTCCCACTTGGTTGACAAATCACGTGTTGTTGTGACACCTGGTGTGATTCCGCTCACCTGCATGTCATTCAGTATACTTCTGTTAGAGTGGTTTCTTGCAAGATGTGATGGTGCCTTGGTATTGTCATTTTCGAAGGAGGCCCGACCACTAGTGAGACTCCACTGGAAAGTACTTGCTTAGTTATCATGAAACTTGCCTGGAATATAATCCTGCTGAAAACCAGATTTTATTGTTATTCTGCGGCAATAGCTGTGAGAGCCACTGGTGGTGACGCCAGACCACATTGTTACCATGTCGGCTGTTGTGAGCTTGTACCAACTTAAGCTGGTGACCAAACAGTATTTGCTTTGAGGGGCAATGGTGAGAGAATTCGGTCAGGGCATAATAAATATAAGAACATTGTAATAAACAAGATTGAGCTAGCCGAAGAACACTCGCAGTTGAGAAAGCACCACTGTGGGTGCTTTACACTTGACTTAAGTCCTTGCGCTGTAACTCGTATATTTACATTTGTGCTGCGGATCCGAGTTTGGTGAAGAAAATGCCGAGAGCAGTTATTGTTTACCCATAGGCCACGGTATCTAGGTCTAGGACCTTCGAACAGAGCGGAAGACAGGGACAGAATGTGTGACGTGTTGTCTAGTTTCACGTTGAAGTTTTTGTTTAAGGACATTTAAAGCCGTCACTCACTAGGCTGGTGGGGTTTGTGCAGCGTACGTAAAGTGTTCCTATCGCCCAGATTCAATTTGAGTGGGAGTTTTGTGCGGCCATACCGTCAGTAGCTGAATTTCTTTTTACACTCAAGTTTACTGAGCAACCTGTAGTTAATTTAACAGAGTGAAACAAACTGCCATCTGAAAATATTAGAATGAAACAGAAAGCTATGCTAGTTGCATCGGCAGAGCCCACGTATAGTGGGACTCGATGATATGCGAAGCATGAATGAGCAAGGTTATTACGTGCGACAAGTGCGATAGTGTTCATAACTCGAAATGCTCAAGCAAAAATTATTGTTTCATATTCAGTTAGTTGCATTCATATCAGTACATTATAAGTAATTATTGATTAAACATGAATTCATATTCTTTCACATAATGCTCACAACATTTATATCAAATTGAATGGTGTTTATAAAAAACATCGGTTTTAGCTAAACTTCATGCTGTTTTCTTCAACAGCTGACAAAACGCTATGGCATGCTTACTTGCCATGAATTGGATTGTGTTTGAAATGCATTGCAATTCTTCACCGGACTGCCAGTACACTTCGCATTTGGGGAACATTTATTAACCATGGATTGATTAATTTTTAAGAATGGAAAGAAAGAAGCGGCAGGCCGGGATACTTAATTGATATTGGCATCCGTTTTGCTAACCAGCGCATTATCATGCAAACTTCCTATAGAGTGGTTATGCGTCTTGCATGTGTGTCTGTAAACCAAGAACTTTGGGTAGAACTATATTTGTCTTACAAATGGTTGCAGGACTGTGGAGGCTGTAGGGCTGCTTAGCCAATATGAATGGTGGAATCCCTGGACATGTGTTCAACCATGCTGCATCAGCTGCTTGGTGTTTTCATGGCATCTTTACAGATGTGTTGGGTGAGTAAAGCAAGCAGGTTTCAACACAGTGAAAAGTATAGTATGGCAGCACCTCTTGTGCGTGCCCTACATCCCATGTATATGAAATATTTATCTTGCACCTTGTGGCCTGTAATTTATTTTTTTAAAGAGACATTTGGCCCGTGTGCTCAGATTTGGGCACACGTTAAAGAACCCCGGGTGGTCGAAATTTCCGGAGCCCTCCACTACGGCGTCTCTCATAATCATATGGTGGTTTTGGGACGTTAAACTTCACAAATCAATCAATCAATCAATTAAAGAGACACTTCTTTGCTTTATAATTGAGTCTTGATGCTTCGACAGCAATGTATTTGTGTTTGACAGCAAGTGTTCTTGAACAAATAACTGATCTCAATAATGACAAAACACCCTTCGTACTTGGTCCTTAGCATAAGCTTGCACATATATATAGCAGATTCAATTGTTCATTTTTTGCTGTGAGGATAATTGGCAAGTAGCAAAGGCACGTTCAGATTGGAATGGTCGGTGTCGTTTGTTTAGGCTGTGCCATATTGCTTTGCAACCAGAGTTACTTGTGGCCACATATACAATGAAGCCATATGACGTGCATTTTAAATAAGATTATCATATCACATTTCACTGCATCTTATTATGTGTCGAACAAATGCAGATATCTTTAGCTTGCCACTATAAAGGGATCCTAAAGCAACACAGGCTTGAAATTTAGTCGTGGTGTTGCAGCTGTGTATGGCTCTGCAATGGATGCATAGCCGCGATAATTTTTCTATATGTTGTCGCAATAGTAATGTTACACACATTGGACGATACAAAAGAGGTCCTCGCTTATTTCGCTTTTTTTTTTTCGCTATGCTTCTTTCTTGTCTCTTCTTGCCATGTGCTCCTCCTCACTGTGCAAGGAGCAAGAACAGTGGCCACACAAACACGTATTTAAAAAAATGTTGTAAGGTGAGCACTGAGGGGCTGAACACTTTCAAAAGGCTCAAAGAGGTAAAGGTATTGTTTCTAGCTACTTTTTGGGCACCCATAGCTAGTTGTTCTGCTGCAGTTGTCATTGTTTATCAGGACACTATTCTGAAGTCGTTGCACACATTTGCTTGAAATGTTAAAAAAATAATTGGAGGTGGTTTGGCATCCTTTATTGCAGTTACATATAGAACTAGGCTTCAATGCGTAAGCAAAGTCTGTTCACTGTAAATCAATCCTTGTGATATTTGAAATTCAGGAATATTCAAAGAAAAGCTCAGGAAAAGGCTAAGTGGTTGCCCCTTGAACGTGAAGGAGATACCCTTCTTCTAAAAGGTCAATAGACAGTCTAGTAGTCTCGATATTACATGCACTATAAATATTCTTTATGCATGTTATAATGAGAGGGGTTTTTAATAGAACTGTTGTCACTATGCCCAGCATTGCTGAAATTGTTCACATACTTATAATACATGAATCACTTTATGCCTTTTCATTTTATGCAAATGGTTTGCTTACCCAATCGGTATAACTTGATTTGGATAAAATCATAAATGCTCTAAAATTTTCTTTACTATACAGCAAGTTTATTTTTAAAATACGCGACCATAGATGTGAACGCAGTTGGTGGTGTGCTTGACTAATGCTCAACTATCCCACTCTAACTACACCTGCTACAGTGCATAGTGTGACAAAAGTAATGGTACTTAACATTACTGGCAGCATACACTTTTATGTCTGAAAATGTGTTAGAAAGCCTGGTTAAAATGTGTGTATGTTTTTTTTTCGCTCCAACTAAATATTCTGGTCTACTCAAAGCAGCTTCCGCTCTTTTAAGGTCCTCAAACTATTAGGTGTTCGAAAGAAGTATCAATGCCATATCCTTTCTTTGTCAGCCTACCCACCACTCTAATAATAAGAATTACCCGACAGCATTACCCAGAAAAATATAGGGATGTTATAAAAAGTAATGTCAATTCAATTGTCAAAAAATGTCAACCCATTAGTAACTTGCCGCCAAGTTACGTTTTCGTTCACTTTTCTTTTCACAATTTTGTTAAAGTTATTTTTGATAACATCACCTATAGTTTGTTTGGCATCATTGTCTGCTAGTTCTCATTATAATGTGTTCAACAAAGACAACGAACCCTTAAATTTATAGTTCTTTCCTTCACTCATGAATCTAAAACAGTGAATCTCAGTAATCTTAGCGGTGTGTGAGTTGTTTTTTTTTGATCAGTTGTGCGTGTGTTCAAGTACATGCATTTAGGTGGGAGGGCGAACCATTGCCACCTACTGTGACTAGCAGATTTTCTGAGAACTAACAGATGCATAATGCTGCCAAAGAAGTATAGGGATATTGGAAGTAATCGTAATGCGATTGCCAGTAGGCAAAAAAAAAGGTGTCCCACACTCGCCATAATGGTAACAGGCAGCGCTGACTGACTCTTCCATGATTAAATACACATATATACCGTACAAAATGGAAGGGGGATAGCCGCCATGGTAGCTCAGTTGATCGAGCATTGGACATGTTATTCGAAGTTCGCAGGCTCGGTCCATGGCCAGGGCAGGTTATCTTTTTTCCTTTTACTTTTCTTTCTTCACAATTACAACACTTCTATTCTTCTTGCAGATTTTCTGGTGTGAAAAGGTACCTTCTAATCTGAAGAGACAAACAGAATGTGCCATTGTATGAGTTAGCTCTTGTAGTGGTTACAAGTAAGATATGTTTTGAAGAATAAATCAATCTGCCACTTGCCTAAAAAATGGCTACAGGACATGGTGCTGGATGCACTTTGTTATTTTTGAGTTGAACTATATTGAATTCTATTTTTATAAATTAATGGGCTACTCATGACGGTATCACACACATTAATGCCACAAAGAATATGCAGCGAACAATGTTATAAATGCGAAATTGCATAAGGATAAGGTGAAAACTGCACCCTCAACGAGAATGTACAGGGAGCACAAGGTACAGGCGTCATTCCTTCTGCCCATGCTTTTCAAGTGCGAGCTGTTTTCACCTCGTTCTGATCAACTAACTAGATTGAGATGTGTTGTTATAGTGCATAAGAATGCTCCACGGGAAACTAGGTTTGTCTCAAACTCAGTGTGTCTTTCAACCTATATGGTGCCAGGTTCAAGAGTTCATGCAGACCAGATCGTGTAAAGCAGGACACCCGTTTAACATAATAACATGGCTTAAAGCGTAAAGCAGTTAATGGGACCGAATATCAATTTTCATAGTAGCTGTTTTTTTCTGCAATAGAAAGCTTACTGGTCTGATCGTAAAAACATGCAGTGAAAGAAGAGAATTTTCGGGGCTTGTTTCTTTTTGTTTTACATGGCTTTCATGAGTACATCTAGTGGTAACACAGAAAGGGCTGGAAACATTTTAAGAATTTTCGGGTCTCTGACTGCTATGAAGTGTCACATAACAAACTGTGGGAGGTCAGCATAACAGCTTTATATGTTTGTGCATTGCAGTTTGCTGCGAAAGCATGCATTTCATGTGCGTGTGAAATGAACATATTTCGCACTGTTTGCCAGGATGACAGTGCTGCTTTTTGAGGGTTGACTCCTCTGCGTAGGCAGCACAGAATATTGTTGGCACAGGTAATATGAATATATGCTGTAACTTTGACCACTAATCTTTTTGCATGTTAAAGTATCAAATAATTTCCAGTAAACAAACAGGCTGCACGGCATACTGATTTTTAGGCTTTTTAAGTGTGATCTTAAAAGGAAATGCCACTCAAGTTGCAAAAAGAATGCCGTTCAATTCACATTTTTTTATTTCCACCTCCAAACACACATTCTGGTGACTTGTCAGTCTCTTTATTAAAGAAATCCTAATCAAAATTTTTAGCTGAATGGGTTAGTACTGATGTTGAATTTTGTGCACTGCTCATGACTAGAACAATAGATTCGTGCCCTACCCTTCAGTACTGCCTGAAATCGATCAGGCAATCTTTGCATATTTTTAGTACCGCTGGACGGTCAGTGTCAGCTTAAGCTATGCCATGAAAGCGGCCCACAGCGACCAGCTAATGTTGTTTTCGTGTGCAACTGTAGTTGTGGTTGTGCTGAATGACCTTTCTTTATATACACTACATAGCAAACTTACTCCTTTAGAGTCAAGTGCATCTTCAGATCGATTGTAAATGTTTTCATATGCGAGGTCTTAAGTTTTATAAGAAGTTCCTCAGTGTGCCACGAGGAAATGTGTGTTCAGCATAAATTTGTATATCAATATATACAACTCCTAAAGCCTCGTCTACAACTTTGTGCAGGTTGACCTTCAGCAGAAAACGAGGAGCGGCAGCAGCCCCCAGAAAGAGCAAGCACCCTCCAAGCCCCCCAAGCTCCCTTCGACAGGAACAGCAAAGTCACTTTGTGGCATTGAAAACCATTGCAAGGAATGCCTTATCAGGACACTGTGTTGCTCTTTCATCGCAGAACACGAAGTTGACCACTCCAGAGGAACTTCACGCTGTGTATTGTGAGTGCGTCAGTGGTTTCGTTTTGTCCAGCCAGCAGTCAAGAAATCATGTGTCAGATTCAGCCGGGATGGCTAGAGGGAGTCGGGCAGGCATTTTTGGACATTTGTCCAGCCAAGTAGTGCCAATTTTCGCGCTGGTCCTGTTGGAGTTACTGCCACAAATGACAAAAGCTTCGTCACCTCTCTAAATGTACAGATGTGTCGGGGAAGATTAGCTGCATTACTTTTTATATAACTGATAGCTGCCAACATTCTTCATTGTACAGGGGTTTTGTTCCTCACTTATGGGTGTAAAGCCCTCCACAGAAAAAATGCTACACGTCTACTTACAGAAGGCCCCAAGGCCCTACTTGTAGGTTTTTTCGGCTTGTATGATAAGCACCTCATTTGGGTGTACATGAACATTTTATAAACATGTACTGCAAGGAATTCGGGTGGCTGGTCATTTTGTCGTTATCATGTTTCTCGCAATATTTTTGAGCATGTTGTGCATTACGTTGTCAATCTGGTTGATGTGCATAGAAGACATTACGCAGTTTCAGGCTATTTCAAGCACTGTTATTATAAAAAGCCAGGAAGCAAGCTATCAATAATTTTTTTGACACAGTTGCTCAATCTGATGAATGATACATCACTACACTTTCGTGCGTATTCATCAATGTAAGCTCGTCTTAGTGTTATCCAAAATGAAGATGCTAGTCGACAAATAGAAGCATCTAGTCGGGTAATCAGGGTGAACAGTGGAAGTGCCTCAGACAGGCTGGCCGATGTTGCGATAGGAGGACCTATTTTTTAGAAGTCACCATGTCATCCTTGGCATGTTAGTTTATATGGGGTTAGTAATGACATCATCTTTTGGTGTAGGCGTGTGTGCCTGTTGGAAATGTCTGTCTGAAAAAAAACCTATAACGCCGAAGAGTGCAGCCCTTGCTTCCTTTCAAGTTAGGTTGTGATGATACAAAGTGTTCTCCTGTCGGAGGTTGGGGTTAAGAGAAGCAAAAAAAGGTAAAAGAAAGAAAAGAAGGAAAAGAAGAAAGAAAAGGGGATCCAAACTAAAAGTAGTGTGCTACACTGCTCCTACTTTGTATCCCCCTTTTTTCCTTTTTTTTCTTTGTTTTCTTTTTTCATCTTTTTTGTTACATTTGCATTGTCGCATCTAGTGCATGAATCAATGACACATGGCTTTGTTGTAGCAAAGATGCCTATGTGGTGTTGGAGTGAACAGTGCATTGTACTTCATTCAGTTAATTTCAGTTAATTACAGGCTGATCAGTCTTGCAATAAGCGCTTCCTGTCTATCACCACACATGATCAATAGAAAAGTTTGCGCTTGGCTCTTAGTATACTGGTATATAGCTTGTGTCTTGGACTACTCAAAATGAATGTTATTTTGCTGTTGTTTATGGTAATGAATTTATCCAACATGAAAATATCTTGCCTTGTGAACCTTGCCAGATCTGCCTTTCTTTTTTTTCCTATGCAGGCATTGTAAGTTAGTGAGGCAGTAACAGAGAGGTGATAGCTTGAGCTTCGAAGAATAAATGCTGGCAGTGAGGCAATTACGCATCAAACATCCCAGCCATTTTGCCAACCATCCTAAATATGTTCTGAAAAAAAAAGTGTGCTCGTTTACTGTAATGAAAACTGCGAAATGCTAAAATCTATCGCAGAGAACAAGATATTAGGCCACCTTGGTGCCTTCTGGACTGCCCAGGATGTCGTCTGGTTGTTGTTTGTAAAAAGTAAAAAGAAGTATTTCAAAAATACTGCCTTTTCTACACCAAATTTGGTCTAGGCATTAGGTAAAGGTGATTGTGTGTACTGCATGAAGCTCAGTAATATTAGTGCATTTTTTTGCCACATCAAAAGCAAGGAAGTAGTTCTCTTTATATGGCAAGTTATATGATTACACTTTGTTTTAAAGAATAAATTAATTTTTGAAGTTTCCTAATGATGGCTGTTTTCTGCATTTGATATACGACAGCTTTCGTTCCGAAGTTCCCCATGGCCCTCAATAGGAAACTTCAAAAATCATTTTCCTCATTGAAACAAAAATTGTAATGATAACACTTGCCATATAACAAGAACTGTTTATTTGCTTTCAACTTACACGTAAAAGTAATTTTCCATTAGACAAACACCATGTTCAATTTGCATCTCAATGTGGACAAAAACGATTATATAGTGATATTTGTAATCTGGACCTAACATTATTTTTTTTTCGTGAAATATAACTTCTGTGAAGTGAGCATTTGTGGCTCAAATATTCATACAAAGTGCAGTATTGCCATACAAGAAATGCAAACGATAAATAGTTTGGCTGAATTCTTCAAAGCCTATGTAGCAGATAAATTGCACTAATGTTACTCGACTTCAAATACTTTAAAGAAGCACCTTGACTTAATATATAGATCAAATTTGATAAGGCAAGAAAAAGCGGTACTTTTAAATTTTTCTCACAAATAACACCCGCACAACATTCTGCGAAATTCTGAAGCTACCCACGTGACCACTACTTTTTTTCTCTTCAAAATAATTCTGCAAATCACTATTTTCAAAAGAGTAAATTACCATCATTTTTAAAACTATATATCTGTGATGGTCGCCAGGCAGTATGGTTTGGATGTTTGGTGTAAAATAGCCCAGTGAGAAAAACAACAAATGTCTCGCCAGTTACTTAGATAAAAGCAGCAAGTAAAGGTAAAAATAGCATTTTAAAAGCATTGTAGGTAATAAGAAAAAGGTCTGCTTTCTTTTTTTTGTATGTTGCTTTGCCTGAACGCATTGCTTTTTATGGTATAGTTCATTGTCTAGTGAACATAGGCCTTAGAAACTAACATTAGCCATGTTGAGGTCGATTTCTTGGTTATAGTCATAGTAGCCATATTAAAAATTATGACTTCAAACTTGATTGTTATTTTGAAGATTTTTCTTGCATAATGATATTTCACAGTCTTCGTCAAATGTGTTATAAGAAAACATGATGTCATAATAGGGTCACTTTTTATAGAGCCATTCAGTTTTATCTTACCTTTTACATTCCTAATAGAGCAGTTATTTTCAATATCGGTATTCAAAATGGAATGAGCATGCTGTATGTAGTATGGTGTAAGCACTTACAGATAGCACACGCACCCAACTTTTCTGTAGGCAGTTTATTTCTGTTATTCTTGATTGATATGTGGGGTTTCACGTCCCAAAACCACTATATGATTATGAGAGATGCCGTAGTGGAGGGCTTTGGAAATTTCGACTACTTGGGGTTCTTTAACGTGCACCCAAATCTGAGCACACGTGCCTACAGCATTTCTGCCTCCATCGGAAATGCAGCCGGGATTCAATACCTCGACCTGCGGGTCAGCAGCCGAATTTCTGTTACTCTTGCTCCCCTACTTCTGTGCAGTTCGGTTATAGTTGTCTGGCTTTCACAGATTTTTAATGGCACCAGCCTGATCCTGCTTGCTTTCAAGGTGATTTTAACCTTCATAATTTGCATAAGTTTACCTCTCAAAATTGTTCAAGATGCCAATTTTGTGCACAAACTGTATAGTATAAAGGCAGCAGATGTACATGCGCACACTATAAATGTACATTGAGAACTTTCACTGGTAGTTCCTAAAGTTTTACTGTGCAGGAAGCATTTAAATCATAATTCTATAAGGACATATCAATAGATTATCTCTACCATTGAAAATCGTGACAACCTAGTTATTTTCACTGTGATAAGCATGCTGTTTTCTTTAATGTGGCAGAACTAATTTATACACTTATTTCTCCTATTATTCACATATGCATAACATGAAGGATTGTGTGCCTTACATCTTCAGTTTCATTTTGTGTGTTATATTTCTTGTGCATGTGAACTAAGGTGCTAACATGTGTCTCTGACATTATTTGTGCAAATTATTTACATTTCCAGGTGCCTATGAAGGCCACACAAGTTCTGTGGCAGTTACCTCCCAAATCTACACTGGTGCCAAAGCCTCAAGCAGCATTTCGCCAATCTCCACAACGCGTTCATGAGATAAACACAGCGCCACACATTCGCAGTGCTATGATTATTATGTATGTTTAAAGATTTCATTCCAAAATTGCTGTTACATTGTGTTTTGTGCCACCATCCTGTGGCTTAGGTGGAGCTCGTGAAATTACGGTGTAGTCACCTCAATTGTGTACCATCAACACTGCAATGTCGCTATTCACAGCTGAAGCATACAGACAAATAAAAAAATATATTGATTGTAGCAGGGCTGATGTGCATAATAATGCTTCTCTATTGCAAATAATAACTTTATAAGTTCTTTAAGTCTTGCATAGAACACTGCTATATTGTGTTGCAATGTAACCACCATTTATGATCGCTAGCATGTTAATTGAGTAGCTTTGTAACGTATTTTAGTTAAAAGCTAGTTTTGCTTTCGCAACACGACAATTAGAAAGATGCCGATGATTCAATCCCTCATCATGCATATTTAAGAAATATTGTGATTTGTACACAGTATTGCATGTACTCAAGATGTGCGCGTCTATTCAATTTACACATTATATTGCTTTGCACTAGATTCAGACGTAACATGCACACATTTCAGTTTTTCTGCATGATACGTCTTTCCATAAAATGCGGAGTCCGCATTATGCAACTCTCCATGAGATGCGGAGTCCGCATCATACGTCTTTCTATAAAATGCGGAGTCCGCACCATACGTCTTCCATATTCTAATAATTCCGTACTTAAGGTCTCCGCATCATACGGAACGTTTCAGTAGGGACGTTATGAGGTGGACGTAAATTATGCTGTACATCACTTCCATATCATGATTATTATGTTGGCGCCTGGAATTTGTGTTCGTCATCCATTCAGGTCGCCTAATTAATTAATACCGAATTTGGTATATGTGAAGCAATCCAAACGGCCGCGAGAACGCTATGAGCGTAGCGTTTACATGACACGCATATCATGATTATCATGTGTGGACGTGACATTCACATCACGTGATCCAATGTTTTGTATATCTGAAGCTAGCGAAACGGCCGCGAGCACGCTATGAGCGTAATATGTCACGTTTTACATGGCACGCACGTCATTATTGTGTTTTGACGTGTCATTTACCTTCGTTCTTTATTCCGTCACGTGATATAAAATTTGGTATATCCAGGGCTATTTAGGCGGCCACGAGCACGTTATGAGCGTTCTTGTTACGTTCTTGTTAGGTTCTCCACGTAACAGTTCTTGTTACGTTGATTTCAAAGTGCCTAAAAACAAAAATCTGCATCATCTGCAGAAGAGAATGTGATTCCCGCAGCGGGCTTTACGACACTCCTCTGTGTTACAACGCCACTGAAAGAATCTATTTCGTGTTTTCGATTCTCAGGAAAATATTCACGAATCTACTCAATTTCGCTCCTGTTTTGCTACCGAGAACAGCCGTTTTCGCGATCCCTTCGTGTCACTTCCGTGCATATTGGGAGCGAGAAATTTGGCACGAACCTTCGTTAATATCCCTCCTATCTGAGGCAACTATTTCTATAATTTGTTATAGTTAGTGCTCGAAATAACTATGTTTTTCTTTGTCATCCAGTTACAATGGCGGTCAGACTCCCTGGTGTACGGGTACTCGGCTTGAGAAGATATTTCGCAGATTAATTTCGTGTTTAGGAAAGAATATAGCAAGAACTGCTATGGCCGCTGTTCTCGCATGAAGGAGAAAAGGATCAAGAACATCTGTTTTAATCAAGAGACGAGAGCTGCATATTCCCTAAGGCCAGCCGATATTTCGACTGCTTGGAGTATGAGAGTGCCTTATTGAAATGACAGAAAATCATCGCATACACAAGCTTTCTAACAATATGGCAAGCCCCAAATTTAAATGGAGAATAGAAGCGATCACTGCTTGTATTGAAATCGCGTGCTGGAGAAAAATGAAATAAATGAGAAGTACTTTTTACAGAAGGCAAGCTGCCTTTTTTTTTTCTTCTGATAGTTGGTATTTTCCGCTCGTCGACATATTTCGTCGAGCCGCCAGCGCGAATGAAGAAGAGTCTGCAGTGTACAACGTTTGTTTTAAGTTTGGAGGATTATGCCTTACAAAAAGCAAAAAGGAATATTACTGTGTCGCAATTTCAGTCCGCAGCCCTGTGACTACTTATGAGGAATTCATCGCAGGCATCGCCCATTTCATACCGTTTCATGCGGAAGGTCGTAGGACCTAGTCGAAGCTACCTGAACGCCAGACTGATGGCACATTCGAGCGGTCGTTCGGGAGCACTCTGATGATGTTCGAGGCTGGCGAGTTGAACGGTTATTGTCGTGCACAACGAGAGCAAGCATACAGGCAGTATATGCCCCTCTTCCTTTATCGTTCGTTTACCAGCTTATTTTAGTAGTAATACTTGGTTTCTCTTATATAAAAATTTTTCTGAGCTCCCAAAGTGCTCCTATACAACCACCCGAGCGTGAATTAAGAACTCTATCGCGCGTCTGTGGCATAACGAACATTCCTTCGGTGTAATAACTCCAGTGAACGAGAGTGCAGTTCTTGTTTTTGAAGATACTAAGGTCTCCGAGTGACACTGGCAGCGAGTAGTCGGAGAGATAAGTGAGGCATTTCGCATTAGCAGAAAGCGAGTGGGTTTATTAGCTGGTAATCTTTCCAATTTAGCAATCATGAGCGTAACTTGCACGTGTAGCACGTCGAGAACAGGATTAGAAAAGGCAGCTTTTTCGTGGATATTTGAAAGGATAATCACCACATGCTGTCTTTTCCCAGCTTTTCCTCATTCACTGAATTTCAGCTTCGAGTGTCCACCTTCACCATCTAATATTTTTCGTACTTGCTAATACATCATGAAGAGCACACATTCCAAATTATAAGTTGAATTGCATCACTCCCCGAAAATAACCAGTCTCTTTTTTTTTACCTAAGCGGCAATGACTTCTCTGTCGGGAAGAAAATTTAATAGGCCCATTGGACGCAACCAGCATGCCAAATAGTCGGAATTTTATAACATAAACCCTCATAACATAAACACGCCCATGAGTCATTTATTACGCCATAAATAGTACCACATCAGACATAGAGAAGACTGTGCAAAACTACATATTGAAATCACCGTAGTGTGACCAGCGCACCTTATTTTTTATCTTTCGTTGGGATGTATATATGCCCAATGTTTAAATAATGTTATAAAAAAAGAATGTGCCACCAGGCAACACCTGTTAGCCGTGATTGCACAAATGTGACACAGAAAAAAAGAACATATTTCACTGAGCTCACATAACTGAAAAATTGACAAGCACAGATGCCGCGTCCTAATTTCTTCCTCTGCCTCCTATTTGCACATTTTGATCTTACAAAGGAATTACAAGCTTTTAAATAGCGCCTTTCATCTCTGTGACTTCATTTGTTGTATAAAGATGAGAGGGTTGCATACTGCATATCCTTCGCAAGGTCTGTATAAAGCCTTGTTCGAATATTTTGTTAAAACAGACGGCAAGCACAACTCATTGAATTTAGATTAAAAAAAGCATTTTCCACCAAATCGCAGTGAATACTAATATTTACTGAGTAGAGAACACTGCAGTTTACTAGGGCAGCTGTTTTTTTTTTGGAAGGCAACTGGGCATAAAAGGAACAATTCAATAATCTCTAAATACTTAGTTTCGTTCCAATATTCAGCGATAAATAAGCTGAAGAATCGGCACTACTGGCAACGGCATGAGAACTTTCCGTTCTAGGAAAAAGTGAAAGCAAAAAAGCAAAAAAAAAACAACTAAAGAATGCCCAATTAAATATGTTGACGGGTGTAGCCTTGAAAGGAACGCTATTCAGCGATAACGGAGAAGCAGCTTACTCATGTCCACGTTTGGAGAAAAAGTTCGATCCGCAAAGAATGTGCCCTATTTTGGTTAAGGAAAGTAGGAATTGTTTCCTTCTTCAGCAATTTTAAACTTTTCGATTTTACATGGTGAGGTGACGAGTACGAGAGATATTAGTTAGCCTCTCTTTCATTTTTATGAATTTCTCCAGCATGAGAGCTTGGAAAAAAATTACTATTTCTGTTCTATCTGAGGAGAAAAACAAAATACAAACTACTACTTGACGTGACGTAACTCTCACACTAAGGCTAACTAAGACAAAAAAAGAAGAAAAGTACTGTAATACAGGTTGTCAGTTTAGCTACCCTGTTTTTGCAATTGGCAGTAGGCGTGTCCTATAGACAGCATCTGCGACATAGGAACTGCGAAACTTCAAAAAAGATAATAAAATGCACTATTCAAACGAGTTTTCAGTTTTCCAAGATATCAATTAGGCTCGCAAACGTTGGCTTGATTGTTGTCAAATATTTCTAGATCCTTTACGGCAGTTCAGTGGCCAAGGCATGGGTCATTAACAGGTACATGAAATGTTATTTACCGCAATAAAACACTTTTTACCCCCCCCCCCCAAAGAATGTCTTTTTTTTTCTTGCCTGCAGATGGGCATTTTATGAGGTGCATAAGTAATAATTAAAAACACAAAAATTAGTTATATCTGAGTCAGCATACAACTGTAAATACGTGCACTGTAGTGTTGATTGATATGTGGGGCTTATAGTTCCAAAACCACCATTTGATTGTGTACTGTAGTGTTAGGAAGAAGTTGATAACCTTGTTGGCTTTGCGGATGACGATGACTAACGATAAGCCACAGCGACAGATATTGTGGAATAAGTTTGAACAATGTCGCAAGAAATTAATTAGCTTTTTCTGTGCTGAACTAATAGCTGGAACTGGAGTTGTCGTCAAGGAGATGCTATTCTGTCTCTTGTTATTGCTCTACAGGAAAAAATTGTAAAAGAAACATTGTTACCTCTTTTTCTTAAAGTGTAAATATAATATTTTCGGTATATATTTTATGACTGCAGCTTCGACTCGCTCATTAACTAATGTCTGATGAGGAATGGTGTCACTGATGGTAAAGAACCGTCAATAACTGTCACGCAAGTCGAGGGGATGGCATTTCTGGACGATGCACCGTGGCGACCAAATAGTTCCCGGGCCAACGGTTCATCCGGGACACACAAGGTTGCGCAGTTCGGCTCAGACAACTACAGAAATTTCGTCACTGATCACAGAATACTAGCAAGGATGCCCTTTCTTCAACGCTCCTGCTGTGCTCTACTGCGCACCTTTGAGCGTAGGCGCATGAACGTGGAAGTATACTTCAAAAAATATAAGGCACTGAATAAACGTGAAAGAAGACAAAGGCAATATTTATTTATTTATTTATTTATTTGGCTTGTGTACATAGAGAACATGAAGACAGAGGAAGTAGAGAGGGAACAGATGGACAACTGCCACCTATAGGGACACAAAGCCTTGATTGATATATGAAGTTTAACGTCTCAAAAGCACCATGTGATTATGAGAGACGCCGTAATGGAGGACTCCGATATTTCAACCTCCTGTGGCGCAATTATGTAAAAGTTCCAAATCCAGACAAAGGCGGTCTCTTCCATTGAGTTGCACGCGATTGGCCCATACAAGCTGTGACGAATGCTGTGACGTTATGAGTGACGTGAACTGGAGTGTCACGTGACTCTTTTTTTTTCGGTTTTCGGAGAAAGGCGTTGGAACGGTCGGAGAGACTGTCCGAAAGCAACCGGATGGATTGAAATGGCTGCAAGGTGGCCTGGATTGGATTGAAATGGAAAAAATGCGCGACTTTTCGGCACCGGGGCACTTAGACAACATGGCGTTTCCCACTGACACGGTACTTCGCCTTGCCTGTGCGGTAGCTTTAACCGAGCAGAGGCGACGACGCGAGGTAAAAGATGCATTTGAAGAGTTCAGCGAAGAAGAGTTCCGGCAATGTTTTCGTCTGTCCAAACGAACAGTGCGTAGCTTGTGCCACGAACTTGATCCTATCATCGGATGCCAGCGAGCCAGTGGCCTTTCCACAGAGAGAAAGGTGTTGTGCGCGCTGCGATTTTTCGCCACCGGTAGCTTCCAGAAGAGCATTGGTCGCGAGGAACACATCGGCATGTCTCAGCCGGCGGTGAGCAACACCATCCACGAGGTGACGGAGGCGATCATTACCATGGCTGCTAGAAAAAGGGTGGCGGACTTCCTACTGACAACAGCTGCTAAGGATGAGGCAAAGGTGGAGTTTGTGCTACGCGGTTGCATCCCAGGGGTGCTGGCGTGTGCCGATGGCACGTTGGTCGCCATTCGCAAGCCAGAGGGATTCAGACTGGCCGACACGGCGAGCTTCATGTCCAGAAGGGGCTATTATGTCCTAACGTCATGATCGTAAGTACTGTTGGGATCGTTTATTACTCGCCCTTCGGAGCAATTGTTCAGTTGTGACGCCAAAGCTGGAAAAAGTAATAATGCAACGAATGAAAAAGAACCTGCAGGGAATTGGGTGTGAGCTAGATGGTGGCTCGCAAGGCCTCGGTAATAATAAGTGGCAAGTGTTTTGTGCGTGAGCCAGTTGCCGTTTTTGCACTGGCAAAAACGGCAACTGGGGTGGGGTCGTTGCCCCCACCCCAGTTGCCGCCACCCCAGCAGAGGTGGGGTCGTTGCCCCCACACTCCCCCCTCCTCAGTGTGCTACACCCTGTGTTTCCTTCTAAGTGAAGCTCCTTGTACCAATGACTGTACTAGTACGCATTGTTTCCTGCATATGCGTAGAAAAAAGGGATTTATTCTGAGTATAAATGCAGTACTATTTTATATCGCTCCTCATCGCAGATGTGCAAAGCATGGCTGCGCATAATTGTCATAGACCCATGATTCCCAGATTCGTGCCACGACTCCTGGGTGTGGGAACACAACCCACTGCGTGCACGCCTAGCTGCACATCTGCAGCCTGGCGAATATCTGCTTGGTAAGTATTAATGTGTACTATCTGGGCAGAGCACTCAGCTTTTATGCTTACATTGCAGGAGACGCAGGCTATCCCCTCAAGCCATGGCTCCTAATTCCAGTCCTTTGTAGTCAACCGTGCAACACTTCCGAAGGCCGATACAACAAGGAGCACGCATCCATGCACAATGTTGTGTAAAGGTGTATCGCCATGTTGAAAAGCAAGTTCCGCTGCTTGCAGCACTTTCGAACGATGCTCTACAACCTCGATCGGGCAGCGCAAATCATCTATGCTTGCTTTGCTCTCCACAACATTGCGTTGCATGCAGGCGACTGGACCTTGGACGAGTATGTCGTAGACATGCCACCAGCTGAGGATGACGATGGAGAGCCAAGGGGGAGCCATATGCTCACACCACGCAACGTGCTGCTCAGAGACGGCAGCAGTGCTGTCTTGGACCTTTTTTGAAGTACACAGGAACGGTGAGTTTTCATGTTTTCATATCCCACACATAATTTATTTACACTGATTCTAGTGCATCTAGACATGAAAGGGCTGTGTTTGCCACATTTGAATACACAGAGTACTTACTTGTGCTTCAATATGAAGCAAGGTGGCAATGTCAAAATGCTGCATTTTCTTTAAGTGGCACATGAAATATGCAACAGAAACACCCTTTTCCATAATAGCGATCACAGTCACAACAGACTAGATTGGAGCAAGCATATATGAGCGGCACTCTGTGCTGAATGTTGCTATCACAAAATTGTGCGAACAATGCAGCAACGTCTCAAAATTCTTTTCACCAGAACGCATAAAAATCGAGATTCCATTAGTAACATGTTGTATGAACACATGATACATAAGTCCATATCTTGTCATAGTGACTGACTACAAGCATTCAATTGTGCACGCCAGAGGCTTGACGAGCAATTGTGCTTGTCAAGTTGTGCTGTTTTTTTTTTGCTCATTGTCCTAAACATTGTGTGAATGTTAAAATAACATTTATTTGAATTCACGACTGCAGTCATGCTGCAATGCTAAAAAATATGCAAATCAAGACGGAAAACAACAGGCGAGTTGTTTTGATAACATACAGCATGAATAATTCCCTCAGCCATCTCGCGGCTCCCAAGCCATACCACGTTCGAAATTTATTCCCGCAAAGAGTCGTTTACAACGAAAACTAGATGAAATCAATCGCTGGCATGTTGCTGTGATGACCATTTTCCTCTGTAAAACTGTGCCAGATGACCACTTACTAGCTTAGCGCTCCCAAACAAGATGCGAGATGACCACTTACTAGCTTAGCGCTCCCAAACAAGATTCGGAATGTAGTTGTTGCATCTTAGCCTCATTGTGCTGAAATGAAAATATCACAGTGAACTGCAAAACAGTGTGATGCAAAAAGATATCACATTACTACACTATGTGGTAATGCTGAATAAAAATCACAGTGAGCTATAAAACACAGTGGGACAATACAAATATCAAAGAAACATTAACAGAAAATGTCAACTATACACTCGTGGTCTCCGTGTGAATGACTGGACACCTTTGAAATGTGGGTAAAAAACACTGCCACTGGAACAGCTCGAACATACATTGAGAAATGCATATATCGAACATAAAAAATGCTGCACTCCTTATACAAAGTAAATGCTAACCTAAATCTAGTAATATGTACTAAATGCAAACAAAAAACGAATAAAATAGAACATGAACAGCAACACGTAAACATATCAAAAACACTAAACCAATTATGAATGATAAAAAGTTGAAAACATGGCGAAAAACAAACTAAACTATGTATATGTCTCCAGAAGCGTATAAAATTGAACATGAACAGCAGCACCTAAACACATTGAAACCGACAAATCTATAATGAATGATGACAAGAAAAAACATTGAACACATGACAAAAAATTAAACTAAACTACGTATCCCTTTCTCGCAGAAAGCCCTCAGCCATGGCCAGTGCCCTCCTGCACCGCTGCCGCTTTCTCCTGTGCCGCTGCCACACGCCGTTCTGCAGGAGCGATGCGGGTGGTTGATTTTTTCATCTCCCGCAGCACCTGCGATGAATCATCATGGTGTAAATGTTTAAGTGAGCTGCCGGTAAACCCTTAACCATCTCGTGGCTGGAAGCTGCTGCTGCTGCCAAAAATTGCAACGGGCACAACAACTTCCCCTCAGTTGAAGATCAACTGGCCTGATGGCATCCTTTGAAAGTGGGAAGCTTTGTGTACAAGCTATGCCCTCCTCGTGTGGACCTACAAACATTTGTTGAAACTGCTCTTTATTAATGTCCTCAAATGCATCTCTCACCATGAAAGAGCCCCAGGGCTAACTAACCTTTTGCCCGGCAGTTTATCATTGCGGATACCCGATACCATGCCCTCAATACAATGCATGGTTCTTGTTTACAGCCCAAGTTGGTTTCAGTCATCATAATAGAACATGGGGAATGCTTATGCCCCTTATGTAAAATGTAAACAAAGGGTCTACTCACCTTGAGCACCTTGTCGCCCTGCTCAAGGTTCCAGTCCTGCACTCAATAAAGCACTAAGTTCTCAGATGCTTGCGTGTTACTGTGTCACTGCCATCTACAGCCGCTTCAGTGGCCTCCACATCCATTTCCACTGCAGCAGTGGGAACATTCGCCTGCTGGAAAGTGTAGTAAGCATGATCTTTCAGAAAGTGGGTATTCGTTACTCTAGCTATTTTGCAACCTTAAGTACTAAACATCTGCGGAAATGTTCTGCAGCTATTCAGTGGTCATTGATGTCATGTATTACCATTTTAGTGCATGCACTTGCCCGCAGTCATTGCGTGTTTTATGATAAATTAATACCCCTTGTACTGCAAGGGCTGCAAACTGAGATTTTAGTTAAACCTACCAACTTTTGATTACTTTCTCGTGCGCTTTATTCCCGTTTAACAAGGTTCCGCTAAAGGCACCCCTTCAGATATCAAACTCTGTCATGGTACCGCTCAGGAATCCGTGATACTGCGGCGGCAGAGTGCTTACCTGTTGATAGGTGAGACCAAAAACGCCACTGAAGCGTGTCATCCCAGTCAACTGTAGAACCTGGCCGCGGAAGCCAGGCAGCCAACCCCATACAGTGCCCCTGAAAATATACACTAATGTCACAGAACATATTGCCCGTGCCATTCGACGGTCACTTACGTTTGTGCGTCTCTGATGGCGGCGGTGTCACGGCGGGCCTCGCGCACCGGCCTGCGCCACCAAGCCTGCCATTCCTGCGCAAGCACTTCATGGTTCAGCGCGTCGCTGAGCTCTTGCCACAGCCGCCACCGGTCGGTGATGGTGACGGCCGTGCCGCAGCTCGATGGCATTCGCCACGAGCTGGGGATGTTCGTCCATAAAGGCGAGCACCAGCGCGCGCTGAGCCTCGGATAACGCCCATGAGCCGCTGCTGCTGTTGACTACTGGTACAGTTGACCTCCGCCACGATTGCGCTCGACTGAGCCAACAACTTCGAAAGTTGCGCTGTTTAGGTTTGTATAGTGGAGGAGATATGAAAACGGTAACTGCTTGAAACGGGGTTGTGTTTAGCGCCACCACGTACCGTCCCGCTAAATTTAGCTTTATTTCATAACAATAACAAGAAAAATACGTTTATATTGTGCCGTATTCCTTAATAAACGTTTAAAAACTTGTGCCAACACAATTTGATGATGATCAATAGTACTTAAACATTTTTCAACACGTTACAAACACTTTTTACTTTGCTATACGGTCCCCAAGTCCACGTCAAAATGATGACGCGAGGCTTCATTTCGCTCATTGGCTGTTCACTTCCTCTCGTCCTTGCGACCGCTGCGGACCGCCCATTTTTTGACGTCACCGACAGACCGCCTCCGTCCGGATTTGGAATTTTTACACAATTGCGCCACTGGGGTTTTGTAACGTGCCGCCAAATATGAGCACACGGGCCTACAACGTTTGCGCCTCCATCGGAAACGCAACCGCCGCAGCCGGGATTCGATCACGCAACCTGCTGGTCAGCAGCCTAGTACCTTAGCCGCTAGACCACCGCGGTGGAGCAGGGCAGAAAGCGTGCCTGCTCTTTTGGGCAGGGGAGGCATAGAGAAAATAAACAAAGAAAGAAATGAAGAGAAAAGGAATGTTTTTTTAAAAGGAAAAATCACGCACACGCAAAAAAAATTAGTCACACGAAAATGTCTATAAAGGTGATGATTCGACATTCCACTAAAGCGTGTAGGGGTGGTCCTTTCGACTGTTTTTACTGTTTTTAGTGAATGTCGTCGAGAACTGGGACGAGCGCCTTCAAGAGCTGTTCTCCGGCTAGTGCTGCTAGTGTCTGGCGACCGACAATCAGTGATCTAATGATAGTGATCAGCATTTTAAGTAGGTTGATGAACTGGACATCGTCTTCGACATAATCTGTTTTATTTGCAATCTTTTCCATTGTAGGTGGGGCTTTTGTAGAAGCTGCTTCCGATGCTTTGCTAGAAGCGATATTTTCACAGACTGCCTCGGACATGGACATTTTCTGTGGAAGCGTTGACCACGATGTTGCTGAGAGGAAGAAGTCCCGTTTCTGCTCTTCCCTTTGACGTACGTTTTTAGTACTATATTTGAAAGTGTACCTACATCAGTTTTGCCTCTATAGCGGGTAGACGCGTACTGCGTTTGAGAGTTTTCTCTTGAAATGCTTTGTATTTTGCTCATTTTTTCAGAATCTTCCACTTTTTCTTTAAGGTGGGACATTCTTTGTCTGGTACAGGTAGGGCAGCGAGATGTCGAGCTGTCACAAAACTTTACGTTGTGCTTTCTGCCTCAATTTGCACAAACCAAAACACTTGTGCAGAAGCTCTCCACATGTGCAAGCTTCTGGCATTTACGGACACTGTACGGGCCTTCGTACGAAAGGTCGAACTGGGTATCGTACTTAAGTTAGCCATTATGTGACTAGGAAGCTTTTCACATTCGCAAACAATCTTTACACACCTTGAACGAGCCTAGTCTGCAAAAGCTGACATGATTTCGCATGAAGGCGTGCAAACAATGATGCTCTTCAAAACGTCAATCGTGAAGTTCTAAGTTGACGTCAGATATAACACCAGCTGTTATATTCAGTGCCCTGGGGTAAAAAATGCCGCGTGTTGACACAACAGAGATGCGATACACCAAGTACGGTTTGCACGGTCTTCTGATCTGTTGTGTCAACAGCTATGGTATTCTTCCACTGGTTTCACACAAACCTCTTGAACAAGACCAGAGGCCAAAGTTGAAGAAAAAGTCATGTAGCTTCTCCTTGGAGATATCATTGAGGCTTACCGTCACACCGACAGGCACGTAGGCTACAGTCGTGCTCTTGATGTTGTTGTGTATGACAGTGTCCCTCACTTGAGGACGATGTCGAAGACTTCCGTCTTGGACGACGATGCTTCGCAAGTATGAAGACTTCTGAGTTGTCCAATGTATCGTCAGACTCGAAATCGGGAGCTCTGGATGCCACTGAAGAGCTGAGGCGCTTTATTGTGGCTGGAGGTCGGTTCCTGCTACAAGACGCTTCCACTACCATGTCCTCTATAGAAAGTTTCGCCGGAAAAGCATCCTAGCAAAGCAGAAGTCTTGAGCGCCAGTAGAGACGGCGCTGGCTGCCGCTGATGCACAGATAAGCACTAAATACATCAAACTTGAGCACTCATAGGAATACATGCCGAATGCGCAAAAACATCGTCATCGTCTCTCCAAAAGCAAAACAAACTACCATCTTTAACTCACGCTTTATCGCTCATCCTGAGCTTGTACAAACGCGCACCTACCTGCAAGAAGAAAATATTGTCTGAAGTTTCAGATGCTCGTATTCTCAGATGAGTGCTTCTATAGGCACACGATCTGCAGTAAGAGCTGCATGTAAGTTCCTGTCGGGTCTTTGTCTTGACTCGTGTTCTCTTAGTGCACTATGGTTTGTGGAGTACAATGAACTATCAACGCGCCAAATCGTCCTCCATTCTGATATGAGAACAAATCCTGGCATCCCACATCTACCACACAGCAGTACAGCGTCTCTTTATCTAGCGTCAACAGTAGTTACACGCTCGATTCGGTCTAGGGAGTGTGCGAAATGGCCGAAGCTCATGATGTCTGGGACTGACGCGACTTCCTCTTTGTTCAGGCAAAGGTCTTAGATGCCACTTTAGAAGACAAGTGACATTAGGCGTTGGTGGAAACACATGTGAGGCAAAAACATTGTATGATGATGCCGAGCTAGGACGACAGCCACCGCAAAGCTTTGTGAAGACATGGTAACGTAACAATGACGTGTCGTGGTTACGTCATTACAAGACATCACCACCTGGTGATAGAATGGCCAATATCGGGGGCACACCAGCTGTCACAATGGCTGATTAGGATAGTTTGTGATTCTTGGTAATGCAAATACGGCCGCATTACTTGAAAATAGGCCCAGGAGGGCAAGTACAAGTGCCTCAGTGTGTAGTGACATAAATGTTCCGCAAGACAAAACAACAAAACAACTAACGTCTACGGCATCATAAAATTAAAAAAGGGATAGCAGACTTTCTGTCACTCACGTTCAAAACAACGTTTAGAAAGCTATCGTGGCTGGGAATGAACACAATTGACTGAGAAGGAAGATCTTGGATAACTCTTGCACTTCTCTTTGAGCAAACAAAGTAATGTCGTCCTTAAGCCCCTTTCGCCATTCCTTCAAAATACTTGCCTCGCTTCGGTTCTGCGTGAATGCCTGAACATGTCAGCAAGAAAACAATGACTGTGTGGCTAAGACTGGCTGTTTTAAACTAACCTAGAATGCCTACTTCAAGTACAGTTGTTGAGTGTCCACAACACCCTAATTCTTGCTTTTGCCAATCAGCCCACTACGCGTCTGCACTACAACCTGAGAACCTACGCAGCTGCTAACTTCACTGAATCACTTGCAGCTAATGATAATTAAATACATCATACCGCATTGCGGGATTGAATCCCAGCCACAGCGGTTGTATTTCCATTGGAGGCGAAAATGCTGTAGGCCCGTGTGCTCTTATTTGGATGTGCGTTGAGGAACCCCAGGTGGTCGAAGTTTCCGGAGCCCTCTACTACGGTGTCTCTCGTAATCATATGGTGATGTTGTGACTCTAAAGCCCACATATAAATCAATTACATCATACCGCGTGGTAATGGTTGGCTTTTCAAGCACTAACTTGCTGCCCAGTTTACATGTTTTGACACCTGGTGCGGTTCTACGCTTATGCTACCCAATATTACACGAGTTGGAGAGACTTCGTCCACATTGATTTCAAATTCTTTTTTTAACACGAAAGTGTTCTATAAGAGGGTGGTCCGCCATGGCTTCGCTTACAGACTTCCGTCACGGAAGTGACGTTGACAAATATACTCGAGAGATTTCGAAAGAATAAATACCTGAAGGTAAGCATTCGTCGCGTGAAATTGAACCAGCAACCTCTCAATTCGCAGTGAGCGGCGCCGCATGACAACTACACCACGGAGTGCACGTTTTCTGCAATGCTAACGCCAAGCCCTTTATACACACCATACAACGGTTGCCAGTCCTCAGAGCTTCGAAACTTTAGAGCGTTTTAGTTATAAGTGGCGGAATGGCACAAAGAGCTCGCGTTGGTCGAGCTCTGAAGTTTGTTGCCTCTACCAAGCGCTGCCTTCACGAAGCGTGGTCCCTCCTGCGCGCGCGATTATCAGACCAGTAATTCGAGAGGGGACGAAGCTTACTACACTAGGTGCTACAGCCGGGTTTACGAAAAAAGCGTGCGGCTGACTCCCGACGATGAAAGAATTGTGACAGCTCTTCGCGCTTGTCCAGCGTATTTTGTGCGCTCGTTTCGTTCGACTTTCTTCCTGTTCGAACAGCGTGTTTCAAGTGTCAAACTGTGCCAGTTGTTAGCCCGCACTCGTCCTCTGTGTGGTAATTTTGTGCGCGTTTCTTGCTTGAGCTGTGCGCTGAAAGTTTCGAGCTGCTTACCCTTCCTAACGTGACTTTGTAGTTTGCTGCTGTTCCTGAAGCAATGCACAAGAAACACTGAACATCTTTGTCAAAGATACGTTGCACGTTCGCATTATACCAATTTTCTATACAGGGGGATCAGCCAGGTTTTTTATTTTCAAATACTCTTCCGGGCACTGTCAAGCGATAGCATGGCTGTGGGAGAATGTCTGCAGAGAGTTCCTGTTCCATTTTCATTTAACCATTATTTTTTGTTATTTATTGTATTTGTATCATAATTAGTTTTTGGTCATGGATGATATTTTGCTTAAAAGCAACAACGTCGTAGCCAACACCCAAATTTATGCGAAGCGAGCTCAAAAGCGCTATTGCGTTAATAGGTGGCTTTCGTCTTCGAATAGCCTTAGGCGATGAATCACGGGTGTTATGAGTCTTATCATTATTAGTAGTGAATGTTGATTTTTTTTGCATTGCCTTTTTGATGACACATTCAACACAATAGATCGCGCGCTCTCTGAAGCCTGCCCTGAAGTATAGTTTTTATGGTTGCTATCACGATGAATGTTCTCGCAATCTAAATAAGAACAAAAAGGCTCCCTTGAAAGAACATGAGAAGGGTGGGCGGAAGTGAATTCGCAGTGTGCTTGTGGTACTCTGCACCGGAGTGCCGAAGCAGTGACAAACTTTTGTGAAAAAAAAGGATTCAAAAAGTGTATAAATAAGGGACAGGATAGGTTGAAACAACTGCTGTTTGAGGCGTATCTGTGACCACTGAAAAACTAAAGAGCTCCAAGCAAAAACAATGTTAGCAGGGCAGGTCTGCGAGAGAAGAGGATGCAAATGCGGCACCAGCCTGATTAATGCCTGCTCGCATTAACGAAGTTGAAGTTTAACTCTGTCCGCTTAACTCTGTGCTTGTTGTTTCTTTTGTTATTGACGTGCACATCGGATGTGCTCATCTCTCTGTTATTTGCTTTGTTCTGTTCTTGTCGTATTCTATTCCCTTCATCATTGGATTTTTCTTGTCTCACTTCGTCGGCGTTCTTTAGCCAGACTATAAAAGTCTGTGTAGCTTCATTTTTTTTTACGTGAACACACGTATAATCTACGAAGTTCAAGTATTATCTAGAGCCTGACAATGTAATATTTCATCATATACCTGAAAGTTCACTTTATGGTGTACAAGCCTTAGTGTAACCCAATTCATTCCATTGATATTTTTGAAGGTTTGTCAGGGTTTTCGCACAACACGCATCCATTACTTGTCTGGCTTTTTGAAAGGTAGCACAGAGCAAGGGTCTAGAGCACACGGCCCGCGTGCAGACCCCGGATATTTCGAGCTATTCATACTTAAGCAATACATTGAGCATGCACTTGCGCATGCTTGTACGAGCTATGGTATGTTTTGTTACTGTGGGTATCTCTATACATTCATAGCTCACGCTGAATCTGAAGAGCTGCTTGAAAAAGAGCTCGCACGCAATTAAAAAAAGAAAACAAAGCATTTCGTTTACTAACGCTTCCGCTGCGGTGTGCCAGAGTCTATCAGCCTGTATGCGGTTCCTGAACGCTTTATTTTAAATGTGTTGCATATGTGGGGGATGCAGTTCAAGTACACATGCAAAATTCTTTTAGGTGTCACAGCATAAGGGTTCACGATGCGTCACGTCAAGACACTGTAACATTTTATTTTATAAAACAAAGCCATATTATAGACGCGCAAAGGCACACTGGAGAACGGACAACAGTGTAGTCGATCTCGGTATTCTCGTTCATTAAAAAAAAAAAAACTCTTCGTACCCACCAGGCTAACGCTTTCTAACCACATTAGTGCGCCTCAAGAGAAATGTGTAGTTAGGCCAAAGGAACAAGCTGTGATATAAGACATGCACCGCTATACGTGCTTTGCGTGCAAGGTATCGTTAGCGAATAGAATTTAGACACACGGTTCGGCGTTGCTTACACAATCCTTCACACGTTGCGTAAATTTTTGCGCAGCATGTAACTTCCTGAGCCGCAGTGGGTAGTATACATGCGTGTTGTATTTGCATGAATGCGAGAATGACTGCATACATGCTCAACACAAATGCTGGTTCTTAAGAGCTTAACCGATTGTTGATAATATTTATGATGTGTGTGGGAAACTTCTCCCTAACAAACCGATGAAATGTTTCAACAACTATGTGGGTAACACACCACTGAGGTTCGCGAAGGTTTCATTTTGTAATTAAGTTTGCGATACATTAAAGCTCGCACGCACCGCGTAGTTTACTCACTACCGAATGTGTAAGAGATGCCAGTGTCGACGTGGGGACTTTGAAGTTCCTTTTGCGTTCCCGTCAGTGTAAGCAACATGGTAAGCCGGGGACAAAGGAGTAGACAGGAAGATGTCGCGCGGTGTGAATTCCTCGTCTTGTATCCGCGCGTGACCGAAATACAGTGTACCGCTGAAGCGAAGCGCCCAAGTGAAATCCGAAATGCATTTACAACAGGTCGTCTTGCACTTTGCTCTCTCCTCCGGATCTGTGTGTATGCACGCCCGCATCTGCTACACCGTCTTTCCTCGTTGCTTTAAGTTTGCGCTCCTTGATGGGCGACGTGTCCTCTTCGTAGTGTTACCGCTAGGATGTTTGTTTGTTGCTGTTTCCATCGGTGAGCTCATTTGTATCCCTTTGCTCGAGCTCGCGGAAATCATATTTGCGTGCAAATGTGCTTCGTGCGTAAGGCTGGTGCGGGCGTATGAAAGTAGAGTTCACCTTCGCCTCACACTACCCTTATTGTTCTAGTGTCCTTACTTTATCGGCCAAAAACAACCGTTTTCTTTCTTGGCTAACGGGGTGTTTTTTATAACATTTTGAAAGTTAGGAGATTCCTGCTTTATTTACAGTGATGATTCTTGTTCGAGCGAAATTTTCAGCGGCTCTTATCCGAAGACAACGTTTCTCCGAGAACATAATATTGATTTTAATTCGAGAGTGTTGGCTTCTTTTAAACGAGCTACGTGCCACTGTATATACGTTCGAGTATACTTATGTATAATGCAGTCAACACGTTTTCGACAAAGAAAAGTATCTGACCATGGCACCATTTGCTCTAGGGTGATGTCACTGTGAAATAAATGAGACTGAGCCTGTTTCATGTCGTGCACACACATAATAACAGTCTGTTTGTAACAATCTGAGCACAGCGTTTCAGACGAACAGCGATAAAAATAATCTTTTAGGATTTGCCAAGCAAAAGCACGATGTGATTAGGAGGCAGCCCTACTAAGCGAGCCTAGATTAATTGCGATCCTTCGTGGTATTATAACACGCACCTGAATCTCAGTACACGGCTTTATGCTCCTCTATGAAAATGCAGCCACTGTTGCCGGGAATAGAACAACCTTATACGGACAGATAATATGAAAACAAAAGATGATCAGGTTGGTTCTTCGTCAACATTAGATATCGGAGATAGTGTTTAGGCACGGTGCGTGGAAAAGCAGCTCTGCTGAAACAGAAATCAATTTTGTGAAAAGGTGAACGTTTATTGCGTAAACAACTATAAAAAGCAGTTAGCTTTATCATTACGCCTTTTTTGAAAATTTCTAATTGAGAAAATAGTGCGCACCTTTCTCACAAGGCGTCCGCGAAAAAAGCAGACGGAACACCCTTTCTATCCTCCTTCATACAAAGAGGGTGCAAAGTCTGCGCTTTACTTTTGTCAGGTCGGAACATCTCCTATCAATGTCGTACCTGTCCTCATCACCGAAGTCGGACGTGTATCCTAAATATCGTTTATCAGACCTCTTTCATCAATGGCTGTGGTCATGCAAGCTTTTGACAAAAGGAACATCCTGAAGACCAGTGATGTTTAGTTCTAAGCATGGTTTATCTTCCTACTTTAGCACCCTGAAAGCCGTGAATTGAGGGCAGTCTGTAGTGAGAATGCCTTCGTGCTTCATTTTGATATGCGCATCTATTGCGACCCTTGATTTTTTTTTACTTGCACTCATTGCACGCGATTAATAAAGTTTAACGGGGGGGGGGAGGGGGACAAGAGTTAAGGCAAGACATGACTATACACTTTTCACAACATTAGATTGCTTCGACGAGAGGTTGCACAGTGTTTTCAAGCTCTCCTGATATAAGAGCTAAATCTAATTAAGGGCGCCACTGCAGTAAAATAACTGCCAGTAGTCATTGTATAAAACATTTCTGATCTCACGTGCACAAATAATCCTTGATTGAAATTGACGTGCAACCTCGCCCCCGTGAAATAGACTTCTTGGATATCACTCGCACGGTATCGCTCGGTGTGGACTCTAAGCGCTGGGCGATATATTTCCGGCAAATAAATTTTTGCCGAGGGTACTTACTCAATAAAAACATGAAACTGCTGGCCCACACAATAAGCGTTACCCCATTTTGCTTTTGTTTCCTATAGGCCGCAATGAAACCTTATTTCCTGGTGTGATAATCCTCTCATTCCGCACGCGAACCGTGTCTGGTTTTATGGCGATGAAGGCTCCACCTCGTGCAACAAGAAAATTTGCAAGAAGTATGTGAGCAGAATGAATGTATTTTTTACGCAGAGCCTCCGTGCTCTATAAAGGAGACCTGCCTAAAAAAAAAACGGAAAACTAGGATGCGATGCAGGCTTTCTTCCTGCGCGAAATTCAGCTTGGTTTTCAACAGGATGTAGAAGAAGTTTACAAGCTACAGTTAGAGCAAACAGCTTTAGGGCGGTTATGGGAAAGTTCATCATCTGTACACTTGAGAAGTGGCCGATATGTCACTCGAAAGAGAACGCAATATCTCGCTGTGGTAGAGTTTGAGCATGGTGATATCAATCAGAAGTGTATAGTTAAGGGCTCGTTTTTCCGTGTTTCACACAATATTAATGAGATATAACAGACAATAATGTCAAGGAAAGAATAGGGAAGGTTATCAGACCGAATTGTAATGTAAATGTGAAGAAAAGATAACTTGCCGTGGTCAGGAACCGAACCTGCGGCAATACGTGGCGTCCTTCTTTCAACAACGAGATGTCCACGAGGCGCTTAGTAGTTAAAGGCTTAAACTTCTTTAAAAAGCTCTTTTTTCCCACACCGAACCGCCAGTGCCATGCGGCGCCGTCTGGTCGGGAACAATACGTTAGTGGAAGCAAAGATACGCAGACCGTGGACATTTTAAAGGTGAGCGTCAGAAAAATAGAAAAAAAAATTATAAGAAAGAGGAAGGAGAGAGATGGGAAAAAGAAAGTGGATGGAAGGGGGCGGCCGGGAGAGTCCACCTCGTGTTCTCATTGCATTTCTTTCTTTCCTTCTTTCTTTCTTTCTTTCTTTCTTTTTTTCTTTCTTTCTTTCTTTCTCTCTCTCTCTTTTACTTTTTTTCGAGTATCATTTCTCACCTAAGATTGTATAAAGCTGAGCACCTACAAACTGTACCTTCAATCTTCAATCCTTATCAAAGTATGAAAGTCACAACTGGCTGAAATGTCAAAATAAACAACTTTGTCACTGCTCACGGAGGATCTACTTGACTATATATATATATATATATATATATATATATATATATATATATATATATATATATATATATATATATATATATATATATATATATATATATATATATATATATATATATATATATATATATATATATATATATATTGTGAATAAGTTTTTCCAATGAGCCGAAAGTGCTCGTAAATAAAAAATAAAAAAAAGACAAACGCACATACCTTTTCGTTACTCTAATTGAAATAGAAGAAACATCGCGTTCCGGTTGATCTAGACGAGGTGTGATGTGCGCACTATTTGTGGGGCACGCATAAAGTCAAACTCATTGCGTGATCAGCGATGTTGTGTGCAGTTGCATTCAACGGGAAAGCAGTAGGAAGTGTAGTGCAATGTTTGGTTAACGTATCGGCGCAACTGGTGCTCGCAGGCAGGTGCGCCGGCGGCGCCCCTTGTGTGCAGCCCGCTTGACGTCCGTGATATTGGCTTGTGATGGAGTGGCGCCCTTTCCTCTCCCCTCCCATCGCTAACATCGCAGCACCACCATTCTTTTCCACTCCCTTTTTATACTATGCATGGTTATGATATACTATGCACAGGTATACGCTAGGCGATCCTAGCTGCCCACATTGGGACCTAGAAAATGTGAGCAGGGACAATCACTGCCACTTCTTTATCGAAATATCCCGTCGTGCTCTAGTTTCTGTCATTGTTACTCGTACAACAGGTCAAGTAATAGCACGCACGTGACATCTGGAGTGATTGCCTATGCCATTGCATAGGCAATCAATGGGCTAAATCCAATCCTCCAATGGGCTAAATCGACAGCCATGTGTTCATCGGTGCCTAAAGTATGTTGGCGACTACAGTGAGACTAAACTGCTACGGCCTTGATGATGTAAATGATCGGGTGACACGGTATAGAAGGCTTGTTTTGTCTAAGCGAAGTAATACAGTGATTCAATTTTATTGCTGAATGCTAAAGCAAACCTTTCTTTTCGTCCCAAATGGCTTTAATTGTCGAAAAGCCACGAAAAGACACACGCTTTGTTTTTTTTTCGATGTAATAACGCATAATTTTAATCCCACTGTATGTCAGCCAGTGTGAAGTTCACATCAGTATACCTCTATCGAGCGTAATAGAACAGTTGTTCTGTGCATAGAACCTCTCTACTAAGCTAAATTTTATTATGCGTATATTTTAAGTACATAATTGTTAGAAAATAATTTTTATTTATCAACACTTCCGTTCAGATTCCCTGCATAATAAAATATTCATCCTTGTCAGAGTCAACTTCCTTGTCTTATACATAAATAGCGCTCCTCCTAAAAATGTTTTATCGATTGTCCTCTCTTACGAAAACGGAAACGTTCGTGTTACACTTAACTACTCGACTAAAGTCCAGACAAACAGGCTAACAACAAAACAAAATTCTTGACATTTTATACGTTGAGCCTCTTTCATCAATGATTAAGAGGACATTCAACTGCATTCGTTTGTCTATGTTTCAAAGACGTGAAGAAAAGGCAAACTTCGTAATACATCGTTTATATCTTATCGGCACAGCCCACGGAGCATGCCTACAGCATTTGAGGTTATATATCATGAACGGGGCGAGATTAGGGGAACATAGAAGCGACACGCAGTGTTCCCCAGTGCATAATCTTCAACAGAGATGGGCATTTACTCTCAGGAAATCATTAGCAGGCAGGCACTGAGGTTAAAAAAGTAAGGCTGGAGGCAGCTGGGGTCATCGTGTACATTGAGTGAGTGCTCACATAACGACTGCGACATCATTCAGCCTACTTCAGTGCAGATCCCAGAGGCGATAGCGCAGAAATTACTACACCATAACTTCTCGTTATGAGGGTATGTTATGGAAGGACGAGATAATTTTTCTTGCCTTTGGTAGTCTTTACACGACTTTTGTCCCGCCGCCCACTTCCTGCGGAATCAGTGCGTGTGGGGAATCAAGCTGCCACGCTTTGATTGCACGTTCTGTGTACACTTTCACCGAATGACGACATTGCCCAGGAAGGCTTCTATACCAGCAAAACGACCTAATAATCTTCAGCCATATCCTGGTTCATTATTACGAATGAGCTTTTCTGAAAAGCTTTCCATTGTTCCGTTCGTGTTTTTCTCCACTTCTTTGATTATTCACATTTACGTTAGAGTTTATTCTAAGGACATCACCGATACTTTCCTTAACACCACTGTCCCTTCTCATTAATACTCACTGTCAGTTCTCATTATGTGTCACTGTATTATTAAGAATGAGGTCTTCATTCATCCGTCCACAGCCAGTGCTCATTCATCGACTTTTTTGTCCATTCACAGCCGTTCGTCTCCAAACATGACGTACAAGTAAGTCTAGCTTCGTCAATGAAGAAGAACACTGACGCCAACTTTCAAGTGCCAAAACACACGAAATGACGGTGGAGCGCCATAAAATTGCATAGACTCGAACTTCAGTGACGTTGGAAGGGCACTTCCTGAAAAAAAGAAAAGGTGGAGCGGCGGTACAATAATTGTTGGAGTTCGTGCGAGAAAGTCTATGACGCAGTGGATGGCTTTTAAAAATTCAACCCGATGGCGCAGGGACGTAGCCAGGGGCGTAACACCAGGTTCCACCCTCCCCCCCTCTCCTGAATTTTACAGCGAAAGCTGTTGTGAGATCACACCTCGGGTCACACGCCGCCGTAGTTTCCCGCCACCGCCGCTGCAGCCGGTGTCCGTAATCACATCACACGAAATTAGAAAAAAGTAGTATCAAGGACACAGTGGGGCTGGTACTCGGGTCCACTGGATGCCAGCCCAGTATTTTACCACTGAGCTAGGCTGGTTTTTGGGACCCATTGGCAAATTTGTTTTAGGCAGGCTTTATTTCGGGAAAGCAATCGTGGTAATACGACTTTTAAAGCGTTTTAAAACAGCGAAACAACAACCGGCCGTCGCACTGTGTGAATAGCGTAACGAGTGGGTCATCCAATGCTCCCTTGCATTACAAAAAGCTTGTTCTTGTTAATTTATAAACTGTAGCAGATACCCACTTCAGGCATAATTCCTCATCATTATCAGCCACAAGGTAAACAATTGGCACAAAACTCTTTGCAAGTGCTCAGCGGATATGACACTTATAAGAAGAATGTCAGAAAATGGCATAGCGAATGCTGGCCTACTACCCAAAAATTTTTATTAGTTATTCCGTAGTACCTATCAAGCAAGTGGCCTTGCAGCAGTTACCCAATGAGTGTCTAGAAAAGGTTCTGAAAGGCCGCTCTTCTAGCTTTCGCTGTGACTGTGCTGCTCCTTTCACGCGGTCCTGGTGTTTTTAGGGGCGAAGCTCCTTGAGGCGTGGGTCTGTCCATCCTCTGTCGTTGTCGTACGTAGCCACCGTGACTCGACATGGGAGATGGCAGTACTTGGAGTGTTCACTAAATGGACGCACGGACGGACGCACGAACGGACGGATACAGACTAGCGGACGCACAGACGGATGGACGGATGCGCTGAGCGTGTATATGCCACAGGGGATGCGAGATTGCGGTACTTGGAGTGTGCACTATATGGACACACGGACGGACAGACAGACAGACTAGAAGGCGGACGGACAGATGCACGGACGCGCAGACGAATGCACGGATGGCCGCATGGATGGCCGCATGGATGGACGCATGGATGGTCGCGCGGATGGACGGAAGCAAGAACGAACCGACGGACGGGCTGGCGGAAGGTTTGCCCCGCTCATCATTCACTCCGTGGATATGCTGTGATTTTTTAAATATTCTTCTTCTCCAATTTTTCTTTTTTTTCCTTTTCGCGGGATGGTGGTTACGGACACCGTTGGCAGCAACAGCGGCGGACAACTACGGCGCACGCGAGCCTTGTTGTGATGAGCAAACACTTGAGCGCTGCCGAGTCACATATGTTATCACGCTTTTTTTTCTAGTACCATATTGAAATGCGTGCAGTGTTGGCTCCTTATACGCGGTCAGACGTACCCGTGTACGCAGGTGATCAAAATATCAAGAACGTTTCGTACTCAGCTGAATTGAATCGTATACGGAGAATCTACGCAGCCGAAAACGCAGACTTGGTGTGCAGAAAGCGGGTTATGTTGCTCTTTGTAGCTGGATTAACTCCATTGATCGAGGAACCGATGTACTTGAAGATGCTCATTCGAGGGAAAAAGCAAACTAATGTCCGGCGAACACCAGTGTCTGTAGCTCGATGGTGATGCAGCTGCTGGTCCGTGTCTTCTAGTGTGTTTTCTGGCAACGCAAGCATGAATATAGTATCATTGCTGGTAATCATTGGGGAACTTTCTTTATTGATTGTGCCCCCCCCCCCCCCGCGGTGTTCTAGTGGCTAAGGTACCCGGCTGCGGCGGCTGCATTTTCGATGGAGGCGAAAATGCTGTAGTCTCATGTGCTTAGATTTGGGTGCACTTTAAAGAACCCCAGGTGGTCGTAATTTCCGGAGCCCACCACTATGGCGTCTCCCATATTCATACGGCGGTTTTGGGACATTAAACCCCACGTATCAATCCTCATTTCATAATTGTGCTCAGTTAGGCTGAAATACCATGATCCTGATTCTTTCCTTCACACATTTTCAGGAGGTAGGTAATTAAAATCGATAGCGTGGACCATCACACGTAGTAGCTTCGAAATTGCAGTACCCGCTTTATATTAGTATCATCTGTCGGTTGCATCTGTTAGTGAATTCGATAAGCAATATAATATTGAGCAAGAAATATGAAAAAAAATAGAAGTAACGAAGGAGCGAAAAAAACAAGATCACTAAAAAATTGAAATGACGACATTTTCAGAAGATTCGACATGTACATAAAAAATCTTTATTATCATCAACAGTCTTATGGAACATGTTTCATGAAACCACGTTTAAAACAATGCAAGAAAGCGTTTTAAGGAGAATGACGCTCCCGCTAATGCATTTCGCATTGATGATTAGATAGAATATGTCAGCTTTTATTCTGAAAATGTAACGACAACCCTATGTTATGTACACCAGTGACTCGATCACTCCTTCACACAGTCACAATATAAACGCTTCTCGCTATCCACTTATTATAGAAGCTTATGTATACGCACAGACACGCACTTACGTCCTTACATACGCGTATATTGAAAACACACACCACGCAACAGTCATGCCAACGATACGAATCCTGCATCTAACCACTGGCTCGTTGCATGCCCACAGCGACCCATTCGAACATTCACTTAAATGAACATCATGTCAGAATGAAAGAAAAACAAAACAAAAGAGCGCTGCTACAAGCTCGTCCGCTATGACAAGAGCGAGGCGCTAAAGATTCACGCAGATAGATGTTTCACCTTCTCTTTTGCCGCATTCGTCTCGGAACTGTGTGAGGCACTTCCAAGCAGCAAAAGGAATTGCACGAGAAAAAACTGTGCTATTTGAGTGGGTGGCTCACATGCCAAGAACATACATGCCGTTATTACATACCAGCGCGTTTGATTTCACTTTGACGTTATAAAACAGCGACTATTATTTGCCCACATAGAACTTCGCAGCCGACACCGCCCGTTCAACGCTCATGCAAACTCTCCACGAAGGAACTGTCACACTCATGGCGCAACGCTCGGAGGAAGCTGACTACGCAGTAGACAGCTGCGCTGCTGATGAAGTGTGCGTTAGGCAATTTCACTAAAGAGAAAATACTAGTTCTTGTACTAGACCTCGTCGAAGGCAAGCGATCTATTGCGCCTCACAGATCACTGCTATACCCAAGTGACCTATGAGAGCCTATATCCACAATAAATGGCTTTAATCGGCAATCAAGCACAAAATTTCTTTATTAGAAAATTCATCCTTGTTTCTGATTACTTTCATGCTAGGTGTCACTTCAGTGAAGTGAGACACGTGTGGCTGTCAGGGGTATCACCGCCCCTGCGCACGCTACAACCAAGGAGGAATAAAAAAATTGCTGGAGTGAAACTTATTGCGCAGAAGTGAAGCCATTCTTCTGGCAAGATGGCGGTTGTGACGGCCATCTTACTTGGGGCATGATAAAGTATCACCGTTCAGCGATTAAAAAACAAAGCGTTTCCCTCGCACGCCCAACGAGTTTAATGTGGGAACTTTTTGGGTCACACAGTGCTCCAAGTGCGTCTCACAGTTGCTAGTTTTCCTTAGTGAGCTCCTACTTGGAGGCAAAGTTATTTGAATATACAGTGATCCATACTCGTTTCTGTGTGTTATTTCGTCGGGAACAACTATCTTTTAAATAGAACTAACGTAGAATTTACATAACATATCGAATACACTTGATCTTTTAGTGGGCACTATCAGAAAAGAGCATGTTTCCGCCATCTTGGTAGAGGAAAAAGCTGGCTTCACTTCTGCTGGCAAGGCATTGCGGGAGCTTCCGCTTCAGCAATTTTTCTTTAATCCCCCTTGGCTACAACTGACCTACTTATTTTTCTTTGTCTGCATGTATGGATAACTTGGTGATGCTTTCTCATTCTAGCGCTAATGAGTCACATATCTAACGCTTGTGCTAAGCAGACAGAATGCAGTAAAAAAATTCTGACTTATTTTCTTTCTCGACCAATAAATAAAATGGGCACATTTCATATTATTTAAGAGTTGGAATGCGTGGAACACGCAAAAAAAGTTTTTTTATTTAAAATATACTTCTAATTACAGTGTTCAAGTAGAGCTAATATGCAAATACCAACATTGAAGTATGTTGCACATGGTCATGGTATTACAGCTTCAGTAATAAAATGCAGTTATAATGAAAAGAATAATGAAGAAATAGACTTGACCCTCGGTGATAGAGTATCTTCAGCTGCGTATGATTGACAGCTTTAAGTGAGTTATGTACTAATATCACGTACTTTCGCGCTTAACGTTGTCCTAAAATCTCTCACTTTTTTTTTTATTTCCGACTTGATGGGAACAAGAGATCAATGCATGGTTTCGAGCTCTCTTCAGCGCTATGTACAACGCTCTGCAACTTTCACTCGCCGAAACGCATATTAAAATGGACGTCTTGTCACTAATCTCTAACACACAACATCAGAGCACAAGCCAGGGTCATTAGTGTATACCGTCTTATAGCCTCACGAGATTAACTTGGTGAAAACCGTAATAATTTAGGCTAACAAGGTGCGCGGCTTCAACGAGTGTCGGAAAACCTAATGCGAGGCCGCGGAATTTTATGACCTGGGTCTCTATAATGCTCCTCTCTTCAAAATAGCAGCTCTATACTCCTGCTGATGTTTTGCGATGTTATTGTATAAAACATCTGTAGCTATCTGCAAGCTGACTGGAAAATGTAGTATGATAACATTGTCATCAAAGAAGTAACACTGTACTAGACAGAAATGCCGAAAAAGTATTCTGGGATCTGCGCATAGTTAAAAAAAACAGGAAGAAAAAAAAACGCGACCGCTTGACCCGTTCTAAAGGAATCTGCAAATAACGGTGCATTTAGTAATTTCTAGCGGCTATCTTCCTTTTAGCGGTTATAATCAAGCAACAATTATTACATTGCGGGGAACTAACTTGAAAGTAAAACGTTGTTTCACCTTACTATGCTACGTGCAGTACAAGTAATTTATACCCATTCATTCTCCTGTCACATCTATCGGGCAGCATACTAGGCATAGTACGTCCCTGTCTTTCTTATATCCCTTTTTTCTTTATCTCTATGAGAGCTGATGGTTCTAATTTCTTCTCGTTCCCTCTCATGTGTTGTTTTATTTCGCTGACAACACTATATAGCTATTCGCTGAAATGTCTCGCTACAGTAATAGTCCCTAGTATTAATGATCATGAACGAATGGTTTCTAATATCAGGACTGTGAGGATTCGTTGGATCACTGAAGTTTTTTTTTTTTTTGATCTGGACTCTTAAAAGTATACCCATAGAACACAGTGTTTTTTCTAAAAAAAAATAGCCGCACTCGGCCGTGTCATGGCAGTCCTTACTCTGGGTCTCTGTTATATTCTTGAGCATTGGATCTGAACGAGAGAAAGCCTAATATTAAGCAGAATGTATGTGACAGTTTCTTTCACTTTTTTAGCACACCTATTTCGTGTACATTGTTCACCAATACGTTGAGAGTATTGATGCTACGCGCACACATAGTGAATCATAAAAAAAAAACATTATGAGAGGTTTAAAATACAGCACTTTGTTCGGCTTTGCACTTTGTAAGCCACGCACGAAAGGCGAGAGCGTACGTGTTTTTTTTTTTTCATAAAGGTGACCACTGAGAGCGTTCATCAGCAGAAAGACGACACTATTCGTACGCTGCCGATGACGCTTGAGCTGTGTGCACCGGTGACAGACACACCGGCGGCCTTCGAGGAATAAGAGAACCCGCTCGGCGGCTAGCGTGAAGCAATTCTCAAATGTCCGTCTCCACAGAGGGCAGGTGATGTTGATGGTGATGCGGCTGCTGGTGCATGTCGTGCGGCAGCGTTCTCCTCAGCGAGCCGCCGCTCCTGACGCTGTGTGGCGAGTGCCGAGGGCAGGCCACCCTGGGAGGCGACGGCGGTGTCGGGCAACCTTGGAGACCTAAGCTGTACAAGCCCTTGCCGTCTCCGCCGCCTGACGAAAGCGTGATCACGCCTGATTCGAGCTCGTCGAGCCGTTTGCTCACCAGCGCGGCAACCTCTAGGTTGTCCAGCTTTTCCTTGCCGCCGATGCCAACGAGTGTGGGCTGCGCAGGGAAAACAACGTCAGTTATGCTACCTTCACTTCACCTGCGCTTTGATTGATTGATTGATTGATTGATTGATTGATATGTGAGGTTTAATGTCCCAAAAACCACCATATGATTATGAGAAACGCTGTACTGGGCGGGACGGAAATTATGACCATCTTATTTCTTCAACGTGCACCCAAATCTGAGCATACGGGCCTACAACATTTTCACCTCCATCGAAAATGCAGCCGCTATATTTAACCTTCGCCAAACATTCTACTGTTACTGTGACTGTTTTAGTGTCTGCTCTCTTTGTCACTGCAACAGGGTCCCTTTTTATGCGCTGTCTTTAAGGAACATCAGATGTTATTTCCAACCCACAGAAAGATAGTCATCTATGGCGTCTTAACCGATTATCGTAAGTGTTATCGTAGAACTTCACCCCTCTGTTTTTGGCTCCCTCTCTAAGTGATAGGAATAAACTAACGAAGATGTTACCTACTTTACGAACGTGAAGGCATGACATATTAGGGAGTCAACATTGTATAAATTTCCGTATACTTCGCGCCGCTAAAGTAAACATTGCAAAGGGAGGATGTACCGGCTATAGAAGGGCAGTTGTCTTCGTTATAAACGACACTAGTACTGGTACCTACGCAAGATCACACTGCGCCTCTGTCTTTTAAAGCTGACTAAACTGTCCTATTCTGCAAGATCAACGTAATTCTATTCACATGTTCTTCCAATAATACCTTCATATTAAGCTCACACCAGCAGTAGTTCTGAGATTACAGATTTCAAAATATACAATGACAAGGGCAATAAAGCGAACTAGACCCAACATAACGTCGTAAAAATGGCCACATCGCACAAGATCTCGCGTTTGATTTTAGGAGGATGAACACTATCCTCATGTGATCGTTCTGTCATGCCAAAACGGAAGGAAACTCTGTGCATGCACATTATGCAACAAAGAACGGAAATACTCAGACCTGTTAAATGTGACATAAAGTTTTGCGATTTCTAAAGCAACGTTGTGTGAAACAAAGAGCTCACCTCATGATTATCATAGCGCACCTTGGGGCTCCAACCCCAGGGCTTCTTGTCGAGGTAGTCAGCGGGACCTGGTGAATGATTGGAGTACCGGGCCATGTGTGGTGCTTGTACCCGTTCCAGTGTGCGGTTGCTCTTCATTTTCTTGCACCACAGCAGCAGTGCTCCCAACAGAAGCAACACAAGTGCTCCACCGATGACGCTAAGAGCAATGTATGTGCTTTGAAACATGGGATCTGTAAATAGAAATCAGTGACACAGGTGTAGGTGTTGAAATGTAGAAGGTAAAATTTCGCTGATGCCCATGTTTGTTTTCTCGCCTAGCTTTAGTGTTATGTTGGCTCCGAGGGAAAGGTTTGCCACCAAATGCACCAGAAATACTGAATAAATTAGTTACTGTAGTGAAGAAACCATAATATTCGCTAGTTATGCCGATTGGCATTGACTAAATACAAGACCTACCATAAAATTTGAATCCTATGACGTGACACTTTCCTCCTGCCATGTCAGAAGTACTGCAGCTAGAAGAAAGAAAGAAACGAAAGAAAAAAAGAAAAAAAAGAAGCATGAGTGGTTTAAAACACCGCGTTTTTGCCACAGATCATTGTTCCTAACCACAGCCATGAAATTAGCGACGACTTCATTGAAATGGCGACTGTTATTTTTACCATTAGAATGTGGTGATACACTCATGTGCGACCACTTCGCTGCTGACATTTCTTAAGCCGCGCGTTTTTACGACTACTTCGTGCAGGAATTGAATTTGAATGGCGCGGATTAGATGTACTCGCGGAGGCATAATTTAAGACAACCGCTATCACTTTTAAGGTGTTACCGCGCACACTCATGATCGCGGCAGTATTTACCGCAGAACTGAAGTAGTAAAGCAATATTTTTCTGTCAAAACTCATGGGAAGAACTATTGGACTATTGGAGGACCTCATAGGCAGATACACCTTTCTGCACGAAATTGACGTATCTGTGCACAAAAAGGAATGATTGCCCTGGTGAAACTCGCCTGTTATGTTTAAAGCTGTTTCGCGCAGGAAGCCAACTGTAGGATGAATTGTGATTTATTACGTCCACCTAACTGCTGATAAATATAGAAAATTTGGCTAGCCGCCGTAAGTGGTATCTGGCTGTTTGGGGGCTTTGTGCTTGTACAAAGAATTTGATACTCGCTCGTGTGCTCTGCTTCAGCGCTCACTTATTTGTTAGAGGCTCTTTTCAATGCAACATAGATGATATACCAGAAACTTCCTCCATATCACTGCGCTCTATCACATGTCATCATGAATCATGGTGCAACTCACACGAGAGAAGCTGTTTAGTTACTGAACAGATAGTTTCCGATTCTTACATCTACTTATGCAAAATTGCCGCTTTGCATATCGTCCAGGCATTTTTTAAAGCAAACTAAACGATATGTAAGGTCCACAAGTATTGAACAAAACAGCTAATTGTGCACTGCACGCCATGAAACATGCGTATCTTTAAAGATTACGATACGCATTAACTTTTTCATAGTTCAGGACCATTGAAATTTCGTCGTCATAACTTACCCAGCACTTGATGCATTTGGTAGTGCCGATGGCAGAACTGTAGAAATTGTTGGCAATTCACTTGGTGTCGTCATATCTGGAACTAATAAACTGAACAGTGAGATCCTGTGCAATTTAGCTTGTTGCTACGTTGTCGCTTAGTCCTCTCTAAGTCAAGATTATTAATTAACGTAAACGTGAGCGGACATTTCTTGGAATGTAGTCAGAATAGATAGTCTGTAACTCACTTTCTTATCGAAAATTGCAAAGTTTAGCTTTGTTGTTGCATAAAAAGACGGGGTCGTGCAAGGGAAATAAAAGCGGAACTTCATCCTCGTCACAAACAACGCACCTATAATGCATACAATTTGGACAGCACCGTTTTGCCGTTACTGCAAAAGAAACTCGCATAAGTGATGCTTTATCCTTCCCGAATGACTCAAGTACATCTCCTGCTTTCTAACAACGCAACTTGTGAAAAGTAAACATTTTATGGCAAAAGTGTTGTGGAATTTCTCTGTTCTGCTTTTTTAAACACGAACTACTTTGGAGCAAGTTAACCTGCAGGAGTTTTCGTTTTTAGGCGGAGTCAAGTGCGTTTGTTATTTATGTTGGCTACCCTCATTGCTTGTTTACACTTCCGTCTATTAGCACTTTTCTAGAACTAATCCTAAAGGTCCAAATGTAGCCCAACTGCTTATCTGTGCAGGCTATTCGAGCGCTCAAAGGCAAAATTCTCATCAGTGGCTTCATCAGTTGTTGCGGATGGTTGCATGGTGGTCGTGCTTGTGTGAACGACTTTATTAAAGTAATATCATAGCAGTTGTTCAAAAGAATAGGAGTAGCCGGTGCCATAAGTTCGCACCAACATTCTCTTACACGCGTATAATATTATAATCGTTTAGATAAAATATGACCTCAACATCTGTTTGCAACTTCTCATTTACAACTTAGGATCAATCGATGTAGTAGAAAGTTCGTTTGATTCTGATAAGAATTTTAATAAGTTTGGGATGACGTGGTCTAATCGAAGTGTGCGACAATTTTGAACGTATATATGATACCAACCCATCAAAAAATATAATGGAAATTAGTGACATGAGCCGATACTTCAAGAAGTACAATGCTGATGGCACGCCCATATGCCTCAACGTACTAATTAGCGGAAAGAACCAATAAGTGTTTCAAGCAGCGTTCATGAGCAGGTATATCGGAAAGCTATCGCTTTGCTTTGATGACAATCCTACAAAGGTTTCTGGTCAGGTTGTTCTTCTGTTCGATATGTGTCGTCTAGTCCCTACTGTTTCGAAACAACATATTCCTGAGACTATATCGAACCATTTTCAGAAATTGAAGACATTGAAGCAAGCGGAAGTGACTACTGTCCTAAACGGTGATCTTATTTGACGAATATATGTTAGTAAGACTTGTACAGACTATCTACGGTCATGCATGTAGCAACTGCAGTGACGGAATTCCTAAGAACACGTGAATGCATTACCATTAAGCAATCGGATACTTCTGCGGGAGGGTGTGTTGCGCGTCAGCTTGCTGGAGCGTTTATTTTTTCTCTACCAAAGCTGTCGGACCATATAAAACTGAACAATGAGGCACAGGTGATCGTGTTTCACATGTTCATGGAAGGAAAACACGAGGAAAGACAAGTGCCAGGCGTGTGGCATTATTTCGTATTCAAGATGATGCTATTTTCTACCAATTCTTTTTTTATTGTGTGACGGTGGCCTTATGCTCTCAGAAGAATCAAGAATTTGTACATAGAAAACGCAGACAAGGTGATCGAACTAGACGTTCTGTAGTAGTGGTAGTTGATAGATTGTGAATTTTGCCGTAAGCGGTAATTTGGTTAAGGCAAAGGCATATTGTTTTAAGGAATACCATTGCCTCGGAAGTGAAAGGAATACAGCACATAACTTATAAATAAGGATTAGGTATACTAAGGCTTTGCAGGAATTATGGCAATTTGTAAATTACATTGTTACACTGTTTTTGTGATTGCCTACAGGTAAGCGAAATCCTTATAAGCTTTTTCTAAGTGCTCCGCAGTGGTTAAACGCGGAAACAGTATTTTGCGTGAACTAGTGCAACATAAAAAATCAACTCCTCACATGTTGAGCAATGCCTTGAATCTGGCTGGCTGGGGCAGGCACAGATGTGTCCATGTGGCCTGTACAAGCACAGGTGAGAGCACCCACCGTTTCCTCACACTGCAGGAGTTTGTACCTGAGACGAAAACGAATTTTCAAAGTTTAACCGTCACAAGTGACTACTACGAAAAAAAAAAGGGAGACATACCGCAACGATGTTGCTGTAAAACTAAAGTTGGTGACGCATTATTAAATAGCGCACGTTTTTAATGTTCGCACTTTCAACGCAGTGAGACTGCCTGTTAGCATATCGTAGCGTGCTATTCCATAAAATTAAGTGGTGAGCCAGAAAGCTGCTGCCTTGCATGCTCTGGTTTTACTGTAAATACCCTTTTATCTGAAGTTCTATTGGTAATAAATCCAGATTTCGAGCCAGCTCAAGCGATTCGCTGATATATTGTGACAGTGCGGGAACAAAAAAAAAACATAAATTTTAGTTCTTGAGAGAGTGCTCGCGGGAGCAAGGAATGAGTTGAATGTAAGAATAAAACAACTGTTGGCTGCACTAGTGAGATTCCGGACTAGTATTAGGGTGGTAGTATCAATAGTATACAGGAGTAAAAGTCCCATGTCAGGGTTTACAGCCTAGAGCCTCTGCTGTCGATCCTGTAAGAATTTGGCAACAATAACCATCGATTTAATTCAATTCAGATAGTCATTTAGAAAAACTCGTGAAATTATATTTGAGCTAACAACATTGGGTAAAGACCAGTAGCAAATTGCATTTAAAATGACACCAAAGAGAAACAATGTCTTGATTCAGATTGATGCCTAGCTGCTTGATTGATTGATGGTGATGGCGGGAGGTTGATGGTGGCGTCTCCACCCGCTTTTTCTTTCGCGCGTTTTGTCGCTTTCTAAGCCTCATGTTGTGGTAGGAGTGGTCTTTTGACGGATTGTGAAACTGTACTTTACTAATAGTTAAAAATAGGTTTAGCTCTTTAGTGTCCTTTTAAGAAGTCCGGAGAGGCCCCGATCAAATAGATGAAAGAAGACAGTGAGTGGGCTCCACGGCAAAAAAAAAAAAATGTGCTGGAAATTTACTGGGAAAAGCCTTCCAAAGACGGAACAACCATCCTCCCGGTTTATGGCATCAGTCTTGAGAACGTCGTCGTTGTTGCAGGCTCGGGTTCCACATCTTTTGCGGAGGAAAAGTCGCCGACTTGTAAAGTTGTACTCGAGTACCGGAAAGCTTCGATTTCAAAGCTTTGAAATGAGGCACCGTCAGTAGGATGCGCACCCGCATGTTGAGAGAACCAAGCCCTACCGTCACCCCCTTCACTTGAGCTGGTTTTGAAAAAAAAAATAGGGGGAAAAATTCAAGCAGCTTTGTAATAATGGTGCGAAACCTGAATTGCAGAGCTAGGCAACCTTTTTCTATCCTATTCGTTTTTTCCTTTATTTCTGCTTTTCTTTTTATTTCTATTTCTGAATTTTTTTGTTGTTTTGCGTCTTTTTATTTTTATTGACTTTTATTTGTCTTCCTATTTTTTCTTGTTTTCATATCTCCTACCGTTTCTCACTTTCTTCGTCTTTTTCTTTGTTTTTATAAGAATTGTTTTGTCTACAATGCGTCAAGCGACGACAGCATACGACAGCGTCGAGCTCTCAAGTTCTCCGCACTTGATATCACATCGATAGCGCTCGATGAACACGACAAAGAAGGCTTTTTTTTGTGGCGAGCACGCACACCGATATGCTACAGATGGATATGTTGTGCGTGGTTTTCTTAGCGTCACGCCAATCTACGTCAGACGACGAGAGCATACCGTAGCCCCGAACCCCTAATCTGCTGCACACCTAAAATTGATACTCGGATCTCTTACAGAGCCGTGGATCTCTGGCGACAGGGCAGAATTCTCGAGTTCAAGATTAAACATTGTGCAGAAATGAGGCACATAATTTACCAGTCTGCCTGGACCTTGCCACCATCTTGATCTCCATCAGGTACTCAATGTTGTCCCGAATGATGACACGCTCGGCACCCGTTTCTTTGTGAGCTTTTTCGATGGCCTTTGTGTGCCAATCTGTCCAGTATATGTAAGACTGGTACTGCAAGTAACAAACGGTGTCCCATAAAACACAACTATTTTATGAGTAAGCCAGAAACCTTGGCTCTAGTACAAGTAACACAGAAGAAATTAGCATTTTTATATAAAAATAATGAAAAGGGCCAACAAATACTTTTCCTCAACAGAAATATTTGTGGTTCAGTAAGATATTGACTGTGCGAAGTCATAGTAAGCCTTGCCACAGAATAAACATGTAAGGCCAAGAGCATTGCAACTTGTTCACGTGAATGAAATAAATTTATATGCAGATGCCTCTTTAAAATATACGTTTGTGTGCTCAACAACTCCGTGTTAATAGAACACTTTATTGTATTGACCCTTAACATTTCTCCTGATGGTATAATTTTTACAGCTGTGACCTATGTGGTTTGTGACAACATTATCTAAAAGCTCAAGCAAATTACTAATGAAACTAATCAGACTTGTAAGATTGCGTGAAGCTATAGAGAGACAACAAGGTTGAGCGAAACATAGGAAAGTTACCTAGAAGAAAGTTTCCTGTTTGCTACCCTGCCAAGGGGTAAGGAAAATATTTATATTACAGTACATATTAAAAATCACGAGAAAAATATAGCAGTTACCATATCTTTTCACCTAATTTTTCAACCCATGTCAAGCTTTCAGTTGTTCATGACAAGACACTGCAGAACATACATATTTTGAAGAAACAATCATGGCTGTAAAAGTAATTGAATATACCGGCATCGCATTAATCGAAGCCAGAACACGGCATCCTCACTGCAAAGAATAAGTGAGTTGATTGCCTAATTGACTTGTCGAACTCATTTATTGTGCAATTTGTACTTTCTTCAGGTGCGAGATACCAACGCGAGAACAAGATATTGCACTAAGCCTCATAAAAATTGATTATTAAGAATGTGACTTTCATGCCTGTAACTGTGTGCCTTTTTACGCGCTTTGTGCGTAATTACCTGAGTGAGTCCGAAGGGATGTGAAACGCCTTCAATAAGCTTTTGTCTACTTTTGCCGTTGAAGTCCGAAAACTCGATACAGTCAAGCTGGGCATCGACCCAGTATAGTCTTTCTGTCTCGTAGTCAATGGCCAATCCATTGGGCCAACCAAGGTCCGTGGCTATGATGACTCTTCTCCCACTACCATCCAGAAAAGAGCGCTCAATTTTCGGAAGCTTTCCCCAGTCTGACCAGAAGATGAACCTGAAACAAAGCGATGGTGCAGAAAATAGTTATCTTGTAAGACCACCCGTTTAGCTCAAGCACTGGCTTCGTTTTGCTGTGCGGAGCGTACAGATATAGTGTTGCATTGCAATAATGAGCTTCTGCAGAAATATTAAGCTTAGCTGTGCTCACAAAGTGCAAGATCTCCACCCCATTTTTCTATCCTCTCAGTAGGGCGCTATAGTCAGTCCTACACGTTTGCTCGATTAGAGAAGTCCTTTCAGTATTTAATGTGTAGGGTTGTCTGCTTTTTTTAATGTGTAGGGCTGTGCTGCTTTTTGTAAATAATGCTGACCGAGCTTGGTCCCCGTCTTTAGCCCACCGTCCTCCCACACTTCTGGAAGCTTGAAATTCGAATTTGAGGAGTACAACTTTTTTTCAATTAAACAACCATTTCAATGTCCATTCGCTTTTTTCTTTCACAATCGAGCAGGTGAGCCGCTGCCGTTGAACTTGACCGCTCTTACCGAATACCTCTGCGCCCCATCGTGAAATAAAGTGCAAAGAGAATAGTAGAAGGTTTAACTAAAAATAGACCCATTTTAACATTTGAAAGGCACTTAAGCAAAATGTGCGCGTCTGCATGCAAACACACAAGTGAAAAGAAACCACAAAAACAAAAATTGCTCAAGCATAAACATATGCTACTTCCAAGTTCCAAGAAAAATGTTTTTGTTGCTACGTGACCCGTCAGATCGCACCCATGGCGTCATTCGAAATAGTATAGAAATTTGGACGGGTTTTAGAAAAGCTCAGCGAATCAGTTTCACCAATATGAGCTACATTGCAGAAAAAACGCGACTACATTGAATTAAAGTTAACGTATACTTACAGTACTGCTGAATAAAGAACACGAGGTGTGCTGGTACGAGCATTTCTGCAAGCGGAGTGTTTTCCTCAACGCTGCAAGTGCCCACATTAGCGCATGTATGTATATGACAAACTATTATTTATTGTTGGGATTGAGCGTCCCAAGACCGTCATATGTATATGAAAGACGCCGTAGAAATGGGGTCGGAAAATCAGAACACCTGGTGTCCTTTAACGTGCACTTATAGATTTCTTGGCACACGGGCCTCAAGTATTTTTAATTGCATTGGAAATACCACCTCCGTGACCGCAATTTGATGCCACGTCCTGCGGGTCAGCAGCCGACTGCCTTGGCCACTACAATGTCTGACACACACAAATGCGCACGTCCGTCTACGATACGCATACATGTGCTAAGACAGGTGCTTGAAGCATTGAAGAAGAGACTGTTTTCACAAACGTTTATTTCAAGACCCACCCTGCATTTGAGATTTTTTTAAATCTATTCAGGCTTCCATGTATTCCTGAGCTTCTACTTTAAAGCAGACATAGTACCTGTAAACTTTAATTTATTTCGCACCCCGTCGTACGAAAAAACTCTCTTATGAGTAAGGCCGCTTAAGTTCATGATATAATAATAATAATAATAATAATAATAATAATAATAATAATAATAATAATAATAATAATAATAATAATAATAATAATAAAGCGACAGCTAGTTCGCATGCGACGGCCTGTTCGTAAGAGAACATTGTTATTTGCGAATCACTCGGTACTCTCCAACTCTGAGAACTTGTTGAGAAGCACTGACGGCGCAATAACAAAGTGTGCTTGACATCTAGCACTCTGAAATGACGCAGCTGCGTCATTAAAAGAGTATAGTGACCAGTATAATACTGCTGTTCTTGTGACTAAGCGCTATCCCATTGGCAGATCAACATGGTTGGAGTAGCGAGTCAGCTGTCGTCTCACCCTTTTTCGGGAAACAATGCGAGCGCGCGCGGCTCGTCCAGGTCGAGGTTTATCAAAAGTTTCCTGCTTGACCCATCCGCTCGGGCGACCTCTATTGTCTGCAAAACAAAGACACGAAGAGGAAGCTGATGAGATGTAAATTTTACTCAAAAACGATGTGTTTCAGGTGACTTGCCTTGCGCCGTGAATCAGCCCAGTAAATGTTTCGCGCTATCCAGTCCAGTGCTAAACCATCAGCTGCTTCGAGGTCATTGTCTACAATTACTTCCACATTAGTACCATTCAAGTCCACTCTCCTAACAAGAAAAAAAGATAGAAAAACAACAACCATACGTTATCACACCTGACTGTAAAGTATACGCTACACAAACAGTTTTATTAAAGCTTAATAGCTCGAGCCACACATGCTATAATTAGTTGAGGTGTGTTTGGTAATGAGCAAGCTGCAGTTGTGCACATTGGTATCATAGAAACTGCTCCAATCAATGAAAAACTTCCATTTTAAGACACGAAATTTATATTGAATGCTGAGGAAGAGAAATACCCAAAAAATGTGGTTAAGTATGCGTCTTAGAAGGTCTTTAGGGGAATAATGGAAAATCACAAACTGCAACACTTATTCACAGCGAAAGCAGGACGAATTTCCTCCGGTTTTCATTATTTATCACTGTACAGTTCAGTTGTATGATTATGTTGTGGCAAGACAATGTGGTCACACTTTCAAGAGGGTCGGCGAGAACACGTCTGAAATATGTGAGTGAAAATTGTCAAAGGAAATATCCTCACCTAATCACGTCAAGAGTAACATCCGTGTAGTAGAGCTTCCATTCATTGTAGTTGAAGTCAACCGCCACGGCATTGTAGACATCGTTCAGAGGTAGATGCATGTCAATGTTGTCGGCAGTGTCTAAAGATATTTTCCGAAGGCTACCACGGTTGGCGAATAACAAAAATGCAGAAGGCGCTGCAAAAAAAAAAATGTCAACAATTAGAGAAAACATGTGGCATTGGCTTAGCTCGGCTAATCTAAGGATATGCGTAGCGTGAGATCACGGGGACCGCTAAACTGCACGTTTCACGCATTGCACTAATCCGGAGTCAAGTATTCGATGTGTCACATTCGTTCACACATGTCGCACACATATCCAAACAGATTGTTTGCGATGTTCGTCTCAGAGGCCTGACTTACTTGCGCTGGCGCTTCTGGAGAGTTTCACCGTATCGTATTCAAAAGGCCTCCTGGCGACACTGCTTTGCTAGACATTCCTTCTTTTGCTTTCGTGTCTCCATGGCACGTCTAGCCTGCTCCTGTTCGTTCTTTCTGTGCTCGGCCCCTCATTAGAAACTACCTCTGCATCACATGAGTTCAGCTTCTCCGGTCATCTTGGCCTCTGAGCAACAATTCTTCTCTCCTTTAAATGGCTGTGCCATACTGCCAAACATCCAACTATATGTATGAAGAACCGTGGCAGACACGTTCAAAGAAGAGAGCAGTGTGGCACGATGCGCATAAGCTACGGGGTACGATCAGCATGCGTTTTCCGCGCCTATGAACTCACTGTTGCAGAACGCGCAGACTGGCGAGTGCGAGGCTACCTCAGTCACTGATTCTCCCGCATGCGCAGCACGGCTCTTGGACGTGCACGCAAGACTGATTTGGCTCGGCCAGCTGATTAGTATGTGGGGTTTAACGTCCCAACATCACCTTAAGATTATGAAAGACGCCGTAGTGGAAGGCTCCAGAAATTTCCACCTCCTGAGGTACTTTAACGTGCACCGAAATCTGAGTACATGGGCCTACAGCATTTTCGCTTCCATCAAAAATGCAGCCGCCGCAGCCGGGATTCGATCCCATGACCTGCGGGTCAGCAGACGGAACGGCCAGTGTGGATAGCGCGAGAATAGTGCATGTTCGGGCTTAATGTCTCCAAAGCATAATATAAATCAGAGGCACGCAATAGGGGAAAGTTCCGGAAATTTCACCCATCTGGGGCTTTTTAACGAGCACCTAAATGTAGATACATGGGCCTCAATCATTTTCGCCTCCATCGAAATGCGGTAGCTGCGGGCGGGATTGGATCTCGCGACGTTCGGCTCATCAGTCGAACATCACAAGCACTAGACCACCACGGTGGTTATATGTACAACTGTGTTCGTCAACAGAGATTTATCCACTTTAATTGAATTATTTCAAAACAGTGGCTCATGCTTTGTAATAGTTAATATAGGGGTGAACGTTCCTGAAGATTTAGAGAAAATGTACTAAATATTCAGATAACAGCGAACCTACGCTTTTGTTTACATACGCGACATATACTCCTTTCACCTATGCTATCTAGCGGGGCTTTGTAAAGTGCCTAGTAGAAAATGCTACCTTTTGTTACGAGCTGATTTTACTAAAATCTTGAGCTGATTAATCACCTGGACGGCTTTAAGCTCTTCTCAAAACACAGTACTTAGTACTCTTAATCATTTCGCTCTTTTAATGAACGCAATCGTCTGCGTACCAGGACGGCTCACTGTTCTCTCATAGTAGACTACGAAGTACTAGAAATCGGTCTTCTGAACGCACAGCTTCATGCTTCTCTAGAGTGGAATAATAAATGCGAAGGAATTTCAGCGAACTTCGGTGAATTTGAGCCTGTCCGTCCGTCCGTCCGTCTGTCTGTCTGTCTGTCTGTCTGTCTGTCTGTCTGTCTGTCTGTCTGTCTGTCTGTCTGTCTGTCTGTCTGTCTGTCTGTCTGTCTGTCTGTCTGTCTGTCTGTCTGTCTATCTATCTATCTATCTATCTATCTGTCTGTCTGTCTGTCTGTCTGTCTGTCTGTCTGTCTGTCTGTCTGTCTGTCTGTCTGTCTGTCTGTCTATCTATCTATCTATCTATCTATCTATCTATCTATCTATCTATCTATCTATCTATCTATCTATCTAAGACTTTTAGCTCTCCGGGCCATTTCGATAATGGTATCAATGTCAAACTTGGTATGGCATAACATGACTATATCAAGAACATATTTGACTAGTCATAGCATGAAAATTATGGCATGTATGTAATGAATGTCATAATTTACACTTCATTATCTTGTTGCTCTTGCGGTGGTGTCGTTCACATGACATATTGCGAAATTGGCATGGTATGACATCACTGCATGGGGAAGCCAAGTCACAGACCCTAACGTCGAAATCCTGACATGCATGTCATGTAAGTCATGACTACACGCCACGCGCATGGTACGCTCGCAGTCGTTTCGCTAGCTTTCACTGTGTAAGAAATAATTGAGCTCAGGATGTATTATGCTAGCAGACTAAAGATAGATTCATGCCCTCCTTGTCCCGTAATAATATTCAAAGGCTACGCAAGTATATTTGCGAATTTCTGACAGTTTTCTTAGCAAGAAAATGTCGACCAATATATATATATATATATATATATATATATATATATATATATATATATATATATATATATATATATATATATATATATATATATAAACCATCGCCCTCTTTTTTTTGCGACTATTTTTGTCTACAAATGCTCCTCCTATATGCGGCCGCTGCACTTTGTATCTGTGTGAGGTTCTCATCGAGGGGGTTGACTGTCGTGTATAATTGTTTAAAGTTAACCGCTAACGTCTCCCGGCAGACGCCTTTCTTCACCTGTTTTTCGGAGCATGTTGCGCTGAGGAGGAGAAGGAAAAAAAACTTTATTCAGGAAAAAAGGAAAGTAAATGCAGACAGGTGTGGTTGGGCCCTCAGTCCAGGACTCCACTAGTACGAGCGGCTCGCAGGGCCTGGTCAAGCAAAGCTTTTTGGCTCTGCTTGGCTTCGTCCACAAGCCATGCTTCTCTCTGCCTGTGTAAAATGTGCGGATGGCTAGTAACGTGTGGACCGTCAATATGTGCGCGCTTTTGTGGTGCACTCCAGTGTCATGTGGCGGAGCGTCGGTGTGTCTGAACACCATGCATGGGCATGTTTCTGTAAATTATTTGAGATATATTCTACTTAGGTGGTACAAATTTGGAAAGATATTCGTTTGTATGCGTCTCTCATCCCTGCTTTGTTGGCTATTTTGCTGATGTTGAATCGATCCTTTAATAGCACGCTCCCAGTTTGTCAATATTGAAGTTTTTGGTCACTGAAATTTCGAAGGGGCTCAAATTTCTTTTTATGAGGTAGTCGCCCACATGGTAAACAATATTTCATGGCTGTTACTTGCGATACTTTAAGAAATGTATGCTCTAAAAATATTTGGATGAAGAAAACAAGTTGGTATAGTTTTGTGTACTTCTTCCGTGAAAAGCGCGTGGCGTGCGCAGTGGCATCTTGGGCAAGACAAGACACAATATTCACAAGAGCTTCACGTGCGTACAAGTAAGGTTGGTAATTAACTTGCATGTAGACTTTAGATGGACTTTTAAATATAATGTCGGGCGTCACGTGAATGCACGCGCTCAAACACAACTGCCGCAAGCACGCCACGCCTGTGATCCCACGGGCGCTCGCTGAACCTGTTATCCCCGCCCCCAGTAGCACCGCAGTTGTGGCCCGGGAACCTAGCCCTGACACGCTAGTTGCGAAGTACGATCATGCGAAAAAAACTGTCTTGTAACACATTAGGTCTTTGAAAGGACCTTGCAAAGCTTTTCTGAGGGACCATAAAATAGTTTCACTGTATAGGCGCATGACCCTTCACAAGCTACGTACCGTAAAAATGTTCAGAACCCGCGAAGTGTGAGAGAAATTCCAGCACCTACTTCTGGCTCTCTCTCTCTCTCTCTTTTCGTTCCTCCTAGAGCGCTAAAAGCTTTAAAGAGGCAGGGAACTGACAAGGTGGAAAAACTGGGTCACATTGTCAGCGGCCATCGCGACGCTGAACACTTTCGTTTCAATTTTTTTTTTCGAAGGTGTCAGTTCCAGTCAGTTTATAGCGCGTGCGTGGGCACGTGGTGGCCTCTTGCGACAGTTAGGATAACTATACAGCTCACAAAGCTCAAATGAGTCGACGGCCACTGACCGAGCATTTGGCGTAGAAATAGGGGAAATATGTAACGAGGAGAGGGAGCGGTATCTAGCTGATTTTGCGAATCAATTCCAATATCCTGGACGCGCGCGGCACTATAATTTTTGGCTCGCGTGTTGTTGCGATACTCGGCTGCCATGCGGCAGCATTTTTTAAGCATGCTCAAAAAAGTGTTGCAGGGCCCTTTAACTTGAAGCGTTCAGAGGGAGGTTACATGGCTTAATATTCAACCAAAACCAACATGAACGTTAAGCGAAACGCGAGCTTACTCCGACTATTTCGCGGATGGCTTACCTTCGTAACAAGTTCTGTCATCAGATTTTAGAAGGATTCCGGTTGGACACGCACACGAATACCCGTGAGGCTTTCTGAGGCACAAATGGCTGCACCCTCCGTTGGTCCTTCCGCAGACGTTGATGCCTGCAGGGCAACTTTTTCACTCAGTACTGTCAACGGAACGCCACAGCTAGAGCATTGCGAAACATCTAGGCGTTGTAGATCTTAAGTTGCCTCACGTTAGGTGAGAAAAGTGAGAGAGGTGCATAAGATGAGGAAGAGTTAAACTTTCTTGCACAGTGAATTCTTCATGCATATCAGCCAATGAAGTCTATATTAGGTCGGAAGCTTTCGCAAGTATGCAACGCATCACAAGGCGAAAGCGATGGTTTTACACACCTTGAGCAGTGTCTGTCCGCAAAAGCTGTCAAACAAATTCATAGGATGTGTTACACAAAACGCGCCATTTTCTTCGCTTAACTGGCATGCCTCTAATGAGATGGTGGCCTCAATGCATAAATGGATAAACTTTATCATTGGAATGCGCTCTCGCACACTGGGACCACTGTCCCGTCAGAACAGAACGACCAAGTCTCTTGGCTGCGTCGCGAGCCCGTTGAACTGCCCATAACTGTTTTTCGAATCTGGAGCTCGTAATAGGAACCCAATGGTATTGTCTTGACTAAAACTGTGCTACGGGGGAGACAACAGAGTAGAAGCAGACAGGACGAACACAGCTATTATTCTGGTGTCTCGTCTCTGGCGCAGTTTAAATTTACAAAGTGGCTTACCAACTAAGCCCCCTTGCCCCCTCAAAACAAAGGCTTTTCGAGTTTAATGGTAGTACAATATTAATATCCTGGATTGGATATTAACTATTATTATTAGCCTTCCTCGTAACGTCAATTTCTCTTCTCCAACCCTTGACATACAACACGGTATATTTCTGTGCTATAGTTTGCCTTCGTTTTCTCCTCTTCCTTCTTACGTCAATCGTACTCACCCTCATTTTATTGTTTCGTCAGCTTCCTAAAATGTACCGTACAAGGCTACACCACGTTCTACTCTTTTCTATCTGCTTTTATTTCCACATAACCCTCAAATCTCTCTCCTTCACTTCCAGTTCGCTTTCACCACCTCCTGCCTCACTGCACTCTCCAAGGCTATGCTATGCTGGGAGCTTATACAAACCCGACTGCCCTGGCGCGAATCCGCGGAGTTTATCGTGGGCGAGAACGACGCTACTCCAAGCCTAAACAGCTGTGCTCTTAGACATCGTCCCAACTGTGTGACAGAGAATGTAATACATACCGGCGTACTCGGTGTTTACTCCATGTATGTCCATCAGACCGGCCAAGTTGGCCCTGATCATCTGTCCGTTCTGGCCGTTAGTGTCGGACCGATGGATGGCTTTGGTCTCCCAGTCGGTCCAGTACAGGTGCCCGGAGAACGCCAGCACTCCGTACGGGTGGGCGACATCTCGCGCCAGTACCTTGCGATTCTTTCCGTCAAGGCCAGTTGACTCGATAACCTAGCAATAATGCATTTTCATAAAGTGCGAGCTTTTCGTAGTAATTAAATTTCAAAAAGCAATGCTAGATTGAAGTGTGCGACAGTAAAATTCATAGTTTTCATGGTTTGGTGCACTTCCAGTAATTGTTTTATAAAGTGAGGGGAACTGTAGGTTATCACCGTATCAGCTGCTGTTATAATCAGACATTAATTAACAAGTACACAAACACATTTACTATATAGACCACACGTCGAACAATTACCGTATATATATATATATATATATATATATATATATATATATATATATATATATATATATATATATGTGTGTGTGTGTGTGTGTGTGTGTGTGTATGTGTGTGTATGCGCTAATTACTTTTTTTTATTTACGGCTCCTGACGCAAACCACGCTTGGAAGTCAAAACTGTTGTATTCATTTATTCATTGCGAAATGGAACAGCTAGGCTGAGTAATGTGCACAGAAATGTCCGCGAGCACTGCTTGAAGGCCAACTCCGGTGAGTTTTCGACCATGTCAAGGTAATGGTGTTTATATGTTCCAGAGACACTTTTGTAACGAGCCTAATACCTGAAATGCTAAGGAAATTTGAAAACAATATATAATAAGCATAAAGGTGATCTTCCGAAACCGAAACACAACTGGATGCCCTGTCTGTGTATGACGTACTATTTGGTAAGAACCGGAGGCCGTATACTGGTTCCGCCGGCATGATGAATCAAAACTGGGAAAGCCAGACCAGAGAAGCGCTGATCAAACACCACAGAGGAAAGAAGAAAGCGTTCCCGTGCTATACCCGTGCCAAAAACCGCCATTGTCGCCTTATGGCTAGCACAATAAACGCTGTAGCAGCCAAACTATCGATGCCATCGGCTGCGTCACTTCCGTTTGCATGCCAAACATGACATCACACGGACAGTGTTACCAATCATTCTGGCAAGCGAGGTGAGCTTTTCAAGGCCATTTTTTAAACTCCTTTGCAAAGAATTAGCGCATCTCTCAAGCCTGTAATTTGGCATAAATGATGGAACAGTACAAAGCAACGTACCCAGTCATTTTAATTGAGACAAATTTACCTCGAAAAATCACTGGAGATGGCCTTTAATGTGCTACACGAAATACGAAGTTATCCCATTCGAACGAATAACTTACTCCTGCTTATAGAAGACTATTCCCCATTCTACTCTGCAAAGTTATATATATTCAACTGAAAGTTTAAAATAAAACAAATCAGGGTGAAAGTAGTTTCAGTTTACGGCCATGTAGTTACGACAATTACCGTAAGAACACCTCAGCGGAACTCTAGAACTGATATATGCTTTTCACGAGGAAGTTCGAAAGGGTGAAACTTAGTATAAGGTTTTCAGAAACTTACGTGTAGCTTCGCATCGGCCCACACAAGGCGCGATGACTCCTTGTCAATAGTAAGCCCATGGGGCCAACCTAAGCCGTCTTGTACCAGGAGGGCTCTGTTTTCTCCGTCCATATCCGCTGATTCGATGCGGATCTTGTTTCCCCAGTCAGTCCAAAACATAGCACTGCATTCCAACATGTCTTTTTTACACGAGAAAAGTCATGTTGTGGAGATTGCAACCATTGCAACGAACTTTAATAGGGCACTTGATTGGGCTGGTTCGTGCTGCATGGTAGACGAAGAAAGTGCCTAACAGCGCAAACGACCGGAGGGGATAGAAGAGACTAGAACAAAGCGCTCTGTTTCCGTCTCTTCTATTCCCTCCTGTCGTTTTCGCTGTCAAGAAGCACGTTCTTCGTCTACCATTGCAACGAACACAAAGGGGCTCTCCAACACTGGAGATCATTTTATCCGGAGATAATTTAGTATAAGACCAAGCACCGATATCAAGTGATTCAGTATTTTAATCACACAATAAAGAGTCTACATCACTGCCGATCACATCACCACGTTGTGGCGCTTTCCAGAACTTTGCGGGCGGATATGACGCCGGATTGTTGGCGCCATATGATTGGATAAACGCAACGTTAAAAGCGATTGTGGTGTAGGATGAAAACTGAGCCTACTGATCTGTTTCGTTTTCTTCTCTGTGCCATTTCATCGAGCACTGAACAGACGTGGCCTCAAGAAGAAAGGTCACTGCGACTACAAAGCATGACAGATACGCTGGCTGCCGTTTCCTGACTGGATCTTTGGGTTGCGTGGGTGCGAGGCCCATACGAAAGACATCTCTCTATTTCTTCCCTCTTCTTGCTTTAGGGAGTTCTTGAGCTGTCTCTTTCGGCACGTGCGCTATTGAAGGGGTGCAGTGCATCATATTGTTCGTTGGGCGGCTCATCTTTAACACGCGAAGGGTAAACAGTACTTCACAATCCTGCCACCGTTCCGCAAGTTCCTTGCTCAGAATAACAGGAGGAAGTTACTTGGAATGCTGTAAAAACTGCAAAACGTAATTCGCTTCCACGCAGTAGCTCTCGCTGACGTTCTGGGAAGCCAGGCGTCAGGCACTACGTTTGTTACTGTGGCAACAAGGTCAACATCACTAAAAAAAGCAACAATGGAGTTCCAGCTCCCCCTGCTCATGCGCTTCCAGCTTATTTCATTTGGGGCAGCCCTCCGACGTCACAGGCGACTGAAATGTGGTCAAATGTGCCCGCAGAAATTGGTTTGATGCTACGCACTTTTTCTTTTGTATTTTGTATTTTCGAAGTCGAATACCAGCAGACTGCATGCCGTTATGGCGGCCGCTATTGATGCATTAGTCTGTCGGTACTTCAGTCAACACAACCCACGAATAAAACATGGGGGGTTGAATAGCGTTGGAGGGCCCCTTTAACCATTATTATTTCAGGAACAGCAGCGTAATTTCTACGAGTCCTTTACAAAATATACATAATATCAGTACAGACACAGCTGTTGTTTAAGGCTGACGATTCGCACGTGGGGTCTGGAGATGCTCCGAAGTAGCTGGCATCGGTGATACGGGATTCGATTGGATTGGATAAACTTTTATTGGGTCCTCCAAAACACAGATCACTATGTCACGGGCTGCTCCCACGTGGGGACTGAGATGCCGAGCTCCTCAGCCACCTCGAGGGCAAGGGACTAACTATAGTAAGGGTGATCGTAGCCCTTTCTTACTAGAATGAAGCACAGCAAAGTAAATCTACTACTCTTCTTGTGCTTGAATTTTGCAGGTTTGCGCAATGGACAGAGTGGCATTATTCTTTATATTTTCAGAAAGATGCCGTGCAGATTTAGGCACTCATAACCTTTATTGTTGCGTACGTTGAGAGGAACGGGGGGGGGGGAGGAGGCAGGGCTGGTAGTGCGACTGATATGTGTTTTTGCGATGTTAACCTATGCGATGTCTGGGACTTCTAACTCCCGTGTGCTCAGATTCGAGCGCACGTTAAAAAACCCCAGGTTGTCGAAATTTCCGGAGCCCTCCACTACAGCATCTCTCATAATCATATGGTGGTTTTGGGATGTTAAACCCTACATATCAATCAATCAACTTCGCCTAACTCGGTGCTGAGTCCTGTGAAGCATTTCAGCCATCAAACACGATAGGAGTATTTAGATAGGCGACAAAAAAGTTCAAGACGTACAAAGGATACAGGACGTGGTGCTCACCCTTTTCTGTAATGCAGCACGATTGCGCGGGGACTGTCGACATCTTTCCAGACGAGCACATGTCTGTGCTTTCCATCCAGCTCGGATACTTCAATAAGGCTCCTGCCAGAGTCTGTCCAATAGAGCTTGCGGCCAATCGTGTCTACGGCGAGGCCTCCAAGCGTCTCCAAACCAAAAGAGACCACGTCCTTAACACGGCGGCCGTCTGTATCACAGCTTTCAATGACGTGGCGTTCGGCATCGGCATAGTAAATTTGTTCTGCGGGATTGGCAGGAAAAAGTTGTGCGAAAAATGTTTTAAAGAAGTGCAAATCAATAAAGAAGAGAAGCGAAACAATATCGTTGAAACAAATTCTGGTAAGCATTTTTTTTCTTTTGATCGCGTTAACAACAATGTAATGATCATCTACGTTGTGTCGTGTAGTGAACTTGTATTGGCATCTAGATTGCATTTTTACAGGGTAAGATTCTTAAAATCGAGGCTTGTCCGCGGACGTTGTTCGCCTTATCCGAGCACACGCAAGGTACCCACTATACGCCATGTTGATGACGCTGATGATGATGAAGGTGATGACGATGACGATTACGGGCGGCTGGTTTGTGCAGTGTACGCCGCTTCCATATGCTTGCGATGCACTTATTATGACTTGAAAACACCAACAAGCACCAGAGAAACGTGCACAGAATTCCTCGCCTTTAGCAACCTGCGGCTACATCCGATATCACTAAGCAGTAATAATGAAGGCAAAACGAAATGCACAACTCCACACATTTTACGATTTATGACCGATAAACATTGCATATAACTGTGCACAAATTGACACTCATTTACACGCGTGAGTGATCAATGTAGCGGGTAGTTTACGGTAACACCGATTGATCCTGCTCCTTCGCCCACTCATTATAATTTTTTGCGAAGATAACTAGTTGTACGAACAACAAGTTGAGTTCTATCTTTTATTGCGACAACTTCTTAACGAGTACTGACGTCTGGCTTCCTTAATAACAAGAAAAAAAATTCACGTAAATATTAAAATTAGCCTGAAATCAACGGTTCCAGATCCAGTTAATAGTTATGTTGAATACATGTGATGCCGGACCATAAGTTGTAATATAATAAGATCCTATAAACTATAAGAATAGCTAGTGAGTGCTAATTAGATTAGTTTACTGAAAAAGCTAGCTGAGAGTTTCGTACTGTACACCTAAAATTATTTCGGCACCTGACGGAGCGAAAGCGAAACATAGGTTTCTTTGTACATGGCGTCTCAGATAATTAGGCTTCGGCTTCATGGCAAAACATAGAATAACCCTAGGAATGCACCAGAGGACACAGGCGCCGTGCTGGAACTGTCACTGCTAGACTAGCTATTACTACAGTCCTAACGATGTGCTGGTTAAATGTTGACTATGTCCAAGAAACCGATGTAAAATGTCCAGTTACTTAGTTATATCTAGCAGTTTAAGCGGGACCTGATTGAGAATGCAACGATTCCAACTGCACGAACTGGTGTTTATCTCGTTCACGAGTACTCCAAGAAGCTACGAAATGAAGGAGTTGTAGACACAGCAGTACTAACCATCGGTAGTGTCGACGTCGACGGCGACGACGTTTAGTAGATTTCTGAGCGGAACAACAACATCTGCCCAGTAAGGCACGTCGAGAGACATTTTTCGTATTTCCGTTCTACGAGAGAAGATAAGGAAACGTCTCATTCCTGAAAGGACGGGGTGTGCAGTCAGAATGGGCGCAGAAAAACACACAAGGACATATGCAAGCACACAACTCACCATGAACACATATGTCTACGTAAAATGTTCTAATTATCCCATATATAACGCAGTTTTGATTATTTTGTATTGAGTTGGAACTACGAGCCGGGCGGAACACTAGTACGAGAAGTAGGGAGGATGAGCTCAGCCCTGTCCATATTTTTTGCTTTATCTAAAGGATGCAGTTAGTGGGAAGAATGCTTGTGGAAGCGGCTGTTTTTGTGCCTTAGCGTCATAAAGATCTTCAGTTGTTGGTGTGCGCTCGTAATGTCTACTTTTCCCCTAGTGTTCCGTTCTCTGATAAGTTTTTACTGAGTTCAAAATGACGTACTAACTGGCCTTCTAACGCAGTTTAGCTCATTACATATTTTTAATTTAGCAAGATGAGTTTTCATGCACCCCTGTCAATCGGGTCCTGACTTGGCACGTGTAAGACGCATTGAAAAGGCAGCAGAATTTTTTTTTGAAAACAAAATCTTTTGAAAATTACTATGCTCTCGTCACAGAGTCGTTCGACCGCAAAGAGAGTTCGTGTTTCTCCTCAAAGAGAGTCAAACTTGTGGCCAGTCAGCGCTATCCGAAAAGAGTATCATATGCGCTTTTTTTCTGGTATTTCATTGCCCTTATCTCGTATCTCAGCCGTAAATTAAAAGAAAGAGATGGGACCAGTCGTGAGAGGGCGCTCACCTCTTGAGCATGTTTTTGTGTCGTTGAGGAGTATCGTCCCAGTGGGACAGGCACAGAGAAAGCTCTTTGGCTTGGGCGCAAGAAGGCACAAGTGGCTGCAGCCGCCATTATTCGACGAGCATGCATTTGGTACTGAAAAAAAGAAAAGACGAAAGCCACGAGGAACAATATTGACCACTGACTTGAGTCGGGGAACAAACGCGGGCTATGGTCGCGTTAGTCGCAATACAGAGGAAGGAAGGAGCAGGCGAATTGAATCTGGCAAGAAGGCGAGATAACTGCTTTTCATTGAGCGTGACAAACATGATCCTAAGAAAAGAGAAGAGCACGAGCAAAAGGTAGGAAGATAGGTGGGCAAGTAGGATTAAGTAGTGTGCGGGTAAAAAGTTTGACCATAGAAAGTACAGGATTGGGTAGATTCATAGAACATGTCTTTGCCCTTCAGTAGGCTGATGATGAGCACGGTTCGTTCATAGTATTGGTGACACAAATTGGCAAACTACCAGCTGCATAACGTTGTCGTTCAGTGAGCACAGAGCAGTCGGAAGAACAAAGTAAAGCAAGGTAAGTGCGTCGATGATGGTCATTAGATATCGAGCTGTACGGGAGGTTAGAGGGATGCAAAGAACACGTAACTGGAATGAACATTACAAAAAAGAAAGACACTAAATTCAATTTGTGCACGAATAGGTAGCATTTTTCACACCTGTAGGTCTGTTGCGATGAAAGACAAGTATGTTGCGAAGGCCATCGCGGCCCGGTAGGACGGTTCTTCTGTTTTCACCTGTCGCCGCGTCGGCTGACAGTATGGCTTTCTTTTCCCAGTCCGTCCAGTAGACGCGACCGTCAAATACCGTAAGCCCAAACGGGTGAGGAAGGTCTTGAGACATCAGCACCTGTGCGAGGACGAGGAGTCGTCGTGTATTACTGCAGCTTCACGTTAATTGATAGGATACGAGGAAGAAAGCAGGTGAGGTTCGGTATCGTTGTCTGGTTCCACTTCAAAGGGGAAAAAAAGCAGAAAAGAAGATAGCAGTGGTGTGTCGAATACCACCAAAGGGGCAAATACATAAGCGATGGGATAAGTACCGAATATGGCTTCTCGTAATACGAGAATGAAACGTTTTTTCTCAACCTTCCTTGCTACGCATTGCTTCTTTACCTAGTGAACACGGACATTAACGTTCCGCTTCCTTAATTGTATAGGTTTCACAAACTGTTGAAGGCGCACCTTTCTCTTCATGGTGGGAATGTGGATGAGCTCTATAGTTTTGGTGGCGCCATCGGTCCAGTACAGCGTCTCGCTGGAGTAATCGATCGCCAAAGCGTTGGGCCAAGTCAGATTGTGTTGCACAATGACAGATCTCTGGTGGCCGGCCATGCTTGCACGCTCAATCTTGGGTAGGTCGCCCAGATCCGTCCAATACATGTAGCTGGAAATGTAGAAAAGTTTTGAAGATACCGTTAGCTAACACGGCACTGGTTAACACAGCAAGGCCAAATGCGAACAAAGTAGCCTGCATCCTGGTGCTACAATATTGAATAAATGACGTCAGAGCACTGATTGGTGGGGATTGCCACACACACGCTTGTTTCAAGTTGTCATGCGTTGTGTAAGCTCATAAAATCTGAAATGTGACAACTTAAGGACGTCGTCTTACAACAGCAGCTACTACTACTACTACTACTACTACTACTAGTAATAGTACTACTACATTTATAATAAAGGTGAAAAACGCCGAGGAAATGCTTCAAGTATTTTACGCAACGTTCACGAAAACCACTACTGATTTTAGTACTTATGAATATAATACTTTCAGGCGTTTTATCTAACATTACATGATGTAAGTATAAAGGACGCCTAGTGGCGTGAACTAGGAATTCCGGCCACCTGGGGTTCCTTAACGTGCACATAAGTCTAATATGTACCTCAAAAATACATGTGCCTCTACGTGGGCTTCCGCCTCTGTTGAAATGCAGCCGCCGCGGACGGAATCAAACCCATGTCAGTATTGAAGTACCGGAATGTATGCGTTGAATACCATAGAAGTCTCTGATGTATTTTTGCGAGGGGGTAGAAAACAAGCACTTGCATTCTTTAACTATACCAAGTGAAGTAATAGCTCCGAAAAAAATACGCTTCACACATAACGAACATTTTCCACTCCACTCCATGCTGCTGTCAGTAGTCAATTACCCCATTATAGCGCTGTTGAATGATGGTTTCAAAATGTAAGCCGCGGATTTACCAAGCTTACCCTCGAATCGGGTCAACAACAATTCCCCGGGGTTTGTCTAAGCCGTCATAGATGAGCACTGCCCGGTGGCTACCATCCAGGTTGGCCACTTCAATACGGTCGTTCGCCGCATCCGTCCAGTATAACTTGCAGTTGACCCAATCCAAGGCAAGGCCAGCCACGCTTTCCGCATTTGTGCCGACAACAACCTGCACCACGATCGATACCAGACGCATATAAATTAATGAAATTCGCAAAGGTAGACTAGCAGGCGAAATCGGTTGTTTAAGCTTCCCACGTCGGGAACACGTAGTTTGCGTGGCAAATATGCAGTATAAAGTCAGCACGTACATTTAGTGTTTCCAGCAAGCAGTAACTTTATTATTTCAAGCTAGCGACCACAGTAACTGCCAGTCCAACGCGTTTTTGTTTCAGCTACTGTTGAGTACGGGAAAGATCGTTTATCACATAGTTCATACATACTCGATAAGCTTATACACCCCTAACGTCGAGAATACAGTTACTCTATTTCCTTGCTCCCAGTCGTTTCATGCATATCCCGCTCTTTTTTTAAACAAATTTTGCACACTTCTGCAAAAATGCTCTCGATATATTCAGAAATGCGCGAGTCGTATACTTGCGTCGATATTCGGTGGCCTGGATTTTGGTATTAGGCGAAGAAATGTGCTCCCGTAACCCTAAAAAGTATTTATTTATGCACGTTTTTTGTTCTGAAACATAATATATGAACGTTATACAAGATGTACAAATAACGTTTAATGCACAAATAAGCGGCCAACACAAGTGTCATTGCAGCTTCCATTCAGATTTAAAAAAGCCTGCCAAAAACAGATGAATCATATTTAATTGAAGAGGGCTCTTTCCACCCTACTTGAAGTTTGACCGTCAGATTAAAAATGACCGTCGTTACGTAGGTAATACAGGCGGTGCTTGTTTCTTTCCCTTGAGAAGGACCAAATCCAAAAACCAGAGCTCTTCCATATTTTGCAAGAGCATGAACCGCACCTACCTCTCATTTTTAAAACAATGGCAACGAAAATGGGGGTAATTTCGAGTGTAACGGGAAATGAAATTGTTGACTTTAAATGAAGAATAAGTGAAATTTTGGACCGGTTTGAGTGAAATGAAACAATGTCTACTAGCCCAATGCTGCGTGAATATTCGTGAACAAAACAACCAACGTAGCTTCATACAATATGTTTCTACATATGTGTGAGTATCTTTTCTATGGCGCTTTTGTTCCACAAATCGTTTTCGTTCGAAACGTTCGCACTTATTGAAGGACGTAATAATGTAGGGCAAAACGCTCGTGCTGCAAAAGACGGCACCATCGAAAGCACTAATATAGTGTTAATTTTCTCTCAATATACTACCATATCGTGCCTTACCTACGATCTTGACATCTGTTACGAGCTGATTCAAACTAAAATCACATATTCCAATCTACAAGAGCCAAGTCCAAATTTTACTCATTACTGACGATTGTGGGCTTTATTGATTTTAGTAACAATAGAGATTTGAGGTATTTTGCTGACATGAACATCACTGGCGAAAATTGTTGGAGCAGGCATGACCGATAGCATAAGACTACGTTTTTCTCAGTTGAACTGAAAGTAGAATTGCCTCTTCAAAAAACAAAAAAAGTGGTTGATCTATCCATCTAGGAATGATTATAACACGAAAGTAGAACGATAACCTCGACGCTTTTGACTTGATGGTCGGTGCAACGTCGACATCTCGACTACTAATGGCAATGATCAATCACTAAAAAAACAAATAAAAAAAGAACTTCAGTGCGCTTGAGCTTCACCTTCAAGGGCAGATTCCGACAGTGCTATCGGGGCTTGTGCGTATTGCCTTCAGAACTGCTAGCCTTCTTTGGTTCTCGTCTCAATCGTGCCGTTAGGAAACGAACGACCTGCAGAACATGTGCTAATGTCGCCGTTTCGCGGCATGTTAAAGATTGATTGGACACCACGGCCGAGCTAGAGAGAAATGCAACGCACGTCATGTCTCCCTGTAGCACTGTCGACATCTTCGTCAGGATACGGGTAAACGCATTGTCAAAGCCAGGCGATTGCAGGCGTGCGTCGTAGACCCATTTTCGGTTGGGATGGATGTTTCGAGAGATGCCCACGCTCGGGCTAAACTATAGCCACCTCGTGGTGTGTTTAGGCCTCGCAAATTAGCACTTCTCTTTTCGAAAGCTCACCAAATGAGACGCGCGCGTAATAATACACGTTGCAGGTGCTAATCACGGAGGCTAAAGTAATCATGAATTGGTCCGTCCACCAAGTGCAGAAACGCGTCCACCAAGTGCAGAAATGCAGGAAAAGCGGAGATATAATATTCGCTTTTGTATAGGTTCTAGAGTCTGCGACCATGATGCAGTGGATAGCATGCCCGACATCTGTTCTGAACAAAATGGTTGGAGGTTTGGTACCCGTTTACGCAGCTTTCTTTCTTTGCCATATTATCGCGCACATTTATGACATCATTTCCGTGATGCAAATACATCACTAAAGTCTTCGCACACCCTGGCTTGAAACACTTTTATGTTAAAAAACGCCGCATATACCGGAGTGCTTATATTGTGCAGCACTCTAGATGATACTTTAATGCATATGTACACGATACAATGTGATGAAAGTGCTAAATATTTCAATGTGGTCAAATTCTGAGATGCTGTTGAATAGATCATTGATGTCTTTGTGAGGCAAGCAGTATCGAGGAACGTTGCAAGAGTTTTACCAACATTGAAATCCTGTAGCAAGAAAATAAGTAAGTAAAGGTGAATCAAAAAAGCTATTTCACAATGTACATGCGTACTGAAAAAGCTATATTAGATGTCAAGGTATTCCGTTGTCGCTAGTAACCCAATCGGATGCTTGCAAAATGCAAGAACAGTTAATTTACAGTCTCATTGCTTCATCATTGACAGTTAAATCACAAATGCATGATACAATCAGACGAAAAGAAACAGCCGTTGGCAAAGATCAGTGAAAGTAAGATTGCACACAGTTATTGCGGCATGATTATGAGTTTGAAACCTTCCAAGTATGCGTGGTGAACTCTGCTATATATGTCTGTGCACCCATTAGTTGTCCTTTCTGTCCCGCTTGATTCTTTACCTTTCTTCCCCCTTCCACCCCCGTGTGCGGTAGCAAACCTAGTGCAATATTTCCAAGCTTCCCGCATTTCTTTCGACTTTCTCTTGTTATGAGTATAGCTAATATTATTATGTGAACCACGGAAGGCACAGACCTCTTGACCATCGCCATTCCACTTTGACTTCAAGATAGAGTGGTGCGTGACGTCAGTCCAGAATATCATGTCCGTAGCGGCATCCCAGTCGAGATCAACGGCGCTGATTGCACTTCGTAGCGGTATCGTGACGTCAACGTCATCAGTGCAGTTTAGGCACAGCCGACGAATGTCACCACGGTGAGCGAAAAGCAGGAACGAGTCCGGTTCTGCGTTGAAATGAAAGTGCGTAGGAATCATGGAAATTAGGCCTTTGTGGGGTGATTCTGTAGTATCAGGATGACCTTGTTCTATGCTCGTCGACCATTTTACGTATGTACGCGATAACAGTCCCCGCATATCAGGCCAGATTTAGAACAATCAACTTTGCGTCGTAAAGATTGAGTGATCAAGCAGGTAATTCAATTACGAAGAGATGATTGCGAAGGCTAAACTGGTTGTAAGAAGTCCAAATAGCGTCATGACAGACTCGGATACAGCCGCTGCTGCGTTAAGTTGCCGAGTTGCTTGTCACATAAAACGAGCGATTGGTTGCGGGGACATCCTAGACTTGCACTGAATTGTTGATCTAGCAGTTTGATTGAATGTTCTTAGAAAGGCAGTTTCAGTTTCACGTATAGGCAATCAATTAAAAAAAATAGAGGAAAAGCATTTCGCGAAACTAGTGCTTGTGGAGTTTGACCGTCATTTTCTGGCTTGGTAAGCTTTAATAACATTAAAACGTCTAGCTGAAACCATTTCGCACCAGTTATTCGCTCAGTCGCTCAGAATGCTGCGGATTATGATGGCAGAATTCGTAAATATTCATGCTACTGCTAGTACTGCTGCTTCTACTACTACTACTACTACTACTACTTATTATTAATATTATTATTATTATTATATTATTATTATTATTATTATTATTATTATTATTATTATTATTATTATTATTATTATTGAAGGTCATTCGTTTAAATAGCTTTAGCTAAATTCTGTCATTACATGAGTGGTAGAACATCCAATGAATTTATACTTCTTAAATTTCACCGACATTTCTTTCACTTTTTCTGAGCTGGCGAGACATCCGAGAGAAGATGAAAATATGTAAAAAGGACAATGTGTCGTTTTTACGTAAGTAGCAAACTTCTCACTTTCGATGCACGTGAGACCGTCAGCCTGCAGATGCAAGCCACTCGGGCAGGCACAGGAAGCGGTCTCGTTGTTGGAAACACACAAGTGGCTGCACTTGATGTCGGTGGATGTGCAAGGGTTAGATCCTGTGTTCGTAAGAGATGCACGAGGTTTGTCGTTATCAGTATAGGAGTCTTATCGAACACGTGGCACATAACACCATCGACATAAATACCGAGATTACAGCGACTACATGGAACGCCTAATGAAAACGTAGCTATAGGATGCCAGGGAAACCTCGAGATTAGTGTTAGCAGTGCTGTTTTCAGTAAACAATTTTTTTTTAATTTGCAAGAGCAATGCGTGACGTTCTTGTTTCTTTTTTAAGTGTTCACGGTGCCGCGTTTACTACTCATAAAAGTTTTGAAATAAATCTAACATGAAATTGATGGTTCTGAGTCGGGTTACGACTTGTAATAAATACATATGTGTAAGGAATGGACACAAAAGTGCTGTGTTTAGGTACGATTTGTGGCTAAAAGGACTTGCAAGCGCCGAGGAACGCCAAACCGAAACTAAAGAAGACGAGCGGAGGGCAGGTGGCACGAAGGCGATAACAAGAAATGAAAAAGAAGAGGAGAAGAAGAAGGAACGTGGAAAAGCGAGCTCGAGCGTGGAGGCCACGAAGGCAGACGAAGCAGTGCGCCACTCGAGAGGACGAGTTACTGGGAGCGTTCCTGAGCCGGACGTGGGACCCGTACGTGTCGGCCAGGTCGAGCTCCGGCGTGTTCGTTCGGGGTCGAGTCCGCCGGCCTGTTCAAGGTGCAAGGACGGGGCCTGCTGAACGGCTTCTGCCTGGGTGCAGTGGCCGGGAGCAGGTTCGTGGGCGAGGCCTACCGGGCGTGGTCCTCGTGAGCCGGGGCCTGACCCTGAACCTCAGGAGTTCTGCTGGCCGCGACGTCTGACTAAACGGCGCTGCACACGGTAGCGCATCCGTGTGCCGTAAGCCGTTCCAGCCGCTCCAGCCGTGCCACCTTTGCCCTCGCGCACGTCGACAATCGCATCATGTAGGGACGACGGGGACCCAAACTGTGAGGCAGCGTTTTCCTTTTGCGAACTGAGAACTCTACGCGCTGGACTCGGAGTAAGCGTAGCCGCGAGCTCTCCGCATGCTAGAGGTCTGACTCTCATACATGTTGCGTGACGCTTGGCGTGTAGGGTTGGACATATAGTTTTATTTTCACCTGCCACTTCGTTCTCTAGTGTATAATATAACGCTTCTTTTGTTCGCATCCATTGTTGATGTGAATCCTTTCTCGTCCGCTGTCAACAAACACAGTGACGAACGTCCTTAACCATCACAATTTCTGGCGTCCGCGAGACAGGACTAAGCTCTCGCGTTAGATCTGAGAGCCTCACGTTGTTTGTGTGTGGCGGACGAGGATGGACGATAAGAGAAAGCTAGTTGAGCTAGGGAAGGAGATGGGGCTGAGCGGTGAGGCTTTGCTGGCATGGGTGAGCGCTGAGGAAAAAGAAATGAGGGACCAGAGAGCGAAAGATCGAGAGGAGGCACGGCTAGCAGCACAGGTGGAGCATGAGCGTGAAATAGCTCGCATGGAGGCTGAAAGGCTCCTGCTCGAGGAGCGACGTCGTGTCGCAGAAGCGCAGCGGCCGAGCACGAGTTCTGCGGATGATAGTATGGGTGGTGGTCAGAGTTTTCGCAGCCCACACAAAATGATTCCGCCCTACAATGAGAGTAGGGACGAACTGGATGCGTACATCCAGAGATTTGAGAGGGTTGCCATGAGCCAAGGCTGGCCAACCGACAAGTGGGCCCTGTCACTGAGCTTGTGTCTAACGGGAGAAGCCTTGACCGTAGTAGGACGGATGTCTGCAGAAGACTCTACGGACTACGCAAAGCTCAAGCAGACGCTCCTCCAGCGGTTCCGTTATACAGAGGAGGGATACCGCACGAAGTTTAGGGATGCCCGGCCCGAGAATACTGAGACAGGTCGACAGTTCGCGGGACGTCTCTGTGGATACTTCGACCATTGGCAGGAGCTGGCGAAGACTCCCAAAACATATGATGCACTGCGAGACAAGATGGTGTCCGAGCAATTCCTCAGGCGGTGCGACGAGAAGTTGGCTGTCTTCTTGAAGGAGCGAGGATGTCATAACCTGGACACGTTGGCAACGACGGCTGATCAATATTTGGAAGCTCAGGGAATTGTGAATCTCGCTAGAGGAAAAGACGAAAAAGGGAAAGCGATGGCTACAGCTAAAGTTAACACTGTCAGCGAAAGCAAAGGAAAACCGCTTTGTTTTCTGTGCAACAAGCCGGGTCATCGAGCTTCCGATTGCTGGACAAAGTCTCGAGCGCCCAAGTCGACGTCGTGCTGGATCTGTAAGAAGTCAGGGCACAGATCCGATAGTTGTCCCTCAAACTCGGGAAAACGTAGAGAGGCATCATGTTCCGTCTTGGGATACCAGAAAGCGCAGCATGAGAAATTAATGGAAGATGCGCCTGACAATCAGGATGAGAAACATTGTCATGACATGTGTGATGGGACCCAAAGCAGCGCAACTTGCGACAACGGGTCAAAACAAATGCCAACTGTAAAGGGCTATCTCGAAGGGAAGCGGGTTACCGTATTGCGGGATACCGGTTGCAATACAGTAGTGGTGAAACGATCGCTAGTTCCTGACTGCAACTTGACTGGCAACACCCGTACCGTTCGCTTATTGGACCGATCTGCAAAAGTCTTACCAGAAGCAGAGGTGTACATAGATTCTCCGTTTTTCAGAGGTCAGGTGCTTGCTGTTTGTATGGAGAATCCATTGTATGAAGTCGTGCTTGGCAACATTGCGGGTGTACTGTCAGCTGCCCGACCAGCCCCGAAGCAGCCAGCAGGACGTCCAAAACTAGCACAGATTCACCGTGATCCAGTATGCACTGAAGAAGAACCTGAAGATGCAACCTCATCAGATAGAAGACGACAAGATGACATGACGGCAGCTGCAGGAAAAGAAAGGAAAAAGCCCAGTGAACTGATTGTTCCTCGGATCCAACCCCTGGATATCAGCCGGGAAGCGCTAAAGAATTTACAGCACACAGATCCCACGCTGAAAACCTGCTTCGCCGCATTGGGAAAGACCATATCTAAGAAGCCAGCAGTCACTGAGTTTGTGCTGGTACGCGACATTCTTTTCCGGCGCCACCGCACGGCAGAAAGGCGAGACTTGGAGCAACTTGTAGTACCCAAGGATCTTCGAAACACCGTAATGAAGATGGCTCATGAAGGCCTTCTGTCTGGTCACCAAGGGCAAAGAAGGACAACAGACCGTGTCCTTACAGAGTTTTATTGGCCGGGTGTACGGGCTGATGTGATACGGTTCGTGAAGTCGTGCGACGTATGTCAGAGGACCGTGCCTAAACACCTCGTCGGACGAGTTCCATTGGGAAATATGCCTATCATAGACACACCTTTTCAGCGGGTCGCCATCGATATTATTGGCCCGCTGTCACCAACGTCATCCAAGGGCAACAAGTATGTCTTAACGATGGTAGACTTCGCTACGCGTTACCCGGATGCGGTGGCACTACCGAGCATCGAGACAGAGCGCATAGCGGAAGCACTAGTAGAGATGTTCTCCCGCGTTGGAGTGCCCCGTGAGATAGTGAGCGACCGTGGAAAGTCGTTCACCTCGAGTCTCATGCAAGAACTCGGTCGGCTACTTTCATTTCGTCAGCTACCCACAACGCCTTATCACCCCATGGCCAACGGACTTGTGGAGAGATTTAATGGCACTCTCAAACAAATGGTTCGCCGCATGTGTCAAGAACGGCCGCAACATTGGGACAGATACTTGGCTCCCCTGCTTTTTGCATACCGTGAAGTTCCCCAGACGAGCCTTGGATTCGCGCCGTTCGATCTCCTCTACGGCAGATTTGTACACGGCCCAATGTCGATTCTTAAGGAACTGTGGACAGGGACCAACATTGATCCTGAAACGAAAACAACATACGAGTATGTTATAGATCTCCAGGAGCGACTGCAAGACACCTGCAAGGTAGCGCACGAAGAACTCCTGAAGGCGAAAATGACACAGAAGAAATATTACGATAGGAAAGCAAGAGTTCGACACCTATCACCCGGCGACAAAGTATTGCTGTTGCTACCATCAGATAAGAATAAATTGTTCTTGACATGGAAGGGACCCTTCGCAGTGCTTGAGAAACGCAGTGACTATGACTACGAGATAGATCTCGGAACTCGGAGAAGTCTTTTTCACATTAACCTTCTCAAGAAATACCACGAAAGGGAGCCTTTTAATGCAGCGTCACGACGGCATGTTGCATCCAGTAGCCTACGCAAGCCGTAAACTGCTCGAACGGGAGTCACGGTACACAACAATCGAAAGAGAGGCGCTGGCTCTTGTGTGGGCTATCCAAAAGTTTCATGTGTACCTCTTCGGAAACCGATTCGTGCTGCAAACTGACCACCAGCCTCTTGCTTACATAACTTCCGCAAAACACATCAACAGTCGAATACTCCGCTGGAGCCTATTGCTTACTGAGTATGACTTTGTGGTTGAGTACATTAAGGGCTCCGACAACGTAGGTGCCGACTACCTCAGCCGCATTTGACTTCTCCGCTGGTTAGCGTTTACTGGTGGCACAATTTCTTTTCATGTCAATTCACCCTTTCCCTAACAGAATGAACTTCTGTAAATAATGTTTTTTTTTGCTATGTTTTCGCTTTTGGGTACTCCACCTCGCGCGCTTGTGAAAAGTTGTTTTCCCCCTAAACAACTTTCTTGAGCAGGGGGATATTTGTAAGGAATGGACACAAAAGTGCTGTGTTTAGGTACGATTTGTGGCTAAAAGGACTTGCAAGCGCCGAGGAACGCCAAACCGAAACTAAAGAAGACGAGCGGAGGGCAGGTGGCACGAAGGCGATAACAAGAAATGAAAAAGAAGAGGAGAAGAAGAAGGAACGTGGAAAAGCGAGCTCGAGCGTGGAGGCCACGAAGGCAGACGAAGCAGTGCGCCGCTCGAGCTGGACGAGTTCCTGGGAGCGTTCCTGAGCCGGACGTGGGACCCGTACGTGTCGGCCAGGTCGAGCTCCGGCGTGTTCGTTCGGGGTCGAGTCCGCCGGCCTGTTCAAGGTGCAAGGACGGGGCCTGCTGAACGGTTCCTGCCTGGGTGCAGTGGCCGGGAGCAGGTTCGTGGCGAGGCCTACCGGGCGTGGTCCTCGTGAGCCGGGGCCTGACCCTGAACCTCAGGAGTTGCGACCCTGACTGCTGGCCGCGACGTCTGACTAAACGGCGCTGCACACGGTAGCGCATCCGTGTGCCGTAAGCCGTTCCAGCCGCTCCAGCCGTGCCACCTTTGCCCTCGCGCACGTCGACAATCGCATCATGTAGGGACGACGGGGACCCAAACTGTGAGGCAGCGTTTTCCTTTTGCGAACTGAGAACTCTACGCGCTGGACTCGGAGTAAGCGTAGCCGCGAGCTCTCCGCATGCTAGAGGTCTGACTCTCATACATGTTGCGTGACGCTTGGCGTGTAGGGTTGGACATATAGTTTTATTTTCACCTGCCACTTCGTTCTCTAGTGTATAATATAACGCTTCTTTTGTTCGCATCCATTGTTGATGTGAATCCTTTCTCGTCCGCTGTCAACAAACACAGTGACGAACGTCCTTAACCATCACAATATGATATAGATTGAGGACCTTTCTTAAAATAGGCTGGTTACGGTTGAAGCAGCTGAGCAGTGCCGTGTTTATAGTGCTCAGCTGCTGCAGCCGTACGATGCTTGTCGATTTAGGTCGCGGTGGTGACATTTGACTAAGGAGCAAAACTTCTGGTCTATGGAGTCGGTGGCGTAGTGCAAGTAAAGTTTTGCCATTTCATTGGGACTGTAAAAAAAATGGCCCCCTATCTGCAGGTCTCACTGCAATTTCGTCGAAAGACGATAGTTTTGCGTGTGGAGAGAGTGAACAAAACGTTTATTTGATGTTATACTCGGGAAAATTGGTGAATTATATTCTTCAAGCGCTGCGTTAGAGAGTCTCGATCCGTGCAGCGAAGGCGAACGAGCCATCGAGGCACGGTAGACACGAGCGCTATTTGGCAGTTATCTTCGAAAACGAAGGAAGGCGTGCGCGCCCACGGAGAAAGATGCGTGCCTGTCTCGGAGGCGATAAGGTGTAGAACGCAAAGCGACGGGCAGGTGCCACCACTGTGTTGTCTTAGCAAAACGTTGGAAACACTTGCGTTCTTGGGCATCACGTTGCACTGTCAGCGCAGCGTGATAAACACTACGGTCCTTAGAATTGTGTGTGCCTTCTCTAGTATAAAGCCACACATATACAATATTGACGTGTTGTTGTAGTGCCACAGATACGCGCAATAAATGATTATTAATTGACAATCACACAAGTATGAACGCTGAAACTTGAGCAATATTGGTGGGTGCTGTGGATGGGGTTGGCCGTTTTGGGGTATCGCCTGATGCCATTAGAGGTATCGTTAAGCGGACAAACAGACAAATGTACAGACAGTCAGAAAAACGGACAGACAGAACAGATTTTTTCCATTCACAAATTTTCTGGTGCAGAAGATCAAATAAACGTTTTGCTCACTCTCTCCACACGCAAGACTATCGCCTTTCGACGACATGAAAGATGCAGATACGGGGCCATTTTTTTTATCCCTCTATCATTCCTTTCTACCGTTGCTTTCTTTCTACCATAACGCCTACCCCTCTTCAGGGTAGCGAACGAGATATTTAGTGTTTCGTTAACCTCTCTGCTTTTCAGCATCACAATATATTATTTGGGCGTAAAGACTCCTAAACTATTAATAATAAAATTATAAAACAAAGTCAGTGCAAAGTTAAGAATACTGCTTCAAATTGGTGGCATTAATCAGGTTTAGTGTATTCTTACCGTCCGGCTGGCGCAGACTCTGGACTACTTTAATGTCCATGGGGAAAGATAACTTTGGGTGGAAGATGGACGGTTCGTGTTGACCAAATTTCGAAGCAGTGTGAATGCTCTTCGTTTGCCAGTCAGTCCAGTAGAGCGTGTCCTCAAATATGGTCACAGCAAATGGGTGTGGCAGACCTGCAATAGAATCGAAATTGCGTTTGTACTGAGGGGTTGGGTTGGGGTCTAAAATTCCGATATTTTCTTGGTTGTGTTGTCCGGTATAAGGAGGAAATCCTCAGGCGATGAAATTTTTAACCGCCATGCCAACTAATGGCGCTTATTTATACTCCCACGTGTAAAGGCAAATCGGTATCCCATAAAGTGGATGGCGAAATGACTGCCGCTGCAGCTAAGTTGCTAGAGCATCGGATGCGCTATTCAAAGGTCGCGTGTTCGGTTCTTGCCAGTGGTATGTTATCTTCTCGTGCCTTTTTTTTCCTTCATTACATTAAAATTACTTGTAATATCCACTATGCTTTTCCTAGCGTCAGTGTCTATTAGTTCTCTCTGTTATTGTGTCTATCAAAAGGAAAACGATCCTTTAAATTTCCGCCTTGAAGCGATGAATTGAAGCAGGTGGTAACTATGTTTCTTTCGCTTTTACCTCAAGCTCTTCAGGACGATTACGCAAGTGTAAAACGCCGTACGGCTACTCTTTTTTATAAGACATTCTTCATACATCGAAGCAACCTCAAGCCGGTCGCTTCGAAATTTTCATCACGCAGTTCTACTGAACACCGACTGCAAAAAAAACGAGAAACACACACCTTGCCCTCATTAGATAACTAGCTTCCTCACTAGAGCAGAATACCGCTTTATTTTATTACAATTGACTAATCTTTTGACAGACTTGTGACATAGTCATTGTGCAATTTGGGAGTTTGATACTTCGAACACCTTATTATTTGAAGTTGTTTCCGGTGACCACTGTTGGCCATACCTTACTTTCGTAGTTTTAGGTAACTATACACTTCTCAACAAAACAGCGTTATTCAGACAAGGCGCAATTCCAACTTGTTTGTGACTGCACTATAAACAAAAATGCCGCTTACTCTGTCCCGCCTCACCTGTCTCATACAACTGGACAAACACAGTACATAGTACGCTGCTAGCAAACGAGCTATAAAGACGCCTTGGATATAGCAAAGTAATCCTAATTCACTTTAAATCATCCGTATAGGTACATATCTGTTCATGATCGTTCTGAAAGTCATACCAATTAATGCGTGTTTACTTGAGTTTATTTCAACAAATGTGGTACGAACTTCGGGTGATATGAAAAACATACGTATTTGTCAACGAAACATAAAATAATTGTAATGGTTTATGCAACGCTTCAAAAGTGCTGAATTCAAACCGTATTTTAACGAACTACAATGGTTGTACCAGTGGATGAAATTAACATAATTCGTATCTAAAACCTGCAAATCTATTTCGGTGACGACCGCTACGAACCCGACTGGCATCTCGTGAATCTAATCGTGACTGCAGAAGTTGCTTAAACGTCTGTGCAACCTAGGCAGCCACAAGCCAGCCAGGCCAAACTGGCACAACGTAAATAATTCGCCTGAACTTTATGTGCATCGTTCATAGAGCAGAGCGAGCTGAATAAGCGTCGAAGTCGGCTGATGGGTTGTCAGTCACGGGCTGCTTGTTCACGACTGAATTTCTTTTTCTTACTATTTCTTTCTAAACAGGCTACCGTTACACAGTACTATGAAATATTGATGAAATATTGAAGCGCCAATTGCAAGCGAGAGGCCATAGGAGTGAAACTGAAGGCAGATATTCCAAAACGCCACCCTGCAGAGGGCTATAAAAACATGCCTTGCTGACGCTGAAAATTCACCCAATATATTTAGTCACATTTCGTGACGTACACCTGTGAAGAAAAGTGTACGGACCATACAAGTACAAGGCGCCATTGCCTTCTACGCCATCGAGCTGCTAGCCTTCTGCTGTTGCGAGCATCGTTACAGCCAATGCGGCCTGAGCAATAATCTCAAGAGCAGTCGGCTTGCCGTTAGAGCGCGCTCGCTGTAACTTCAGCACACACTCCCGCGGTCCGTGTGTTTCGCTCTAGGGCGTATGTGGCAGCATAGCCCAAGTGTGGCCCCAACGCCATCTTCTCTTTTGCACGTGTTACCTTGCGCACACGTGTAGATATATATTCTAGTAAAGCGCCAAGTTATATGCGAAATAACGTCAACAACGAAATACTATTCATTGCCTTTCACTCTTGATTGATTGATTCATATGTGGGGTTTAACGTCCCACAACCACCATATGATTATGAGAGACGCCGTAGTGAAGGGCTCCGGAAATTTCGACCACCTGGGGTTCTTTAACGTGCACCCAAATCTGAGCACACGAGCCTACAACATTTCCGCCTCCATCGGAAATGCAGCCGCCGCAGCCGGGATTTGAACCCGCGACCTGCGGGTCAGTAGCCGCGTACCTTAGCCACTAGACCACCGCGGCGGGGCCCTTTCACTGTTGTAATAACAATATTTAGCTGCAGTGCAGCATTCTGAATCATATGTAAAAACGCCCCGTACCAGCTTCGATGACCTTCTTGCGGTTGGCCCCATCCAAGTCGGCGCTCTCGATCTGATGGTGCTTGGCATCGGCCCAAAAGATGCGGTCACTGCCGTAGTCGATCGTCAGCCCATTAGGCCAGAACAGCGACGTGTCTGCGATGGCGCGCCGACCCGATCCATCCGTGTAGATGCGCTCGATCCGTGGTCGTGCGCCCCAGTCAGTCCAGAACACGCTCCTGGAAGCAATTGTCATATAAGTTTGAATTCATTGGGTTGAATTAGCGCAATAAGTATTCTATAGCCTTCATGAAACGCGATTTCAATACAAGAAACTTTGACGTCCCAGTTTTAAAAGGTGAAGGTGGCAGGTGGGGCGGCTAGCTCTATAGGCAGCAAGTTGTCTTTTACAGCGCAGGCTGTTACGAGATCAAATCTCGGGTCACGCGCTTCCCCGTAGTTGTCTGCCACCGCCGCCGGTGTCCCTAACCACATCGCACAAAATGAAAAAAAAAAACGTAGTACTAATGACCCAGTGGGGCTCAAACCAGGGTCCGCTGCGTGCCAGCCCAATATTCTACCCCTGAGCCGCGCCGTTACTTAAGACTTGTTGGCAAACTTGCCTTAGACAGGCTTGATATCGAATAAGGAATGATGTTATTATGACTTATAAAGCGTTTCAGAACAGCGAAAGAACCAGCAGTCGTCGCACAACGCGAATAGCGTAACGAGTGGGTCTTACAATGCTCCAACCCCTTACAAAAGCTTGTTTTTGGTCAACTATTAACTGTGGCGCATACCTACTTCAGGCATATTTTCTCATTGTCGTCAGCCACTGCATGAACAATTGGCATAAAATTCGATGCAAGTGTTTAGCGGATGCCAGGATTCTCAAAAGAATGACGAAAAATAGCATAGCAAATGCTGGCCTACTACCCAAAAATTTTTATTATTAATGTCATAGTGGGTATCAAGCAAGTGTGCTTGTAGAGTTTACCCAATCAGTGTTAGAAAAAACTCTGAAAGGCCGCTTTTGCTTTCGCTGAGACTGTGTTGCGCCTCCCGCGCAGGCCTGGCGTTTTTTACGGGCAAAGCTCCTTGTTTAGAACAAATTTATTTACAGCATGTACAGAACACAAAGGCTTCATACCATTCCAGTAACAGGGCATATACACCTCGGCACATCTATATTTCACGACTAACATCACTACGTTACAGTGAAGACATTTGCCCTAATATACATGACAATGTTGGCATATATGTACACAAGAACTCAATGCGATATCATGATACAATGGTATAACAACACAATAGCTCCTCATGGCGTGGCTTGGGCGTCCTTCGTAGGACGTAACCACCAGTGGCACATACCCGAAATAGGTATAACATTTGACCTCCAAGGTGCTGCCGGTGAGAGATTTCTTCTGTGCGTTGTTTAACGATAAAAAATAGTGCTCAATGTACATGCCAATGGCTGCTAATTGGGAATGAGAGACAGGAACATTCGGCTTTTAATCAACGCGCACGCTGCGATCCCCATTAGCAGCCATTGGCATGTACATTGAGCACTATCGGACAAGAAAGGGTTGCTATATTATACTCGCTGGGTGTAACCTCCTTAGTTTTAGAAAGGTTTAGCGAGCGTTGAGCCGCAAAGCCATGAATACAATGAACTAGTATATACCATGAATGAATTCGAGGTGGTTAAAGGGGGGAAGCAGATACGAAGCGCAAGCCGTAAGAAATTAAAAGCTGAATCCTCCTGTCTCTCATTTCACATTAGCAGCCACTGGCATGTACATTGAGCACTATCTGGCAGGAAAAGGTTGCTACGTTATACTTGCTGGGCGTAACCCCCTTGGTTTTAGAAAGGTTTAGCGAGCATTGGGCCGCAGTGCCATGAATACAGTGAACTAGTATATACCATGAACTCAAGGTGGTTGAAGGTGGGAAGTAGACGCGAAGCGCAAGCCGTAAGAAAGTGTGCGTGTGCCACCTCTCGTTTAGTCCTTAGAATGTCCACTGAATGGCGGTGCTTCTATATGGGGAATATATGATAAAAAGATGCGAGATGGCGGTACTTGGAGTGCTGAATTGATGGACGAACGGACACACAGACAGATGCATGGATGGACCAAGGAGTATTAAAAAAATTGCTGGAGTGGAAATGATTGCGCAAAAGTGAAGCCATTCCTCTGGCAAAATGGCGGTTGTGGCGGCCATCTTACTAGGGGCATGATAAAGTATCACCGATCAGCAATTAAAAACGAAGCGTTTCCCTCGCACGCACAACGAGTTTAATGTGGGAACTTTTTCGGGCCACATAGTGCTCCTAGTGCGTCTTAAAGTTACTAGTTTTCCATAGTAAGCCTCTAATTGGAGGCAAAGTTCATTGAAGATTCAGTCATCCTTGCTTGTTTCTGTGTGTTATTTCGTCGGGAACAACTATCCTTTAATATAGAACTAACGTACCATTTACATAACCTATAAAAGCCACTTGATCTTTAAGTGGGCACTATCAGAAAAGAGCAGGTTTCCGCCATCTTGGCAGTGGCAAAAAGTGGCTTCACTTCTGCTGGCAAGGCATTGCAGGAGCTTCCACTCCGGATATTTTTCTTAAATCCTCCTTGGGATGGACGCATGAACGGACGCAGGGGCGGATGCATGAACGAACGCAGGGGCGGGCGCACGAACAGACGCATGGACGGTCACACAGATGGACGCATGGACGGTCAAATACTTTGCCCCACTCTCCATCATTCACTCCGTGGATATGCTGCCATTTTTGTCTTGTTTTTTTTTTACGTTTATGTTGTAATTACTACATTTCAGTCAAAGGGTGCTATAAAGAATGACTAAAATTTGGCGAAGCTCCGGATATCCTAGCTCTAGCGACACCTTTTTTCTTTAACAAGCCAGCAATACGAAAGGTCAAATCAAAAGTTAGGGCATGCTGCGCTCCATTGGTTGCGATTGAACCCGGCCTTACGTCAAGGACGGTCTACAAAGATGGCAGTATTTTAAAAGCAGAGGAATGATCTTTCATTTGTTTGTCGTTTCACATAGTGCAGAAGTGAACCATGCAACAAAGGCATTAGAAACATTTGCTGATGATATTTTTACAGTTGAAACTTTTAATGTCTGTGCTAAATATCTTCTGAAATACTAAGGATGGCGTCTTTTGAGATCAGTTCTGGTCAAGTGACTTGGAACATCGCAAATATAGGTAAACAGAGGCCACATGTATAATCATCATTGTCAGCTTATACATTCTAGTGCGATGCTCGATAGTTGCGTGGCCTGTTCGTCTTGATTATGTGCAAGCTCACTGAACACGTACGGCCGGCTGATTAGTTAATTCGCTGGGCGGTATACTTGGCTCGTCGGTACAAAACGTGCTATGAGCAAGGTAATTAAGCCAAGTTACCAGAAGACCTAGGTAATTAAGGCACATCTGAATCGGATGTGTAAGTGAAACAAGGTATGTAAGTTAATAAGGTGTGTAATGTGAAGTAAAACCGTGCTAACGAAGATGATATCCACTAAGTGACAATAATTATCAACACAATATGTAAAGTCCTGCTAGTTACACCATACTGTCAAATATGTCCCAATTATAATTGAGCTAATTAGGAGTGCACTGCTATATAATAATGAAGACCTCGCTAAGTGCACCAAAAGTATCACTGTTCTAAATAAAACCTTAGCAATCAAGAAAAATTGATAACATTACAGTTTTAAGCTCTATTTAGTACAATCATATTATGATGATGATATGCGAGGTTTAACGTCCCAAAACCACCATATGATTATTAGAGACATCGCAGTGGAGGGCTCCGGAAATTTTGATCCATGGGATTTTTTAACGTGCACCTAAGTCTAAGTACAAGAGTTTAAAGCATTTTCGCCTCCATCGAAAATGCAGCCGCCGCAGCCGGGATTCGATCCCGCGACCTGCGGGTCAGCAGCCAAGTACCTTAGCCACTAGACCACTGCGGCCGGGCTATAAGCAATACTAAGGCATAGCTGATGTGGTCATCACTTCCAGTCAGACGGAGCAGATGGCTGTCTTTTCAGGTGGAAGAAGCTACGTGAATACAAGATGCTCTATGGCTTAAGCCTTGTACAAGTAGTGCAAGCTGAACAAATCATTTTATATGCAAAGCAGCAGCTGCTTAGCATCCAACGCATTAAATGCTTAACAGACACACCAGCACAACGAGAGTTTCGAGTTGAACTGGGGTCTTGGCAGGATAAACAAGTTTGTACCCGTGTTCACGCGTCGATCTGTTTGATTGACAGACGTCCGCGGCAAAGATCGGGTCCGCCCTCCACGTTTGCTCTTGCCAAGGAGCAGTATTCACTCTGCAACGCCAGCGAGCGGCACAATTAATCTATCAGATTTATCGCGCAGATTATGCACACCCGCAAAAAGAAGTAAAGTTATATCAAAACGTGGCTACGATGTCTCGCATTCCATTTCACTGCGCAACGAAGTACTACTCAGAGCTGCGTTGCCGCCTAGAGTTACTGTATATGCTACCTTTAGGTAGCAGAGTTGCGCCACTGTTTTGCGGGCGCCACTCGCTCTGCCCACAGGAGTTCAGCGCCTCTATTCGCCTAGCGCCATCACGTGGTCATATGTGGTTCAGTAGCACTGCGGAGAAGTCAACGCTACGCAGATTCCGGGCAGATCAAGTGGGGTTGACAACGGCTGTTGTCATTCTCGCCACGCTTCGTTGGTAATGTAGTCATGCTGCCTGTTGATCACGAGAAATGCGGTAGCAAGTTCATTCTGTGTTGAATTGTACTACGTAGAGCCCATGCGAATAAACGCCGGTGCAGCAGGTGTTGCTACAAAAGATTAGTGTTCACTCGGAAGGAATAAACGCTTGGCCATTGTCGTCGGCAGGATTTTCTTTTGGGGGTGCAAACCACTGTTGAATGACGACTTAAGAGCGAAATCACTAGTCTAGCTTGAGTGAGGGCAAGTGCTGTTGTGCTTTGAGGACAGCAAGGGCCCCTTTTCCACTTTTCTGCTGACGTTCATGCGCTTGGATTTTTTTTTAATCTGTCCACGGAACTGCAAAACTTGCTCTATTTGTATTAACCACAGATGCAGTTGTGAATGCGCTATACATCTCGAGTTGGGCAGTGTGTGTCAGCTGCATACGTCCAAATCAGTCTGGTGGTTAAAACGCTAAAAATAAAGAGAGAATTTAAACTAGAACTATTTGAATCGGCAAAGTGTTGCTGCTAGTGCGTGAATTGATTGCAGCTTTGAAACCTTAAGCGAAAAGAGTGTTGGACACGACAGTGTTGTTGAACGTTGAACGACAATTCACATTCATTGTTGTGAGCCGCGATTGTCACACGATCGTAATACGACATGGGCACTCAACGCGGGCGTCGCACGGCCACTCTCGATGGGTATCCAGCTCGATTCAGTTGAAGACTACAAAGCTTCAGCGGGTTAACTCACTCAGTTAACGAATGAGCCCAACGCGATGAAAATATTCCATCCCTGGCTCGATAGCGATCAAGAGTGAAAAATAATTTTATATATGTAAACAAGAAAGACAGTGCGAAAGAAGCCGAAGCTAATGTGTGGCCTACTATAAATATACATACGTACCACTGGTTAAATGATCTGACACCGCACGTTTTTTTATTATTACTTACCAACAACAAAAACATAAAATCGAGGCGTCCAGGCGTGACCAGAGCAACTGAGTTTGTCTCGTACCTCCATAGAAATACAAAGAACAGGAAGCAAAAAAAAAATAAAGCAACGCTATAAGCATGAGCGCTGCTCCTACGTGGGTGGTGAGTGGTTTTTCCGCAAGACATTTGAACCTAAGATGGCGTACTTTGGCGCAACTCTGCTACCTAAAGGTAGAATATGCAGTAACTCTATTGCCGCCATGATGCGAGCGCCCCTGGTGCCAACCTGTCCTTATATTTATCCGCAATATTTGATAGAATCGAAACAAGCTGCATGAGAGTGCTGCGTGTTTAATTCTAGAAATTTCTATGCTGCAGATGGAACAAAGGAACTTCCCTGAAGAAGACAAACGCCCACGAATGCGCGTGATAAAGGCGCGGTGTTGAGCTAACAAAAAAATGTCGCGAGAATCGAGCTGATGTTGCTGCTGTGTTGAAATGTTGAATGAGTGGCAGCGCTGACAAGTTTGCACCCGGTGTTTCTATGATAACTGCCTGCCGGAAATGTCCCACATGCGCTTTTGATACCACTTTCCTTCTAGTAGGCATTTCATAAACGCTGCTATAACACGTTCCGCACTCTTTTTATGCCGTAACCGCCGAAGTGCAAGCTCGGAGCAAACTCGTGTGCCCGAGAAGCTCGGGCTACCATGCATAGCACCTCGAAACCATAAATATAACGTCCGCATTGCCAGTTGGTTTTCATGAAGATTTTGCCAGCAAAGAAAGAAATCCTTAAGGTCCTTAACTTCAAAATAAAATAACTCGTGCTTTTATTTGCCTACACAGCCAGCGGCGTTTGTTTCAGTGCACACACATTTTGCGCTAACCACTCCAGTGAGTGGTTAGCGCAAAATCTGTGCGCTAACCACTCACTGGAGTGGTTAGCGCACAGATTTTCATAGCGCAAAATCTTATCATTTCACCAGTCACGGTGAAATGATAAGACTAACAATTATTATTGCAGGTGAACTGATTAGAGCTGTAAAAGAGGATAGGCTGCCAATATGGCTTCGATTCTGAGTTAAGAAAACGCTATTCCACTCACGAGTACTGCGGGTAGACAACGATGGCTCGCGGCTTGTCCAGGTCTTTCCAGACGAGCGCCCTTCTCTGGTGGCCATCCACGCCCACAGACTCGACGCGACCCATGCCCGAGTCAGTCCAGTAGACGCGCTCCATGAGCCAGTCCACGGCCAGTCCATCCGGGTTTCCCAGTCCACGCGAGACGACAGTTCGCACGCTATCGGCGGTGCAGTTACTCAGGCTGCACGCCTTGATGACGTCCACCGTAATGTCGGACCAGAAGAGTGTGTCCAGCGTCAGGTGGTAGTCCAGTGCCACGGCGTTCTGCAGCTTGGCGGCCACGGAGGTGTACTCAGACTTGTCCATCGTTATGCGACGGATGTCGGCCCCGTTGGCGAACACCACGTACGCCTCGGAACCTGCGTAAGCCGTACCGATACATGTGTAAAGTACTCAGTACTGACACTTGTGAATAAGCTGATGCGTTCAATTTCGAAAAATAAGATGAGGCGCTAAGTTTGTTCGGTCAAAAACAATATTGTAAAACAAAACAAATTTGTTTAGAATAGTGTGGTAATATGTTAGTTATGCACTAAATAAAGGTAAAACATTATACAAGTTTTAGCAGATGTATGTATGTATGTATGTATGTATGTATGTATACGGCCACTGGGACGTGCATGCGTACTTGTGTCTGTGCATGTCCACTCGGCTTAATGGATTTTTTAGTTTCCTGTAGTGATATACAGGCTGTGTTGAAAATAGTTTATTATACCACATTAATTTTGATCAACACCCGATACGTTCAAACACACGCACTTAGCAGTCGCTTAGCAACAGACTAACCTTGAGCCTTGCAGTGGCGCTTATCGTCCCGTAGCCTGTAGCCCTCCTTGCAAAGGCACTGGAAGCTTGGCACAGTGTTGACACACGCCTGGCTGCATGTACCTTCGTACGTGCACTCGTCTACATCTGCAGTTGTTTAGAGGAAAAAAAAAACGCTGAAAATGTTGCATCAGACCTATAATGCTCCACAACAGTCCCAAAAGTATTATATACGCAAAATAAAAAGCCATGCCTCAGCGGAGCCGCCAAGACTGCTCTCCTCTTATTCATTTTTACAACAAGGCTGTCTCAAGACGTATTAACACCTACGACTAGCAGCAGCCACGCAACCATTTCCAAATGTCGCACAAAAGCGACTGATGTTCCCACTAGCGTATGACTTATATAAGCGTCACCACAAAGAATACCCGTCCCCTCGTATGTAGCTGGTATTGCCAATGTCCCTTAAGTACAGCTGATGTCGTATTCCGGCGCACATGAACAGCTCAGAGCTTACAGAATGCAGTGGCGTGACTGGAAATTCAGCTGCCGCTGACTAGGAATATGACCATTTGCGACCAGCCGCTCTGCGACTAAGTTGCGCGACCATTGCTAGTCCTCGGTGTAAGCTTGCCTTTAGTTCTACTCTGTACCTTCGCCTTCATCATCGTTGTTAAAGTTGCAGTATCAGATGTCAATCTAGTCACGTAAGCAGGGGGGGGGTGAACAAAAAAAAAGAAAACAATATTAGGTTAGTTATGATAATGATGCAAAAATGACAATATGAAGGGTGCACGTGATCTTGTTAGTCAATTGCACACCATCAAGTGCTCTCAGCTTCGCTGTCCGTATGGTTTGATAGGCTGAAACTGGCTGGATTATCAAGGCGAAAGCCTTCATTTCTCGTCAAGCGCGAAAATAGGTGACCGGTAAATCAGGCAATCGCAAGTAACTGTGGGATACGTCGGCTTCAGGTTCGATGCACCACGCGGGTTAGCAGTGGCACATGCGCATTTTTATACCGTTCCATTGAAAAAAAGCACCTCTCCGTGCATTGTCAGCGCTTTAAAAGTTGTTTTTTTTTTCTTCTAACCGTGAGTGCGTCGATGGCCAGCTACAATAGCCATGAACGGTAAGGTAACTTTTTATTCCACCAAAATGATATGCAATGCTTTTATGCTGCTCGGGGTTACTGTCAGTTTGGCTGGCAGATCAGTTGATACAGAAGACAGTTTTCATTGTATGATACGTTACTGCAGATAAGAAATCACCATATTGGAGATCTGAGGGGAACGTAGCAGTGTGCTAAGAGCTAATTTCAGGACCCTGCTTCGGCCGACATAGTCAGTCGATCGGCATGAAGCGCAGCATTTATTGAGCACGTTGAGATATATCTTTTTCTAGCATTCAGCGCTCTATAGAATGTAGTCGAGGCCAGATGGTTATTTGAACGCTGATCTCGGTGAAGCTGCGCAGCACTGCGGCAAATAAAGATACAGTCAGACATAAACGGCGCTGAGAAATCGAAACCCTGCACTTCTTTAACGCAATTTTTCCTTTGTGTGCCATCCCAGCGCACAGTTTGACCAAGATAAACGCAAACAGACTCGTCCAGCGCTTCGTGTAAACTTACTGCAGAGTGCAGCTTTTGCGTTTTTTGTCATATGTGTTAAATAGCCGGCGCTCATCTCATATGGCAGGGAGATTTCGCCTGTGCGTTTCCGTAATATTTATGTTAAGCGCGCCTGCGCAACAATTTATTTCTCGATATAATATTCGCAGCATATTCATGCATAAGCTTTTTATTAGTGCGGAATACACACGTTCTTGTGATAAAATTTTCTTCGCAAACTCTGACTCCAACATTCGGTACCAAAAGGCTATATGTCGCTGTAGCTCTGTTCACAGGCGTGGCCCATCTCAATTTTCTTCCTTAGTTCCATAGGAGTCGATACATGCGTTTGCCTTTCAGGCTCGAGTTGGAGAAGCCAACGGCTGAACAACTGACCATGGTTTGGCAGGACGGAGATAGACGGCAACCACACGCGTGAATGCCGAATAATCTGAGGCTTACGACGGAGCGGTTCACCGTCGTCTGCTCTCCTCAAACTGGACGCCGGCAGCAGACGGTGCATCCCACAATTCCTCGCTCTTTTACTGGTCATCTATTGGCTGTCGGTGTCCCGTGGTTTCAGTGGCAACACGATTGATGTTAAGAATTCTATGACGTCAACCTATGACATCACCATGGCTGAGTTAAACCGCCTTAAACAAAAGAAAAAGAAACCAGGGAACCCGTACAACCCAAGGTACAACGGGTTCAAAACCATTAAAAAAATTAGTACAGAAGGGTAGGACACCCAAATCAATTTGGAATAAAAGCAATTTGTGATGCCCTTACGGCGTCATTTCTATGTCACCAAGAATCCATAAAGTAACGTCACACAAAGGCGTCATCACATGGCCTATTCATTTGGCTGGTCAAAAGGTGACCGATCACAGAGGCAGTGAAGATTCAGGTGAGGGGCAGAAACTTTTCGAACGGGGGCGGGCGGGAAACTGAGACGATGGCGAAAAAGAAGACGACGGTCGTCTTCGAGCCGTGTTATACTTGTTTCACGTGGAGGGACATTGAATCGATAGCATATCGACTCAACTATTTGATTGATATGTGGGGTTTAACGCCTAAAACCACCATACTGATTATGAGAGACGTCGTAGTGGAGGGCTCCGGAAATTTTATTGGTGAAAAAAAAGTTGGTGAAAAAAAAAAAGATGAAGTTGTGATAGCGTAAGTTACGCAAGTTTAACGTATGAACTTCTCGTAAGTGCTGTCACATGCTTATTATTACATTTAAAGAACAGATAGCCTTTTCCCCTCGTTATCTGTATTTACAACTATGCGAAAATGCTTTCTTTAGAACGAAATACATAATATGTGTGAGGTTAGTTGCCATAACATTCGCCAGTGTTCAGCTAAGTCATGCTGTCATGATAATGAATGTTGCGGCATCGTTCGCTCGGTGCACGGAGCACGAGATTATTGCGACGTAACCAAGAGACGCAATTCGTTAATCCGATTAGTAGATGTCTGTCAGCGTTCTCGGTTTTGTCTTTTTCTGCAGTCACCTGACGTTTACTATGTCCTCTCACAAAAATTAGCTTACCATGCCGCGCATCTCATGTGAGAACCCCTGCCTATGTCGGCCTTCTCAAAATCCTATTTATGGCTTTTGTGCTAATCATCTGCTCACATGTATAAGTGCTTGATACGGCATATCCCCGAGCTATATCTTCTTTACTTTTACAACAAAACAAACCAAACGACTGGAGACTATCGCCCGGGCGAGATTAGTTAGTCCCATTCGCTTATTAGTGCGCAGTTGTATGTAACGAAGTCTAGCTGGAAGTTAATGGGCAGTATGACGCCGGACATGCCGACTGGCCAACGTCGTAATTTAGCCTTGGAGCTTACCCTTCATTACCTTCATTGCAAAATCGTTAGACGACTCATGAAACACTAAAGGTGATAACTTCATCGTATGACATCGTCATGATGTTAAAATCAGTGGAGTTTGTAACGTCCTTAGAAATCACGTGGGTTGTCATGTTGTCACGTGTGTTGTCATGTGTGTTGTCATTTGCGGAAAGACTTTGGGGAGAAGGGCTCGATGCCGTCAAGTGAAAGTGATAAAAGGATGTATTTCGCCTCCGAGTAGGCTCAGGCAAGGGTATAGGGAGCTGCACGACTTGTTCTTTCCAACTATAAGAACACTCTAATTATCCTGAATGTCTTCATAGGAAAGGACTAAAAAACCCAACATTGTGCACTTCAATATAATGATCTGCTCTGCGGAAGGAGAAAAAAAATAATAGCAGCGCGGAGGATGATGAAGAAGATGATCGTTTCAAATGATATAAGCGAACAGTAGCATAATTGAAATCTGGAAGCAACTCCTGCGCCGCGTAATACTTGGAGCGAAGTTCGTGATTTGTTTTGAGTGACAATAGCGCGGGCCCAACGTTTTTCCGGGAGAAACCTCAATCAATGATCGCTTGTCATCCACAGATGGCTACAAATGGGCTCTCAGTGAACCGTACCACTAGGGAAGCCCAGGGCAGCCATTTCTCTGCTGCGTGCTCAAGCGGTGACAAAATGATCCCATTAACCACCATATCCTTGCGCACAGCTCCTTGGAAATATCGATTTGCTTCCTCACATTGCTTTTTTATGTTCAAGATTGAGCGGAACATCTTCCACTTAGTTCTACAGGCCTTACAGCAGGCCTTTCAGCGGGTACCATCGCTGCCTGCTATATTTGCTGCAGATATATCAATGTACAAAAGCTTCATAGCCTTCAAGTGTTGATTCCACGGAGGAAAGAAAACTAAGAGAAGTCCCTGACGTCACGTTCGTGAAGCCTCCACATCGCAAACAGCCGCTTCACATCCCAGCGAAAGAGTAGCTAAACATTACGTGAAATACGTCGCAGCATTTGTAGGCACACACCCACATCAAAATTTTCGCAGCCCTTTTCTTTTTCCTATGGTCAGGTGGCTCAAGCATGCTTAGCTCCCTCTGTGTGTCTTTTATAAAGCTGCGCAATGCCCAGCTATAGCGTATGCCGGGCGTACCCCGCGTGCGCCGCGGAAAGTACGAGGTGCGCCTTTTCCTGTGTACGTATTCGTTTGCTGATCACTGACGCATGGTGTTTGCACACGAAGCTCTCTGACATTGGCTCTGTTGATTCCAGTTGCTGACTGTGTCAACTCAAAACACACGTGAACTTTTGTTCTTGGCGTACACAACATGTACCGATGCTATCATATCGTGTTCGACTGTTTTAGTGGAACGAGAACAGACTTTTGTTTTTGCCCGACTGCGTGGTGCCTCTATTGTGTGAAGATCGCGTCCTGCGAGTTAGTTGCGTGCACACTAGAATTACGCACTTCACGTTCATGATCATCGGTAAAGCAGGATGGTGTCCTGTTTTCGGCGTAAAGTTACCTCAAGTACTGGGTTGGCGTTGCGCCACCTAGCTACTAAACAAGTTCTTTAAATCATGCAGTGTTACGCGCACTGCGTGTATACTTGCGGAGAAAAACTAGTGAGCTAATAGACTGGTAAATTGGGCGAAGAGAAAATAAAAGAAAAGCCTAACACAGCACACCATTCTTTTCAACAGTTTATGCTTATCGCCTCGATTACATGACACAAAAAAAGGCGCAAGTCACTGCCAGGTTAGCTTGAATACGTTGGTGTTGAGGCTGAATGTTTTCGATTACGGCAAGTATTGGTGCTTTCTGGACTGTTGCACAAGAACACTTCTCAGAAGGATTTCGGGCCTGCATGCCACGTGCGAATAGCCTGCTAAAAGCGTGCTCATAAAATCTAAACAATGAATGGTTTAAAGGCCCATGCATTACGAAGCAATTCAGACGTTAGTTATTCCTCATCAGCAGCGAAATCGTCCACCAAGTGAGCAGCTCCACATGTTATTATTTATATGGGGGGTTGAAAGTCCCAAAACCACCATATGATTATGAGAGACGCCGTAGCGGAGGGCTCCTGGATATCTCGACCACCTGGGTTCTTCAACGTGCACCCAAATCTGAGCACACAGGTCTATAACGTTTCCGCTTCTATCAGAAATGCAGCCACCGCAGCTGCGATTCGAACCCGCGACCTGCGGGTCAGGAGCCGAGTACCTTATCCCCTAGACCACCGCGGCGGGACAGCTACACATGTTCACGAGTTGCCTTGAGAGACAGTCTTGAGCACATCGCTAATTCGCCAAAACAAGAACAATGGCATCGCGGGCACTTTGTGCTTGCAGTAGGCATATACAATAGTTATAAACTACCAGTGTAAGCTCGCACGGGCGTTCATTTCCTCGCGGAATAGCTGAGGTGTAAACTGAGAGAGCAAGCGAACTACCGGTTTTGAAGGCGATAAGAACGGGGCTGGATTACGCTTGCACGTTATACTCTTGCAGCTGATTCTCACGCATCCTCTAGCATTTTATAGAAATGTATTTACACTCATTCAAGCACTACGTGAAGGCTAGCTTTTTAATAAAACTTATAAATATTTCGGCAAACGGAAGAAAAAGGAAGCACGAACGAAGTGCCTTTGAAGGTGGTTGTTATACCTAAAAAACATTTCCCTATAAAAGTGTGAATCCGTAATCGCAACTCCGGTGAGTACACCACTATACACCAAGAATGCCTGTCAGAAACCCTAAACTCTTTCTCCTTTCCAGTAGGAAAACTGGAAGCTGACATACAGATAACGTATCAGGCGAAAAAAGCGATAAAAAAGCTAGCACCAAAACTATAGGAACCTTAGTATACATACGCCAAGTGGAATATACGCTCGTGCGTGTGTTTTGTCGTCAACATTTTCCCTGTTGTATTATAAATGAAATCAGTTTAAGAGGAGATGTTAGGCTTTGAGTTCAGAACTGTGGCAGCCATATATAAAGAACGCTACGCAAGCGAAAGATAACAAAAAGGAAACTTCTCAACTCCGTAAGGCAGGGAGGTGGAGAAGACGCCATGTGCGCTCACACCCACTCGCGTTTTGACAAAAAAAAAAAAAACGCAGTTTCAGAAAAGGAAACAAAATGAAAGGCGCACGAGGAACGCCAGAAAACAGAGGGATGGGAAAGACGAGAAATAAATCTCACTGCTCACCGAGACAGGAGCGTCCGTCTGGCGCCAGCTGGTATCCCTCCTTGCAGGAACAGCGCTGACCCGTGGCCGTGGCCATGCACTGGTGCTGGCAGGGAAAGCCATCCTCCCGGCATGGAGTGCTCGTCTCTATGTGTGGGAAACGAAGCAGAAAGTCTAGCGCGGGTTCTTAGCCGAACAGGCACTACGCACCGCGAAGCATACACACACAGCAGCATGCATTAACATTTTCACTTCACTCGCCAGTATAGTTCGTACGCTCGCCTATCGATAACTAAGTTTCTTGAGAGTGATTACGGTCGACGAAATTCATTGACCACTTCACTCGCTAGTGTAGTTACGACCATACGCGTTCCCATCGATATCCAAGTTATTGTGAGTGCAAAGACGGTGCCATCAACGAAATTTGGTAATTACTTTACTCTCTAGTATAAGTATCATCGAGCAGTTTCTGGCTGTTAACCAAGTTACGTTGATTTTGTTACGACACAAGCCACAAAATTTCTGAATTACTTCACTCACTAGCGTAAGCATCAACGTATGCCTTCGCATCGATAACTAACTTATCTTCAGTGCTACTACGTTCACGACAACAAAATTCATTGAGGTTGAATGTATGATTTGATAATGAGGTTGATAATGTTTTTCTTGTTTATCTTTACTTAAAGCGCAGAAAATAGTTTTATCGTAAATAAAAAAATGAGGTGAAAGGACAATTGGAAGGATAACAGAACTGCTAGCTTCAAACTGATTTTCCGGCTAAGTTGGCACCTGCGTTGTACTCTTGAACATTTCTTGACCTTTAGGTTCCTGCTCAGTATGATTTGTGAACAATTCATGGCAAATTAGTCACAAGATAAACCTCTTTATTCTCAATGGTTGAACACTGCCCGCCAGTCTGTATACCGTTTGGCCCTACCAGTACATAAAATTTATTTAGAGGAGATTAGTGTCTCTAGGTACGGCGATGCTGGATGGAAACAACACTTTTTCCCTCTCAGCGCAGCCGTCCGCCAGTCTTCTCTAATGCTTTGAAAATATATAATTAGTAAACGTGTAATTATTCTTTTTTTACTTTTACCTTCTGATTATTGATGGGTTTCACTAAACTTAAACTTTATCGCGTCATATGCTCCCCTGGGTTTATAGGAAAAAATAGTGTTTGCACGAGTAAGAAAATTCATTGGCGTGCGAAAACTTTTTTAAGATTGCTTTTTTTTTTGCAATCCACAGATGCACATACCCCACAATTAGTAGTTGTTGGCAATAAAGAAGATGTTCGAAAATTCATTGAGTAAACTGTTTTTAACAGACACAATCACACGAAGAATCATATTCGTGTAAAATGATTTTTATTGTTAACACGCCAAAAAATTGGCATGCAGTACACAAGAGATAGAAGCACCTAGATTCAATTGGTACCGTCGTACGTGCACTCTCTGGTTATGGTAATGACAGTCCGTTAACTTAGTTGTGTCAATGAAGTGTTATGTTGCATGCTTCCTATATCTATGACAGCTGTATTTGTCGATTGACAATCTCTACGGTACATCAGAATAAATGCATGTTTTATTACTGCGAATATAGTGTGGCTTCTCAGCTTTGCGTATTGTAATTATCACTTAATGTACATGTCAGCGTCAAAATAAACACATTTCTAATCACAGTGGCGATGTAAATAAAATGAAGGACGAGAAACAGTACAAGTTACATGTAGGCGGTGCTAACTAAATATAACCCAATTTAAAAATAAATGGGAAGCTCTTTACAGAGAGCAATATATTCTGGAAACCGAGTAGCATTACGCACCGCAAATGTAGTCACTTCTTTTCCCTAAAGCCTACTTATCGTCTGTGAAGATTCTTAGAACCATTAAGGTGCTCCCACAATACGCTGAGATTGTAAGAGTAGGAGAAGTGGTATGCAGGGCATAATACACTTTGCCGAAAACGCAATGGTACTGTCACCACTACACAGCTTGCATTAAATTATTTGTTTTCTCAAAACGTTTGTCGCTTCCTTTAAACAAAATATTATCATACAGATAAGGATGGGGGTTCATAAAGAGTCCAAATAGGAAATATTTATACAACTCACAGTATGCTGCACGGAGGTACAGAGCTCGCGTTAATCGGCAGGCGAATACAGAGCTCGTCTCGAAGGTCGAGAGCACATTGCCAGTGGGGGTGGACACTTAATTTAGATGGAGAGGGAATACTACAGGTCCACGTACCTAGATTTATGCGCACGTTAAAGAACCCCCCCCCCCCCCCCCATAAAAGTAATTTTGAGAGCCCTTCAATACGATGTGTCTCGAATTCTTATCGTGGTTTTGGCCACCAAAAGGGACACATATTATCTGTGTCACTTTACTCGTTTAAACGTTGATTACATGTGTCTTCAATTCTAACAATGTAAGCTTCTATCTAATTTCAACTCTAGTTAACTAGATAAACACGAAGTGCAATTATTTTCTCAGAGAGAGAGAAAAAGAAATAACAGTTAAGTTTACTCAACCGGTTTTCACAAAGAAACGCACAAGAACATATCAGATGGTGTCTTCACAAGGCCCCTAACGTTATCATAAAGTATAAGAACGATGATTTTTTTCTCACCTTCGTATTATTTATTACCGATAATCTGTCACAAGCTAATCTTAGCAAATGGAAAACATGTGCATGACAAATAGATACAAAACGTTTATGCGTAAGCCAGCGAAATTGTGCGCGGTGTTTATCTTTGCGTTGAGCTGGGCAGAAATATATATCAATTTGAGTGCCTGAAAGCGTACTAAATGCACCGTATCCATGCTCCCGTCAGAACGCTCTCATCTAATACTGCAAGCCAGTATTTTCTATGGAGGGACTCGCTCTCTGGATTTCATGCCGACTGGTTGTGCCCCCGCGATCTCCGACGACAGCGCAGCTCTGGCCGGCTGGCTTGCCCTACGCCATCTCATGCCGCCGGCAATAGCTCTCGCTGAGTGGTTCCCTATCCTCGGACTCCTGCGACCGTGTCCATCTTGCCTATCTTCTCTTTACTTCCGTCGTTTTCTGTCGTTTACTGTCCCTGTGCCTCGCTCTCTCTTTCCTCTATCTATTTACTTTTTTAGTCTTATCCTTTTAATCCCTCCTTAGCTCCATCCCTCGTGAGCTACTGTTGAAGTGTCGCTCTGAGATGCAGACAGTTATGGGGCTCACTTTTCTTTTATTTTCTCTTCAAGAATCACATAATTTTTACGGAGACACAACCAACAATTCCTGCTGAATGCATAACAGATTTCTCCACACACTGCTTCACTTCATACCCACCACCCCTTTTCCGCCCGACATCTAATAGATAAATGCAAAGTATTGTTTCTTATTGTTCGGAAAATTTTATGCGAAAGGCAAAAGAAGTAAAATATCTGCGTGCAGTAGCTCAAAAAATTTACGGTTCAGTAAGTCTGTAAAACAGGCAGAATAGAATACATCAGAGCCCCAATAAATTCGTCAATAAGCAGCCGAGCACCAAAACCACTGTACCCCCAGGTGGCCTTTCTGTATAAATTTACATCAGTTAATCCTAGTATCACTCTAATTATACAAGTGTAAGTCATAAAGTTTCTTTCGCTGTACAGTTCAATGCAGAAAAAGTAGTGCCAACAGGCGCGATGCATGCTACCACGGTGTGAACAATCTCTTAAGAAATGTCATTCAAAACACAGCTTGCCTGGATTGTTGCATTCGCGAAATAACCTTAAAGCGAGGTGACGTTTCAGCGTTGTCTGTTTTTACTAGAAAGGAAGAAGATAAAATTGCCATGTGGCAGCAGCTCACTGCAGGTCGTGTTCTGAGCTTCGTCCGAGCGGTCCGGGCAGTCTGGCGTCCCGTTGCAGACGAGTCGCTCCACGATGCACGTCCCGTCTAGGCAGCGGAAGTGGCCGGGGTCGCAGGCAACCTCTCGGCCGACTTCACCCGAGAAAAGGGGCCACGAGCACTGACGTCAATGACCCATCATAGCGCCGTTTCTCTTTCATACGTCGTACAATGACAATGTCGAATGCAAAGCGAAAAAGATGTGAAAGTGAACGTGTATACGTAAGAGTGGTTTGGTTTTCCATGGGACGTCTACTCGCACTATCATGTCCGACTACGGTCTTGAATGCGCTTTTATGAGATAAAAAATGTGGAAAACTTTTCACCCTGAGAATTCGAAAGGGAATACTTTGCAACTTGGTGCTAGAAAAAAGCGTGGACGAGATTTTTGACGGTCATGGTATTTCTAAGATGGTAAATTATCTCAGCAGCACTGGTAGTAACGTATAAATTGTGACCTGATACATGCTATATATTATTTACTTATGACATTTGTACTGATCATAATTTATGTGTCTATGTGATCGACGTCTACGTTTTTGCAACAGACGCATGCAAATTACTTATCTTCTCTTTTGTGTTGTTTTGCGTGCTAGGTTGGATACCATACTTACGTTTACTTTATACCACAATTCTGATTAGGTGTGCAATACTGATTTGCAATGTTTTATTTATTTTACCACCTTTTAATTGCTTATTCATGCGTCACTGCTCTTAACCCGTTCTGCAGGTAGCGGGCGCTAGCCAAGCTGCTTTAGGACAAGTTTATATTAAATTTACTCATCATATCCTTCATGCACTACCGATGAGAATAAAGACTCAATTCAATAGTCGTACTTTCATCCGCCTTGCGGCATGTCGCTGAACGGACTTGCCACAATCTTCTAGAAGAAGTTTCTACAGTTTAGAAGATTAACTTGCGACAATCTTCTGTAGCTTGTGGCAAAAGAGTGTTCTAGATTGTAGGCCCGGAAGCTTTGACAAGGTCGAGAAGTTTGTGAGCAATGTTCGAGCAATATGCGGAAACGAAGGCGGCTCACCGCATCCGTCCTCGTCACTGTTGTCGGAGCAGTCGAAGTCACCGTCACAACGCCACTCGAGTTGGATGCACTTTCCGGACAGGCACTGGAACTCGTGCGCGGCGCACTGCCGTGGCGGACAGTCGCGCTCGTCCGAGTGGTCATCGCAGTCGGCGTCACCGTCGCACTTCCAGTCCACGTTGATGCAGAAGCCGTCCTCGCACCGGAACTCGCCTTCTTGGCAAGCACTCTTGCCCTCTGCCGGGAGGATGCATCTTAAGTCAATTCGTTCACCCTTTGGCAAAGAGCACTGTCCTCACTGATCGAATTGCTTCAACACAACCTCATTGTTTCGATGGGCTAAATACTGCACGTATTTGCGCTCTCTGCGTTTGCTCTCGTTGCATGTATATTCTAGATAACTCACGATTTGAACATTTACCTGTATATAACTAGCATTGAAACCCTTTTGGAACGCCTAAATCTGGAATCGACATTCTGAATGGTTATGTTTGAAGATAAATTTGTCCGTACGTAGTGTATGAGCTCTACTGTTTTCTTTTTTACGTGCAGTGACGAAGTGATGCAAGATTATTGGGTGTTTTTTACTCATTGGGTATTTTTGTCTTTAGAGTGGACGATTATATGCGTACGTAAACGAAGTACAAGTACAAGCTTACGCAATGCTTACAAGCAGTGGAGCATGAAAACGGCTACAGCTATAAGGAAATGCTTTTCTCGATTTCGTGGGCGCGTCTAAAATGTATGTAAATGTGGTGCAACGAACGAAAATGACAAGGTTCGAAACAACAAAGACGAGCTCATAGAGTGTGTCGTCGTTATTCCCTTGTTTGCTGCTGGTGTGCCACTTTCGTTGACAATATCCTTACCACGCACTTCGCTTAACGTCGGCGGTAGCCCAGGTTGTTTCATTCCGTTTTGCAGTTGCCATTCCGATAAATTATGGAAGTAAAAGTGGGTATTGTAAAGTATACAGAACGGCAAGCGGATTGACAATACCACCATTATCTTCGAATTGATTGCTCATTGCCTTCCTCTTGTTGGTATTTATGTATATCATTTTTTAGTTGTTGTAACACAACCTGAACTAGTCACAAATGTAACCTTCTCTGTACTGTATCCAGTCTTGCCTTCGCGACCGGTAGGATGCCGGCAGTATTGAATAAATAAAATAAAAATTAATAAGCATCTTACCACAGCCTTCTTCGTCAGGACCAGTCGCCGCAGTCATTGTCCCCGTTGCAGCGATAGTTCATGCCGACACAGCGACCACTGCGGCACTGAAAGTCTTCCTCCAGGCACATGTTAGATGTGAAAGCTGTAAAAGAAACAAAAGAAAAGTGTCGAAAGCAGTACTTGAGTAATATTTGAGAGAGAGATTTTGCGGTAATTGAAAGTGCCACCTAATGGGTGCTACCAACAGTGGTAGGTAACGAAAATCGGTAGTGTCTAACATTCCAATACCACGAGATGATTTTGAGTAACGCTGCAGTGGAAGGCACCGGGAGTGTTGACTTCCTTGGGTTCTTTATTGCGCACCTATATAAAAGTACGTAGCCCCGAGTATTTTCGCCTCCATCGAAAATGCCGTCACCGCAACCGGTATTCGATCACGCGATTTGCGGAATCAAGAGTTAAAAAGTCCATGAAAGTGAAATGTGGAAGGTGGAGTATTAAACAAAATTCACGAGGAGGACATATAAAAGAAGAGGCGGTCGTAATAAATACTACAGTTTCTAATTTCGTTCGTTTCCTGTTTCTAAATTGTAGCGCCGTTATTTTTTGTCAAGTTTGGTGCTGTGAGCCGGCGGTTATATTTATTTATGCTCACCGACGCCAATCAGACTTTAACCCATAATAACTGCCAAACTGAATACTTTCGTCGCGAATGCCTGATAGCTGTTATATATCCTATACGAACATCTTTAGATAAAAGCTTTTTTTCATAAGCACCATTCGCTCATTGCATTAGGAACGCTTTCTTGTGCTTTGTTTTTTCGGCGTGAACAGGAAGCTAAGTTTATTGATGTTCTTCGCAAGGGTCAGTGCATGGCTGACCAGCCTGGCAGCAAGCTTTATGGAAGCGTTGACATACTCACTGAAAGACTGCGAACGCAACTTTACGCTCTTCTTTGACACTTGTGAAGAGATTATAAACACCATAAACAAAAACAACAAACAGTCCTTTCGTGTGGGTTGTGGCATTCATAGAAGTGGCCACGAAGAGGAAAGGGCGGGTCTTTCTTTTTCTCTGTTTCACTGTTTTATTTGCAGGCCCCCTTGTTTTTATAGTTTTCCGCAGCAGATGCACTTTTTCCTGCGGATTTCATTTGTAGTAGACCAGTGAAATCCGGTGGAGGGTTTGTCTTAATTCTGCGGCGATGCCCATGACCAACTGTGAACATACCTCGGGAAATAATCTTGTCCTTATTAAAAGAGGTCAGTTGTTAAGAAGGGTGCTGACACAAAAAGAATATGGTCTATTTTTGCATCAAATGAAAGGCTGACCTTTCAAGGTCCCAGCAAATGTACTGCTGAACATGAGTGCACCCTAAATATCAATTAATATATGTTCTAAATGCTAGTTTCAGTTCCTCCTGAACCATGGCGCCAGAACCTGGTATGACTTTCTCGTCACGTGCTACCACAAAATGTCGTGACGTTTCTACGGTCATTCCGCACCGTCGCTCCATTGGTGACGCATAAGAAGCCGTTTTGAATATTTTTCCCGGCGCACAAGCGGCGATCATGGAAGGTTTGGTGTCTGCATGTTAAGAAACTAAGCAGACTGCGGCTTGAAATTACCAGAATCAGTACTGTAGCCAGACTTCAAGCTAGTGTTGATGCCGGTAGGTGCATCATGAGAAAATTGACTTGAACATAGAAATAAAGCACTTTATTTGCTTTTGCTGAGCTTAAAAATTTGCTCAGAGCCATATGTGCATACAGCAGACTGATATGGCAGGGCAAAGTAACTTTTGGAAAAAAAATATTGTCAGCACCCTTTCAAGAAAAAAAGTGTTAATGGGAACATGTGTGCCACCATTCGAATGTAGTTTTGTGTTCTCTCGTCACGCCCCACCTTTTATTTTTCTCGTAACTTTTAGCAGGACTGAAAGGAGAGAGAAGGCACTCGAACGAAGCGTGAAACAATCCCTCTAACTCCTTTGATGAAGGGAGGCGATAAACGTTGATATTTAGTCAATTAGATGATTGCCTTAAATATATTGCAAAGTCGCTTTAACTATTGATATGGGGTACTCACCAGTGCAGCCACCTTCGTCTGAGCCGTCGACGCAGTCGATGTCCTTGTCACACCGCCAGGCCAGCGATATGCAGCCGCCCGTCATGCAGCGAAATTCAGCTTCCCCACACAACCGGACCGCTGCGTAATGAAGGTAACGTTCGGGGTCTATTTTAGAGACAGGAAGCTTCAGTAAGGGATGTTCGCGTAGTCTATTTTGACGGGAAGACGCGCGTGATACTAAAACGAAATATCCTTAAACACGCCTCTGCATCATTTTCCAGCTCAAGCGCATGGTCACGTAGAATAAAATTTGCAAGCAGTATAGGTTAGGGAAGCAGCATTGCCCTCCACCACATTTCTAATTAAATAAAGAGCAGTAAAGAGCAGGTGGCAGAACGTGTGGATTACAAACGAGCACCTCCTCAAGCCCAATAGTCAATTGCTTTCTAGACCTCTACTGAGGCAGATGTAAACTCAGCAATCAGCGGGCGGACGTCGAACAAGTTATCTGGGCTTGTCGCCACATCATGTATAGCCAAGCATGCCATATCAGAACTTGCAGTAGGGCAGACCTTGCTGCTTAGCTCAACCATCCGGGAACAGCTGCAATTCATCAGACAAGAATAAGATGCCACAAGGGCCTAAGGACTTTTAGCTGCCATTTGAGGGAGGGGATGCAACTCCTCCTACACTTGCCATTTCGATTAACGTTTCGTCACTCTCTCTAAACATAGTGTAATCCAGCCAGCCTGTCTACGTTGAGAATCCATGTGAGCAAGCAGTTGCAAGCATCCCATTTTTCGGGCGATTACAAAGAGAGCAATAGATACGAACAATGTAGGGATGTTAATCAGTGGGAACCCGCTCAGCTGTAGACTTCACTGGGAAAGAAAATGGTGCCGCAAAATGGAACGAGAAGGTCTTAGTTGGGTTCGCACTTGTCTAGCACGGCCGAGAGCATGGCAATTGATACCTCGCGTTTCTTACTAGCTGCCGTTCAAGCTTGAAATATAGCAAGAACACCTAGGATGCTGTGTCAGTGTGTTTGGTGTCATAACGGCGTTGTTCTTTGCTCACTTCACCAAAAAAAAAAAAGTGGTGGATGAAGCGGCTGACGGTAACACTAAACAATTGTGAGTCGAAGTGAACTTTGAATAGGTACAAACTTTTTTTTTATAACAATAAAGCTGCTAGTGGTTTTGGGACGTTAAACCCCACATATCAATCAACAATAAAGCTGCTCAAAAAGAGTTTTCAACAACAGTCCATCCGCATCACAAATACTTGATAATTGGCTCGCACAGCGTTCTTCACTAATTGTACCACTGCTTTTATTTTGACTAAATTTAAATTATATAAATATATATCTATTATAATAAAAGGGAAATTTATGAAAGCGTTATATTCATGAACCATAAAACCGTGTCTTTTGAATTGCTTTTGTATAGCATGAACCATCGAAACTCCTAAAAGCATCTATGAACAGTTTGCACCTTCCAGTGAATACACCATAGCTTTTGAACTCGCTGTCAGGAATGATCGTCCCTGTAAATATATGTATTCCGGTATCACTGAAAGCGGCGTCTCCACAGAAGTGCCTCAAAATTTTCATTATATTTTTGTTATTATCAGGAATACCACTCATGATTCTTTTTTTGTATGATGTTTCCCCATTTTACCGATGGTGTCCTTATGTTGAGTGTTGCTCCTTGCCAGTGATAAAAAATGGCTCACAATACTAAATAGTACCTTGTAAGTAGCGGTCAATATCGCCGCTTGGAGCAGGGAGTTATGTTCACGAAAAGCTTTTCAAAAAATGCATTAGGCCATTGCTTTTAGCGATTGCAAACACTGCGAACGTACCTACCTACTTTAGTCAACCTGCCGTCCATAGGCTTGATAGAAAATATAAAAGCTTTGGAGGCTGTCTGGCGTTCTCAGTCAATGCGGCTTTTCAAACCAGCTCGACATTACCGGCAGTGTTCGAAAGGATGGCGGTAATGGAAACGACCAACAGTTTGCGCGAGGTTTTTGCCGTGATTTTGAACACTCAAACGAAGTTCAGCGCCTGATTATTGCACAACGTGAGAGAAACAGTGTGCAGTTATTGTTCAGACAATACTCGATACATCTGCAAAAAAAAAACCATGGGAATTTACTTGAATCTATAGTATTGAACTAGCCCCTAAGAGAAAAACCAGTGAAGCACAATTGGAGTTTATATCGCCCTCCCGTCAGCATACGTTCGACCCTCTATAGCACTCAGATGTCCTTGTAAGGTACCAACCAACCAAACAAACAAACAAACAAACAAACAAACAAACAAACGAACACACACACACACGCACACACCCGCACACACCCGCACACGCACACACAGACACACACAAACACACACACACACACACACACACACACACACACACACAGAGAGAGAGAGAAACACATACACACACGCGCACACACACACACACAAACACACACAAACGCACACGTAGACAAGCAGGCACACGCACAGCACTTATGTTCTATGATTCAGCCCATGCAGACTGCTTTATACCACTTCATAACCAGCAAGATCAAGCGCTAATTAGAAGTATTGTGCCGCAGAAATTGAAGAGAAAAATAATAACAATTTTTCTAACACAATTGTCCTACGCATAAAGCGACCGGCGCAAAGTTTCATGAACACTGTTTGCGAGAATGCGCTGAACCGAACGCCCTGCGCAGACAACCCACGTGAACTATGCTCGGCAGCTCGGCGGAATTCGCTCAGCAATATTAGACGCAACGGCGTTTTTCTGGCCGATTCCTAACAATAGTGCGTCGCTAACTGCGCAGACATCTCCCAAATGCCGCAGAAAATGCAACATGAGTTCCGACCGTGACGTGACCATTGCTATGGTACTTCATTAATTATCCGAAAGAAAAAAAAAACACTGGTGAATTCGTATACCTTTCTGCGAACTTGACGGGAGAAACTCTGAGGTCGTTAAAGCGAATGACAGCGTCGTATTTCAGGGCTCCTTTTATCTGCTGAAAAAATCAGCCTCTGATTAACACCGCCGAAAAGGACAGTCACCGTATACGGGGCCGAAACAGAGCGGATCAAAGAATACCGGTTACTCCGGACGGTCCTTCGAGGCGAAAACGGTAGCAGCGTAAGAATACAGGGGACAATTAACGAAGCAACGCCCGAGCTTTCGTTCGTTGCCTTCGCTGTAATTAAATGATGAGCTTTTCGGCGCTGCTTCCATTGGAGCATTTTCTTTCCCCGAGTCACGCGCAGTAAAAGAGGGCTGCGATGTTGGCGCAAATTAGAAACATAATGACAGAAAATTCCGCAAAGAAGGCACTCACTCCTGGCGGGGCTCTTATCTTGGCGACAACCCTCATTCTGGGGTTCTTTTTTTTTAATTCCTTCCGCTTTGTGCCTCTTCCGGTGAGCGACTGTGAAGACTCGCGCAGCGAGCTCTAGGAATCTCCACGTACATGTTCTCACGCACGCACGCACACACACACATGTCGACACCGTCGCCAACATCGACAACAACAACAACACCAGCGCATACTCGACGCATTCAAAACAGCTCTGTGTGAGTTCTCGCTCTTAGCAGCTCCATGCGCCTTCTTCCATTTCCCGGTTCCCTGAAAAGTCGAAGGAAAACCTTCTGATGTTATTTCGTATTCGTGCTTACGTTTTTTTATTCTTTATCGCTTTCCTTTGCCCATTCGCACTTTTAAGGGTTTGTTATTTGACATAGCTTCCCTTCGCGTAAACTTTCTTTAGATTATTTTTCTCATCTCTGTCGTCTTTCATCCGCGCTTCGTTCCTACCGTCTGATTTTGATTTGTTTACGAGATACACTCAGTTTTTCATTTTTAGTCCCACTTTTTTTTCCCCTTTCAACTTCTCACTGTTGTGTTGAATGTGCCTCTCTCCTTCTTACCTTCAGACACTGATTAGTTTTGCCTCTTCTGCTTTTTAGTTCAAAGAAGTCCACGCTTGTCACTTACTATAGCGCACTTCTGCAATGGTCGAAAACTTCTTCAGAGCCAGACAACTTCATGTCTTGCGCTTCGAACGGCGCTGACTTACTGCGTTGCGTGAAAGGCTCCCATGAACTCAGTCACTCTGAGCATTCGCGAATGCCACACAACTTTCTTTGTACTTCTCGGAGTCACACTTGAGGGTAGCAAGCGGTTCCCTAATGACCGGTTTTTCCCAACATTTCCCGACAATCATTGGGTTGCTTGCCACACAAACTCTCGTTGACATATTTTGTATTGTTTTGTTTTCTTTTCATTGTAAACAGCCCAACAAAATCTGAAGCATGAGGAAGACTCTACAAGACTGTGGCAAAACAAAGTAAATGCAGACGCAAGAATAGTCAAAGCTGAGCTGCACAAGTGAAAAAATAACAGAAGGTTTTTATAGAAAGATGAAATCTTGTCTTAATACCTCTACTATTCCTCTATGTTGCTTTATGTTGAAACACGAGCAACTTTGTTTTTCTTTCTCATTTACTTCCGAAATTTACAAGAAAATGCTGGGACGAAACAAAAAATCTCACAAGGTGAAGATATTTTGATAAGGCCTGCGTGTGATTTGTGAATATAATAATATGTAAGGTTTTGCGTCTCAAAACAATGATACGATTATGAGGGACGCTGAAGTGAATGGCTCCGGTAATTTTGATGATCTGGTGTTTTTTAACATGCACTGACATCGCACAGAACACGGGTATCTAGAATTTCACTTTTATAAATGTGACCGCCACAGCGGGGATAGAATTCGCTACCTTCGGGTAAGCAGCCGAGCACCCTAGCCACTCCGCCCCTAATTTGCTACCCTTAATCAACCGGACTCTCACCTGGTTGATTTTCCTGCCTTTCTTACGTTTACCTACACTTCCTCCGGTAAGAAAAATACGAAGCGAAAAGCAGGGAAAAGTCAAGACTGTTTTTGCCTCTAATGATTGATTGTAGAAACGTATTTGTTTGCTCTGGCCGGTGTTCGGGACCTTTACGAGACTTACTGTGTACTGCTGTAGTTTCACAAAAAAGACGAAGTAATGATATCAATATGATTGTGGTCGTTTAAAACGTGGTGATATCGTATTATGCGTGAATTGACAGAACATTCTCTTGCAGGGCCAATGAGCAAGTGTGACATCCCCTGGGTACCGACCAACGTGGTGGTAGAAGCCTTTATTGCCACTGTAGAACACAGGGAACGAGCCCCCCTCGGGACAGCGAGGAGCCACTGTTACGAAGCAAATAAACATCCGTGAAGCGTGATCCTCTTGATAGCGCACGAGATGATCCAGTGCAGATCGAAAGCAGAGGCGCTGGTCATGACGGTCTCCCAGTATGACACTGCCACAGCCGGAGGTTAGGATGATGTGGAAAGAATCTTCCAATTTGCCCCAAAGTTTGTGTGCAGAGGGTAATTGATCTGGATACCGGTGTTCAGTAATACAGTGTATGGCGAAGTTCGAATTTGTAGGCGTCGCCTATGTGCTGCCTGCACTATGTTTGAAAGTAAGACTGGGGGTGTTTATATTTTTTGTTAATCCCGATAGAAAATGACGAGAAGAGAGCACGCACTCCTCAGCTTGTGGAGGGGGCTCTATTTTTTTGCCCAAAACGTGAGACCTCGTTCTTGAGAATGAGCCTTCTCGTTGCCAGGGGGGCCGGCGTACGGTTGCGTTTAGACGAAGGTTGTGGAATGATGAGGCTGACAGAAGCGTAGTAAGCGAGCAGTGGTACGGGATATGAAACAACTGGCATAGTTCAGAATAGCTGACTTCGAGTCGCTAATGATTGTAGGTGTAGGATGAAGAGATAATAGCAAGTGCAATGGGTGCCATGTTCTGCCTCTGTGGAGAAATTGGTGATCTTTGACCATGACGTTGGATTCGCCTAGGTTGTCAGCTACCACAAAAGGCCATGCGAAATTCTGATGGGCATTCCACTGTGTTCACATAGACCACACCCTGGTCCTCGCTATGTTGTCTCTGGAGGACCCGAGCCCTTGCCGTTCTGTGCTTATCGTCTCGCACAGGAGCATGTTCTTCGAGACGGTGCGTACGTTTAGGGTGAGAGCGCAGGTTAGAAAAAGAGGGAGCTTCTCGGTTTAGTGTGTAACTGGGGCTAAGTTTAGGTGGGACAAGAAAGCGTGGTCAGCCACCAAGTTACACATACGGTATTTTTGTGCCACAAAACTGGTTTCAGCGAAGGGTGCTTACCAGCGCAAACGACAGGGCAGGAGGGTACAGGAGAAGAGATGAGACAGAGCGCTGACGACAACATGTTGCTGGAGTGAAGAAGTCAGGAAAGGGCCTGTTGTATTAGAAATGAAACTCAAGAGACAGTGGGATTGGGAGTGTTGGTATAACATCATAAAGGGTGCTTACCAGTGCAAACGTTATACCAGCGCAAATGTTATACCAACACGCCCAATCCCACTGTCTCTTGGGCTTCAGCGAGTTCCTCAAATGTGTTATGTACACCAAGTTGAAATAGCCTGTCACTGGATGCGTTCGGAGTAAGGCGTAGAGCCGTTTCCGATCAACTCCCTAGAAGCGCGTTGAGCCGGTCCTTGTCCTTCTGTCGGAGGGGTAGGTAAAGGCGTGGCTGGTGCGGCTTATCTTGTGAGCCTGGGTGAAGCGAAACGTGTTTCGCTCGCCTAATGAAGCCCGACGATTCGTCATGCGGTGACTCAGTGAAGCGGTCGGCTGAGCGTGTGTTTGGAGAATCTTTATGACTTCTCAATCTGTGCCTTGCGAGTAGAGAACTAGCCCTAGCACTCGAATATAAGAAAACTTACAATTCCCATTAACCACCATCGACGCATATACGTTCGGGGACGGGGCCTTACCTGCTCCCTTCCAAATAAGAGCTCTTTCTTTACCGACCGAGCCATTTCTCCAACCTCCCTCACGCCAGGTACCCATCTCATCTGACAAATGTGAGCTTATTTCGGTCAACCTCTGGGATCAGTTCCTGTCACACATACATATACGCCGGCGTAGCATGCTCTGTGCAAGCAGACACACCGGATCTCTCGAGCTGGAGAGTGTATGAAGTCATAGCAATAGTGGAGTCACAATGCAATATTGCAAAGTGGTTGACGCTAATAAGAAGAATAAAATAGCGCGTACGAACGAGAGAGCTTACACGTACCTCGCTGCAATACCACCATGTTGCTAGAAGCTAGCAAACACTTCCTTCCTTATATGTGCAGGCAATACAACGAAACAGGCTCTTCGCAACGTGTTAATTCAGACGTTTTCCCTACTTTCACATCGGCTTCATGTCCTTGCTCTTACCCAACTCTACCACTTTTCCCATCCCCTGCTCATTCGAGGCACATGACAGCCATTTGTTTAGCAGCGTGAGAGAGCGCATGCTTCTTGCCAGAACTTAGAAAAAAAATAAGCCTTGAGTGGTATCGAAAGCAATCAGCGCCAGCAGTCACCTAAGTATCGCTTGGTGTAGAGAGACCCATAGCGACATTACAGAGGCAAAGGCTTCGACAAGCCTTTCTTTTATTTTCTCGTTGTTTTTTCTCCCGACCGTTGCGATGCAAGCGATGAAGCGCGTCGTCTGGACTACATCAGGGAACCTCGAAGCCAGACAATAAGCTTAAGCGGACGAGCCTATGATGGACACCCAAAAGCGAAGCTTTTGGCTAGTTAAAACTATCACTTTTTTAATTTTTATTTTCAAAATACGGGGAACATGGCGGGGAATGTTTGGGGCGTGTGCGCTGCGAAGAACGGGGGCACCTGCTTTCGATGTCTTAACGCACGCGACACAGTGGTCCGAATGGCGCGTGAAGCCGGGCTAGCGTAAAGCTGTCGCCGAGCAACGCGAGGAAGTCGACAAGCTGCGGGGGAGCGAAAGAGGGGTAATGAACACGACGCTAGAGCACAGCGGGAAAGCGAAAAATTCTGAAAACACGTGCGGTGTGTTGAAGGGAGGCCAGAGAATGAAAAGGGAAGGGTGAGAGATGAAGGAGCGTAGATATACGGGTGCTCCTGTATATATTCTGTCTAGTCCGCGCTTCGCTACAGGACTTTTTCGTGTCTCGTTAACGAGTCGAGCGAGGGAGCTAGCGTCCTTCCTAACCTTTTTTCACGGGAAAAGGACGTGTTTGCGAAAGAGCGTGTGAAGATGCATGCTGCTCAGCGACCCAGGCGTATTGCGATGCAAATTATGAGTGATGTACGTGAGTGGGAAGGGTCACAGAGCTTAAGATATGCGACTGGCTATAAGTCCGGCCGGCTCATGTATATGGATACGCCATTCTCCGCAAGGACTCCATTGGCGGTGCCGCATGGCCCGAGCTCGTAAGCGGCTTTCTCGGTAGCGGGCCGCATAAAAATGTACCCTTGTCATGCGGAAAAGGACACTCTAGATGAGCAGCGGGGAGGAAACGGGCTTTCGGATTTATTGAGTCATCCCCCAAAACCACTCGAAAGGGCCACTCGTGGGCCTACGGAAAGATTATACACGTAGGAAAAGGTCAGCCACGCCTGGTCATTTCAGAAGTGGTCGCTGCTGATGAGGTTCTGCTGGATGAAAATAGTATACACTAACAAACTTACGGGTAGGGCTGTAACGCATTGGTGCTGAATAAAATATGCGAAATGATCGTGTCCGTGTTTCCCACTGTTTAGAAATCTTTCCAGTGCCAGTCGCGCTGATGAATTGTGGCGAGAAAAGGTAGCGCTACATTTTTTTATTAAACTCAAGCTGGAAGCACTACCATGAAAATTAATCGGAAGGAACTATTTAGTTACAGTTTGTACGGGAATGTCGGTATTTCATTTCTCCATCTACACTTCGAAAGAAGTTCATAATACCGTTATTCATCTCGGGCAGTGACTTGACCCTTTTGGAAGGTAGAAACATGAAGAGAGAGACAGCATTTTCAGAGGAGGCACAGCGCTCTCGTGGGGTGCGTTTTCATTGGCTTCCCTTATTGAACGCGTCACCGTACACGCCGTGCTTATCACGCGTTCGACATTCAGCACCACAGTGGTGGATTCGCTGACTCACCCCGGTGCCGGGGTGTCACGTGTCGCCGCTTTTGCGGCGCCATCTCTTGTGTTTCCGCTTCCTGCACCTGCTCTCTCAATTTATCTCCTCCGCCTTTTTGAACACGTTGTTTGTGTTCATTGTTCGCGTGTTTTGTAATTATGGGTTGTAGCGAACATGCACATCTTTGGCGTCAGTCACGCCAGGCTCGGTGCTCTCTTGGAGTGAGGGATATTCATAAATTTGTTGACACGAACAATGTGTGCCTGTTAAAGGTGAGTATACTGTTTTCGTAGGAACGAATTAAACAGCTTTAGCTGGGCGTCTGCAGCAGCTTGGGGGAAACAGATATGACATGTCCTAGTGTTTTTTACGATCGCGGATCTCTTTCAGGTGCCCATTTGAAGCTGTCACTTAACGAGCTGGTAATGCTATACGCGTTGTCGCGTTAGTGATTGCATCGACGCAATCATGAGGGTCTCGTGGCAGTTTCACACATCGGGACCTTCGTCTGTATATTTCACATTTTGCAAGAATCCTTTGATTGTAATAATAAGCTGCTTGATTGATTGATTACCAAAGGTGATTATTTGCTGATCTCACATTGTTGTCTGCATTGCTGAAGGTGCTCGAAATCGTTTTCAGGTGCGCTTTAGTCAACGTCATATTAAAATTTTTATCGATACTTGAGTATGCAGCGAGCCTCTGAGCGTGGAAACGGGGGAAAAAGTTGGTGTGCAGGATACTCAGACGCACACTATGTAATGATTTTGTTGGATTGAAGATGGTAGTTTGAAGTCCAGATAAAGTGCGATGCTGCTAGCACGTAAGGAGTAGGAGTAGTGTTGTAAATGAGTTTCAAAAGGGGAAAAGCTGTAGACATGGCACGCGTTGTCGTGGCCACCCCCGTGCTGGTGTTTTCTATCGATTAAGTTTGTTGTTTTTGTGCTTCGCTTATATCTGCGATGACGTTTGGCGTTATAACAGAATCGAGAGAGTATACGTCACTGTGGCATCTACGTGCGGTGGTTCTAGGATATGCCATGTCTGATGTCAATGTAGACGGCGTCAACGTGTGTTGGTGTCATTTCATGTCTTTCACTGTGTACTTGAAGATGGGTTACGTTAGTAAAACACGCAGTCAGTAACCACTCATGGCGTGCCCCTGAATGCCAAAGGATGGCATTGGCTCTAAGAATATGTCGGGGCTTATTATGAGAGCGAAATATGAAGCGGTCTCAGAAAAGAGGTGCTTTCGTTCATGCTGGCCATTCCTGTTGCGAAACGAGGTCCCCGCCTTCTTTTACCAGAAAGCTTGTTTTCGTTGAGAATTATTTTAAAAACATAACAGACGAGTGAGAGGTGTGTATACCGTAATGTTGTGTTGAACAAAGAGTAATCGAAATGAAATAATCATTATGTGTGTGTTTGTGTGTTTGTTATTACCAGAATCCCGCATCGCTTCTTTAGCCTCTACAATTCCGGTGGGCAGCTACACTCGGGAAAAATAAGGTGTTGCTGTGGTCTGGCTTCTCACCACTAGTAGGCCAATTCAGCAGCGCGCGGTGTTCGTCTTTTGATCGAGGCAGTCGGCTCCACGTTTATTTTGGTTGGGCAAGACGACGTAGAAAAAGAGGTGGGTGGCACCTACGCAAAGGGAGCCTATAACGAGTGCGTTTCTTGCGCATAAAAAGCCGGCGTCATTGTGTGCTGCAAGTTTCTCACCAAGTCACGTGTTACAAAAGCTAGTATTTGGTACTTGCGTATTACAGGATAACGACGAAAAACAGTTTCTCACTCTGTCTCTTTGCATTTGTCATTTTTTTCTGAGCCTTCATTGTGTCTGTTTGAAACCTATTTTGTAGGTTTCGCGAAATTCGCATGATTTCATTTTCTCATCTTAATATCCCGTTCTTCTTTCCAGGTTTTGTTTTTCATGGTTTTTCAGGATGAACAGGAGCCACAACATGAGATGCTACAAGTGTGATTCATCTGCAGCCGTCACAATTTATTCACAATTGTAAGAATGAATATGGAAACTTAATTCTGATATCTTCAGTTTATTTTGCATAACCTGACACTATGGACATCACACACATTTTGTTTGGCTATGCTCATACAAGCACATGTATATGCCTCATCAGCTTCATTGAAATTCACAGACCATCTTATCGTGCTTTCTTATTACTGTGCTCGAACTGGTTTGTTGTTTTGATGAGTTCTCCTAAAGTACACCTAAAGATTAACAATATTTTTTTCAGTTGCTGGGCACAGCAGCAATTATTATTGGATTTGCCGGAAATGATTGCTTCATTGATTGATTGATTGAGATGTGGGGTTTAACGGCCCGAAACCACCATATGATTATGAGAGATGCCGTAGTAGAGACCTCCGAAAATTCCAACCACCTGGGGTTCTTCAACGTTGCTGAAAATGAATACTTCATTATTTCCTGCGATAGTTGCGCAAAAGTAGCGCATGAGTCATTAAGTAGCTTAAGAGAGCTGTAGAGTAGCTTGTCACTTCGCTGGATACCATTTTATCCATGTAAAGTAGTCGACACCCTCAAGTGTGGTATTTCGATCACTTGCAAAAGAGTGCTTTCAGTCTTCTCAAGAGGGACAGGGAACCCTCCTAGAAAGCGCCAACTCTGACCCACCAAGAGAGTTATCGTGCCTCTATAACAGAGGGTCGTATACGTGACAACTCAAAACTCTCCGAAAATAGTTACGCGCAACATTTTTTTAGAGTGTCGCACATTAGAAACGACAAGGGCAAGAATGTGCGCAACTAGCCCAAAAATAAACTATTTTTCTTCGACGCACCTTTACACACTCACGCAAACAAACAGCCACTTATGCGTAGATTCGTCATGTGTACACACGTATGCATAGGCGCACAAGATAAAAGGTGTGACACAATGCTGACGATTATAAAGGCTATGTTAAGTGGTATTAGTTAAGAAATTTGCAGGCAGTTAAGAAGCCGCTATCCTGTATGTGGAGAACTTTATAACCTATCCCCACTCACAGCTGGGTTTCTCTTGTTTTTCTCACTGTCACACACACACATGCACACACAAACATGCACACACGAATGCTCGTGTGCACATACACATATGCACAGACATCACCCCCATTCTTTTTTAGCCATGCCTCGCTCTCATTCAAGTTTTTAAGTAAGGAGTGCGTTTGGGAGGTCAAAGCAGAGGAAAAAAAAATGAAAGGCAGCTCGCAAATTGCGAATGAGGAAATCATGCGTGGAAAACAACGAAACCCGAGCACCTTTGCTGCGTCACGAATAGCTGCTGCCTGTCTTGCACACGAATCGCGCCCCACACGCAGAAAAGAGACATCCGAACACATTCACGAAATATCAAATTTCTTTCATCCTCCCCCCCCCCCCTCGCTTCCCTTGTTTTCCTTTTCACAAGCGGCGCTATATGCGCCGCAAAAGCGGCCGCCTCGTGCTTATTCGTTTCCATAAATGGGCACCGCCTTCAGGCTCCTCGAAACGTGCTTCTGGCAAGCCTTAGCCGTGGCTCGTTTTGCCGCTTCCGTTGGTAAGCTCGTTCCCGCGAGCCTTCACATTGCTCGAGGAATCATATTGGCGCGCAGGAAAGCTCAGCGTGCGTAAATGTGCGCTACGTACGGCGTCCGGAATCCAACTACTATGGACGGCGGCCTCGCTGACTCCTCTTCCTCACCACACCCTCTCCACACCCTCGTGCTGGCAGAAAGCACTACATTTTTTTTTTACCGCCTCACCAAGGACCCTTTTCAAAACGGTCTGCGAAATGCTCGGGCACGAATGGCGTGCACGTGACGTTACGTATAAATTCTCGGATCTGCATGCCCGCCGACTTTTCATTTTCTTCGTCTCCGCTTACTCGCTTTGCTTCGCTTTCTTCATCCACGTCCTCTGGTAGAAAGCAATAATCGTGCCGCCGTCGTTCCTCGTTCCGAGCAGCGCCTTGCTTCAAGAGATCTTATTACTGTCCTTTGCACGTGGTGTTATTGCTGGACGTTTTCACTGATTCATATCATATCCTACGCGATCACATTAGGGCGTGCTTTCTCTCCGACGAAGCGCTGAAAAAGAACTGTGAGAGAGCGGTATCGCGTAAGCTGGTCGGTATAGAATCAGTCCGTTTGCCGGTGACTGAAGAAATGTGCAGGTGGGGCTTAACTGCTTTTAGGAGATAAATCGCGGGAGATATCAACGTCTTTTCAGTGAAGCTCGCCTGGAAATGTCACAAAGGGAGCACTACAAGAAACGAAAGCTGAGCAGTAGATTAAATCGTTCCTGCGAAGACGGATGGTAAAATGTAGTAGATTAGAATAAAATATTGAACAGTATTGGACACGGCTGTATTAGAGTAGGTGTTCCCGGTGTACGAATCGGTAAAGCGATTTATTTCTTCTTTAAATAACTTGAACATATGAACGTTCGTTCGGAAACTCTTAAGGAACACACACCTGCTGCATTCTGTCGTTATTCTTGCTCAAGCAGACAAGCTGACAAAGAAATGATGTGTGACGATGACAACGAATTGTGGGATCATGGCGATCCTTAAACAAATCGAGTGGTCATAAAAATAGACGTCACAAGCACATGAAAAATAATTTTTTAAAGAACCGAGCAACCATCCCGAGTAAGGTATTATCTGACGAGTGCAGGTGGGAAGAAATAGTGCGCGTTTATTAATGGACTGCAAGATTAGTGAGGCACGTTGAAGTTTCCGAAGCTTTTTGCAAACTCCATGTCTCAAGCAAGGTAAATCTTTTTTACTTATACTGTGCATCATAGTTCGAGCCAGGCGAACGACCTTCAAAGTTTTAGTGTTATTTTTCTGAAATTATCCACTTCCGCATATCTACAGGAACACCAAAGGATAGACAGGTCCAGAGTGCTCCTCAGCTGCATAACTCACTCTGTTTTTTTAAGGAGTTTTTTTTTAAGGAGTTCTGCGATTCGCGCTGCGCTGCGTTTCATTAACGACCAAAGCACGCAACGGTGGACGATTTTCTGCGACTGCAAGGTGGCACTGCCGTCACTTCTGTAAAATCTACGCCATGGTCTGTCTACACGAGCAGTTGGTATTTGAAACAGCAGAAATGCCACACCATATAACAGAGGAAAGCGCACCACGTTATATTTCAGTGGTTGCCAAGCCACTGCAGAATTATCGGTAACGAACGAGCTGATCAAGCTGCTCGTTCAGCCCATACAGAAGACAAGAACCAGTCAATACCTCTCTCAAGGACGGACGCTGCTAGAAGGCTCCGCATGCTCGCTCGCCAACGCTCCATGGCTCTTTGGAATGAGCCTTTCTTTACGCATGCAATATTACGATCCCTTGATCCAACGTTATGCTTACAGCTTCAACAAAAATTCGACGAGGCGACGCTACTGCTCTGTGCAGACTATGGTTGGGAGTCGCGTTTACCCATGCGTACGTGTTCCGCATAGGAATGGCTGACACCGCCGACTGTGCACACTGCGGAGATGAAGATAGAACTCGACATATCCTGTGTAACTGCCCGAAGTACAACCTAGAAAGACAACACCTTTCTAATACACTGAACAGGTTAGATGACCAGCCGCTGTCAGAAGAAAGTATACTGCACCATCGTCATGACTCGTCGTCACAGAATAAAGCAGTGCAAGCGCTACTGGGCTTCTTGCGAACTACTGGCCTGTCAGAAAGTCTCTGAGTGGACTGATTTTGTGTGTGCGTGTGTGTCGATGTTGTTCTCTTATTTATTTTTTAACTCACCCTTTCTCGTTCAACCACCTATTCCCCAACGCCAGTGTAGGGTAGCATACCGGATACTAGCATCTGGTTAACCTTCCTGCCTTCATTTTTTTCTCGTTTCTCTCTCTCTCTCTTAAGGAGTTATCTGACTCCCTTTTTAGAGACGTCTTGCTACGCTCTTCAAGGAGAATTGTATACGTAGGAAAGTCGGAACTCTCAAAAGAGAGTCAGAGAACTTTGTTTAAGAGTGTGCTTCGAGCTAAGAAGAGAAAAGTTATAAATTCACACCTGGAATTCTCACCGACGACCATCGTAGTTCATTCAGCAGTATTTGATTTTGTATTTCCTAAATATCTGCAGCTGCCAGCGAAAATCCGCTACAAGCAGATTGTGCAAGCGTTTTGTAGCTTGGCCATATGAACTTATATCGATGACAAATGGGTACTGGGAAACCCTACGCTCCGGAAGAATGGCTAACCAAGTGTTGTCTTACGGTTATATCTGAAGGTTTAATAAATCTAATGGTGTATTTAAAGCGTGCATCCTGACAATTTGCCTAATTATCACACTCACCGAGGAAGTTTCAGGCGGTTTGTTAAGCCTTTCAGTGCGCCTAAGTTATATAAAGCGTTGCCTCACTTGCGATTTCTGAGCGAACTTTGAAATGTTTTCTTCAATGAGAAACTAGCACAGCTCAAATGCTTAAGTAGCGCTGTTGTGTACGTTTTCATAAGAATAAACAACAGCATAGGATAGTAAAAAAAAGGTAAGCGTGAATGTCAAGCCACAGCCAGATAAATGCCCAACTCGCGCAAACTTTCGCGCCTGTGAGATTAGAGGAGGATATCATCCCTTAGTACTTAAACAATAAGTATTAGTTACGCTAACCTACTTTCATTTCATTTAAACTCAGCTTACTTATACTGAGTCTAACATTGGCGAATCCCGATGGAAAAGTTTTTTTTGCAAGTACATACGACATGCACTTAGCGAAAGTACGGAATGCTTAAAGGCTCACGGGAACTGGTTACACGTAAACTAGCAGCTAGTAATTAGGCTATCAAGATGGAATATTTAACCACTTATATATCCAGGTTGTTATAGCCAGTAACGTCGACTGCCATATAACCTACTCGTTCAGCTTCTATTCTACGTAAATATCTCGCTAGAGCATTTTGCTTTCACGTGCTATGTGTTAGCTTACATAGCAATGCTAACCGAGATTACAGAGGGTACACCATATGATGGGATCTCAGAGAGTTTCTGTGTAAGTTTCACTTGAAATTTTTGCCTGCATCTGTTTTCTTGCCAACCTATGCAGGGCGCCTGTTCCCAAGCGAACTCGTTACAGTCTACTGCTTTCGTTCCAATGACGATGCATTATGCACATAAATGGCCATGCTAAAGCTTAGTCAAAATATATGGCATCAGCCCTGAGCGCAAGCTTATCCGTAGTGCAAAGGAAGCTTGCTGAAGCTCGCAAAATATTGTGATTAGGCAGCTCCTTCTAAGCGGGGGATGTTAGAGGTAAACGTTTAAGAAACCGTAAATTGACGGGGCGAGTTTCTAACCGTATAAACTTTTGATACTTTGCGACCACATTAGCATGGTAACATAGACAGGTTATTGTTTTTATGAGCGTTTATTCTTTTTCGAACGAAATAAATCTGATGCTTTCAGACATATAACTTGCTGAAGTAGTAACGCAAAGAATGAAAAAAGGTGAGAATAAGTTGACTTCGCTGAAGGATATTCGAGTAATAAACACTTGTTTATTGATCAGTAAACGTTTTTTGACGTTGGCCGCAATGAGAAACTGTGAAAAGTTTGCTTTTATGAAGAGTTGCTCTAGCGTAAGGCTTTTCGAGCCTCACATTCATAGGCTCTCAGATTGCTGAGAATTATATCGCGAAAAACGTGCTCAAAGATTTCTTTTTTTTAATGCTAAAGTGAAATATTTGAAGCTTTATTTAGCGGCTGACTCATGGGCGCAGAATTTTGACAGCGCAGGAAACAAGTCCTGTTTCTACAGCATCGCTTTTTGTCTCACGAACAATACCGTCTCTCGTTTCCGTCCGATTATCCTGAAAATCAATAGTTGAGATAAATCTAGGTTTATGGTCATAAAGAAACAGCTCTGAGGTTGCGTCGCGAGGTGAAACAGCATCCGTTATGGTTTCCGGATTGTGGGGCTTTAGACGCTTTCGCTTCTAAACACGAAACGAAGGCAAGTATTTGGACGGAGATTTTCTCGCCGGTAAACCCCAACGCGGCCTAAGTCTCAGTGCACTACGTACGGCAGTGTTTGAGTTAACATGGTGCGCGCCAAGGTTAACAATAATAATCCCCAGTAATCGCAGGAATGCACTGAGTAGTAATCTTCGCTCGTAACTTCTACGATGTGAAAGACCTGTATATATTTCTTGCTATAACGCACTCAGTGAAGACAAAAAATATAGTTTGATAAGAAGGGTGCCAACCGCACGTGGTGACACTTTTAATTATCACTCCCAGTTGACGGCGCTGTCTCGCAGACGTTGCATTACATTTTTATATTATGTCTCGTTTCATTACTTTTACTCTGACGCGTCGCCGGTAGCTTAGTATAGCAATAGCGAATTTCCATTATTGGTTATTACACAGTACTGTACTCCGAATCAAATAATTTCTCTGCTTTAGTGGTAGGACATTTGTTATATATGTTTTGCGTATTGAACGAAATAATGAAATATTTTGCCATTCGTAGGTGCGAAGAAAGCTGGCATATAGTAACGTTCTTTATCATGTTGCAACCGTAATCGACTCGGCAGGACCAGCTGACTTCACACAAGCAGTAAACTTATTCCTCACGTTTTTGTAATCATCAGTTGCAGTAGCCGTTCTTCCGAGTACATTCTTTTCTCTATTATTTTGAATGCGATCCTTTTTCAACTTGTTATTCGATTGAGAGAAGCACGGGGATACGGCGACATGCAGTGGCAGCTTCAAATAAAATGACATTGATGCGAATACACTGTTCAGTCAAGCTTGTTATCGGTCGAGTTGTTTATTGATGCTCATGAAGGATCAAGTGTGCCTACTAGACAAGTTTGAGAAGGTTACCCATATGTGCAGGCGCAGTCAGTTTCAAATGCGAAGCATTTGTTTGCGTATACTGTAACCACCTTTAGCGTCTGTCTATCTATCTATCTATCTATCTATCTATCTATCTATCTATCTATCTATCTATCTATCTATCTATCTATCTATCTATCTATCTATCTATCTATCTATCTATCTATCTATCTATCTATCTATCTATCTATCTATCTATATATCTATCTATCTATCTATCTATCTATCTATCTATCTATCCATCTATCTATCTATCTATCTATCCATCTATCTATCTATCTATCTATCTATCTATCTATCTATCTATCTATCGATCTATCTATCTATCTATCTTTTAACAGCTTACGTCTGGGTGCTCTCGTGATCATCCCCTTAACTTGGCATGAACCAAGATTAGCATGGGAGGGTATGATGGTTTGACGTATATGACGTGCAGGTCAAACCACGAATAATGTCATAATCCCGTCATCTGTGTCGTCAGCCACCTACCACCAGACAGTGGCACATAACCGCGAGTGGATATCTGTAACCGGTATGCGGGTATGTGCGACAGGTGATTGACATTTAGTGTCTGCCCAGAAACGACGAGAATACGCATGGGCAATTTTAACGCGCGAGCGTTCAGAAAAACTTGTCCTTGGCACAGTTGACCCGACGAACGCTAGGAATTAATAACAAGTTACCAGCAAAAACCGAGCCCAAGCATTAAGCGTGCAAGTCATCTACCACAGAGCCACGCCATGTCTTGAAAGTAATTTTTAAATAGGCCCTATAATATTATTCATAAAACGGCAATTGTAGTTTACAGTGCTGGCTATCCGATATTATAAGAATAACATATGTCCCCCTATGAGACAGCCTTCATGTCGAGCTAACGTTAATGGTAGTTAGGTGCCATGCGCTGAAGTTGATTTATGTGGCAATGCCTAGGGTTACCATCTATGCGAGCGCCAGCACCTCATATCAGTTTATCGCTTCTGGTGTTGCTGATACTCGTGTTCCTGGTGGAATCATTGCGTAAGTGTAATCAACTGATTACATAATTATCTGCAACGCTTCACCTTGTGTGCTAGGAAGAACTATACATATCAATTGCATTATTTCATGAAGTGCAACTCAATAAGGATTTTACATGCCGGTCATATTTACTCCGCATGATTCGCATAATGTCGATACCCAAAGTACGTCGGATATTCTAATTCTTCTTTTTTGGGCGAAGCTTCTCATAAAGGCACCCGTTCGTTCCTCGTAGCTGTTGTAGTGTGTAACAAGTATAACATTTTGACCTCCAAGGTAGTGCCGGTGAAGATTTCTTCTGTGCGTTGTTGAAAAATAAAAGATAGTGCTCAATGTATAAGCCAATGGCTGCTAAGGGGAATGAGAGACAGGAGCATAAGGCTTTTAGTTAACGCGCATGATGCAATTCCCATTAGCAGCCATTGACATGTACATTAAGCACTGACAAGAAAGGGTTGCTACGTTATACTCGCTGAGTGTAACCTCCTTAGTTTTAGTAATGTTTAGCGAGCGTTGAGCCGCAGTGCCATGAATACAACGAACTAGTATTACCATGATCTCGATGTGGTTAAAGGTGGAAAGTAGACCCGAAGCGCAAGCCGTAAGAAAGTGTGCGTGTGCCACCTCTCGATTAATCCTTGGAATGTCCGCTGGATGGCGGTGCTGCTATATGGGGAATATATGATGAAAAGATGCGAGATGGTGGTACTTGGTGTGTTGAATAGATGGACGAACGGATGCACAGACAGATGCATGGATGGACGCATGAACGGACGCAGGGGCGGATGCATGGACGAACGCAGAGACGGACGCACGAACGGACACACGCGCGGACGGGCGGATGGACGCATGGAAGGTCACACAGACGGATGCATGGACGAACGGAAGCAAGAACAAATGGACCGACGAATGCTTCGCCCCACTCTCCATCATTCACTCCGTGGATATGCTGCCATTTTTTTCTTTGTCAGTGGTAAGGTCTTGGCTGCAAACGAGGAATTACGGGAGGAAGGTGCCACACACGCTTCGTTCGGGAGGACAAGCTTTCCTGGACTTATCGACCGTCGCAAGTATAAGAGGAAAAGTGTTTTATCAAACGTTGAACTAGTTCACATGATTGGTCACTAGAGACGAGTCGAAAATACACAGCCGACACCTCATTAAAAATCAGCAATATTTACGCTTTTAAAACCATTCTTCTCATCATTCTTTTAGGAAAGAAAAGCGTGCTTGTCTTGGGTAACCGAGACAGCCGGCTTGGGCTGATTAAGTTTTAACTTTTCTAGCCAACTCAATTGTTATATGCTTATTTCGATAGTTGTAGCAGTGAATAAGCGACTCATTCACGGGTGATAGAAGTAGTATGACACCAACATCGACATGAAATATTCATTGTTGCTACAAGAATGCGGAATCATTCAGACCTCAGAAAACACACACATGAGCCAGATAGCAAGATGACACATCATCTAAGGTGGCACAAAACGAAACTTCCGTTTTGTGTAAGTATGAAATACTTACACAAAACGACCATTAAAGTGATTTCCGCTTTTTCGTAAATTACTTGGTGGCTCTTATAGAAAATACTGATTGTATACCGCGTAAACCACTGTATTTATTATTTGAAAAAAAAAGAAACTACAGCTTGACACCTGTTCTGAAATACTCGTTCACAATGAAGCGTCTAAATAATTAGCCGTCATTATTTTTTCTTTGTGCAATATGATGTCACATAAAGAAGAATACAAGAAAATGACAGCATATCCACGGAGTGAACGATGGAGAGTGGGGCGAAGAATTCGTCCATCCATTCGTTCTTGCTTCCGTCCGTCCATGCGTCCGTCAGTGTGACCGCCCATGCGTCCATTAGCCCGTCCGTGCGTGCGTCTGCTCGTGCGTCCGTGCCTGCGTTCGTCCATGCAGCCGCCCCTGCGTCCGTTCATGCGTCCATCCATGCATCTGTCTATGTGTCCGTTCGTCTATCTATTCAACACTCCAGGTACCACCATCTCGCATCTTTTCATCATATATTCCCCATGTAGAAGCACCGCCATCCAGCGGACATTCCAAGGACTAAACGAGAGGTGGCACACGCACACTTTCTTACGGCTTGCGCTTCGAGTCCACTTCCCAACTTTAACCACCTCGAGTTTATGGTATATACTAGTTCACTGTATTTATGGCACTGCGGCCGAACGCTCGCTAAACCTTTCGAAAACCAAGGAGGTTACGCCCAGCGAGTATGACGTAACAAACTTTTTTCAGTCAGATAGTGCTCAATGTACATGCCAATGGCTGCTAATGGGAAATGAGAGGCGGAGAATTCGGCTTTTACTTTCTTACGGCTTGCGCTTCGTATCTACTTCCCATTTTTAACCACCTCGAGTTCATTCATGGTAGATACAAGTTCATTGTATTCATGGCACTGCGGCTCAATGCTCACTAAACCTTTCTAAAGCAAAGGAGGTTACACCCAGCGAGTATAACGTAGCAACCCTTTCTTGTCGGATAGTGCTCAATGTACATGCCAATGGCTGCTAATGGTGATCACAGCCTGCGCGTTAACTAAAAGCCGAATGCTCCTGTCTCTCATTCCCCATTAGCAGCCATTGACATGTACATTGAGCACTATTTTTTATTGTTCGACAACGCACAGAAGAAGTCTCTCACCGGCACCACCTTAAGTGTCAAAATGTTACACTTAATACATACTACGGGGGACGAACGGGTGCCGCTATAAAGAGCTTCGGCCCTAAACGGAAAGCCAGTTTTACTATTTTCATGGTGGATAGCAGAAAAAGCACGTTATCCCTGGTACCCATTCCAAACAGGTACGCCTTGGAAAAAATCGCAGCATATCCACAGAGTGAATGATGATGAGTGGGGCGAAGCGTGCGTCAGCCCGTCCATACTTCCATATGTCCGTTCGTTCTTGCTTCCGTGCGTCCGCGCGATCATCCGTGCGTCCATCCATGCGTCCATCCATCTGGCCATGGGTCCGTCCGTGAGTTCATTTATCCGTCCGTTCGTGCGTCTATCCGTCCGCGCATCCATCCATCTGTTCGTCTGCCTTCTAGTCTGACTGTCTGTCCGTCTATGCGTCCATCTAGTGAACACTCCAAGCACCCAATCTCGCATCTCGCATCCCCTGTGGTACATATCTGCTCCGTGCGTCCATCTATCTGTCCGTCTATCTGGTAGTCTGCCTGTGCGTACGTCCATGTGTCCGTCCGTGCGTACGTCCATGTGTCCGTCCGTGCGTCCAACTAGTGAGCACTCCAAGTACCAACGTTTTCTATCTCACATCCCCTGTGGCACATTCCCGTTCTAGAACGGGTATGTGCCACCGATAGCTACATACACCAACGGAGGATGGAGAAACCCACACTCTGAGGAGCTTCGCCCCTAAAGACCTTTACAATGGGTAGATCGGAATATCTAAGCAACCAAATTAAAATAATGATTTTAGGTTAAGTACGGGAAAAACTCATAGGTTTCCTTGAGTATTCGTCTCAGATTACTCGAAGGCAGGGGAAATCTTTTTTTAATCGGTGTATTTGATCCTTCTTCAGCCACTACGTTCTGATACCTTCCTGCCCCTCAAGTAGTATCGCATCGCCTTCAATACTGAATGAATTGCAGACTTTCTGTGTCTAAACTGTCTTCGCATCGCCTTAGTGAACGGACCCCCTCCCCCCCTTTTTTTTCTTACGATCTCTTCCTGTGGCGATGTTTCTTTTTACTTTTGACATTGAAGAGCGAATGCTTGGAAGAAAAAAATAAACTGCTTTGAAGGAAGACGCTCAACTTTCAATTGAGTTATTTCGGAAAGCGTCTCATCACGATAACATATGAGCAGGCACAGTCACACCAGATAATCATTCAAGCGAAAAAAGCTAAATTTGGTTTAAAAATGCGTTAACCACCTCCGATAGCATGAAGGTGGTAGGTTTAATCAGTTTATAGTTTTAACTGCGTGGAAAGAAGTTCATTTCCTTCATTGTCAGGTGCATTTAAGGTGCACTGATGCACGCTTCTGCGGATATCTTAATCTGTTCTGCCTTACGATATCCCTTTCACTCTTGCCCTTTGCCCTACACATGACGCCTGCCTACTGATAAAGTGCAATGCAGCCTCATGCACTGCATCAGGAAGATGCCTCATCATTAAGAACTATAACAGCAGATGAGTGCTCTCTAGGTCTATCATTAGGGCATCGGCCCGTTTGGCTGATGTAGGATTTACCACAACTGAGTGGTATGACGTCACATTGCGTGACTCCATGACGGCGTCATCACGCGAGGATCTTTCGCATCACTCGTGTGGACAGCGCTGACGTGGGACGCCACCGGTCAGTTTTTTCTGTGGTGAACCTTTCACCTTGATGCCTGTATTTTGTTTTAACGTTCGCTATTTCAGTGATAGTACAGAAGGATTACGTCAATGGAATTAGTCGCAACGCTTATTGCCAAAAAAGAATTACACTCAATAAACGCTCAGTATTGCATTGTTTAAAAGAAACCTTGCATGAAAGAAGCAGTACTCACGACATATCTCGTCTGTTGTGTCCCCGCAGTCATCGTATCCATCGCAGCGCCAGGATTTGTTAATACAGCGTCCGTTCTCGCATTCAAATTCATCGTGGGTGCAGTTTCGCGGTGCTGTTGTGAAGAGATAAAAAAAAGCCAGTTCATTTCTTAACCTAATTAAGCGTTCAGAAAAACGTTGACTCTGGTTGATACAAATACTTCGCTGTAAAATCGTTACAAAAATAGCTGCTATTTTTTGTACAGGTGACCATAGCAACTAGCTTTAACGCGTGATATCCGAAATACCGTATTACAAGACTAGACTTTTGTATACAATGACTTCTTTATTACGGCTGTATCTTATTCTATACTAAGAGCAACGTTTCATAAATCGTTCAGAACAGAAGGTAGGTAGAAGGAAGCTGAGAAAGCAGTTTCAATCTCCCAAGTTGAGTTTTGTGATACTTAAGTATTTGCTAGCTATGATGAAATGAATACTGTGACACTGCATCTATTCGTACAACTAATTTCGCAGCGTCCTACACAAGCAAAAGCATAGGGGTGGTGCAAGCCCCGTGGCTCGTTCCCAGTGGTCGACCCGATAAAGTGTTAAAAACTTTCCAGAAATTTTATTCTTATAGCGATTGAGAACATTTATCTTAGATTTGCTGTAATATTCTTATAGCCTAGATACATTTCCAGTGACACTTCAAGGAGTGTTGTAAGAGAAGTTCTGAAGGCAAGCCTATAGCACAACCATGGCATGAAAATTATTTTGGTTGCTGGTTTTCATGCTGTTTGCCACAAATTGTTGGAATCACGCTTGCTGGCGCTGCTCTTGGGACCAGTTCGATCGTATGCATAGACTTTCTTTTTCGAATGCGATGTTATAAATTTCATTCGCGCGCATGTCGTGGTTATTTCTCAAATATGGTTGATAATCAGCTTACATATATGGAAAGTTATAATACCAGAATTTCAGTGCCCCTCTTGTCCTATCTGAACGTTTTAATGCGCGTTCATTTTGTTTCTTCGGTCCGTGTGCTGTTTTACGTATTTATGACCACCCAGTGCGACTTCTCTGCGTATAATCCTGAGTTTCATAAGACTACGTTTCACAACGCCCACGTGTTCCATCGCGGGCTGGCTACCTGCAGAGGCATGCGTTTACTTCTTTCGGGCGCACTTTGTAGCGCAGAGTAAAAATTATGTTACGCTTTAGATAAAATTCAGTTAAACGAAATGACAGTGTACTGTAAAAAGAGAAGTGATTACAACTGCCTACCAACATTGAGATTTCTTCAGTTCATTTGTGCTCTCCCAACCACCACCCTCTGTCCCAATTACAGACACAATAGATCATTCATAATAATAGTTATTATAAGCCTGTAAGAATATTATGGTGCATAACTGGTGCATAACTGGCGAATGGTGCATAACTGGCAAATCACCTTTAATTGCGGTAGTTTCACAGTTGCATGCGTAGTTGCATTACGCATATATGATCTGATTTAGCGCCTAACAAAAAAAAAACTTCACGTCCAGCCGTCAGGAAGCTTAACTTCAACAATCCGCTGCGTGGTCTGGGCTTGTTTGACTGATACCAGCCGAGAATCGCTGGGCGCTGTTGGCAAGATAACACCTGAGTATGCTTAGATGGTATGTCGGCACGCTTTGGTAACGTGCTGCCAACAGAAAATAAAGCGACGAAGAGCTATAATCAATGAAGCTGTTTTCGGGCACACTGCGAAGCGTTCAGGTTAACCTTACTGACGACTGTACATAGCACCACGTAAACAACGCCTTTGAAAACCACTCTACCAAGAATCGTTTGAATATTGGGATGTAGTTTTTTTATGTTTACAATAATTACTGACTTGCTGCTAGTGCCAGCAAGGTTTGTATTTACGTATGCCTGGTCTGGTCTGCAGCGTTTCGTGGAGCATTGAGGCCTTTAAGCTAATGGTCGTCTCACCGCAGTCCGCCTCGTCGCTGCCATCGGTGCAGTCTTTGCTGCCATCGCACCATTGCGGCTTTGGTATGCAGCGACCGTTTTGGCACAGGGCTTCTTCCGGCTGACAGATGGGAGCTGCATAAAAAGACAAAGTGCTGCGTATGGGTCTGCCAGTGTCAGGGAGAAAAAGGAAGGAAGGAAAATAGGAGGAAAAGAACGGCAGGGAGGTTTACTAGCCTGTAGGCAACCGGTTTGCTACCCTGCGCATGGGAGAGGGATGGGGGAGATGAAAGATAGAGAGCAGAGAGGGAAGGGAGATAAACACGTCGCATTCGACAGCACACGCGCGCACGCTCAGTCTTGTCTTTCGCGGTGTGTGACAAAGCGCACAAACTGTCAATGCAAACAACGGAACAAGCTCGCACAAAAACAAGCCCTCTAACACCTCACTTTTGATGTAATGGAACATGCCTTAAACGCAGTAATGAGGAAACGAACCAGGGTCCATTCCCGGGACACTTTCTGGATTTTAGCATTTAAATTAAGCTCGTGAGAAGGGTGCCGAATAACACGTGGGAGATACAAGTTAGCAAGAGCTGCTGCGCAACAGAAACATTAGTGCGACACCCATAGCAGAACTGAAAATGATGACGTAATGAAGTTTGTCACACATGGAGTTTCGGAGGTCGCATCTATGTGATGTCCGTGTGGGTAGTCGGGGTAATCGAAAGGTGAGAAGCAGAACGAAGTGAGCTCATAGGCGTCACAAAAGAGAGGAGTAAGGAATGACTAAGAGGCCGTTATATTTGCGTGACACAAGAGTTTATCCCAATGAGAAGGAACCGGCGTTGACGAATTACATTAGTTGTCTTTGGGCACAGCTTTCGATCGCAAATACATCTATCTGCCGCACAAAGCCTGCTTGCTCGTTATATATGTATATAAGGGAAAGAAGTGTATACCTAAGGGCTCGTTTTTCCGTGTTTTGACACAATATTAATGAGATCTAATAGACAGTAATACCAAGGAATGTACAGGGGAAGTTATTAGAACCAATAGAATGTAAATAAGAAGAAAGAAAACTGGATGAAAAAATAACCAGCCGTGAGCAGGAATCGAACTTACGACCTTCGAATAACGCGTTCGATGCTCTAACCACTGAGCTACCACAGCGGCCTTCCCTCCATCCACTTTTTTTTGGTGGTGTTTATGTGTGAATTTAGAAGTAGGAGTGACAGTCAGCGCCACCTATAAGCCAAGCGACGAGTGTGAACCACTCTTTTATGCGCATGTTTGGCGTCACGTAGCAAGTGAACTCATTACGAGCGGGCAGCTGATTAATAGTCTCTCGTATACAACCTAATGACACCAAGTCTGCCAGTACGAGACCCTCGTTGAATGAAATAAGGGAAAGAAGTGTATACCTAAGGGCTCGTTTTTCCGTGTTTTGACACAATAATAATGAGATCTAACAGACAGTAATGCCAAGGAATGTACAGGGGAAGTTATTATTAACTTCCCCTGTACATTCCTTGGCATTACTGTCTGTTAGATCTCAATAATATTGTGTCAAAACACGGAAAAACGAGCCCTTAGGTATACACTTCTTTCCCTTATTTCATTCAACGAGGGTCTCGTACTGGTAGACTTGGTGTCATTAGGTTGTATACGAGGGACTATTAATCAGCTGCCCGCTCGTAATGAGTTCACTTGCTACGTGACGCCAAACATGCGCATAAAAGAGTGGTTCACACTCGTCGCTTGGCTTATAGGTGGCGCTGACTGTCACTCCTACTTCTAAATTCACACATAAACACCACCAAAAAAAGTGGATGGAGGGAAGGCCGCTGTGGTAGCTCAGTGGTTAGAGCATCGAACGCGTTATTCGAAGGTCGTAGGTTCGATTCCTGCTCACGGCTGGTTATACATTCCATTGGTTCTAATAACTTCCCCTGTACATTCCTTGGCATTACTGTCTGTTAGATCTCATATATATATATATATATATATATTGGAGCCTCACCTGCTGACAAGTATTGTGGAAGCTGCCGCGTTATCGGTACTCAGTTGTATAAACTATCGATAGAAACAGTTATTTTTCGTTTTTTTGTAAGCGTAAAACTTGCATTCGCAGGCCTAGCAAATGCGCTGAACTTCCGAGCGGACTCCATCGCCAGCACAGCTTGGTTGCAGAGATATAGAGTAGGTATATACACGCATAAAAGAATAATAGCTTGAGTGATCACATGATTTATTCAGCTTGCTTTTATGAAGCTGTGTCGGTGTTTGACATAGAAGAAAAAAGAAGTTCAGGTAAGGGTACATATATTATAAATTGGTGACGCTGGCCTGAGAGCAGCCAAATTGAGTCCAAACTGCCAGCTTTTATATCTACCCGCCTGGCTGGATGAATACAAGCCTGAGCGTGTTGCCAGGCCCCCTATCGTCTCGCTCGAATTTGTCGACTTCACCGAACGCATCTTCTAACAAGGTTGTCCTTTCAAAGAACCCACGCCTAGCAGTAAAAATATACAAAAAGAAGCCCTCGTAAGGCAAGCACTGCGACAGTGAGCGCAGCTTTACGCACTTAGCTGCATAGTGCACTGGTTCTTTCAGGCGCTTAGAAGCTGGAGCATGTGCTTAAATTTATGAGGCGCAGAGTGCCTTTCGACAGGGCCGTGTAACTCGACGCAGAAGCGGCCTTTGAATAGTGAAAAAGAAGAACTGTGTGACGATCGCGGCGATTGCTTTTTTTTTTTGCAAGTTTGTCAGCACATTTATTGTTTTGTACCCCTTTGTATAGTTTTTCACATCATGGACTCTAGATTGCGTTACTTCTTGGTGGCTGCGTTCTTCCATGGGTGACCATGCGATGCGCTAGTTCTATGCAACATAATTTGTGATGACATCGTATTTCTTCCTATACGCCAGTGCTGTAGATGTCCGCTTAGCCAAACATTTCGTGTGTTGTATTGTCCTGAGACGAGACTGATACGACCGGCAACTAAAGCATTTAAAGCAGAAGCAGTTAACTGTAACGTATTGGTGAACATATTCTGAGAGGTTTCTCCGTGAGAGCTAGTGAAAGAAAGGAAGACAAATCAGCTTTCATGCACATTCACTGCAGTTGACCGCGCTCAATGCATCAAACTAATACGCCTACGACAGTATGGCCCAGTTCCTGCCCCTGGCGTCGTTCATGTGCATTTTGAGAATAAAGAAATAATGCCAGAAAGCCGGTGTAGCTTGTAAAGTGCACAATTTCGTGGACATGCAGAGCCTGCGCAGGCCCCGCCGCGGTGGTCTAGTGGCTAAGGTACTCGGCTACTGACCCGCAGGTCGCGGGTTCAAATCCCGGCTGCGGCGGCTGCATTTCCGATGGAGGCGGAAATGTTGTAGGCCCGTGTGCTCAGATTTGGGTGCACGTTAAAGAACCCCAGGTGGTCGAAATTACCGGAGCCCTCCACTACGGCGTCTCTCATAATCATATGGTGGTTTTGGGACGTTAAACCCCACATATCAATCAATCAAGAGCCTGCGCAGCATCGTGAGCGTCGTAGCTAGGGTTCCCACACGCGGATTTCCCGCTCAATCTGGCAACCTTACGTTCGCGGAGTATCACCGGCCGCTACGAGATGTGGCAGGAGTGAGCAGGTGGTCACAAAGTGAGCCTGCAAGATGGAGTGCGCGACCGTACATAGAGTAGCGATTTTCGTGACGTGGTCAGGTGTTACAGAATCCTATAAGGCTGGATAATAGGCAATGCAGGTGCCACAGGAGGCCTGTGAGCACTCTGCATTCAGATAGAAAGATTTGGCCTCTCCACGCTGCAAGCGGCCACTTCCTGAGAGGGTACAGTGACAAGCAAATTGTATTTGACTATGATCGCTGCTGTATAATACTCAGAAAAATCTTGGCTCATCTGGAACATAAATGCTTCCTAGGTTTTACCGGAGCTATTGCCGCAGCGCTGCCGCAAAAACAGTGACGCTTTTTGCACAAGATGCTATTTCAATCAGTATGTTCTGTGGCACCTGTGCCAATTATTCCGGCCACAAACGTGTATTTTGTCTAGGCGCCGTTATCCAGTAAACTCTTCTCCGTGATCAATGGGGAACAGAATTTTAGACGTATATACTATGCTACAAAAGAATATGGTCAAGATAATTGTCTTCCCCACGCCACTATCGCGTTCTTTCCATATTCATGTTGTTCTTGAAGAGATTATTGCACTAATATCAAACAAATATTTCGTGAACTCCCTCAAAATAGTCTAGAACGTGCGTGTGATGATGTATTTGCGTAATCACATGAAAGCAACGTGATGGTGAGTAACAATTCTGTGACTTCGGCAACGTGGTGAGCCATCTGCTTCAATTGCGTCACGCATTTCCGCACTGCGGCAATAATTTTACCAAAACACGTGTCTCAGGTCGGCATAGAGACCATGTCATGCGCGCTATGACATCACGGTAATCCAACCATCACCGGCCGAGGTGGTCTAGTTGCTGCTATGGTGCTCGACTACTGAGCCACAGGTCGCAGGATCGAATCTCGGAGGCAGCGCTAGGCTTTTTGGTGGAGGCGAAAGATACTAGAAAGCTTGTACTTAGATTAAGGTACACGTTCACAAACTCCAGGCGGTAGAAATTTTTGGAGCCCTTCGCTACGGGGTCTCTCATCATATCGTGGCTTCGGAACGCTGTACCCGAACGATGGTTGATATTAGTGTATTTTTCTGGCCATCAGCATATTCCTTGACGTGAAGAAGAGGATGCTGGAAACTAGGGTGTCTCCATGCTTGCTGCTTCGCTTATAGTGAAGACATCTGCGTCGTCTGCTTTGGCGGCCGCCATTATTTCTCTCACTGTATACCGGTTTCACTGTGGCGGGAAGTGGCTTACTAGCTTAACGCGAATAGTTGCTGCACTGAAGAATGTGACATCCAGGTATACCTGGCTGAAGAAAGTGACACGTGAGCCCTACAGCTGAACGAAGACATTGCTGGAATTTTAATGAAAAAAAAAACAGTACAAAAGGCGGTAGCACTCTGAGTGGGGGTGCGCGCGTCAAGGCACCCTAGTGGAAACTATCTCGCTTTTGTTCCATTGCCTTCAGACGCTGAAATATCTTTACACTACACGTGGTCGCGAACGTCGTATTTACCGTGGACATCTCAGCGTGAGACCATTTCACCTCTGTTCTGAAGTTGTCGTTCATGGTTGTAATGATAAGCCTAAATTATGAGCCAGGCCTTCAAGGAGCGAAGCTTCTTAGGCTCGCACGATGCCCGTTGACGCCGTCATTGTCGTAGCTTCCCGTCGGACCGAAATAAAGCTGTTACATATACTGTACATAGAGCGTTCCTACCACGCATATGGTTTTAAAAAAATATATCTTACTCTCTCCGTGGATCCACCTGTCTGTCCGACCATCCCTGCATCTGTCCGTCCTTTATACTAGTCGGCGACTTCGATGTACACTTAGTAGACATTAGGACCTAGCTTCGCATTTACTTGGCACATCGTTTGCCAATTTATTTTTCAGACTTGAACATTGGAATAAAGTCTGTGTCCAAGTTCGCCAAAGTATTACTTTAAAGCTTCCAAATCTCATACTGTAGTCTATTTCGTGTCCAGGTATCGTTCGATTTTGTTGCTTGCCCAATTTTAAACTCCATCGGAAAGCAAGAAGGTAGCCTGCCCTCCTTTTTTAAATAACTAAAGTCGAAGCTCATTTCTTTGGCACTTCCATAAATATCCGGCTTGCGTGAATTATAATGAACTGGTTCACTCTAAAAATTTTCAAATACAAAGTAAAAACCATTTAAGCACCCACTCCCATGAAACTTCCCTTCACGTACATTTCAACTTGATGATTATCACGGTAATTTTTTAAATACCAAACTCACACTTATCGTTCATAACCAGCACCATATAATGCATAACCGCAAGCGTTTGATGGCGGAAATTACCGATTCCTTATGGGTTTTAAAAATTTTAATATCACACGAATGATTTGGGTAGTATACTTCAACTATGCAACATCACATTTCGCTGCCTCTCATCTTTGCGCATACATTTCTATTTCAATTAAAAAAAAGAATGAATGAAAAAAAAGATGCCCTATTTTCGATTATGCTTGAATGACGACTGTGACTTACACTGTGATATCAAGAGAACATAATTATAGACCAAATCCAGCTATTTGTCGACCATGTCAGGATAATGGTGTTTATATGTCACTGAGACACTCTTGTCATGAGACCAATAGCTGAATGCTCAAGAAATTTGAAAATAACTTTAATAAGCAAAAAAGTGCAATACCAAGACTGAAACCCAACTGGGCACCCTGTCTGCGTATGACGTATTATTTGGTAAGAACTGGAGACCGTATACTGATCCCGCCAGGTGCGAAGTATGAAAACTGTGAAAGCCAGACCAGCGAAGCGCCGGCCAAACAACACAGAGGAAGGAAGAAAGCTTTCCCGTGCTATACCTGTGCCGAACACCACGGCCGTTGCTTTGTGGCTAGCACAATAAACGCTGTAGCGGCCCAAGTAGCGATGCCATCGGCTGCGTCACTTCCATTGACATGCCAAACATGACGTCAGCCAGACAATGTTGCCGATAATTCTGGCAAGTGAGGTGAGCTTTTTGAGGCAATTTTTAAAATTCATTTGCAAACAATCAGCGCATCTATGAAGCCTGTAATTTGGCGCAAATGACGCAAAATGTGCAAAGGAATGTACCCAGCTGAATTTCATTGAGATCTATTGACCTCGGAAAATCGGCGGAGTTGGCCTTAAAGCGTATGAGAAAGCGAGTTGTGTATTGAACAGCCGCGCTACGATTCAGTGCTGCTCAGTGATGCATCAGTTTTATGCTGAAAGCTTGCAGCACAGCTAAAGAAATGACACAAGCCTCCGCTGTTTTTATGGTAATTAGAAATTATTGTCTCTTTACTACAGCAGATACACAGGGAAAAAGTATAACAACAGTCTACATTAGGTTAGCGCAATCATTTCACCCGCTTTTTTTCTTATAGCTTTTGTATTGAGGAAAAAACAATGCCGGGCTCGGGGGGCATAAAAATATTATTTGTAAGCTTACCTGCGAAGCTCGACATTTTCATACATAACATAACTACAACTATTGGTGAATTTTGCGAATAAGTGTATCAATGATTTCGGTCCCACACCACGGTGGTCTAGTGGCTACGGTACTAGGCTGCTCAGCCGCATGTCGCGGGATGGAATCCCGGCTGCGGCGGCTGCATTTCCGATGGAGGCGAAAATGCTGTAGGCCCGTACGCTCAGATTTGGGCGCACGTTAAGGAACTCCAGGTGGCCTGAACTTCTGGAGCCCTTCTTTACGGCATCTTTCATAATCATATAATGGTTTTGGGACGTTACAGCATACTTATCAAACATCGAAGATTAAATCATAAGTTCCTCGTCTAGACATATAGTTTTGTCCGTGTTTTCAGTGTATTTTGCGCTCTGGTAAAGTTCACTGTTTCGGATGCATTAAGTACATTTAAGCCGTAAAGCAACCTTAACCAGCAGCTCAGCGTTGTTGTATTCTGAATTTAAAAAAAAAAAGTAATATAGACATTTGATTATGATAATTATGATTAGAACTTTATTTTGGTCCAGAGAATGTTAGAGTGAATCTACTGTGTGACAGTGTAATAAAGATGAAATAACAATTTTCTTCACCGCAGGCAATACTGCCAAACGTTGTCGAATTGTTCTGCATGTACAATGATACTGGCAGCAGCGCTCTGTGGAATATTCATACAAGTCACTGAACTTGTTTAGGACATCGCGAAAACGAAAAAGAAAGGGAAGGCCCGGTTATCGGAGTTCACAATCGTGTAGCAATAAAAAACTGCACCAAGTCACAGAATGCCTTGAAATTGCGAAATCGGACGATTCTGGAGTGCAATCTCAGTTGCCTATATGTCTTTGCTAGGCTTTATAATAGCTACGAGATGCTACGTCGTTGGCTGTTCTATGCTCAGAGTATAGACAGGTTCGAGTTGAACCATAGCCTGCCACAGATGCTGAAACGAATATTCAGACTCCAGACACGAAAACTCGCGCTGAAATCAAGCGTTTGCATTTCTAAGATCAACTGGCACATCGTCGCTGGAGTAGGTAATATTCTCAGCCACTGTTGCCTTTTCGTTCCCTGTAGTATTCCCTCGTTATAGCAACTCGTGGTCTTCGGCCCATCGCCGTCGTTCTGCAGCCATTCATTGCGTTAACTGTTGCTCCTTCGTTTTCTGGAGACCCGTGGAGAGCACGTGAGCTCAGCCCTATTTCTGATTAACATACTCGCAATGATGGCCGTTTCTAAGAGTTAAACGCTGCCTTTGTCATTTCTAGTGGAGCCTTCGTCAGTAGTGGGACTTACCACGTTTGTCCGACAGGAAAGTGTTTTTGATGGCGATAATATCACACCAGGGTCGACGTTATACGATGGCTCGTGTAATCAATCTCTCTGTTGAGCAATATATAACTTGTGCGAAAGGCGTATGAACGGGAATTTCTCACGATAACAATTTGCAATCACTGTGCATCGCTCAACCTTCGTGGTGCAAGCGGCTACGGTTTTCTGTTGTGAAATTGTGCCGAGTGATATTACGTCCGCTGGGCTCGCACTCTATAGTTTAATATTGCATTATATCTAGAATTGACCCACCACACTCACCTAGACAACAAGGAAAAAAAATGAACGATGGTTTGAGCATAAAATAATGCCTTCTAAGGTGCACAGCCATTGTCCTCAATAATCTAGATATCCTGTTTTTTTCCAATCAAAAGAGGCGATCATTAGCAGTTCCACCGATATAGTAAAAACTGATGTGTCATATCGAGTTGTTTCACAAGACGATTCATTATGAAAGCCCTGTCTTGGGTGAAAGATTTTAGGTTTCTAGAAGAAGCAAGCCTAAGCGGTACGGCGCTGTTAGCCAAGCCACGAGGTTTCGGCTGCAAGGCCTTCTTTTTAATCTCGCTTCCTGAGTTACGAAATTGGGGTGTTCAATTGGGAGAACGGTCCACTCACACACACAGAAAAGGCAGTTCGGTTATTTGTCTGAACTGTTTTATGTATTTGAGACGATGACGCAACGTAAGGAAAAGAAACAAGTGAACTAAGAGGCCATTGTACACAGGAGCTTTCTATTTGGCGCTGATTTATACCGCGCGGTTTATGACAGCGCAATAGCCGTCCAAGCGCACTACATTCTAGACGATGTCGCCAGTGTAGAGTCACTTTCTTTTACAACGTGACTTAGCTGGGCCTGCAACGTTTTGTGTACGCACTACGGGATTAATGCATCTCGGGCCAGTGGGCTTCACGTCGGGCTTGTGACAAAGCGGCCGGAGCCAACTTGCCGGGGGATTCGTCACCATAGCAACGACGTTGCATGGCTCGCTATGGGCCAGTTATAAGGCAGGGCCACCGGTGCGAGACGGTGCCCTGAGCGGTAAGGCCGCAGATCTCGCAGTAGTCGGGTGCCGTACCAGAGCTGCTTTACGAGTCACAAATCACTGCCGGCTTAAATGGGTGCCAAGAGGGACGGCTTCTGAGGAAGCGAATCGCCGGCCATGACTGGGCTTTACCTGATGCCCCTAGTGTGTCTCCGGAAACAGGCTATATCTCTCGCATGTATTCTTTGGTGTGATATATATATATATATATATATATATATATATATATATATATATATATATATATATATATATATATATATATATATATATATATATATATATATATATATATATATGGGATCGTTCAGTGAACAGCCTTTTTGTTTTTACTTTTCCCGCATCGTGACCTTTCACTTTCCCGAACACATGCGCACACGTGGACCATTGTGCCGAGCTCTCTGACCGCATTGCGTGGCTAGGGGACTTAGTTCACAGTTATCTGGGGAAGAAGAGACGACGTCTAAAGCCGAACTGGTGGACAAAGAGCTTTAGGAAAGACGGCGGTGGCCGTAAAGAAATTTTTATGGCCAATCTACTCGGCTGGTTCGGGGTGTTTGCTGGAAGAGCCAGCAGACAAAAAACAAAAAAAACAGCATCGCTATGGCACGGCGAATGGCCTGTGCATATACGAAAAAATGCCTTTCACGCGCTTCGCATTAATCCGACGTTTGCTTTCTTGATATCGCAGAACGTCGCATTGGGAAACAAGGGCGATAGGAAGGTCCGTTCCAGAGAGCTATAGGTATATAAGGTTTCGCTATACGACCTCCCCGTTAACAAGGACCTGAAATCTTTAAGATAGAATGAATCTTCTAGAAAGGATCTTGTAGATGAATGAATATTGCATGCTACAATTCGTTACCAGGCCCGTCAGTCCGTGCGTAGGCAAAAAAAGAAAGAGTAGCGTGAGGTCGTCTTTGTTTAGAACTCTGAGCGCTACCAGCAATCTTAATGGCGATGTGTTACTGAATAGAATACAGAAATTGCGTACTTTTGTTCTTTGTATGTTTTTTTCGCATTCAAGCTCACGTACGATGAGGGAAGCTCTCTCTCAAAGCACGTCTGATTTAGACCTAATAAAGAGCGTAGGTAAGATGTAAGCAACTTTGAGAACTATCAGAAAAAGAAACAAAAACGAGTTTTAAAATCAGGAACTGTGGTCGACATTCGTAGAATACAGTGAGTGCCGCAGCTGTTAACCGAGTGTCTCTTGAAGCACAAAGTGGAGCAAATGTGGAGGCGCCAGTACCGGAATGCTTAAAACGAATACTATGGATGTGTTACGTATGCATTGCAATGATTCCAGATGCTACAGTACAATTTATAAGGATATATAAGATATAAGGATTATAAGGATATAGGGATATAAGGATACATAAGGAATATAAGGATATATATATTTATGGTCATATAAACTGTATATAAACTCATTGTAGATTTTGTAGACAAAGTCGTGAGAAGAGTATGTTCGCGACAAATCGGAAGTTAGTGAGCCTCGAATAAAAGTAATCTTGAGAGTTCCTTCTATCCTGGAATTTTCCGAAACGCGGTCATATTTCAAAACATTTATTAACATTTTGGAAACACGCTGCTATTGTGCACTCACTACAAAAAAAAAACAATTCTTTGGTGCACTTCGGCCTCCTAATCATATAATGACTGCCTCGCAATAATATATCTGAGTCACTGACACTAAAGCGCTGCCGTTTTTGACTGCAGAGAAGGGAAAAGGTATTAGCACGCATGGCTTGTCAAGCCGATGATACAAGAGAAATAAGGGCAAAAATAATAATCTTATACGGACGTCACTAATGTGGCTCAGAGTTCTTTTGCTTCATATAACTGAGCAGTAATAGGATTATTCCAGCAGCTCGCTGTTGCAGATGCAGAGAAGTAATGCCGAGGGGACAGTAGGTGTACGACATGGCTCACTATTTTATCTTTTTTGCTGCGCGTACAGGCGAATTCAGTTTCTAAGATCAGGAAAGACAGAAAAAAATAAAGAGCGTAAAAAACGAGAAATGACAAAAAGGTAAAGAGAAAAACCAACAAAAAGAAAAACAGAAAAAAAAAGAAATATGGAAAAAGGTGGAAAGAAGCACGAAAAATAATATAAACACCGCACCTGGGCGCAACGCGCAGCATAGTCACAGCGAGAGCTGTATAGGAGCGGCCTTTCAGAGCCTTTTTTAAACGCTCGTTGGATAACTGTTCCAGCATACAGGCATGCTTGTAAATCATAATAAGTTCTGTATAGTAGGGAGGCTTTTATTATACCATCCTTCGTCATTCTTCGCAGAAGTGTTGTACCTGCTACTCAGTAAGAATGTTTGTGCAACTTTTTTACGATGTCACTGACGACCATGAAGAAATATGCCTGACGTTTTTGTAATAGGTTGGAGCATTTGGCACGCTTGTTACGCAATTCCCATCGTGCGATGCACTTGTTGTTCTGAACTATGTTACTTATATCAACGTGATTTATTTACCAATCTCAAACATGTTTAAAGCCAGTTAGACACGGGGTTTTAAGCACTGACATAGCTTTGTAGTACGTCTTCCCTGGTACGAATACCCGGGTGCGACTTGCGTTGTGGCTCTGGTGTTTTTGTTCACTTTTTTTCGTGAGAGAGTGGTTATGGACCCCCGCTGTGGCGGTGAACAATAACGGCGCACGTGACCCTTGTGAGCTCATAACAGCTTTCGCTGTAAAAGAAAGAAAGAAGACTCGCTCTCTGGATTTAGTGCCGACCGGTTGTTCCCCCGCGTATCTCCGACGACAGCTCAGCTCTGGCCGACTGGGCTCGCCCTACGCCATCTCCTGACGCCGACAAGAGCTACCAAGTCTAGAGGACAGGCTCTCAGAGCTTCGCAACAACGCATGCAGGTACACAACGTAATTCCTGATATGTCTCTCACCGCATCCTAGCTCGTCGCTGCCGTTCCCACAGTCGTCGTCCGAGTCGCAGTGCCATCGCGCTGGTATGCAGCTGCAGTTGCTCCCTTCTTCTGCGAAGCTGGTGCAGGCGAACTGGCCCGGACCGCAGTCGCACATGGTGAGACCTGCGTTCAATAGAGCACACGATGCAAATGTAATGGCGCACTTTTCTCTAACGTGGATTGACAACAGCGGACATAGCTGCTGATGTCGCAGCGGAATACTGTGCGGCTCGGGGTACAGTAAGAATGGTATGAAAACATACCAAGTAGGGAAAACCTTTTAGGCAAGAACGAATGTGTGAACAGTATATGGAACATGTATACGATTAGCCTAGTACTTGGATCATCGCCACATCCCGGTAAACAAAGGCACGCAGTGAGCGCCCTTCGTGATTTTGTTACAGTGAAAGCTGTTATGAGATCAGAACAAAGGTCACGCGCGGCGCCGTAGTTGTCCAACGCTGCCGCCGGTGTCTGTAACCAGTATCGAAAGAAAAAAAAACAAACAAACCAACTAACTCAATTAAGCACACACAGTGTGAATTGAACCCAAATCAGCTGTGTGCAACTCAGTATTCCAGCACTAAGCCAAGCCGGTGCTCTGGTTTTAGTTCGCAAAGTTGCCTCAGGCACGCTTGATGTCGGAAGAGGAATCGCGTTATTATCAGTAATAAAGCGTTTTACAACAGCTAAAAACAACAACCAAGTGTCACACAATGCGAATAGCGTAACGAGTGCATCGTCCAATGCTCCAACCAATTACGAAAGCTTGTTCTTGATCACCCATTAACTGTGGCACATACCGACTTCGGGCATAATTCCTCATCGTCGTCAGCCACTGCACGAACAATTGGCACACAATGTAGTGCAAATGTTTAGCGGATACCAGGCTTTTCAGAAGAATGATGAAAGATAGCATAGCGAATGCCGAAAATTATGATTATTAATGCTGTAGTGGTACCCAGCAAGTGTGCTTGCAGCAGTTACCCAATGAGTGTTAAGAAAAAGCTCTGAAAGGCCGCTCTTTTAGCTTTCGCTGTGACTTTGCAGCGCCGTCCGCGCAGGCCTCGCTCTTTTTATTGGACGCAAATTTAATAAACTGTCTGTAAATCCTTGTGCTCCTTGCCATTATCGCTACGGGCTCTATCCACGATGTGATCTATCCACGATGTGAGCTACGGGCTCTATCCTGACTGTGCCTATAGACTATGCTCGTTTGTTACCAGCCCTTTCTTGTATATATGCACATAATGCCCCCGATTCTTTTTTTTCTTAATTTATCGCATCTGTGGGCTCATCTTGTACATTGATGTCATGAAGGTGAGACAGCCGGCTTCAGCGTAGCACACCTTACCATATTTTGCCAAATATAAATAGAAAAATAAGTATATAAGAAACATGGCTGCACGATTACATTTCTATTATTCTATCGAAAAATTTGAAGCCTTTGTGGGTATTTTGATTAGTCTAACCACCAAAAATTGCTTAAAACCTACCATTAAGAGAGTGAGAGAAACAGAAGAGCCCCGCCGCGGGGGTTTAGTGGCTTAGGTACTCAGCGGCTGACCCGCAGGTTGCGCAATCGACTCCCGGCTGCGGCGGCTGCATTTTAGATGGAGGCGAGAATGCTGTAGACCCGTGTGTTTACATTTGAGCGCGCGTTAAAGACCGCAGGTGGTCAGACTTTCTGTAGCCCTCTACTAGGGGGTGTCTCATAATCATACGGTGGTTTTAAGACGTTAAACTCCACATATCAATCAGAGAAATAGAAGAGCAAAAGAAAGGCAGGAAAGTTAACCAGGTTACACCCAGATTGCTTCCTCACAAGGAGGAAGGAAAAAAGGGGAAGAAATAAAAAGGAAGAAGATAAGATAGGGAAAGTAATACGCTTGCACGCATAGCAGCGTGTGCCGCGCATGTCCTGAAGGTTATGAAACTGCTAACTACCACGGAGCAGGCGTTGATTTTGATTTGATATGGGGGGGGGGGGGGGGGGTTCAACGTCCCAAGACCACCATATGATTATATGATTATGAGAGACGCCGTAATGGAGGGCTTCGGAAATTTCGACCACTTGCGGTTATTCAACATGCACCCAAATCTGAGCACACAGACTTGCAGCATTTTCGCCTCTATCAAAAATTCAGGCGTTGATTTCGACTGTCCCATGTAAATTATTAACTATGTTTGAGGCTATAGCCTCGCCTAATGTATACTGCCTACTTTTTCATGTATTTAAAATTAACAAGAGACGAAAACTTCACCTTTCAACGGGTAACGGCTGCATCATTCATAACGTTATACAGTGACTTATGGCTGTTTCAAATAAATTGTCTAGGGCAATGCGGTATTCTTGTAAAAGTGTTTCGCAGATGTTGCAACACTAATTAAAACTTCCGGGGGATTCTCTTCTTCTTTTCGGTTCAGGCGAGTGTCTTGAAAAATTAACCCAAGATACCAGAAAAAAGGGAAATCCTAGTGTCTGAGATCGAACCGTTCTTTGAATTTCCACTATTCTGCGCCCAAATATCCGCTGCCTCACTGTCTTTAAAAGCCAAATGCGTCGCCTATTTGCTGGATACATTAAGAGAATGCGCACGGCACGGAGAAGATTCCCACACCTTTGAAGCCGGCGATTTGAAGTGGTGCTATGCATGAGTAATGCATACACCATGCCGTCTAAGGCCCACGATGCGCGAGGACGCCTGCACTCGGAACGTCTGCATTTCGAGTGTGCCCGCACCGAAAGAAGAATGCACGCCCCCGTTCCCAAACGCGCATTCTATACAAGAGTCCTCACGACGTGCCCCGAATACCTGAGCTCAAAAAGACAGCTCAAATATGCGTGTCTGCTGTGGCCGTTACATGTTGCCCTGCAAGGGAAGCACATTCGATGGAGCTCGTCCGGCGGGTGTTAGATATGATGCAAGACACAAGCGCCGCACACGTTCGCACCTTTTTTTGTGTGACCTGCGTAGGCTCGCGCATAATTTCGGCCGGTATTTTTTCGGCACTGAACGGTCTTGCCTAGTGAAACATGCCCTGTAAAAAAAAAAAAAACGAATGTGTTACTGTTTGTGGAGAGTCTTGGCTTGCTATGGTATGACAGATTATGACGATGGCAAAAAAAGAAAAAAAAACACGGGTATGTCATTTTAATTTGAGTCACACAAGGCGCAAGTCAGTGCTCACAAAAATAAGAGGGCTTTTTATGAGTGTATTTGATCTCCTACGTGTTGCGTCTTTCCTCTATATTGACACGACAGAAAGAGATGAGAGCGCATTACTTACGCGCCAGCTGCTATTCAGCTCTTAAGAATGTCGAAAATGAAGAATTCAGGGTCAAACATATTTTCAGCACCTGAAGTATACAACGTAGACGCCATAAAATCACCATAATTGTCTCGCCATAGAAACACCACAAAAACTGAAAAACTTTAAAGAGTAACATTCTGCTATGAAGTTAAACAGGAGAGAGGATGAAACAAGCGGAAGGACTGGGAGGTTAGCAAGTTCTTATACCGGCTGGCTACCATGAGCTGGAGAAGGAGTAAGGGTATTGGAAGTTCATAGAAAAGAGATGCTACAAAGACAGAGACAGAGCAAAAAAGCCAACTAAAAATAGAAAAAGGCATTAAATAGAATACTGCACTGAACGTCTGTCGGTAAGACCAGTTGCTCGCGAAGAAAAGTAATAGCGCTTTGAAAGCCTTCTGACCTGAGGATGGACTCGAAAAATCACCCATAATCCGTTGTTCCAACAAAGGGCGGTTTCCAGTCTATCTATAGCTTTGGTAAGTTCTTGTCTTGGCGCGTTGAATCTTGGAAAATATACGTCAGCAGGACACGTTGCATGTAAACAGGATAACAATAATTGTCATTAAAAGTAACTGACTAGATTTCAAATGTATAAAAACACCCGAAGAACAGACAGAAAATTCATTACATGGCCAGATGAGATTAAGCTTGCGTGTACAAGGCATAGCAAGCACTGGACGGAGTGGATTGGCGAAATATGGGACAGGCCTTGGTCCTGCAGTCGTCGTAGTCGGGCTGATGGCGATGGCGTTGGTGTCGTTTAGAATTCATACATCATGTGCATACATTATCACGTAAATACGCAACATAAAAATTAAAGTAACATAGTCATTGTTGCGTTTGTGGGCTTGGGAAAAAGTGAGGTACTTCTAGGCTGCGGCTAGCACCGCTAAAACGTGTCAATGCTCAAAAATTTCGAAATTGCACAAAAGCAGCACCACAGAAAACAGACAAAAAAAACAAGTTTAAGGTGGAACGACATGTCGTGCTTTGCGTCAACATGTTTCTTTTTTTTTAAAAAAAGTGCTTTGCGAAATTTTTGTCGCTTTTGTGCGCTCATCGTAATTTTTATATTTCAGGTTTTTGTTGGAGAGCGCATCCACAGCGTTGAGCGAAACCTCGCAAAAAGAGGATGCTAAAAATAAATTCTTCCCTGGCCTCGATCGAAGAATGAAGGAAAGAGAAACGGCTTCGGTGCGCCGCTTTCGATCAATCAAACGCACGGAAGCCATTTGACATTTGCGAAATGGTAGAACCATATTAATATTTCACTTTTTTCTGGCACTGCTGTGATTTCCTGACACACGTTTGCACCACTAGCACAGTCATGAGGTCTTTTTTAGCCACGTGCGCAGGGCATCTTATGACGTCACAGTTTCTACGGCATTCTCTACTGTACTTTTCGTGTCTTGGAATTCAAAGGTAACGCATACGTATATTTTTTTAACGTGACGCAGTGCTGCATGCAGATATGCTTTTTCATTGTAGCTATTCTTGAAGAAGGGTTGAAAGCATTTATATGGCCACCTAGTTAGGCCATGAAAACAGCTGAACTTTTCTGGAAAGATGGCGGACAACGCGTCATCGACAGTGGTTAAACAAAACCTCTCAAATGGGAGTTCTATATATTCAGTGGCGAAAAAACCTGCCGGCATTGCTTTAGAGTTGCCTTGAATTGCGGGTGATGAGTGTCACTTGAGTATAGTCCATATACAGCAGATTGTACAAAACGGTCGGTTTACGGGGAATAACTGTCAAAGTGAATCGCCCTGCGAAAAATGCCGTAGTAGAGGGCGCTGGATAACTTCAACTAATTTCTTGACGCACATAGGCATGTCACAACACAGGTATACGCATGGCATGGTATAGCACAGGTATGGCAGAGGTATGGCATAGGCATGACATAGGCATGTCGTAGGCACCGCATACGCTTGGCTGCGCTTGACATAGGCATAGCATAGGCATGGCATAGGCACGGCATGGACGTTGCGTAGACTTTGCATAGGCATTGTGAGAAGCGAAGAGGAGACCTGGACCTGATCGCCTGACCACATCGAAGAAGAACTAAACAACTGAGCGAGCCATCGCTCCTGGCTCGTGGTCGTGTCCGCCACTCCTTCTTCCTCTTTTATTTGCAACACACTCCGGCCGCCACCAAACTAGTGGCAATCTTCTGGTGCCTAGCGGCAAAAGTTCAGGCGGAAATTTGCGAACAGGATGCGAACGAGTGAAGGGAGAAGGTGTTGCATGGTGAGGACGGAGTGCTTCGCCGATGACGAAGCTCGGGGAGGTGGTGGTTTGCCTTGCGGATGTTGTCGTTCATGCTGGATGTAGTGTCCAGATGAATTCGGGTCAAGTTGTTTGTCATCTGAAGGTCATCCTGAGGACTTCCGCACTTTTTGCGTCGCTTGCAGTAAAAATAGTCGGCTTTCGGCCTGCTTACGTAGACACGTGAGGCTTCTTGATAATTCGCGCATTTCTTCAGAGTCATTTTCACCAGCCAATATTGATATTATTTCCGACGTCTCTGTAGTAGCTGCGCGATAATGCGCTGCTTGATAATTTTGGGTGTCAGTTTTTGGCGTTTGCCTAGCTCGCAAGCGCTTCTGAGATGCCTGAAAACTCCAATATCGACGACGATTTTTCTTCCTCGATGCTGAAGTATTTTGGTTCCATCGGGTAGTGACGTCGCCAAGGGCGAAAATCTCAGCCGCGTTTGGAGGCAGTGGAGGTTTGTATGCTTGCTCTGTGGGCGGAAGCACAATTTGATGTTCGTCCCGGCGTCGCGAACGATGGCGCACATCAAGCTGATCTTTTCGAGTACATGAGTCTGAGTCAAGATCGGTGTTTTTGGAGACATCGCTGCGGGAGTCTCCTAACGACTTCTCTATCACGGTGTGTCCCGCTTGGTGAACGTCCCTGTTTGCGCTGGTTTTCTGCATGATGTACATGGCGTAGCGCTGAAGTTGTGTGGTGTAGCAATGGTAAATACAGCGCAGGTTTCTGGCAATATGCGCCATTATCTTCTAGTATTCGGCGGGGTCCTAACGCGGTCATGGTCGAGTGCGGCTCGTAGCAGAGCTGCTGCTCGCCGTACTGATCATCAACTTGTTTTGGCTAAGTAGAGACGCTACCGCTAGGATTGGACTTGAGGAGCATGTAGGGTGAGTAGTAGAGTTTCGCGCGTCGTTGCTCACTAGGCCAGTTCTGGAGATGCACAGGGCCGTGCGATGGGCAGTGTGTGCGTTTGCCCTCTTTGTCTGAGACGAGGGACTGCCTTGGCGAGCTGCTGCTCAGCTGACCGCGGAAAACCGGGTCCTTGTAGTTGATGCGCAGATGGCACTCGAGGTTTCCGTTTGCCATCGAAGTCTCCATGGCGTACCTTGTGGACGAGTCTTTGTAAAGAAGCGCGATGGATGGTGTGTAAAGCGGCAGGCTTTTCAGCGTGTTCTCCAAACTCGTTATAGTTGTAGTTGACGTTGAAGCCGGGAGGCCACTCGTAGGCGAAAATGTCGTTTGCTGCGACGTAAATGCCGGAGGTCTTCTGAGGCTGGCCGAAGGCGAAGTCGCGGCCTGCGGCGACGTCGAGGCGAGAGGAGTCGTGGGGCTGGTCGCAAGCAAAACCGAGGCCTGCTGCAAGGCCTACTGTGAAATTAGTAGGGATGTTTAGGATGTTTATATTGCATTGTGGAATAAAATTACGCATGCTGCTTAATACAAGCTCCCTAAACTGCTCAACTTGGTCATCAAAATTCAGTTTATCAGTAACCCATGGCCAATAAACGGCTGACAAGTACTTATAAAGGCCCGTGTAGTCACCTCTCGTGAAAGTAAATCTTTGAGGTTTGTTAAATTGACTACCGTAGCTTATTGTTGCAGCATATACAGAGAATATCATGTTAAGTCGTGGGTGGACTTTGTCAAGACGAAGAAGAGAGATGTCGGAGCGTTAAACTTCAAAATGTTCATCGTTTAACAGACACAGGCCTAAGACATTGTATTTGCAAATAACGACTGTGCCATGTTGCAGTAGGAATATATCGCCACAAAATTCAATAGCAGGATGCACTTTTTCACTATAAAGTGCTTTTAAAGAGAAAAGGTAAGTGTGCTCCAGTCAATTCCGGGAACATTAAAGTCACCAAGAACAATAATTCCCAGTCCAGTATGGGACGACATCACATGTTCAAGAGAATACAAGACATCGTGAAACATGGCAGGGTAATGTTAGGTGGTAAATATAAACATCCAATCAGCAATTTTTTTCAGCGGGCAAGGCTGATCTTTACTATATCGATTCTTCGAAAGACTCCAGGTCTTTCCGTCTAATTGGCATCAGTGAACTGTCAGTGGCAACCAGCACGTCACTGCCTTTCTGTTTGTTTGTGCTGCAGTTTTATTCACGGTGGAAGGCGGCGAAGGCCGGGGAAAAAATCGGCAGATCCCCCATACCTGGAATCGACGTTACGAGAAGCATGCGGAGGGAAGGTCATCATGTTGCACTTTTTTTTTTTGAGTAGCACGTCATGAAATGACGCTAAATATATGTAGAAGTGTTGCACGCAACGACATACGTTGAATAGTTGCAGATGTTTATGTAATAAGTTGTTTGAACTTGCGCAATGTTGTCAACTGAAACATGCGTATTAGTAGCACCAGAAGCTGAAATGAAGCGCTTATGCTCGCGAACATGCTGACCCTGGACACTGGTACATAAATCAACAGCAGAGTGTGACAGCTTATCACAATTCACGTTAACGGGAAGTGACAGCTGTATCAAAGGAGTACATACGTAATGTTTATAAAATTGGGTAGGCAGCACTGCATCTACTATTGGCGTTTCACAAAGATTAGCGTCTATTTGACGAGTAGTTCCTAGACCTGGTGTAGCGTTGTGCGGGAATGTTTGACTTCCACGCAGAATGCTTGGGTTCGATTCCTGCTGGGACCCTGAAATTTATTATTTGCATTCGTGAGGGGTCAACGCTGCCTATATCAGGTTTTTCTTAACACCTACATTTATTCTATATGCCTTCGTTATGTCAACGCTTCCGTTGTCGCGTATTGCTTCACGCTCACGCGTTAAATTCGCCATGTGAGCTCTCGTTGTTTCTGGGTAGATACTAAGTGTCAATCACATGCGGTACATGCATACCATCGACACATACCCGCCCGTGGATATGTGCCACTGTCTGCCGGGAAGTGACCGACGACGTGCGCGACGGGATTGTGACATTCATCATGTCTTGACCAGCCCATCATATTTGTCAAACCATCTTACTCTCCCAAGCTAATTTGGCTTCACGCCAAGTCAAAGGGGTGACCACGAGAGCACCCGAACGTAAGCGGCTCGATAGATAGATAGATAGATAAATAGATAGATAGATAGATAGATAGATAGATAGATAGATAGACTCAAAGTCACCGACGTTCGCTAAGAAATGCTTCGCATTTAAAAGCCGTATGAGAGAATTTCAGGGCTCAGCCAGGTTTCAGTACTAGCAACGATAGGAAACGACGAAGAAAGATCATTGAAGGAACTCTTGATACGCAGACTACGAGCATCCTGGTAGAATACGTCTACGTTACACGGCAGTTTTGACACCAGGCACTAGCTCAGACAGATGAAGCACGTCGTCGCGAAGTACCCACAAAAAGGCTTGAAGAGGCTGAAGAGGCTTCCGAGAAGCCACATCGAAGGGTCATTCAGGAACTGTAGAGTTTTATTGTCGACGCATATGTGTAAAAAAAAAATACGTCTGAAACTCAGTTGGAAGGCACCAGCAAGAGTTTGGAGACAGATACATTGAAGTAATATGTTTGTTGATGTCAGCAGCAATGGTGTACGGGCTCATCTTGAAAAAAAAAATGGCATTTGGCCGCTGTGGCCGATGTGACCGTTGAGCTACAGATATCAGCGACGGTGGCACAACTCCAAACGAGACAGCTTTCCTCTTTCTTTTACTTTCTGGAGGAAAAAGAGCAGCAGAAAAGGCTGTCACAAAGATCGCGGTGAATTCAACGAAAAAAAAATGGCTCCGTGTGTGAATGTTCAACACTGCAAATATCGCCGAAGAGAGAGTCTAATAATAATAATCTTATGCAAAGTAATGCATTAGATTATTATTATTATTATTATTATTATTATTATTATTATTATTATTATTATTATTATTATTATTATTATTATTATTATTATTATTATTATTATTATTATTATTATTATTAACGATAAAGAAGCCAACGACACATGTTGATCATAATGAACTTATTGGGAAAAGAAGGTGGCGTCCATGTGTTGGTCATGTTAGAGCAGGCACTTGCCTAACGAAAACGCATTTTGGTCATTTTGGATACAATGCAAGCGCAATTCAGAACGAATCGGCTGCTTTGGTTCGCACAAAAGGTGGTCAAGTACGTGCTTATACCTACATAGCAGTGGTTTGACGATATCACGTCTCTGCCAATTCTGCAGTGATATATAAATATTGAACACTTCTTTCTGTCATAAGGCTGATATTCCAATAGAAGAACATGAATGCTTATTAGCAGTCATGTTCTTAAGACTGATATAAACAAGACTCTTAGACAGCTATAGGCTGCTATAGACAAGACACTCAACCTTGTCTATAACTGAAAACATTGTATTACGATTCGGCCCCTTGTGTTCGAAATACTGCCAAGGGGCATTTGATGCCCCGTATAATTTCATTCAAACTAATAAACAAGTAACACTTTAGTGTTGCCTTCAAAAATTTTTTTCTGTTATTAAAATGCGGTAAAACATAATTGAACACTTCTAAATGGTTCTAATTAAGTTTTCACGGCATAGTGATACACGAGGTCAAAAGCGTACTATTTGTAGTGTTAATTCATCGTAATACGTATCATTACTAATTTTTTCTTTTAAAGTTTTCTAAAATTCTCGAATGACCTTTCAAATTTTCAGCCACTCATTCTTATTCAATCCCCCACAGTTGTGTGTGCCATCGTTCTTGGTAGGATGAGCAGACGCACGGTGTGGGCGGCACCGCGTATTGAACTTGGTTTTTCATTACTCTACTATGCGTCCCGGCACCGATCAATTGCGTGTTCATGCAACTCCCATTCGCAGTCGCTGCCGAGAACACGTTGAATTGTACTTTTCAGAGATTACGGTCCGTGCGAAGTATGAACGTCGTGTAATGCGGGCAAACGTTGTCGCCGTTCGATTATTTGCGCAGTCTAGATATTCAGTAGGACTTCTCGTGGCTGGCCGTATTCCTGCATATCTGCCATTCACACTGTGTATACAACGCTTACAGAGTTTGGCTCTTCTTAGGGAAAGCAAAGGCCCTCAAAGGCTGCGGCGCCAGCAAGCACGTCTATATTTGGTTTGAGCGCTTTCATACTCTCTCAACTGTATTCAGTCCAATGGGCGTTGTAATAAACTTGCATTTTTTTGTTCAATCACGAGTTTTTCACTTCCGCAAATATGAGCGAGTAGAAAAGGTCCCATAGTACGATAAAAGACAGTCTAATAAAACTGATTGCTGTGCTAGTCATAGCATCGCTAAAATACGAGAAAAAGGCGCAGCACGGGACAATGACGTAGATGGTTGAACGAGGGTACATAAGTAGATAGATGAGAGAACAAGTGCACTTCTTCGCTCATTTATTTAAATGTTTGTTCCGCGTTGCGCCCCTTTCCAGTATTTTAGAGAAGTACTGTTAGTTAACATGACAAAACAAATGTGGTATTCTCAAAGCCGACCTCTAAACTATAAATTCTTTCATTTGTAGACGTGATCATCGTCATTATATAGGTCATTTTATTTCGATTCCCCTGTTTTTGCTAATGAAAACAATGTATTATTATGATCATGCTTCAGGAGCACCCAGTCAATGACGTTCAGACTCTTACAAACAGATTCATAACATAAGTTGGCCTTCTTTCATAAAATTTACCCAGATTTACCAAGGCACTAGCAACTCATGCCCCTGTTGTCGGGAGCCAGTTGACTCCGACCATATGCTCTGGCGATGCCCCTCCTAACTGGGCAGGAATCAAGCCAACCCGGCCAATTTGTGCTCCGCCATCAGAAAGCCCAATAATTATGAGCTTTGGGCCGTCCAAAGAGCCCACGATGTGGCGGTCAGGCTTAGGCTGCTCGTCTCAACGTGAAAGAAGCCCACTTCGCGCTAGCCGAGCCTCTCAGAACTATAAATGAAATTCCGCAATCTATCCATCCATTCATCAGGTGGTCAATAGATAGAGCTGCTTCAAGTTCAAATGAGTTTCGTCGTGGAAAAAGTGAATGATTCTCGCATAACTACAGCCAGAGCAGAGAGAATACGTGACTAGATGATGCAAGTCATCAACGAAGAGAGCTGATTGAATTTATTTCTTCAAATGTCTTGCCTAAATTACGTAAGGTTTGAACAGATTATTCTTGTTTTTCAAATATTTTTTTTGTTTCTATGCACACTCATATATTTGTTTGGTAGATAGAGCAATGGTCTCCCTTGCGTAATTCAGCTGGTAACAAATATGCTAATACGAGAAAGCAATAGCGACAGAGTGTGGTGGTAAAAAACAATTATTTGTACTATTTCGAAGTCATTCTTTCGAATGAAGTTCATCATGTGGTGGCCCGAGAACGCAGCGATGACGATGCAACGACTTTAAATGCGGTATACCACTTCGCAGATCTGGAGTATTTATGTTCTCGAACTGATTGTGAATGACCGCTGAAATGAAATGAAAACAACAAAAGAAATGTGAAGTTACATACTGGTTGGGCTTCTTAATAAACAAATACAAGAATTAAAGGCGAACTTCCAAGTACTTTGGGTAAATTCAATTTAATAATTTAGATAATTTACACTTATGTGTGTGTGCGTGCGTATAAGGCATAAATTGATAATGCCCAGTTTCAGGAAATAATTTAGCGCCATACAGTTCGAAATGCAGTAAAAGTAAATAAAATGGTTGACATACTTGATATATTGTGCTTGGTAGTTTCTCTCTCTCCCTCTCTCTCTGTGCGCGCGCGCGTGCGTGCGTGCGTGTGCGTGTGCGTGTGTGTGTGTGTGTGTGTGTGATGCATGCTCAATAGCCATGGTAATACTGCAGGTCTGATGCCATCACATCTTTAAAAAAAACTTTCGCTTTCACACTTTGAAGTGACACACCTTTGCCTCTAAGCTTATCGCGTCTAATATTCCCCCAGTGGGGATATTGCACCAGTCCATCGATTGCTCTGCAGGAGCTCTCTATCTGCCACGCATAAAAGCACACACATGCATGCATACACTCACTCACTCACTCACCCACTCACTCACTCACTCACTCACTCACTTACTCACTCACTCACTCACTCACACAAGCGTTCACACGAATACAAATAAAGACACATGCGTACACAGACACTCATGCACAAACACAGGACACATAGATAAACTAGCATTGATATTACACCTCTAGATTTTCGCGGAAAGAAAAAGAGAGCTACTCAAAGTGAGGGGTAAATGAAACGTGCTTAATGTGCCAGCCGAACGTACTCTTTGAAGCAATGAAAGAAAGAAGTCCTTGGTTTGGGAGTAATGGAGAGTGAGGATTAAGGAGGAATGCGATAAATGAGGTCTCAAAATAAAAGAATGGTGCAGTTCGCATGGATGAGAGCCTGATCGCATCAAAATGTCAGCGATGAGTCCTTTCATTTTGGCAAAAAAAATAAAAGAAAAAATAACACGAAACAGCCACACGTTTTCGACGAAAAGAAAGCTTGAAGGCTCACCGATCATGAAATGCGTCGGCGCAATAAAAGATAAAAACACCGACATGATAAAGGGCAAACGAGGTGAGAAGTGAACGTCAAGAAGAGTCGCCGATGATATCAAGGTTTGAAGGCCTTTCAAAAGAAATAGATAGATAAGTGAATGTAATATCAAGCCAGCTATAATCAAGACGAAGAGGGTGACAAGAGTTTCATTCTATCGATTCAAGTATGAGGTCAGCGTAGGTAACATAAAACAAAACAAAAAAAACTTACAAACTCCAGTTCTTCTCGATATGCCTCCCCTGCGGTTCTTCCGAATCCAAGTAGGCCCTCAGCGTTCCTGTAGGTCATTTTGTGAAGCTTCTGCCTTCGAAACTGACTTCTTATCCTTCCGCCCTATGCATGAGGGAAAGCCCCTATCCGCTAGCTCCCAAGAAGCCTCCGTCGACAGCGAACTGCTTGAGCGCTTAGAAGAGACACCCAGCCGGCTCGTTATCTCGGTGCAGCGACGGGGTTTGGAAAGAAACCCAGCGCTGAAAATCATGGCGCACGGCTTATTCCTGCTTGGTGCGTAGGATGAATTTTTATGCCTCTATTTGACACGATTTGTTCTTTTTTCTGTTTCAGTGCACTTCAGCTCCTTATCTCTTATACTTTTCCATTTACCCACAAGCTGTGTTATCTTTATAACCACGGTGGTGCGCCTCTTTTTCATTAAGCCATTTTTTGCCTAAAATCAGTCAGCCGCTCACTTTTAGGTTCTTGTTTCTATTTACCCTCCCAACGTTCATGTCCACCAGCCTAACCGATAATGACCACCAGTACCTTTTGTATTTTTGTTGATGTGCTAGCATCAGTGAAAGGAGCGTAGTTAGATAAAAAACAAAAAAAAACTCTTTTGCCAGTAATAAGTTTGGACACCATCAGACCTTATAAAAGCAAACGACCAAAATAAGGAGAATGGTGTGAAATAAAAATGCAACGATCATGCCTCCTTTTTCTGCTGATAACGATCTATGTTCTAGTGGACTGAACTCAGTGCCAATTAAGGCTGCCAGTAATGCAGATATTATTTCATCATTATAATGGGAGCTTACGAGCAGTAATGTCGATGACCTCATAGGGGATGTTATTTGCAATAGTAATGACAGAAATGTGAAAAGTAGAGGAAGAGATAATTTGCTCCCCAGCAGGGACATATTGTGGAACGTGAGAAGCGCGCTTCCAATTATGTTCGGATAGAAGTTGGTAGTAGTCTTGTCCAGGTCCTCTTCATTGGTCATATCTGCTCGTTTAAACTCGGCGTTCGCGCTAGCGGACGGAAAAAGGAGCCTTCTACACTCAGTGTCATGGTAGCAATAAGCGCTGGCTAATACTCCCAGTTTCAAATGCTCAATTATACGCAATGATGCGGCCAGTGGGCGACCACTAGCCAAGCTCAATTGGTAGTAATTAGATGCATATATCGAAGGTTTCGTGTTTAGGGGCGAAGCTCCTTAGAGTCGAGTCATGTCCCCTGTTTGACGGGGTCACACGTCATAGATACTCATATTCATATAACATTCATATGAATATCCATACGCACATGAATATTCTATAGATACCATAAAATAGCCATAATGATATATATATATATATATATATATATATATATATATATATATATATATATATATATATATATATATATATATATATATATATATATATGGATATCAATATCCATACGGATATGGTCATACATACGGCTATGAATATCCGTACGAATATCCGCGTGGACATCTCAACACCATATGCGTATTGGGAATAATAAGCAACTTTTTATATTTTTAGCACATATCTTGTCACGTATTTGCAATGTGTGGGTTGCAATATGTGGCTTACGTATTTGCAATGTGTCACGTGGGCAATGTGTGGGGTTCAATAATCCCCCGGAGCTTCAACCACTTGTCAACATTCACTTTGTGAATATGCTGTGATTTTTCAACCACAGTACTTTGTTCGCATTTGTATCATAATTATTGCAGATAAAATTCTGTATGCAGTCCTGGAATTATTGATCATTGACTCTCAGTTTTATTGTGTATAACAAAGAAAATTAGCGCTTCTATTCTTATTCTTTCCTTTATTGTACTTTTAGCTAATCCTTATATACTAGGTTACAATAATGTCATATTGAGGAAGCGAAAGGGTGTGCGTTATATTAAGAATAAAAGTGCAAACTGAATGATGACTGTAAGGTCAAATGGCAGTACTTTTCTACTGTTTGCTACCCTAAATTAGAACACAGTTCATACTTCTACAGCTTACTGAAATATGCTGTATTTTTTGTTGTAATGATACTTCTTGAGTTACGCCAGTGGTTCCGTTTTTGTGGATTCTATATTTTAATATTTGGACATCTCGAGTATGATGGTGGCAATTCCAAATTCATTGTGTTTTTTTTTTCACATGCTGCGACCAATATCAGGGAATGTTTGTTTTCATTCTCAAGAAATGTAAAATTATAACTCGTTCACTTCTCATCCTCATGCACTGTTCTGTTCTTGTGATATAGCGGAAATCAAATATAAAATAAGCCGAGTTCATGGTGTGATAAGCAGGCAGTGCCTTACACCCTTTGATCTTTCGTACAGAACTATAACACGCCTACGGTTGAAGTTCGGTCAAAAGAAGTTATGTTGCGGTTTTATTCCATAGAAGATATTTTTAAAATAATTACAGATGGACTGCTGTTTTTAGTAAATTGCTGAAATGAAGATATTTGGCTGAAGAACCTGCCCCCACCCTCACTTCGAGGAAAAAAAGTTATATGGCTTATCAACAGGTCTAATGACAAACAATTTCGACAATAAACATCTGATTAGTCAGTGAAAGTGTTCATTGGAAAGTGCGTGACATCTTACGGCTTGCGTAACACAATGAATTGTGCAAGAAACGCGTGAAAAAAAAAAACGGGCAGACAGTAGACAACTTTAAGCCTAAGACTTTTGTGACTTGTTACTCTCTGCCATAACAAGTCAAGAGCATTCATCCACGAAAATTATGCTAACGCTTCCTTCGGTCTCTTCACATCACTGCGTAAAGGGTTTTCATTCGCAGGAGGAAGGCTCCATCGCAGAATAGCTCATAACGTTTGTAGCGCTTAAACGAAAATAGTGTCACGAACTAGAGATGTTAAGTTATGCTGCGTTAGATCCGGCCCATGATGCATATGTTTGATTCTCCTTCTAGAAAACTAATTGACACTTCCTCTGTGCCTCAATAACACGAGCCTTTCGTGCGAAGGGGAGGAGAGAGGCTATTATTGGCTCATCGACCGATGTAGTGAGCCTGGGCAGTGCCAAGCTTCTAACTCAAGGGCGTGCCCACAAAGTGTACGTGGTGTGCGTCGTAGTGGTTTCCCAAGCTCAAAATGGCGTGGTGGACGTTCCAGTTAGGAATGAATAGGCATCAGCTGATTTTCTGAAAGCAGAGAACTTGGAGACAAGACTGAGCTGTCATTGTCGATTAATTTCGCTGAGTACAACGGCTTGGGTTTCACATGCAGCACAGCTGACCTGAATTAGGCAGGTATTCTTACTGCATTTGTCGACGTCTGTAAATTGCATTTTTACTTGTACAGCGCATTATCATTTCCTCTGAAATCTGTTTCTACAAAGGCTCATAATTCTGTAAAAGCAAGCTCTATACGTCACCGCAACGACTCGCAGTCTTGCTAACTACGAATATTTCCACTGAGTCTTTTCAAACTTGAATGTCATTTTTTCGCTGACCCGGTTGACTTTGAATATGTGGACAAGTAGGCTTCCTTGCAAACCATCCAGTGAAAACCATTTCACAAAAAAAAAAAAAAACAGGGATTTGCGCCTAAGCATGACTGTACATCAAATAAACCTTGCGAAGGGATGCTTGAGGAATACCATTAAGATAAGTGTTCTTGATGTTTTAAAGACTTGAGCCTCAAATTTAGATATGAGGTCACAGTCTATCATAAGAAACCCATTGCATTGCAACTTTCCGAAGTTCACTACTCAACGCAAGGTGTTGTTTAAGACCGAATTGAAGTAATGTTTGAATAATCTCGTTATGGAGAACCTTGACTCCTCATGTGTCAAATCACAGAGTAGGAGCGTGTTGAAACGATGCTGGCTGACGCGAAGGGATGACATAAGGGCACTGGACAAGTAAATCACAGCACTGCGAGTCTGCGTAACCCGCGTGCTCCAAGAGAATTGTCACTACACCTTATTGGTAAGTTTCTTTAGAAAAGTGTTCATATTATTAGTAGTGTAAACTCTGACTCAGATCTCTGATCGCATGTTGTACTGGAAGATTTCATAATCTTTTCGCAGCGACAACGCTTTTACGCAATCACCCCAGACGACTCAAAAGTAAGTAATCGTCTTCTTGCTTTTCTTCTAAGCTGATATATTGATCCCACTCTGACCTTTTCCCGAAAGCTTTCTGTGCCTGAAGTGGTTGGGCAATGCCTTTAGGATCGGAGGCCTTCCAAACTTTGTACACGTCACATGGCTTTGAGTAGCCACTGTGATCCGCCCATTATTGACCATGTGACAACGACATGTAACGATTTCTTTGCATGACGTCACGCTATGTGACACCATTATGAACACACCAATATTGCCCATCTCTAAGGTCACGATGGCGTGATATGGTTATGCCAACATGCAGCGACGAGTTTTCTCTTTCACTCGTTTTGACGCCGCCGACGTGTGACACTGATGCCACCGACAGTCACTTTACACGCTCGATAAGAGATGTAACGCGGGAGCAGTTTCGAACAACGTTTATTCGAACACTGTGAATCCACAGTGCGCATATTGTACTGTGAATCCACAGTGTACACAAGCACTCAATTGCACCAAATTGTAAATAAGAAGGGAACAGTCGTGATAGCGAATTAAAAGAAAGGCATCGTGAGACCAACAGCGTGTGGTTGTCACCCGTCAGCCAGAGAATAGAAAGGGGTGATTAGAACGCTATATGTGCATTAGAACACAAATTCACGCATGTAACATGCCCTACGGTCAGGTTTTATGAAAATACGGAATATATTTTGGCTATCAATTATTAGTCACGTGGAAATTATTAAAGATATCATGAAAAGTAGAGGAGAGTATGCTAAAATCTTGACAAAAAATTTTCCCGACTGTTTACCGTTGACCAGAGCAAGTAAGAGTTAGGCCTAGCGTTGATTTCAACATAAAATCATGCCTCTAGCGTCTTCTCATGGTGTATTATTTAGAAGTACAGAAATTTTTAAAAGCGGCAAAAATGATTTTTAGAAAGCTTGGTCTCTGCTACTATTTAATGAAAATAATACGCTGTTCAAAAAATTATGTTTGTTTCCGAAATTATGAACCCACGACGTTGGTCAGAGATGTGTGTGGTGGTCTACCGTCGGCGAAATAAAGGTAAGAAGTCAATAGAGTGCGTGATGCTTGTTGAAACATAACAACCTGTATTGCTCTTTCCCTGACACTGTGTCATCTAGTGGCAGAGCGCACTTTACAAACGATGAGAGATACGTGTTGGAAATATTGTTCTCGTCATCATCCACTTAGCATATTGCGATATTGAAATATACTTAGGCTTGATGCGCATCAAAAAACAGTTGTTGACCAAAAAGGGGGTAGTTGGCTATCATGCGCCATGAGAAAAGAAAAGATGAATTTTACGCCTTATGTTGACTGCAAATATGAATCGATTATATGGATTTAACTGATTATATTGGTCGCTTGGTCTGCTGCGTACTCTGGACACCTCTAACTATGGTGCCTGATAGCATATCTTCCCAAGTACCTAAAACGTGCCACGTTCTTATTGCACAATACTTATGCATATTGTACAAATTGTCTCTGGATACCAGCGTGATTCCAAAAAATTAGAAAACAGCAAATTTGGTCTACGTTTGTAAAGAAGCAAGCAAAATTAAAATCATGTCAAAAGTGATTGTCCCACATCCTTGATTCTAACCCATCGCAAATTATTACAGCCCATTATTTATAGCGCGTAGTTCAAATACCCCAAATCCACTCTTTTTTTTCGCTTACGCTAAGCATGAATTGCGGCAGGGTGGTTCATGCAAACACAACTAACCGAAGTTCAGCATGACGTAATGATTGCGCTTCATCATTATAACGTTGCTGATGAACTGTTTCTCGATTTACGCAAGGCATTTAACACAGGCCGGCATAATCTGGTAGATATTAAACTTGATCCTTTAAATATTGTTAGGCTGCAAAACTGGCTCTCGAATTACTTAGGTGGTCACGAGCAGTGTGTCGTTCTCAATTCTAAAATGAGTTCCTATTTAAACGTGATTTCAGGAGTGCCACAAAGTAGCGCGTTTGGTCTGCTTTACTTTCTTGATTTACATAAATCATATAGTAGTAAACATGAAATGTTGCATAAAACTAATCCAAGGTGATTCAGTCATATACAGTCATGTTACTTTAATCGCGGATGCCGAATCAATAGAGGATGACTTAGGCACAGTAAGACATTGGTGCTTCTCATGTAGTATGCGCATAAATATCTCGATGTGCAGCCACGTCAGCTTTGCAAAAAGCATTTAAAAAATCTCGTACACATGCACTAAAGTTGGTGAGTTAGTGATGAAAAAACAAGGGGCAAATAGTTAGGAAGTTACTCAACAGAATCTTTGCACTGGAACAGACGCACATTCCAAATGATTTTGAAGGCTAGTCTGGTGTTCTTTTTGATTCCCCGGCATTTTTTGCGCCTCGAATCAGGTAAAGGAAACTCTTTATTTCTTGCACGTAAAATAAATACATCACTATGCATGAGTTGTGTGCAACCGCCTCAAAAGTATCTTGCAGAAACAACAGAAAAGATTCAAAACTAGACAGCCCATTTTATGAGCAATAACCACGACCAATTTGCAAGTATCTGATATATGAAGGGTCCCGTTAGGCTGGGAAACTCTACAGTCTGGAAGATGAAACTTTGTAATAAATTTTTTGTACTGCCTCTAATATAACCAAAGGGGAATTTATAAGTCGAAGTGTCTACTACCACGAACATATCACTCTAAGGGTTGCCAACATTCACATAAAATAGAACAATGCTCATTAAAAACCACTGAGTTAGCCGACTCCTTCTTTTACAAACAATGAAAGGGTGGAATGAATTTCCCGATTGTATAGTAAACTTAAGAGACAGCGGTGCTTATTTTTCAACGTCGTGATATTGTGACGTTTCTATTACACCATGTGTACCTCTTTGCTATGCACCATATCATAGCGAAATTTGTCATATGTCACCGTGATTGTCATATGTTGTTGTAATGATACTCTTTATTGTGTTTTTGTGTACTATCAGAGAAGGGTCATTAGCTATACTGACACTCCCTTGCTGTAAAGCTACTGCGGCGTTGCAGGAATTGTATAAAAACAAAAACATAAAAACGCTCTTGCACACTTCCTTGCTGTAATGCTACTGCGGTGTTGCAGAAATTGTATAAAAACAAAAACATGAAAACGCTCTTGTACCTTCTCCTGACGCTGTGTGATCAGGTGGCAGAGCACGGTTTAGGAGCGAGGAGAAAGCTTTATTGAAAACCTTCGCTTGGTCAGGGTCTCCTTATCATATCACAATATTCTCATATATTTACAATTGATACAAAATCACGAAGCCGCATTGTTGGTCAGAAAACTTTGTGTTTGTTTCTCGTGGGCCAGAAGAAGCGAAGAGGTGAATTGAAGGTCTGACACTGGTGGCAACAGTACAACAGAACTGTAGCTTCCTCTCACGCAGAGTTACCTTGGAACAGGTCACGCTTTAAATGCGACTAGACTGTTTGCAAACGTTGTATTTATCAACATCTTCTTATAATATTACTATATCTCATACATTTAGGTTTGATACCAAGTCACGAGGCAGTAATGTTTGCCATAAAACTGTGTGCTTGTTTACCGTGGGCCACAAGATGTGAAGAGGGGAATGGAACACCTTAAGTTGAAACATAAACACATACCTGTAGCTTCTCCTAACGCAGGATCACCTTCTAACATAGCACGCTTTAGAGGCGACAAGACAGATTTATTGCAAACGTTGTATTCATGAAATTCCCCTTATCATATTACTAGAATCTCATGCATTTACGTTTGATAGAAATTTGCGAAGCAGTAATGCTGGCCACAAAATTGTGTTTGTTTACCGTGGGCCTCAAGATGTGCAGAGGGGAATGGGACACCTTATGTTGGAACATAACACAGCTGTAGCTTCTCCTCACGCAGAGTCACCTAGTAACAGAGCACGCTTTAAAGGTAACGAGACAAATTCATTGCAAACGTTGTATTTATCAACATGCCGTTATCATGTAACTATATCGTATTATATTTAGGTTTGATACAAAGTGACGAGCCAGTGATGTTGGGCACAAAACCGTGTGTTTGTTTGCCCTAGGTCACACGATGTGAATAGGTGAATGAAACAGCTTATGCTGCAACATAGCAACATACATGTAGCTTCTCCTCACACTTTTCTACCTAATTGCAGAGCACGCTTTAAAGGCGGAGTAAGACATTTGTTGAAAGAAATGGCTTCGTCAACATCCCTGAAGATTATTGTTGTAATTCAATAAGCTTAGTTGGATAGAAGATCACAAAACAGTTATACTGTCCTGAGGAGTGTGTGAGAAGTCTACCCTGGGTCACAAGAAGGGAAGAAGTGAGCTGAACTCCGTATGTTGCTTGGAACATACCAACATGCTAGCACTTCCTCCTCTCACTGCTCACTGTAGCAGTTATATATATATATATATATATATATATATATATATATATATATATATATATATATATATATATATATATATATATATATATATGCCGCGATTCACATGCCGCGATTCACATGACACGAGACAGCAACGCTGTGAACAACAACCCTGCAATTAATGACAGAAAAGAATCTTACCAAGCCTTACAGATGAAGTAAAGTCCAGGTTCTTTGCAATGTTGTAGAAACCAACTCTCCCCAATCGGCGCCCGAGACGCACCACCCGAGGTTATATAGGAAAGTGGGAAACGAAACGTGCTGCCGCTATTCCAATAGCGGTGATTGACTTGCTGGTCACTTGAATATAAAGCAGAAACGGTGGAGATTATTTAGTAGGCTTAGAAAAACTTGTATTTACAGACTGTACAAAAGTTACATAGGTACGGACATGCATTAGAATAAAATGGCAGCATATCCACGGAGTGAATAATGGAGAGTGAAGCGAAACTGCCGTCCGTCCATTCGTTGTTGCTTCCGTCCATCTATGCGTGCGTCTTTGTGGCCGGCCGTGCGTCCATGTGCCCGTCCGAGTGTGCGTCTATTCGTGCGTCCGTACGTCCATTTTTGCGCCCGTTCCTGCGTTCGTCCATGCATCCGCTCCTGCGTCCGTCCATGCGTCCATGCGTCCGTGCAGCCACCCGTGCGTCCGTCCAAGCATCTGTCTGTGTGTCCGTTCATCCACCTATTCAACACTCCAAGTACCACCATCTTGCATCTTTTCATCATATATTTCTCGTATAGAAGCACCGCCATCCAGCGGACATTCCAAGGACTGAACGAGAGGAGGCACACGCACACTTTCTTACGGCTTGCGCTTCGTGTCTACTTCCCACCTTTAACCACCTCGAGTTCATGGTGTATACTAGTTCACTGTATTCATGGCACTGCGGCCCAACGCTCGCTAAACCTTTCTAAAACCAAGGAGGTTACGCCCAGCGAGTATAACGTAGCAACCCTTCCTTATCAGATAGTGCTCAATGTACATGCCAATGGCTGCTAAGGGAGAATGAGAGACAGGAGAATTCGGCTTTTAGGTAACGCGCACGCTGCGAATTTTTTATTGTTCAACAACGCACAGAAATAATCCCACCGGCACCACCTTCAAAATGTAAGACTGGTTACACACTACTATTACAACTACGAGTGACAAACGATTCTAACCACGGTCCTACAGATGAGAACAACTGGGCAAAAATGCATACTAGAGGACCAATAGCCTGAAGCGAACAATTCCCACAGACTGGTGGTCAACAGAGCATATGATGTGAAACGTAACAGCACGAAAGCAGGCGTGAAACATAATGACGGAAAATCAAACAAACTCAGGCGTAACTCGCGGTATAAGACGAGCGAATGGCTCACCCTAGTGAACGCACCAAACCGGCGTGGCCTTTGTTCTGCCGTATTCACAAACGAAAACACTCGCACCCAGCAAGAGCGTCACCGTATTCCATAGCGATCCCACCCCAGAAAGCCTGCGGGCAATGCGCGTGTGTATTCCTCACCCTGCTGCTTCCAATGCTCGAGCGGCAAATAAGGACGCGGCAGCAGTGTATATATATATATATATATATATATAAGTGTGTGTGTGAAATCTGGAACAAACTTTGAAGAACAGTGGAAACACAACTAGCGGGAAGATGGCCCGCATCTCATCAATGGAAAATTCCTGGATTTTAGTGAGCTTTTGCTGGAGGACATTAATATTCGTGGATAAAAAAACGATAGAGGTGCGTGGCATATATATAACCAAAAGCTACCTTTACCTTTCTGAACAGTTGCGACAATATGTGCGATATATTCTGCTCACAACCAAATATTCTTTTCAAAAAGTCACCCAGTTCCTTCCAGATTGACCTGAGCCAACTTTAGGGCAAAATCCAGCTTATTTTTCTATTTGGTCGGTTGTAATGATTGATCGTGCTCTCATGTCTACTTTCCTAAGTCTTTCTTCATGAGCTGATCTTGTTTTTTTGTTTTGTTTTTCTGGATTGAGCAACGTAGATTGTTTTATCAAGGAGGGACGTTTTTTCATCAATGCAAAGCAATTTTCGATCACTGGAAAGCGTAAAAGCACGCGTTAAAATTTCGATCTTACTTCATTGTTGTTGGCATTTTAGGTGAAGTGTCCCCCACAGAACTCGGTGGCACACGCGACGCGACTCGAGACGAAAGGAAGCACCGCGAGGTAACGTGGTGTTGAAACTGCGTTCTTGATATCTCGATTCCGTGAGAGCACTGTTCTCTGGGGAGGTATTATATTACCATGAGTTAAAACGCCCTGCAGCACGGTATGGGGCAGGCTGCTGGCACACGCTAGAAGGACGTAAAAGGGCTGCTTTGCCTGACACACTAAGCAGAAGGTCCTCTGGTAGAAGCTATTGATCGAAAATTGTTACCAGGCGCAGTAAAGCGGGTACACCCGCTGTATTTGTCAGAATACTTTTAAGTTTGGGTTTCGTTCGCGCGGTGTTGTGAGAAGTATCTGAATGTTTAAGGCTACAAACTTTACTCGTTTTCACAGCAGAGCGTAAGGTGTTTTTGAAACTCCTGAAATAGAAGTCCGATTTAACGCACAGAGAATCTGAAAACTTTACAGCAAATGCTATGATAGGGCTTTATATCAGCGGACCATAGATATCGCGTTCATTATTAACACCTTATGTTGGAACATAACACAGCTCTAGCTTCTCCTCACGCAGATTCACCTGGTAACAGAGCACGCTTTAAAGGTGACGAGACAGATTCATTGCAAACGTTGTATTGATCAACATCCCTTTATCATGTAGCTATATCCTCATATATTTTTAGACTTGATACAAAGTGATGAGCCAGCGATGTTGGGCACAAAAGCGTGTGTTTGTTTGCCATAGGTCCCATGACGTGAGGAGGTGAATGGAACAGGCTATGCTGGAACATAGCAACACACCTGTAGCTTCTCCTCACGCTTTTCTACCTACTTGCAGAGCACGCTTTAAAGGCGGAGTAAGACAGTTGTTGAAAGAAATGGCTTCGTCAACATCCCTGAAGATTATTGTTGTAATTCAATATGCTTAGATGGATAGAAGATCACAAAACAGTTATACTGTTCCGAGAAGTGTTTGAGAAGTCTACCCTGGGCCACAAGGAGGAGAGAAGTGAACTGAACTCCGTATGTTGCTTGAAACATAACAACACGCTAGCACTTCCTCCTCTCAATGCCACAGTAATATATATATATATATATATATATATATATAATATATATATATATATTATATATATATATATATATATATAATATATATATATATTATATATATATATATGTATGTATATATATACATGAAGCCTGTACAAACTTGGAAGAACTGATACTATGGGATTATGGTCGATCCTTAGTGTTCTAGGATGCATAGTGGAAACACAACTAGCGGGAAGGTCGCCCGCATCTCATCAATGGGAATCTCATTATGGTCAATATTGAGCTTAGCTTAAAATGAAGTATTGTTTGGATGTCAAATTGTGTCTTGCATAATTTGCAAAACACATTCGAATTTCGCTCATGTCTGAATATCCTCGGAGCATTATATTGTGAACACTGTGTTCTTCAATGTAAAAGAGTAAATATTAAGGCTCATTCTTGCACTTACTTAATAAAGTTTTTTGCCTACAGCCCGAATGACCTCATATATGATAAAGATGTAAAAAAACCGACGTAAAAACAGGGTGCTTACTGTACGCGGAGGACACGCACACATGAGCAACTACAAAGATTCACCCTCCTTCAGGTTTTTTCTCTCTATAGGTTTGACAAGAGAGGTCGTTGCAGCCCTGCTAGAATGTAACACTTTGTTCCTTCTTCAGTTTGGTTTAGCAGCGCTTTGGTCTGTGCTTATTTTTTCCTGGTTTCTTGTCTATTGGTACATCTGTAAGTGAAGTTCTTTGCTGACTTCGATATAATAAGCAGCGAAAGATGACATACTTGAACTCAGAAAGACATCTTAGGGAGACCCAGCCAAGTGTTTCGGAACGCAATTTCCATGATGGAAGGGACGGCCTGTAGCCAGAACGACAATCGCTGTCGGTTCTCACGGACGTGGCCCCTGCCCTTGTTTGGAAATGCAGACTGCGGGGCTTCTGACAACAACAGCACAAAAAAAAATCCCGGAGGTTTTTGCTTGAAAACAAGGCAAAAAAAAAAGCGAATAAGAGAAGACCTAAACCTTTATGAGAATTTCATATTTGCGCATTGGCGTAGAGAACACTTCCAAAGGCATTGTGTAGATTTACTTTCACGGTATACTCCCTTTTCCGGAATGGCCGAGAGGGCCTGACTCGTGGGCATTTCGTTTCCTCCCGAATGCCTTATATTCGGGTCACTCACGTCTATCGTATCAATGAGCTTGAAGAACGTTATTTGAACAACACAACTACAATTGTGTGGCCTTCCGCATTGTCCTGCATACGAAGCAGGAAACTCGTAGTGTTTTGAGCTGGGCGATCGAGAGTGACTGCAGAAAAGACGCTTTGGCAGCGCGTAGGCAAAATAGGAGGCGCTTCCCCTAAAGACATTTGTCTACTGAGGCGAAAGCCTTATTTCCCATGAGGAGAGTCACGTGCCAGCGAGTGCAGGAAAAAGTCAACGAAGAAAAAGAAGTCCTGGATTCTCGCGCGCTCTTCCCGGCTTTATCCACAAAAGCTTCGCGTTAAGCTCTGCTTGGGTTGCGGAATGAAAGAAAAAAAAAACGGTGCGTGCGTGGCTCAGCGGACCATCTTAGCAGCGCATAATTCTGGGAGCATGAGCACCCAAGCATTGACCACGAAGACATTGGCCTTCTTGAAGGAGCTCTTCATATAGCTGAATTGTCGGGGGCATGCGTGCACTTGTGTACCATAAGTATATATATATATAAATATAAATATATATATATATATATATATATATATATATATATATATATATATATATATATATATATATATATATATATATATATATATATATATATATATATTAATGACCCAGAAAGATTCCGGCACTCTGGCACGCGGGCCATGAATGAAGCAGAGCAAGCAAGCAGTCGAAAATGAAAAAAAAATAGAACAGTTTGCTTGAAGAACGAGGTTTTCTCTTCGTATCTTGGCTACGTGACTTGTTTTCGTGTGCACATGGTAATCAATGTAGATTCTGGCAAACCCAACCCGAATGAACTATTATGACCAAGCGTGAGGTCTGACATTGCGCGATGGTCTCAATACGCTAAACAATCTGGGTTGGGAGCATAACTCCAACTCCTTACTCTCTTTAACGAAATAGTGAATCAGTATCAGACTGGGCGCAGAAAATTCTCGCTCACGCACCCAAAGCTTACTAGACCTCAATCTTCCACCCTTAGAATGTCAAAATTAAAATTTTTCCCGTGGAGATGAAGGTTTAGTGTCTTTTTCTCCACACATCGATTGACATCGCCCTATTCGCCAGGAAGAATATTGCTCGTTAGGTCACATGTTCCGGCATTGCATGGCGTAAGAAAATGCTTCTTTTAATAAACAAGAGAACTGGGAAGAAGCCCTCAGAAGCGGTGATCCCCATAAACAACTAAGGGCTGTCCAAAGGGTGCGCGAACGGGCGGAGGACTATGGTAGCCTGACCCGGACGACGTGGGTGCAGCCCGCAACTACGATTTTGTAGTAGTCCCTTAGTACCCAAGTGAACTTTGGTGACTGGCTGACCGACTTCTTCTCTGTTCTCTAGTATATATATATATATATATATATATATATATATATATATATATATATATATATATATATATATATATATATATATATATATGTGTATATATATATATGGGAGACAAAGAAGAAAAAGAGAAAAAGGGAATGGAACGTAATCCAGAAAAGAAAGTATAATAAGGTAGTTTACTTGGTTGATGAACTAGCAGTTCTGTAACAAATATCAAGGCGTTCACTTAGTTTGATTGCCTCAGTAAATCGCAAAACCACGGTCCACCATACCGTGGTTCTTAATGTCAAATAGTTTCCATTTGGCTAAGGCCTGTCTTTAGTTTCCGATAGCCGAGCAGCAATGGATAAGGTATTCTTGATGAACTTCTCAACATTGAAGATATTTTAGGTAGCAATCTTCATGGCGATACTTAATAATCACATTTGTTCTGTAAATTACTATCAATCAACAAAAGAGTAGGTGATCTAGCCTTAGCGCAGTTTCTGTTTGTCGCTCAGTATATTGGTTTCCACGGATAGTTTGCGCATATAAATTCAGATTGTGCCACCAGCACTTCGAGCAGCAGTCCGAAAGCGTTGCCTTTCGCAGCACTTTTCGAGATGTCTTTATTCATACGGTGTCGCCTGCTCGGCTTACACATAGCATTTTCGGGCATGCAATTAGAGGTGAGCGAACGGTAGTTGCGTAAAATGTCCACAGGACACCATCTGTGGATGCGGGTGCACTTCACCTCGTATTGACTCCGTCGTGGTCGGGAGCTGTATGGTGCGTAAGCTCGAACCCTACGCCGTGATACGCTTTATATTAGCGTCTTGAAGGTTTAATACCAATTCGCAGCGAAATAAACATAGTCGTTCTCACCAATAGGCAGAAATCATAGCTGATCTAATGTTCCCAGCATATCCTGACACAGAGCGATAGTGGATTCCAGCAGTTTGTCAATGGTGGAAGGAGTGTGGGTGAGCAGCAAGCCCGAGTTGGGTTCCAAACATGTAGTTTCGGGTGGTTACCACGTGAAAGCAACAGATTATCGAAGAAACATAGCGAACTTATTCGCAGTTTTGAGGCTTACAAATCAAGGTGAAAGTAAGCGACAGTTTAGGAAATAACTTTTGACTGGTAAGAACAGCGCAAATGGTCGGCGTGCAAAGCGATAGTTGTGGTCCGGCTTCTTGAAGTAGCAATATGTAAGACTACTAATCTCTTTCCTTTAATCTCTCTTAGGCTTGACGTCATCTGGTTTCATATGGACCTATCTGGGAAAAACTACTTACCACGCATCGCGCGAAATCAACAATTTGTGGAGTTTAACGTCCCAAAACTACTATTTGATTATGAGAGACGCCGTAGTGGCGGGCTCCGGAAATTTCGACCACCTGCAGTTTTTTAACGTGCACCCAAATCTGAGTTCACGGGCCTACAACATTTCCGCCTCCATCGAAAATGCAGCCGCCACAGCCGGGATTCGATCCCACGACCTGCGGGTCAGCAGCTGAGTACCTTAGCCACTAGACCACTTTGGCGGAGCTACGCGAAATCGGCTGCATTATTATTGGTGATCGTCATTCGTCAAGAATAGCTTAGGTAGGTGTTTACAGCAGGGTAGGTTTACAAGGGACAAGCACGTTATAAAGCACCTAGCATATCACCGTGTTTTACGTTGATTATCACTGGTATCAAATTCAATAAAGGTGCAGGTGACGACACTCCAGGTATTCACTAACTGCTCGGGTATTCTAATCTATAGGTGTGGTGCCATGCTAAAACGCGATTTGATGTATACGGGACTGCAGCGCCTCGTGTCTCCACTACACGGCCATGCCACAGCTGAATCTACGATGGTGTCATCCACAAGAGCCAATAGGTGGATTACCGCGACGCCGTCCGCACCCATGAAAAAACACACGACGGTACCGTATCTTCACTTGAGACCCGGGCGTAAATTGGATCCGACGTAACGTACGAGCTCAAACTTCCCACTCGACTTCGAAAAACTGCGCGCCGCGTAATTCACTCCTTTCATCCCGCCAGCCCTCAACAGTGCCTCGCTGATTTATTTATTTTTGCTTCGCTCTCATACGCCCTTCGTTTTCTTTTATGGAGAAGTGGGCGCAAATTTACGAACGCTTGCTTGGCGCGTCATTCATTACATGTAGCTGGCAGCCTTTCATTTGTCTCCTTTATTTTTGTCGTGACAGGTGTTGTAATTCATGCCGAGAATCCCACCGTGAATTAGTGATATCTGTTTGGACTGTCGGCCGTTTTTGTTCGCCTCATCGCGTGGGCTCTTACAATGAGTTCGCCTGCTCTTGCGATATCAGATACAGAACGCATCTAGTACTATCTGTTTAATTTGTGTAAGGTGTCGCCAGGGCAACGCGATGTTTGAACTGTGTTTCAATATCAATTTACGCAGCGCTTTTCCCTCTCAAGAAGCCGTTGTCGATTAGAATAGCGAACGGGCTCAACTATAGCTAAATCCCTTTTAAAGCTATCATAGAATATCACTCATTGATTTTAACAATGGGAAAAACAGGGAGGCAACCTGAAGAGAAACTTCAGCCTTGCTTACCTACTCAAGAAAACAAGTAGGAGAGGTAAGTCAGGAAGGCGGACAGAATAAAACCTTTACTTTTTCACCAAAACGACAAAGGAAGGTGCGAGAAAAAGCTGACAATCAGCTTGACTAGCTTCCGTCCCCAGAACGTACATTTTGGAACGTTCACAAGAAACTGTGCTGTACACACGAAGGAACAAGAAAGAAAGATTTTACCGCGATGCAATATTATAAAGGACACAATAAATAACAACGTGAAATAAACGGGCAAGCAAACAGGAACAAAATAAAAATAATGTAAAAGTAAAAGCAACGAAAAGTGTATGAAACCTTATGCGTGAATATTGACCGAGTTCTTTTTGATGCTCGCAGCTGCCAATGTTTCATTGTTTTATTGTTTCCATGCTATTTCTTTTGTGGATTGGTTGACCGAGCCCATCTAGCATTGTTGTATAATTTGACCTATTTCATTTGACGCCTTGTTTGATTAACTTTTTTAACATGCTTCATCGTATAATATTAGAGCTCCTACCCGTAAATTTGGGCACGGAGCTGAATTCCGTTAAGCGTAAAGGCACCCGAGCATTGACGATACGTTCGAGGCACTTCTTTGCCTAGAGGGGAATCACTGTTCGTCACGGAAATCAAGATGTGGTTGACTTGAAATATTGTTTTACAGTTGAAATCTTAGCCCACCAGACATTTACGAGCTTCTAGAAATCCTTAACCCGGCTTTGTTTTAGAGCCCGTTAGAAGACAGCCCTTCGGTGTAGCCTAAAAAAAATAAATTGAGATTAGGAATAGGTTTCGAGTACACAAACACGTACCATACAGATCTAAATAAGTCAGAGCTGTCTACTGTCATATTTTTTGATGCCAGATCATGAAATGTATTAAAAGGACAGGATTGAACCAAGCGACGGTATGCCGGGTTGACCTTAAAAGAATAATCGGGTTGAGATTTTTTCCATCTAATACGTCAGTGGATATGAGCAAAGTGTAGGCAAAAACACTTTTCTAATCACCTCAAAGTGGCCCCGCCGCGGTGGTCTAGTGGCTAAGGTACTCGGCTGCTGATCCGCAGGTCGCGGGCTTGATTCCCGGCTGTGGCGGCTGCATTTTCGATGGAGGCGGAAATGTTGTAGGCCCGTGTGCTCAGATTTGGGCACACGTTAAAGAACCCCAGGTGGTCGAAATTTCCGGAGCCCTCCACTACGGCGTCTCTCATAATTATATGGTGGTTTTGGGACGTTAAACCCCACAAATCAATCAATCAATCAATCAATCAATCAATCATCTGAAAGTGGCAAGGCAATTAATTATTGCCTATGGCTGCGTAGCGGCAAGCACATTGGTGGGTCAGGAGCTTATCACGTTTGCTTCGCGCTCAGTTTTGGGTGGGCAGAGCGCTGCCATTCTCAGCGCAGTCACCGCATAGGGCAGACCTTAGTCAGTTTTTAATGTACCCGAACCCTTGTTCACTTCTGCGTCCACATATTACAGGCGACTCTCAGGCTTACACAAACTAACAAGCGTCACCAGCTGCCTTCCCATATTCGTATGTATTAAGCCGCGTACCTTTATTTCGCTTATATATACGTTTTTTTTCTGTTGTTTTTATTTCGTGACAGTGACTGTACGTATAGTGGGCATTTGTCGGGCATTTTTTCGTCACTATACATTATCATCATCACTTGGGGCTCCTCATCTTTATCGCTTGTAGGAACATATTTTGAGATATTTCTGTGCCTCGGATACGTCTTCAAGGCGTATTAGAAGCTTGTAACGTGCTACGTCACGATACGAGTTTCCTTGTTGCAAATCTGGCATACGTCTTCCCAGTGTAAAGTTACTACATGTTTTTATAGAACGTTGTCACGGGAAGTATGAGCCTGCTCGATATATATTACCACTCCAACACTAGCAGTATCGAAGTATGTTAAAAAGCCGAGTTGCGACGAGTAGTTTCGCCAATGTGCAGGTCGTATTTCCTAAGCCATTGCATTTCTCGAGCTGAGCTTGCCAATTACCTCAATAATAACGACAAAATAACCGTTGATCAGGCAATGTGCAGTACAGAAGTGAGGGAACTGTATAATCTGTCGACTGGCTAAGAGAGCCGTGATAGTCGTTAGAAAAGAACGCTGTAGTGGCACATTTTCTTGCTATATCTCAATCCATTAGTTGACACTCGATGCTGCAGAGCTTCCCCAGGCACGCACGAAGTACTTTATCTTCTTTTAGTCGGCAAATTCCAGATCTGCTCTTTATAGACTCGAAGTCAATAAAGTCGTGTATGCGCGGGACAAAAGGCCGCTCGATCCTACACGAACATTATGATGAGGCACGCGTTCTGGATGTAGCGTAGGCGGCAAAGACACGTGATGCGTGCAATGACCTATCGCGCCACTTGCCTTACGCGCAACAGTTTTATGCCCATTAGGGCTAAACATCATTTGATGACGCAGCTATGTTCTAGAAACGTTTCTTTGTGTTTCACCACGATCGCCAGCTCTGTTTATTGTCCTGCTTTTCACTTTTTTTTTAATTCTCTGCAAAAAAGCGCACAAAAGTGCCGTTGGTGTGCAATAAAAATAGGGGCTTTGTCAGGCGTCGTGTCAGAGATGAACCTTATCGCGGAGAAGAAAACGCTCTTGCTGTTAGTAGCGCGTTCTGTAGAGGAAAGCACACCAACACAATTCAGGAGGCTAGATGCACAAAACCGTGGGTTATCGCTGCTTTTTTGTGAGTGTGCGGGGAAACGACCAAACGCTTATCAGGCTAAGAACGAGATAGGAAGCTGACGATGCTGTAATGTGCATACGCGCGTATGAACAAGGGAGTTGGTTGGTAGTGGGCTCGGGACGACGAGATAAACAGCGCGAAGATGCTCCCGAGCAACTAATGACTTGGCTAATTACCGCAATATTTATATTTTCGGGGCACTCACTCGATGACTCTCTTTCTCATGCATCGCATGCTTTGGTTTCTTTCTTCATATTTTGCAGTTTTATTGCTTCGTGTCCTTCGCTTGGACAGCCTGAATAAATCTTTTTGTGTTTGTCTCACGCGCGCCTTGTACGAAGTGCCGACATAAGCGAGAGGTGGCGCTAATGACGCAAGTGTGGGCCTAATATATCCTTCGCGTAACGGTTCTCTGGCCACACGTGTGCCACTGCTGAGCTAGATTCATTGTGTGAAGTCGCCCGCTGACTTGTTTATTGTTCTCAGTCAGCAGGCAGCTCTTAATCTTCTTCATGTAGCTTTATCTTGCCCGGCAACAATTCATTTTCGGCATGTACATTGATTGATGTGTCACCGGGGCCTTCTTTTTGCAGTGGTAACTCTCTTCAGTGGTCTAAATTAGGAACTTGGACACCATGAGCATTTTCACTTCTTTGTGTCGTAGTGTTTTACTAGAGTCGTATTTACCGATATGGGAAGATGGGTAATCAAGTGACACCAGTGCTGCTTAAGAATTGAGTTCAATTGAGCGCATTTCTTCTGTTTACAACCACCAGGAAGCAGAAGCTAAATGTCATGGGGCTCGATAAAGGCTTCAGCTTCTTCAGCAGTTTGTCAGGCATGGCATACTAAGCACACAAGTCAATACAAAATATACAGTGCGTACTAATTCATCTGAAGTATTTGCGAAAACATCTCAAGTGTCCTGAAAAACTAAAAAGAAACGCAATAGAAAAGCCTCTACCCGCGTTTGTTTTATTCTCTGTTACAGGACTTTTGTTTTAACGAAGGAAGGGAATGTATATTTAAGGGCTCGCTTTTTTGTTAGACAAAACTTAATTAGAACTAGCCGACAATAATGCCAAGGAAAGTGTAGGGGACAATATTAGCAGTAATTGCAATATAAATGTGAACAAAGAAGAGTGGTCGAAAATATAAGTTACCGCAAGCAGAGACCCGAGCTGCGACCGCTGAGCAGTGTGTCCGATGCTCTACCAACTGTGCTACTGTGGCGGTCATTCCTACGTCTACATTCCTACGTCTTCATTCCTACGTCTACAGTCGTTCACGGCGTATTTTTCGTCGACACGGCCTCATGAAGTGTGACGCCCACAGGACGGCTTTTTTCTCTCCCTTAGTAGAGTACCGCATACTCTAAATCGTCAAGCACTTTTTTTTTCGAACACATTATGCACTTCCACGTGGAATTGTAAAGCATAGCCAAGGGGATTAATAGCTCAAAGCGCCCAAGCAGCTACAATGGCGAGTGTGGAAGTTTTTTTTTTTTTTGCCTGGACATTTCGAATGCTCAAGAGCCATGATTTAAACACTTGTATTGATATTGACCGTATTTTTGCAGTGCACGGCTCTTCATTACTGTTTATAGCATATGTTGAGCGAGAGTGGGAAGGTATATAACGGAAGAGGTAAGTAATAGAAGTTATGGTAGGGAACCAGACGTCCATATTATCGACTTCTCTTGCAGAAAGAAGTTCAATGAGTGAAAAGAAAGAAACAAGATTAAGGGAAACAGCTGCTATCTTGCCGAAATACGCCTGGCTGTCCGTTACGGCCGCTATCGATCATTGACGCCAGCCGACATCTGTAACAGCAGCAATGCTCATGTGAATTTTAGGGTCTGCCACACGTTCAGTTACTGTCTTTAAAGGTTCTTTTGCTCTGACTGAAAAGAGAAGGAGAAGGAAGAAGAAGGACAGGGAGGTCAGCCAGTTCTCAGAGGCTGAAATATATTGGTTTAACACAATGAGAATACCGTTGTGCGGTGCATGCAAGTGGTGAGAGAAGCGTGGTACACGGACAAGTCGTTTTTCAATATTTACCTACACACCTTTTTAACGGAGCGGAGAATACACTTCTGTTTTAGTTGTCGCACAGGAGTACAAAAGCTGATGTCACCGCCTCAGCAGTGCATTTATGAGGCAGGTCACGCATCATAACAACAGCCTCAGAGAGTACTGTGGCAGCTCCAAGAAAGTTTTTGTTTAAAAGGTGCATGGAAGCAGTCAAAACATGTGTCGGGTCTTCCAAAAAGGTTTAAAAGCGCTGATCCCGTGGAAATTATTGTTCGTGTCTACCTCGCGCTGTTTTTAACAATGTCGCGCTAAACTGTTGCTAACAGTTGAGCGGGCCGAACTGTTGTTGAAGCAGAAGCTTTTGGCATGCTCCTACGCCTTTAGCTTCTAGTTTATTTACGTTGTAAACGGAATAAACTGAACAAAGCTCCATTCTGTTGCTAAGCAGCACTGGTACCACTTAGTTGCACATCTTTCCTTACCAGTCAATGCGATTCTTGCAAACGCTATGACAAAAAAAAAAGAAAGAAAGACTGCCCAGGAAGGCCCACCACTAAATTTAGACCACTGAATACTGCATCTACTCCAAAACAGAAAGCCCCAGTGCCCCCATGAATAAGTGTAGATGCACAAAGCGAATGGCTGCCGGGAAAGCGAAAGCTGAAAGGAGATAAAGAATTGCTAAAGATAAAGTGGTGGGTTTGGCGAAGATCACTACCAATGTGGGGCATTCCAGTGCTTGATTTATCAATTCAACCTTATATGAAAGACAACCGTTCACTATTATCAAGATATCCCGATAAGTGTGCACTCCTAGTGTGAACATTCAGACAAGCGCTCCTCAAGCTTTCTACTTTCTACAGGCGTATCCAAAGTACCGGGACTTGCTTATCTCTGGTTGATGTGTCGATTTCATCCACATGGTTGCTACCTAAGATGTCGGTAAACCCCGGTTGTCGTTCACATGCGATATCTCAGACATTTGATAAGTACTGACGAAGAACTTTTTTTTCTTGCGTACCAACAATTCATGAAAATTTTATCATATTAGTGAATGTAGACTCTCAAGGGCTTCTATGCAATAATAAAGATATTCGCTGTTTTCGAGGAGGCGATCTTACAGGGTTATTCACATCAATACGCAAGATATAAAGTTTTTCTGCCTGATATGTCGTCCATGTGTGACACCTTGAACTCGACTGCGGCTTTTAGGACAGGATGTGAGGAGAGTCTGAGGAACTAGCTTTATACGGCAACGCAGGAAAGCTTTATTGTTTTCATATACTATATAAAGAAAAGCCTTAACTCATTTCGCATACTTGTAAGCACAAATTTCACTTGAATATTTTATACCGCTTGATATTCCCTGCGTTTATTATTATTAGCGACGCCTCCGAACTCTGAAATGGGTCAAACTTTTGAGTACATTCTAGTGGGGCTACCCAACAAGGACGCCGCTCGCACTGGGAGTCCGTGCTTGACCGTCACTGTCGCTATAGCGTATGATCGCTGGTTGCCGGCCAATAAACGCCTTAACAAATTGGTGGAGAGTACTGCGTTCCCTTTCGATGCCCTAGGAGCTTTGATCACGTACTTTGCCATCTACCATGCCCCACGACGCTTCTCAGCAAACGACTCCTCCTATGCCACCCCCTTGTCCCGGTGTCCCCAGGATCCGCGATCCACCCATCTTCACTGGCGCCACATCTTCACTGGCGCCGATGGCACTGACGTGGAGGACTTGCTCGCCATTTACGAGCACGTGAGCGTCCCCAACAAATAGGACGAGAACGTCAAGTTGACGAACTTGGTCTTCTACCTCGCGGACGTAGCCAGTTTGTGGTACACAAACCACGCGTCTGATTTTGCAACCTGGCCCGACTTTAAGACCGCTGTAATCAACGTTTTTGGCCGCCCTGCTGTTCGTAAGCTGCAAGCCGAGCAGCGCTTGCGTGAACGTGCTTAGCAGGCTGGTGAGTCATTCATCAGCTATATTGAAGATGTAGTGGACCTGAGCAACAAATCCAATCAAACAATGTCTGACAAGATCCGTCTGACAAGATCCGAAACATCATGAAAGGCATTGACGATGACGCCTTCACGATGCTGCTTGCCAAAAACCCCGGCACAGTGGCTGTGGTCATCACATTGTGTCAGAGCTACGAGGAGCTCCGCCGGCAGCGTTCGATGACACGTCGCTCCTCACCACGAGCTGCAACGCTTACTGGCTTGGAGGCCAGTTGTGACCAAGTGGCGTTGATTACAGACCTCAAGTCCTTCATCCGTGAGGAAATCGCACGCCAGTTCTCTCTCTCTTGCCCTTTGCCCACCCACAGGCTGTTCAGCAATTGGCCACAATCCTTCTCCCTCCCATTCGTCGGGCGATTGAGCAGGAAATAACGGAGGTCATGCCTGCGTACCATCCTCAACAACCTCCAGCTCCTTCGCCCCTCAGCTACGCCCAAGTTGTCGCCAGGCCGCCTCAAGTCGTTCCAGCACCGGCCTCTATGACTTACGTCGAAGCTGCCTCTCGATCTCCGTCCTTTGCAGCGGGTATGCCCGCTACGTATGTTGGCGCAACCCCTCAGCCTCATTTTCAGCCCACCATGCAACCTTTCCAGCCTCCGTTCCGGGCGAGACCCACCCCGACGAACTGATGGCGAACACCCGACAACCGGCCTATCTGCTTTGCTTGCGGTTACGCCGGTCACGTAGCCCGTTATTGCTCTCGAGTACAGCCGGCTGACATTTCTTCGCCTGCTGCTGAGCAGTTTAGCCAGTCCACATAACGACGAGCTGCCGTCTATGCCACTGTCGTCTCAACCTAGGTCCGTCTCCTCGAAGATCGCCGTCTCCACGACGTCGTTCTCTGTCCCCCATGAGGCCAAGTTCGGCTGCTCATGAGCGGAAAAACTAGTCGTCGCAGTACCAGAGGCATGGACTGCGACGCCTATCGCAATGTTAAAGTGCCTCAGAGCAGCCCCTCGAATTTCATTGACGTGCTTATGGACGGGTTCATGCATCGGCTCTTATTGACACTGGAGCTGCCGCAATAGTTATGGACAAAAAACCACTTACTTCGAAAAGCACTTACTTCGAAAAGTGACTGACGCCCCTTTCTGGGTTGTCCCTCCGTACTGCTAGTTTGCATCGTATTCATCGTACAGCAGGGTGCACAGCTGACGTTGTCATTCAGGACGTTCTGTATTTCACCCAGTTCATCATCATTCTGGCAAGCTCTCACGACGTCATCCTGGGATGGGACTTTCTCTTCCGCCATGACGCGTCATTCATCGTGCATCCACCGAAATTGAATTCTCACCCTTCTCGCATTTGGCGCTAGAAGACAGTCCCTCGACACTGAGCAAGATTTTCATGAAAGACGATACAAATGTGCCTTCAAACTCGACGAAGGCTGTGTCGGTCTACTGCGCTGGTCTCCCCGACACAATTGCACTCGTTTCGCCATCCGACCGCGCTTGTAGCAGGAAAGGGTTGTTAGTACCTTTCGCGAATGTGCAAGCCTCCCAGGGCAACGCTGCTATTATTGTAACCAACCAATCTCCGTACACTGTTACCTTGCTTCGAGGGGCATGTCTCGGCAGAGTAGAACCAGTCGACGACGCACAAGTCTTGGACGTACCCGATGACTCGCGTTTTCCCAGTTCGCGTACCATCAATGCTGTTTTCACTTCTGATCCGTCATCTGCTGAAGTATTTGGCTCCTGCATTGCTTACAACCTTGCCGCGGTACAGCGTTCCCAGCTTCTGGACCTGTTGCAAGAATATCGTTCTTCTTTCGATGTCGGGCGAAATTCTGTCGGTCGCACGTTCGCTGTTACGCACCGCATCGAAACTGGTGCCCATTTACTTTTACGGCAACGTCGATATCACGTGTCGCCTGCTGAACGTTGGGTAATTAACGAACAATATGAACGAGGTTTACGATATTCTCCGACGCGACGTCATTCAACCCTCGGACAGTCCATGGGCATCTCCTGTTGTTCTTGTTGCGAAGAAAGACGGTTCTGTGCAATTCTGTGTGGACTACAGACGGCTCAATAAGATCGCTCGCCAGGATGTTTACCCACTGCCGCGCATCGATATCGTGATTGACAGCCTTCATGGAGCCCATTTTTTTTCTTCTCTCGATTTGCGCTCAGGGTACTGGCAAGTACCCATGGCTGACGACGCTCGACCGAAGACCGCCTTCGTCACACCCGACGGCTTATACGAGTTCAACGTCATGCCATTTGGTCTATATAATGCAGCTGCGATCTTTCAGCGCATGATGGACACCGTTCTGCGCAACTTGAAACGGTACACGTGCTTGTGTTACCTCGGTGATGTCGTTGTCTTCGCTCCGGATTTCTCCACGCATCTCCAACATCTGAAAGAAGTTTTTGCACGTGTGAGCAAAGCCGGCTTGCAAGTATGAAGAAGTGCCGCCTTGCAGCACGGCAAATCACCATCTTAGGGTACGTCGTGTCCAAGGATGGCATTTTTCCTGATCCGGCCAAGCTTCGCGCCGTTGCCGAATCCCCCAAACCTGAGTCCGTCAAAGAACTGTGGGCCGGTGCTCATACATCTGACGTTTCATACGAAACTTTGCCTCGATCATATGACCCCTGACGAAGCTCCTTGCAGGTAACGGGCCCCTCAATTCGTTTTCATCTGAGTTTGACGACGCGTTCGCAAAGCTCCATCATTTGTTGACGTCTCCTCCCAATCTACACCACTACGACCCTACGGCCCCAACGGAGGTGCACATGGACGCGAGCGGTGTAGGCCTCGGCGCTGTCCCGGCGCAGCGCAAACCCGGATTTCCTGACTATGTCGTAGCATATGGAAGCCGTACGCTCACGAGAGCCGAGACAAACTACACCGTCACAGAAAAAGAGTGCCTGGTAATCGTCTGGGTCCTTACAAAGTTTCGACCTTATTTGTATGGTCGCCCATTCGATGTCATCACCGACCATCATGCACTAATCTAGCTGTCATCATTGCAGAATCTCTCAGGCCGTCTCACTCGTTGGGCTCTTCATTTACAAAACTACGACATCCGCGTACTGTACCGCAACGGACGCCAGCATGCAGACGCCGACACCCTCTCGCGCTCACCTCTACCTGAAAACGACGTGCCCTGCTCAGTAACCTCAATTGCGATTTCTGCCATCGATGTTGACATCCTCGCTACCGAACAGCGAAAGGATAATTGGATCGCCCCACTGATCGACTTGCTCTCTGATCCATCGGCAACACCATCCACGCGTGCCTTGCGTCGTCCAGCTCACCATTTCGCCATCTGTGACGGCCTTCTACACCGACGCAATCATACGACGCTGGTGGCCGGCAGTGGTTACTCGTGATACCCCGAAGTCTGCGGTCGGAGATATGTGAATCTTTCCATTCTGATCCGCAATGCGCGCACTCTGGGGTCTCCAAAACTTAGCACCACATTCGACAACGCCACTTCTGGCGTGGAATGTACTGCTACTTGCAGCAGGTCGTACGCTCTTGCCTCACTTGCGAACGCCGCAAACCGTCAGCAGACATGTCGCATGCCGGTCTGCCACCATTAACTTGCCCTGACCGTCCGTTTTGGCGTGTAGGTATCGATTTGTATGAACCTATTCCTCTGACGTCGGCTGGTAACCGCTGGACCATTGTTGCCGTAGACCATTTAACGCGATACGCCGAAACCGCCGCTATCCCTGCGGCTACTGCGAGCGATGTTGCGTCCTTCCTACTGCATCGATTCATACTGCGCCACGGTCCACCTCAGGAGCTTCTCAGCGATCGAGGCCGTGTCTTCTTATCCGAAGTCGTCGAAGCCATTCTCACGGAGTGCCATTCTGTCCACCGCAAAGCTACTGCTTACCACCCACAGACGAGTTACCTCACCGAACGCTTTAACCGCACCCTCGGCGACTTGCTTTCGATGTAAATCACCACCAACCACACCAATTGGGTAATATACTGCCCTTCGTCACCTACGCCTACAACACTGCTCCTCAGAGCACGACTGGTTTTTCAAATTTCTTCTTGCTGCACGGAAGGCACCCATCCCAAACCATGGACACGATACTCCCGTACACGCCGGATCCATCTGAGTGTGCACCTATTTCCGAGACAGCCAGGCTTGCTGAAGAGTGTCGCGAGCTTTCCAAGACTTTTACGACGCATGAGCGAGAATGGCAGAAGTGTATTCGTAACGGCTCCACCACTTCTGAGCCCACGTTCCTTCCTGGTGCGCTTGTATGGCCCTCGATCTCGACCTCTGTAGGTGGCCTCTCTTCCAAACTACTTCCCAAATACTAAGGCCCCTACCGTGTCATCGAGCGCACATCTCCGGTCAACTATCTGATCGAACCCGTCGAACAATCTGCAGACATGCGCCACCGCGGGCGCGACATAGTCAAGATGGAGTGCCTGAAGGCGTAATATGACCCACTCATAGTAACAAGCTGTTAGGTCGCCAGGCGGCTCCCTCTTCGACTGCGGGGTAATTGTAGTGAAGCCTCCAACTCTGAAATGGGGCAAACTCTTGAGTACGTTCTAGTGCGGCTACCCAACAAGGACGCCACTCACGCTGGGGGTCCATGCTTGACCGTGACCGTCGCCATAGCGTATGATCGCTGGTTGCCCGGTAATAAACACCTTAACATTATTATTATTGCCTTCCTGGATCTTTCCATTTCTGTTTTCAGCATAGTAAAGAGTAGCATGCCAGTGGTTATATGCATGGTGGGAAAATTGTTACTTCAATAAAGATACTCTGTCTCTCTTTTTGTCGGTTTTATTTGGTTTAAATGAACATCATCTTGCAATTCGCTCAACTTTTACAGCGATAATCTTGGAGGAGGACGCTTCAGCTTCTATTTAAAGAGCAGAACATGCTAGCGTAATCTGGCCCCGTCTGCATCGCCTTCTCCACAGCCAGCATTGCTTCGTTTCTTGGTGGGTGCCTACGCCATGCCTGAAAGGAAGGAAGACTTTTCAGCGTAACATTAGCTGTTCAAACTATGTTAAGTGCCTACTGCAGCCATGGAGTCATGAAGTGGCGACTGCGTCGAAATTTTTCCTGTGAATAATTGGTGAACTATCACCTACGTGTATGCTAGGCCAAAACGTTGTCTATGTAATACCCGAAGCCACTTATGGCATCACGTCGGCAAGAGGGAGAGAAGACAAAGCAGACCATGCGCGGTGGTAGCTGACACTAGCAACATAAAATGTAACCAGATACGTACAGAGCGAAAAAAAAACTTGCGGTCAGAACATTCATAATGTTTTACGAAAAGCGCCTGAATTTGCATGTGTTCGCGCTTCTCTGTGACGCCTACTTAAGCTGGCAAATTCATATATCGTTTTACTTGTGACGTCTCGCGAAAGAACGACGACAATAGAATGCTTTAAACACGATGTACCTTTGTAATATTGAATAAGAATAGCGTATTGCCACCTTGCTTGTCGCTATTACCGAAACAATGAAAGAATGGTCAAGCCACCACTAAATGTTTCTTAACAAAAATACTGCCCTAAATTCGCTCTCACACAGTTGCCTTTCCACTCATTTTTTTTCTTTCATTAGAATCGCTGCTGTAAGAAAAAGAATGGGACACAAAAGGGAAGAGAATTCAGCGATAAAGACGGTGCAGAAAAAAAATAAACACATGCAGCATATCAGGATGTCGAACAGTGTCGCCACCGATAATATTTTTTTTTTAATACATCGTCCAACATTGCTCCATCACCCAACATTGTTACCGAAAATGACGCCCTGATGTGTTTTCTTTATTTTATGTGGGGGTGTGCTATTTTTATCACTTAACTTTTTCAGCATGTGTTTTTTTTTGTTTTTTTACTACGTGTCTCACATGGCAGCGCACCACAACATGAACACGAGAAAAATACGAACGAATGCCTGTGCGCTTCATTTTCTTCAAGGAGGTAACTCAAGGAGATAACGAAAAATGAGGAAACGCTCAGATTGACGAAATGAGTAGGTTGGGCCGTGAGTGCGCTGTCATCGCTTACAAAGGAAAGCCATTTTCCGCAGGTGCTTACGCCAGCGCGGTTTTCAGCGGTACCGTAGCGAAGAACTCCTGGTCTCTTTCTTTGAGCTTTACACAACCTGTATCGTCTTTAGCACGTGCTTTCCGGTGCAAGCCTTCCTGTCGGTAAAGGTGCTCCGCAAGAGTAATCTGTTCCAGAGGTTGCCTTTGAATAAAGGCGGGGACATCGACATATGTCCGCCTTTTAAGTTTTGCGGCTGGAAATATGGCAGGAACTGCCAATATGTACCCCTTCTCTATCATTATTTTAAAAAAAGGAGAATAAGTTAGTATATGTGTTTTTCTTAAGTCCAGGATTTCGATGGATTCTCGCATTACAATTTGGGACCGAATAAAAAGAAAATGGTTTAGGGCACTGAAAGCAGAAGGACTGGACATAGGTAAAGTCTCATCTGATGAGTAGGGGTATATAAAAATCTCAATGTAAAATGCTTATAATAATAAATACACCAAACTGGCACTAGTAATCTTCTATGACTTTTAATAAAGGTATTTTGTCTGCTATGTTAGTGTGCCGTACTAACAATCACTCGTAGTGTTGCTATCAAAAACTTCATCGCGTCTTTTTTTTTCTTGAGCAATCTTTGCACTGTTAGTGAAATATTTATTTGACTGCTGCTGCATCGCCTGTGAAGTATTAGGAAGCTGTAATAAGCCGGAGAACAGTGGCATCGCCCTGGTTGTATCATTAGAAACAATCGCCTGCCACGCATAACGAGGCACTCCTCGACCCGCAAGCCAAAATAAAGGACTTTCTCCAACCAGGAAGTGGCAGAGTGGGTATGAACCCTGAAACTCTTTGACATGAGCCTACCAGGCTCGTAAAGAAACTTGGCAGAGTCAACCCCCCCCCTCCCCATCCCCCAGCTGGAAAGGTAAATAAAAGCTCTGAAGGTAATACTAATAAACGTTCCTATCTCCTCCCTGCATTTCAGGTGCTTCCTTTTGACAACTTAATATTTAATAAATTATCAAAAGGCAGTAGTGTGAATTCACAGCAGAGATGAGATTACTAGTGATGGATTTGTTACAGAGTGTACCCATGAGCGAGGAGTGCATAGTGATACGTTCATCACGGTAAGTGACATGTAGAGACTTTTAGGTTCATGGAACACAAGATCAGGTGAATGCTTGTGTAAACGCTACTTGCGTAGGCCCTTCATTTCAGGCAACAAACCGCGGCGAAATGTATTGCCTAACAAATAGTTTTGAAGGACACATGTAGCATTCCTCAAAGCAAGTGCTTACAAACATACCCCGTGGTGGTTGTTTCAGCTAGGCCTAATACGATGAGGTAGGGCAGCGTTATCGTGACAGGTGAAGTAAGGTAGAAAGGTGGGTGAGACCGAAATATACTATGTTTGTAAAACTTTCTTTTACGGATACGAAACTAGACGAACGGGAATGAGAAGAGAGAGAAAAAAGGGAAAGAAAAAAGAGAAAGAAGAAAAGAGAAAGAAGGAAGCCAAGGAGCTTAACCAGATGCTAGGATCCGGTATAGTATACCCTGAACTGGTGTTGGGGATTAGAGAGTGTAAGAACGACAGAGAGAGAAAAAAATAAGCACAAAAAGACAGATACACACGCACACACAAAAGTTATTCACTCGGAGTCGTTCAGACAGGCCAGCAGTTGGCAAGAAGCCCAGTAGCACTTGAACGGCCTTCTTCTGCGATGATGAGTCTAGACGATGGCGTAGTATACTTTCCTCTGATAGAGGCTACTCTTCTATCTTGCTGAGTGTGTCAGAAAGATATGGTCTTTATATGCTATATTCCTGGCAGTTGCACAGGACGTGTAGAATTGTTTATCTCTGCACTGAACACAGGTGGTAGTGTCAGCCATCCCTGTGCGGTACGCGTACGCATGAGTAGACGTCACGCCCAACCATAGTCTGCACAGAACGTAGCATCACCTCGTCGTAGCATCACCTCGTCAGCCTATTCGTTACCGATAGTTGCACAGTTACTTGGCAGCCACTCAATTATAATGCGATGCCCTTGCTCTGTTAGGTAGTGGAGCATTTCTGCCACCTCAAAAATCAACTGTTAGTGAGGATCACCGCGTCGATTTTCTAGAAGTGACTGCAGTGCCGCCTTAAAGTCAAAGACGATCGCCCACCGTTGCGTGCGTAGGTCGTTTATGAAACGCAGCGCCACAATCGCCACAAGCTCTGCTGCCATTGCTTTGTTGCATGAGCTGTCCTGAACTTGATGGTTATGGGGTGACTTAGAATAAGCACCGCGGCTGTAGAACTGTTCGGCAAGCCGGAGCGTTCGTGGTAAACATGGATACAGTCATATATTAGAAGTAAGGCAAACTGCTTAAGGGCCGGTATTGACAAATCTGTTTTATTTTGATGCCTGGTATTGTCAGGTTAATGACCAGCTGTTTCACACATCATGGAGAAACCAAAAGTCTCGCCGGAGGCGTGAAACCAATTTGTAGAGAGTCAGCATGACCCGTTACTTTTCTACAGAAGGAAGTATGGGGCCTGTCCGCCGGTAGAGAGACTAGGTGGTTTTCAGGGAAGCCGGGCAATATGCATTATGTGCGTCGTCAGGGTTTCAATATGAATATCCGTGTGGATAATGTCTTCTTTGGCGAAGGATATAGTAGCCACTGTTGAGGCACCCTGAGGAACGCCTAGACAGATTTGGAGCGCCGGTGTGCCTGAACGCTTTGTATCATGTGTTGACTTGTTTTGCCTGCGTTAGATATTGCAGGCAAACTGTATTATAGAAAGCCAAGAAACACCCCCTGTACCGTCGTAGCATATCACTCGGCTGCATTGCCCAAGTCTTTACAGCGAAAAACTTAAAAATGTTGCATATGCCCATGAATCGTTTTTTTAGATATGAATCGTGAGGAGTCCATGTTATGTCTCTGTCAACTATGGCACACGGAAGTTTATGAGGTCGACAGTACAGTATATTTTCAGCATTAGCTAACGCACTGCAAATCGTCAAGTGCTTTCGCGTAAATGCCAGAAGATCGCACTTTCTGGAGGAAATTTTCAGGCCTCAGTTGTGGAGTTATAAAGCTGTTTCAGTAGCAGCTTTCTGGATCTTCGTTCCTAACTGCAGACGAGTTACCACCGATGTCCAGATGCAGATTATTCTGCACTTGTTGAGAGACAAATATTGCTTTGTAGGTGCGTATAGAGAGCGATAAGTGTTAGATTCATTACCACGGAGCTCTGTACACCACCCTGAGGAACGCCGTGACCAATGAAATGTGCAGAGGCGTTCCCTGCCTCCATGCTCACAAAAAGGTTCACATGTAGAGATAGCCGCGTATTCATTAGGCTTCGTGAGTAACGTTATCATAGGCTCTTTTGACGTCGAAGAACAGAGAGGTGCAAAGACGCTTACAGTATTTCTAGGGCTCAACATATGTGATTAGGTGGACGACGCTATCAATCAATAATCGACCACTTCTAAAGCCAGTCATCGCATCTTGGTATATCTCATTATACTCCAAGAGCCACATCAGGTGGCCGAGCATCATTTTCTCCATCACTTTTACCCACTCAACTAGCCAGTGCGATGGGGACTTGGAGGAGAGTTCCAATGATGATTTGCCAGGTTTAAGCAGCAGTACCACACTAGTTTTCCGACTTGAGCAGAGAGTGCTTTCTAGCAAACAATCATTGTATAGCTAGAGCAGAGCTTTCTCGCGCGCTTACCCTGATGGCACAAGGCTCTGTCGAAGATTCTGTCAGGTCCTGGTGCTGATGTACGTTTGCACGAAGCGAGTGCTGTCCTGAGCGCCTGAATGGGGAATGGCAGGTCCATACGGGAATAGCCTGGTGGCGGGCTACTACTCGAAAGTGATAAGCTGCTATCTGCTGTAGTTTGTGCTGAAACTCAGGCGCCAAACTCTTCAGCAACGTCAACATATGACCTATTGTGGTGAAGGCCTTGAAATGTGACCTCTGAATGGGAAGTGACCGCAAACATTGTACTATCCTCAATAACTGCGACAATGGCTAACGAAGGTCGAGCGACTTACAGAAAGTAATCCAGTGCTGGAATTGCATCTTTTCCAACCGACGCTGGATCTTCTTCTGCGTACGTCTAGCATGTCTGTAATATGCCATGTCTCGTGCCCTAGTAACTTCTTTCCGCTCATCATCATAAGCCTCGAAGCCACTACTATTCTATGTCAATGCCCGTGACTTTTACAGAGCATGTGATCGTACAGAGAGTCCCTTGTAGAATGCTGTTGATAGTCTCTAATAAGTGCGATATGTGTTCTTGGCAATGGGTCTTCCATGCAATACTGAAACTTTCCGCGTATTGAACCGTCGGCGTATTGAACCGTGTCGCAAATTTTAGGATGGAACAAACCTCTGATCTTTACAAATGTGGGGACATGATCACTCCCATGCATTCCTATATCTTTGAACCACTCAGCCCACTTCATTTGGCTTCACGAAATAAAAGCCAAGTCAAGACAGCTGCTGTATTAACCTGGGTTACTGAGCGATGACAGTCCAACATTTTTACGTGGCTATAGCAAAGCGTCGACAGAAGTTGTACATATGGCATCATGCTGAGAGTAAGTTTACAAAAACATGCAAAAGCAGTCTTGTGATACACCTCTACAAGTGCTTATAACGTAAATTATCCGTCTCTGGAGATTCGCTTGCACTTTCAAGAAAGAGGTGTGAATTCCTATTGCAAAATATCTGCTATGGTGCTGACCACACTTGCGGTGGGCGCATCTTCTCTGCGATTTTTTGGCAAAGAGATTTGTTAGATCCAATAAGAAAGCGAACACCAATTCGCAAGCGATCAGCCGTAAGTCTTTCTTATCGCTTTAGTTTGCTGCACTGGATAGGTACTATATGCCAATCGAAAAAATGTATCTACGTTTCTCAATTTGTAGCATATAAATTACTAATTGGTCAAGTTTTCGCCTAGTTAGTCATTTTTGAAAAGCTGTCAGAAACTTTGGATAAGACCACATACCTTTTTCCAGAAAGGCTCGGTGCTTTCGATATCAATTCAACGTAGCGTTACACACTATATTCTTTGCACTCAGTCATTATCAGTACGACACAGTGGTTGTGCTGTGGTTTCAACGTCGCCGGCACCCAGGCAAGCGCATGTTTCGGAAGCGATACTAGGTGATGAAACGTGCTGCTTACACCTCATTAAACTATGGCGCAGGAAACATTGGTCAACGCTTGCTCTATCAGATTCTCTACAGGAAACAGTGGCGGACAGGTTGGAGGGCAGATCATACGGCTGACCGGATTGGCACATCGTTTAAAGTAATAAAAAATTTGAAACAAATCTGCGTTTCAAGTTCCAGAGTAGCGTTGCCTATACGGACGTACACCGCTAAAATTCAGCTTCAATTTGCCACACCAATCATGACACAAGCCTGGTTTAAACTGCCGTAGTGAAATAGACTGGTTGGCTCACTGATCAAGAATGAAGCAGTTCTAAACCATAAAACGGCTGCTAGAGGTGAGTGTGGTGTATTTTCGAAACCAATTTTCATGGCGTTTTGACGGGAATAGATACTGCAATTACATCGAGAGAAAAAAGAAAAGACAAATTTCTAATACCAATACAATACCATTGTCTAGTCAAAAATGAGTTATACACTCAAGACATGAACAAAATGAGGCCACGTATAGGCACCAACTTACGCTTCTGAAAACACTCATTCATTGATTGATTGATATGTGGGGTTTAACGTCCCAAAACCACCATATGATTATGAGAGATGCCGTAGTGGAGGACTCCGGAAATATCAACCACCTGGGGTTGTTTAACGTGCACCCAAATCTGAGCACACGGGCCTACAACATTTCCGCCTACATCGGAAATGCAGCCGCCACAGTCGGGATTCAAACCCGTGACCTGCGGGTCAGCATCCGAGTACCTTAGCCTCTAGAGCACCGCGGCGGCGCCTGAAAACACTCAGCATGACCACGCAAGCAGCAACATTGAAGAATGACGTGCTGATTCAAAATATCAGGTTCAAGATTTAGAAGTACTTGGACAGTTTACTACAACATTCATAATTGTTTTACACTGGCTTCATCTATGAAATGTTTTTTTTTTCATTTTTCAACTTTGCTAGTCTATAGAACTGCGATCAATGTGATAAGCAGGTTGCTTGTAAGTATAACCAACTTCTATTTAGTTTTTTCAGCCCATCTACAAAGTGACAATGTATGTCTCCGACGAAGCTATACGATGCGTAAAGAATGAAACGCATAATAACTATGGAGTTCACAGAAATAAGTGCAGTTGTTATCTAGCATAAAGTTTATTGCAGACAACCAGGATGTAGTACAATTATCCACGCTGCAGCAGGTCGTGATGTTTAGCGCAGAAATGAACGCGTGGGTTCTTGATTGCCCTTACCCTGCACATTTGAACCACTTACGTCAGCGAGGTTCTCTGTAAACTTGCTTGATTTTTTTTCAGGGCGTGTGTTTATTCAGACATTCATTAACGAGGCACGAATAACCTATCGGAGTTTAAAGGTGCAGTGCGGAGACTGGTTGGTTCAGCCAAGAGAGGACTTGATTGTTTCTGGTGTTCCTGACTGAAACACTGCCTCAAACCAACCCAACGCTTGGCCGGTACGCCGCAGTGCAATCGGTGAAAGTGACTCGGCACCATCTGCTTGATTATCCACTACCATCTTTCAACTTCGAAACTGTCGTATAACCTGCCTCTATGCTGCTATCTACAGATAGCAACAGCACTCCTTATTGTATCGTTCGTTTTACCGTGACAACCACATGTGCCCTTCCATGCGTTCGTTTCTCCATTATTAGGAACACAAATGCATGGCGGCACCATCGAGGGACAATCCTCTTGTTACGAGCCATCCTCCATGGGAGAGGGTTGAACGTGATTATTGTTTGTTTGTTAATCATTTATTGGCCATTTGTTCCAGAACTACATATAAACAACTTTTCTGTCGCATTTTTTTGGCCAATAATGTCTCGTTGTAACGGTGATAGCCGAGTGTGTGGAAACGGCAAGCAATGGCACCTTGTTCGATGCTGTCAAGCAGGTTTGCACCTTTGCAATCAACGTGTGGTAAGCGAACCTAAATAATAAATGAGGAAAATGCAGTGGGCACGCTGCGAGGGAGAGGAGAGCTTCATTACCTCTGCCATTGGTATGCTTGCCTGTTTGTGCATTTGCGTCTTTGTCCACAGAAAGCTTCAGGAACCATTAATCCTGCATTTGTGCAGTAATTGCTTTCTGTGCGTATTGCGTGTGTTTCTCGGCCAAATTCGTTAGGAAGCCCTGAACTAGCCGTAAGTTTGGGAGTGCCAGCACTCCGCATGTGATTTAGAGTGCATCGGCGTGGCATCCTCTTCTATTTCGCTTCTACAATTCCCCTCTCTTGTATTTTCACACCTTACATTTAATTAAGCTAAGTAGGCGGGGTGCGCTTATGAGTGCAGGAAAACAATGCGACGCTGATAAAGCAAATTGGCAGATCCCACATGCAGTGGGAATCGATGATATGCGAAGCATGTTTGAGAAAGGTTGACGTGTCACCTTAAAATCAGCACAACGTTACCAGGCGCACGAATGCAGTACACAGTAAGTACAAGTGTAAATGTTATGTGCATTCAGGTATCTAGATAGGATGCAAGTATGTTGTTTATAGTCACGTATTGACGGCACCACTAACGTTTGCAAAGACAGCACCAGCATTGGTACACATGTAAATTATGCCGTACATGACTTCCATCTCATGGTTATCATGTTTGCGCGTAGAATTTGTGTTGGTCGTCTATTCGTTTCACGTCATACCAAATTTAGTATATGTGAAGCTAGCGAGATGGCCATGAGCGCGCAATGAGCCTAGAGTTTTACATGACATGCATATCACTTATAAATCACATGTTTGCTAACGTCACTTAAATTCATCGCACGAGAACATTATAAGCATGGCATCTAGTCATGTTGAATCAAAATGAGTGCTGTATATATATATATATATATATATATATATATATATATATATATATATATATATATATATATATATATATATATATATATATATATATATATATATAAAATAAGGGAAAGAAGTGTATACCTAAGGGCTCGTTTTTCCGTGTTTTTAACACAATAATAATGAGATAATGAGTTGGTAATAATGAGTTGGTAATTTTTTTCATCCACTTTTCTTTCTTCTTATTTACATTCCATTAATGTTAATAACTTCCCCTGTACATTCCTTGGCATTACTGTCTGTTATATCTCATATATATATATATATATATATACACCTATGTGTGTGCGTGTGTGTGTCAATGGTAATACACCCGCACTGACATAGCTTGATCGACTTGTTCACAGAAGTGTTCTTCTAATCATGCGATGCGCTTAGATAAATGAACGGAAGACTAAAAGTACGGACTGCTTGGTACATGTTTGTGAACAATACGCCAATTATTCTTTGACCAAAATTTACTGATGCTAGAGAATGCAATAGAATGAGGTTGTGGCAGGCTAGGCAGGGTAAAGGGTAAATATTACTGAGACAGAAACGTATGAGCGGTGAAGAAGAAATCAGACAAACAGCAATGCTTAAAAGAGGCCTGCAAGAGGTCGACGAGCAGTGACTGCCTCGTAACCGCTTGTCAAACAGTGGCGGCACACGGTGTGAACCACAAAGGTACTCTATCACACGCGTATTCTGCGGTGGCCTCATCTCAGAACAAGCGCATACCTATAACTACTCGCCAGACTGTAACCCGAATTACTTCTAATGCTGGCCCCGTGTTTCCCTGCTCTCTTTGATCTCAGCTTCAGTTTCTTCGAATGTAGTACGTGGACGGGCGGCCGATGTCTACGATAGCCATGGGGATTGCGAAGCATCGGCTCCCGTTGCCATGGCGACGGTCGTGAATCACTGATCGCTTCAGTTATGTGCGCGGATGGTAGAGGACAGCGGGGTAGCTAGACTGCGTTTATGGTACGTGCCTGAGAGGTCCACCGCTACGTGTTGGATTGAGTAAGCGAAGCAATATAATGTAACATCGGTGAGAGAAAGTTGCGATATACACTGACAGAGGGGATTTACTATCTTTGTGCGTGCGCGGGGCATACAGCGGATGAGGTTTTTCTGTGGGAGAGTTCAGGCCTTGTTGGAATCAATGTGGTCTCTTATTTGCTACGTTTGAAGGCCCTCGGAACGTTACGATCTCGATTTTTACGATCTCGATTTGTGGGTGTTATGTTGTTGCGCACTTTCACAGGTCTTCGATGGTGCCTTTTAAGTAACGTTTCTTGGGAATAACACGAGTCATGCGCGTGCTTTGTGAGCCAGTGTCATTAAGGTTGTCTTTCACGAAATGCTCAGTCGACAATGTGAGGTAAGATATTATGTGAATTTCAGCGTTAGTAGTGGACTCACTTAACCATCACCATCACTTAACCATGTGCAGCTCACAACAACAAAGGCGAGGCATGCTGCCACCATCTGTTTCCATCAAGATTGTCCCCTCGGGGCCAATGAAAAAGGCATAAGTAGACTTTCCGCATCTACGAAAGATACCTAAGAAAGATAATCTTGAAAGAAGAAAAAGGCTGAACTTGCACTTGTTGTTTCTAGCCCATAGCTATGTGAAACATGTAGCTTCCAGGTCCTTTCTAGGTGAGGCAAAGTTGTTTCTTCCTTGATTCTCAACGCCCTTATGTTCGATTTAAACAACACAGTTACAAACACGACACAAATGTCCCGACTCCAGGAAGAGAAACTCACGCGGAAACCAAGCATTCGCACATTTCATAGGCTGAAGCGCACGTTGTTGTTGGTGCAAGCGTTCTATCGTCTCAGGGTCCTTTGTTAGCCGTCGTTGGTGGCTTTAACTAGTATTATCTCGTTGTACGTACTCATGGTCTTCGACTCGCCATCGTCACTTCGATGTCATTTGGTGCGCTAGCTACTACCTTCTTTAATTTTACTAGGCCAGTTTTGAGTAGTGGGATTTACTCAATTCCAGTCACACATGGCGCTTTAAAATGGACGCAGTTGTTGGACTGGCTGTGGCACATACCCATGTTCTAATAGACCAAACATACTACAGCTCGCTAGACACAACAAAGAGATTAGACACGCAAAGGAAACACGGACGCGAATTAACACAGGACCAGCGCTGGTCCTGTGTGAAATTATGTCCAAGTATACTTCGCGCTGTTTTTACCTACGGTTACGTGCCAACTAGCTTGCATTCACTTCCTTTTAAAGCGAATAGATTGAAGCTCACTATAAGGCGACATCGTTGAGCTTGTGACAAAGGTGAATTGTGTGGCTCTCATAGCGATTAGGCTAAACGAGCAGTGTTTAAGGCGAAAGCCTTTGACGCTTAGTCAAATGCAAAGAGGACCAGCGTCTCCCGTCGGCGTCCAGCCTCGGCCGAATCAACACGGGGAATGCGAGAAATGGTCGTCACGTCATCCCGTCACTGCATGACCTTATCCCGACTTCACTCCTCATGAAAATTTGCGACGTTATCATGTCGCCATGATGATGTCACTGGGACGACGCTCTACATGACCTCCAATGATGTAGTCATGAAATGAGATCATTGCTTGGTCAAACATCTGCTGATCTTAGAGGCAATGCAAAACTGCGATAATAGTGCTTCAGAAAAAGACGCCGAAGTTCTGCTATATCGATTGGAGATGAATGAAGAAAAAAATGGCTGTCCCCTTCACATCGAATGAAGCAGATTCATAAAGGATGAACGAATAGATGGGAAAACTTTATTATTTGTCTGCCAGATTAAAAGCCCGGCCTCAGGTCTCCAATGTCGGGATGTCGAAGCCTTGCCTCTCCGCCGCTTGAAGGGCTTGCTGGAATGCCCATAGTTGGTCGGCGAGCTTGGAGCTCCGCAGAGCGGCTTCCCACCTCATTGAAAGAACAACGAGACTAATACGTTTCACTTTAGTCTCGCATTCCCAGAGCAAGTGTGCTAGCGTAGCTGTGTTTGTCTGGCAGGCCTTACATACGCTGGTGCTGTAGATTTGGGGTATGTTTGGTGATATAGCAGTTGATTAAGATAAGTGTTCGTTTGCAGGTGTCGCCAGGTGACCACTTAGGCTCTGCATATATTGCTACAATGTGGAAGATAGCTTCACCAGGCCAGGATGAAAACATTGGTAATTGGATCCATAAATCGAATGTGGTCCGCATTCTCTTCAACAAGGCCGTGGCCTCCCGCATGAGCTGTTGCGTTATGTGCGGTGGTGTGCGCTAAGTCACTTGTACTCGACAACCAAGAACACCATATCCAAAGAAAAAAAATAGCTAGATGGTGTCTCTATTCAATATAAACTTGGTGACATTCATTAGGTGAGCACTGCGTCAGCTCCGTGTCACCAAAGCAGCCAGCTTGACCACATCAAAATGGGTATGTTTGATTCCTCGTTGCTTTGAACTCGTGCTTTTGCTTCGGAATTACATTTTTTGGGGTGGATTATCGCTGACAAAGCACATACTATTTTTACACAAAACTCAACTAGAAAGTTCGAGAGGCACATTTTATGACTCCATTGTGCCTCCTAGTGTTTTTTTCTGCCTTTTTTCAGCTATGGAATCACGTCCTTCTATTCTTGCAGTATGGTACATTTGAACTGGAAGACAAAGGAAGTGAACTTGTTACGCTTGGAGATATGCACCCTAGGTGCTCTATGGTGGACACACCTAAGGATTAAGGAACAGCCGTTCATTATGTGTGCGCCAATCATCGCGTCTGTACATCGTGTGAACAAAAAAAGATATTGGGCTCATACATAGTTAACGAAAATAATCAATCTAATATACAATAAAATTGGTAGGAGTAAAGGCGTCCTGTGCCAAGTTTTAACCAGTGATAAAACGCTGCTTAATTCTAGCTTACGTCCATGTTAATACAGAGGACATATATACCGCTTTGTGCTACACGAAGCAAGCAATTCGCAGTTTCGTGTCAGGACATCGTGTGTATAACAGACTGAACGCGAAGCACGAAGAAGAAATCGAGAAACCACTAAGCTTCGTCTTTAACAATTGAGCGCGATAGAGATACTATGTTTCCAGTGAGTTCTTCAAACACTTGTTGTACGAAATCTTCTAAATGCGAAGCATTTCTTAGCAAACTTCGGTGGCTTTGAGCATATCTATCTATCTATCTATCTATCTATCTATCTATCTATCTATCTATCTATCTATCTATCTATCTATCTATCTATCTATCTATCTATCTATCTATCTATCTATCTATCTATCTATCTATCTAGCCGCTTACATTAGGGGGCTCTCGTGGTCACCCCCTTAACTTGACGTGAACCAAAATTAGCATGGGAAGATAAGATGATTTCTCGAATATGACGCGCTGGTCAAGACATGAATAATGTCACAATCCTGTCGCACGTGTAGTCAAACGCTTCCTGCCAGACGGTGGTATTTACCCTCGAGCAGGTATGTGCCGCTGGTATGCGGGTATGAGCCACAGGTGATTTACACTTAGTATCTACCCAGGAACGACGAGAACTCACAAGGGCAAGAAATACGCGACATCGGTAGCGTCGACCCGGCGAAAGCGAAGAATAAAAGTAAGGGTTTCAGCTGGCTCGCTGAAACCCTAACTGCACGCTGAAACCCTAACTGAAACCCTAACGCAGCAAACCATGAACGTTATTTTTACTACATTTCCAAGCAGAGGAAGTTATTTTGTCTGTGTTCATAAAAAGAAGAGTGGCTGTGTGGCAGCACATCTACTATCCACGAAAATCCCCTGGGCTTGATCCTAACTCAGACCCAAAATGTTTGAATATACCATTTATTCGCATCGTTCTCCATTTTTGGTTATTTAAAAGAAGCTTTTGGTCTTAAAGAAGTGAGAATGCAAATCGCTAGAGAACTCGCTGGTGTGACGGATCGCTTCCTTGAGGCACATAATTTGCCTAATCTTGAGAAAGGTCCTCAGAATGAGGATTTTGGTGTAAAGCTAACTGAATCGCCACAGCATTCCCAACTGAAGTGTATATTGTGCAACTGTTTCGGTCATTTGCCTCCCGATTGCCGCACTACACCCAAGCACATGCTCAAGTGTAAGCTTTGTGGGAAAACGGATCATGTAACAGAAATTTGCCGAAAACAGCAAGGGGACAACACACGAAGTGCTTCCTGCGCGTGTACTGAATCCGAACCTGGCCGGCCTCGTTCTAGGAAGATATCTCGGCGTCGAGGAGGAAAGACTTGTTCCTCACGTCGCCACTGTTAAGAGAACTTGCAGAACGCCATACGATTGATTTTTCGTCCACGGGATGCCAGTGGTCGAAGGCGTACTGATAGGAAAGGAGGTTGAGGTAATGCACGATACGGGATGCAACACGGCAATCGTCCGACGGAAACTTGTTCCTGATGTTTGGTTGACCAGGAAGAATGTAAGCGTCAATCTGCTATACGGCTTTACTAGCCATTTCTCGGAAGCTACATGTAGTGCAAGTCAACGCACCATACATCACAGGGATGCTGAAGGTGGCTTGCATAGATCAACCACTCTATGACCCTGTGTTGGGAAATCTTGAAGGTCTTGGGAAATCTTCCAGGCATCAGAGAACCATATGATCCAGATTCTGACTGGAAGCAGGCGTCTAGCAGTTATGGTGATGAGTTCCCCGTGGAAACGCAGACGACCAAGTCAACTGGCAGCTACTCTCTTTGGTCTCTTTCATGAAGCGTTATCAAATCCAAAGCCAACCAACAAGGTCGAGACAAGATGACGCTATTTTACGTCTCTACATTCCTTTTATATCACATCACAAGAACGCAACTGGTCGACAAGCAGCAAAAACACCGAACCCTGAATGCTACTTTCGCTAAGCACAACCAGACCTTAACTAGGGGAAGGATCAGAGCTACAGAAGAATGGAAGAAAAGGCACTGCGTTGTCTTGTTTACCACCATGCTCCTAGCATAACTGTTGAGCAGGTGGTTACTTCAAAAACGTTCCGCCAAGGCATCCTAGATATTGATCACGGAAGCACCATGACAAGACACCAGGACATCAAAAAGATTATGGATCAGATCCTGCAGGAGTTTTATTGGGCTTACGTGAACACAGACGTGAAGCGCGTCGTAAAGCGTTGCGAGAAGTACCAGAGCACCACTCCTAAAGGAAAAGTTGGTGTCGCACCACTAGGCAACGTGCCCCTTATCCTGACACCTTTTGAAAGAGACGTCGTTGATCTAATTGGCCCACTTTCTCAAAGATCGGACCGCGGTAACCGATATGTGCGGACCCTTATCGACTTAGCGACTTGGTTGGTACCCTGAACGCTGTAGCACTACCCGCAATTGATGTAGTACACGTTGCGGGAGCCCTAATAAAGATCTCGCACATTGGGTTGCCAAACGAAATCGTCACTGACGAAGGGGCAAGTTCTACCTCCGAAATAATGAAAGAGGTTAGCAGACTTCCCTATGTGAAGCGGCTAAAGCCAACGCCATAACATGCGATGGCGAATACTCTCGCAGAAAAGTTTAGTGGCACCCTAAAGACAATTCTCAAAAGAATGTCCCAAGAGAGGCCCCATTCGTGGGATATATACCTCGCTCACCTGCTTTTTGCATATGGGGAAGTCCCACAGGCAAGCCTTGGGTTCTATTCATTTCAAATTTATGGTCGCCACGTCCAAGCACCTCTAAATATTCTGAGAGAACTATGGACGAATGAGGCCCTTGACCAAGAAACATGGACGACTTACACCTACGTTTTAGAGTTGCGCAATCGCCTCGAAGAGACATGCAAGATCGCCCCAGAACAGCTGGAGAAAGCTCGTGCCAAGCAGACAACCTATTGCAACAGGAAAAGTCGGCCTTGGAAATTATGCCCGGGTGACAAGGTTTTAATTCTGCTTCCGACTGACTACAACAAACTTGTAATGCAATGGAAAGGGCCTTTATATATCATCGAACGCAAGAATCACGTTGACTATGTCATAGATGTGTCTGGAAAGAACAACACTTTCCATATTAACACGCTCAAAACGTACGATGACCGCGAGTCCACTAAATTAGGCGTCCATCAATTCAGGAAGCAACGACGATGTCACCATTCGCCTTAGGTTTTGTTCGGCTGGCCATGTGGTTTTTTAAACCACTAACACAGTTTTGATTTAGTTGCCTCAACTCACTTCCTGTTGTTCCCTTAACTGAAATGTTTACAATGCTATAAGTTTGTTACTGACGGTTAGTGTCCAGATGAAGACTGTGCATAATGAACTGTAGAGTGACCCCACACTATGGCGACTCGTCCCCCCCCCCCCCTGCTGCTAGAATAGTTGCTTGTAAACAACTTTCCTCGAAAAAGGGGGTGATGTGATAATATGTGGTGTGCAGGAGAGAAACCGAAACTGAAAGTGTCGTGCGGTGGCACAGTGCGTTTCTGACTGCACCTATGTGCCGTGTGGCATGAACGAAGACAGCGACAGCTCGAGAAGCGCGGCTTTCGCGAGAGAGAGAGACCGGTGGCTTTGGCGGTGCTTGATGGTCGGGTTCGTGGTCAACCAACCGTCGTGGTGAAGCAGGAGTCCGGCGGAGTGACTGATCCAGGGACCAGGTATCGCGAGGTTGTCTCGGCTGCTGTTCCAGAAGCTGGGCGACCGACGAACGAGGCCAACTGAAGCTCCTGCTGGGCGACTGGCACAGGGAGTATGTGAGTGGCTGGCACGATGTCAGAAAGATGCCACAGACAAGATGAAGTGAATACGATGACCGCGCACACGACAACGGGGACACGACGACCGCGGCCGAAGGCCGGGTCAAAGAGTGACTGACTGCGTCTAGTACAGCAAGCGAGCCAGGCAGCACGCCGTTCTCAAAAGACCGGTGCAAACGTCGAACGGGGCAAGCTAGGCTAGCGGCGCACCGTCTCCAAGCGACCGGCGCCCACGTCACTGACAGGGTGAGCGAATTTTTCGCTTAAAGACAATTGCTTCTAAGGCTTGCGAACTCTAGGTAAATGTACGTTCGGCCATTTGTAGTATGAAATGGTAATAGAAAACATCACAAATGCCCCACTCATGACGCACCCGCTACCGTTTCGCTAGCTTCAACTATACCAAATTTGGTATTACGGGACTTAAATGGATGACGAAAGTATGTGGCGGGTGCAAACATAATAATCATGAGATGCGTGTCATGTGAGTCATGAACCAAATAAAGTTCATCCATCCATCCATCTAACCATACATGCGTGTCATGTAACAACATGCTTACATGCCACGCTCATGAAGCGCTCGTGGCTGTGGCGCTAGCTTCACCTAAACCAAATTTGGTATTACCAGACGTGAATGGATGACGAAGGTACTTGACTGGGGCAAACATGATAATAGTTACGTACGTGTCATGTAACAGCATGCCTACATGCCACACTCATGATGTGCTAGCAGCCGATTCGCTAGCATCGCGTATATCAAAATTGGTATTATTTCACGTGAATGAATGACGAAGGTATATGACTGGTGCAAACATGATCTAAGGAGCATCATCATCATCATCATGCTAATCATGAGATGCGTGTCATGTGTGAACATGACTACATGCCACAGTCAAGGCGCCAATACACTTCAACCTGAACCGTCGTGCGTGCGCGCCGGCGTTCGTTTCGTCGCGTCACGCCGGCGATGCCACGCCAGGTGCCGATCTGCCTGCCATATATTCGCAGGCGCATGCCGCGCTGCGTGGCTTTCACGCATGTGCGTTTCAGCGCGCCCGGTGTCTCTCATGACGAAGAGAGGCGGACGCGATGCTGTCTGGGTGACGTCGTTGGCGCGAAATGCAGCATGCCGTATTTCGCGCCAATTACCACCGTGCCGCGCCGACGGACGCTGGTCGCGCCGGTCGCGCCTGGCGTTGGACTATAGAGTGCTCAGGTTTTGTTAGCGTAGCGTCGCTAATGCCCAGCGTGCGCGAAGCGTCAACGTTACGTCGGAGTATATTGAATCCTTCATAATGCACTCGCCGAGGTTTCGCTAGCCTCACATATACCAAATTTGGTATATAGGGCATGAATGGACGACGAAGGTATGCGACTGGTGCAAACATGATAATCATGAGATGCATGTCTAGTAACAACGTGACTACACGTCCACGCTCATGATGTGCTCGCGGCCGTTTCGCTAGCTCCACATATAGGAATATTTGGTATGCCTGACGCGAACGGACGAAGAAGTAAATGACACCTCCAAACATGAAAATCGTGGCGTGCGTGTCATATAAAATTCGACTACATGCTAAGCTCATAGCACGCTCGCGGCAGTTTCGCTAACAGCTGCATACCAAATTCGGTATCAGGTGACGTGAATAGATTACGAGGTAAATGACACGTCCTAACATAAATTTATGACATGGACGGCACAATTTTCCTCCACCTCGTAACATTGTGGTCATCTTAAAGTGACATATCAACCTTCCTCATTCGTGCTTGGCATATCATTGATTGCCATGTCACGTGGGATCTGCGAAGTTTTTGTTGCTGCATCAATTTTTCTCGCTTTCTCCTTCTATCTTTATTTATTTTCGCTCGCTGTCTTTCTCTCGTTTTTTTTTTCGTCTCTCTCTTTGCTTTTTTATAATGTTACCTTCGTTTTCATAACTTTTTGTGCTATTTATTTATCTCTTTATCTTTTCCTTCCTAACGCTGTAGCTTTCGTTCTCTGTTTCACGTGCTCCCCTCCACCCCACAGAAATTTGATTTAACGCTATAGCTATTGCCGTGCTCGGTAGAAGGAATAGAAATAGGATTAAGATGTTGTAGTTAGCCGGCGGATCTAGCCTTGCGAAATTCGCCCGACATTGGCAAGGGGAGCTTGCCTAATACCCGTAGCACATACCCACCTGTACAACTTTCGCATTGCGGAGCACAAGCTACTGAAATCTCAAACTGATTTGCCATTAACGATCCAGCATTGATATGGATACGAACCAAAGTCCTCTGCGCAGGAGACGAGTTTTTAAGTGTGAATACACTTTATAAGCGACCCCAAACCATCCACCGCCGTCAGCGGCGTCCGCAGTCTTCTCTCTATCTTTAAAAGAAAGAGGAGTTGGCGGGCCGCAGCGCGACGCTCTACCGAATAAGCCACGGACGCGACGCTGATATCGGTGTCAGTAACGCGCCTTATACCCCCTCCCCCTTCGCTCGCTCCTCCGCTCTCTTCACTCGGTGCAGCTGCGCGCGCACCCCTCTCTCTCGCGCGCTCGCCTTCTCTCTCAGTCTCCCGTCGAGAGCGGGTCGTGAGGGGGAGTAGAGTTAAAATCCGTTGGCATTCGCCAGTGAGTTAACGTAAACTCCCCCGTGTGATCAAATTGCGATTCCCAGGAACCATTACACCATAAAGGCACCATAGTGTGATTATAAGATATAATAGTGCGAATTAATAAATACCCCTCATAGCATCACCCCGTGTATTCGCACTTAACCATGTTCACCCTCGGGAAATGCTTGGGAGTTTTTATGCGAGGCCTCCCGGTCATTTGTTTTTTTCTTCCTAACCAGCTATACGCTACCCTATGCAAGATGTCCAACCAGTGATGCCAACAAATGACCATTTTTGATTATTCTACCACAAAGCTATGGCTGTGCTTGAAACTTCTCTGCAAAAGCTGCCGACACGGGCGCCATGTTGGGCAAACACTCTTGTTACAAGGCGTAATATACCGTGGCAGAAGAGAAACTGCAACGCTGAAGTACACAATCTGATTTGCGTAACAGGCAGCGTAACAAGAAGATGGTTTAACGTTTCTTATCATTTATTACAAAAGGCTCAGCCATATTCGTCATCTTTATGAACCACACCACCCAAAATGTTAAGATAATACTTTACAGGTGTGCATTGGATACCTTGTTTTTTCTCAGAATCGAATATAATAGCATAATTGGTACTTCCACATTTTCAAGTGTTGTGCTGATTTGCGGTCGAGTTGGTACGTGGCTGCTGTGCGCGTTGTGCTTCTTTGATGAAGTTTACAACGAGTTCTAGAAATTCAAATCTCTCAGTCTTTGCTGAGACTGTGCTTTGTGTACCGCGCAGGATTTGTAGATATATATGTAATTTTTTTAAGCGAAGCTTCTGAGTCATATGTTTCGGTGGAGGCAGTGACTTGGTTAGTGAATACCCCAGTGCAAGTGCGTGCTCTGAAGTGCGGGTGCACACAGTTTTGAAATTCGGCCGTCGATGGTGATGTGGTTACACTATTTCATCTATGCGTCTCTATCTAATAGAACTATTCAATGCTTGTAAGCAGCGGTAGGTGTGTCGATACACCAAGACGCTTGCAGTGGCGTCACGGCACGCAGGATCTGCCCAGCCCAATGCACGCTACCACCCTCTATGATCACGTTACAACTGCCACAACAGCTTCAAAGCACGTCAGGCAGCCTCCCGTGCTGTACCAGCTGTCACGTGATCAGCTAGGGTGGTGGCCAGCTTCGGGATGGGCGCGCCAGCCTGCTGCGACGTCAATACAAGCGTCTCGATCTATCTATGGCACCTACTACTGTTTACAAACATATAACAGGTTCATAACTGATACTCTCTCGACCGTGGCCTTCCAGTCGATTTGCTGTTTCTGATATGGTAATCTGATCATGTATGGAGTTCAATTGCACTTTCTAATTGTCACGTTTCAATGTTGCCTTTTAGCGTTGCCTTTCATTGTTGCATATTTATGTTTTATGTATGATGGTCGTCAGTTTGCGTGTAGCGAACAAAATGACAAAATTTATTGCTGCTAAGCACCTGGGTCAAAGTACAATTGCAAGCATAAAGGGAAAAAAATATGGCGCATTCCACAATGCAATAAAAGAAAGATCACTAGGTCAGGCACATGCGCCAAGCTTGGCGTGATCACAATTTCTTAATGAAAACAAGGCCTCTGTTTTTTTTTTTCAAATACTTACGTTTATACTTGGTGAGGCAAAAATATTTTGCATGTGGCAACAAACACAAACAGTAATGTTGTATGAAAACTTAGCACGGTGTTGCAGGTCTCTTTTTCGAGAAGCGATTGAAATGATGAATGCATCGTAGAGCTGAAACGAAGTACAATCGATACCATTCTCGCGTTGCCAGCAAAGAGCCATTAGTTTGGCTGATGAGAATAAATAATAAATAAATAAGTAGGAACTTTTTACCACCAATTTTCGATCTAGCTCTGGCATACGCTGATGAGGCTTGCCTTGACCGTACCAGAAGTGTCGCCATTACTGAATTTGGAAGCTCTGGAGGCCTGAGTTTATTACCATGCTTACAGGAAAGAAAATCCAAGTGCAAAAACACAGTGCAAAGACAAAGCCCCACGTCCGCCGTGATTAATGGACGTTAATAACCTCATTTTGTGCCGCATGTGCTTCTTGTCTATATTGGCGACAATCACCTCTCGGAGTATAGCGTAGATAAGGTTAGGCGACGCGTATGACAAATCGAGCGTTATTAAGTTGAGTGTGGGTCACAGCTGCAGTGACCGAAAACGTTTTCCTTGTTTTGATCGGCATTCTGCTGACACTGAGAAAACTTTTTGCGTACGTTGTTCAGCACTTCGGTCTAGTTGTAGAACATTGTGAGAGAGAACGTGTTTTATCGTCGCTCTTCGTGACGGCGTCTTGTTTGAGAACCATTATACTAAAAACAGTGGCTTTCACCTGCGCAGTAAAATCAGCCACAATTGTTCTCATTTACGTGAAATCATGCTTACATATAGAAACAGAAAACTTCCATTCTGGCTCGTATATATGGTGTTGTGATGTGGGTGTGCGTGTGCTTTTACCTTCAGTAAATACCTGTTAGGGTTGATTGCGAGGAGGAATCCGTAGAATGGGCTTATATAGTTACACACTGCTTTGCCTGCTAAACAAATGAACTGCCGAATCGCTGAAAATCCGTGACCCGACCATCACGCAATCTTGGGCTAGTAAGAGGTTAAACTTATAAGTCGAGGTCGTTGAAATCTGGATAACTGAGTTCGCACGAAAGAGTCGGTACGCCCAGCAGCATTGCATGAAAAAAGAAATAGCAAAGGAATAAATGAAGGGGGAAAAACGAAGCAAAGCAATAAAGAAAAGAGGGAAAGAGAAAAATAAAAGAAAGGAAAAAAGAAAAAAAAAGAAATAAAGGGGAAGGGAAAATAAGAATGTAATCTGTTTATTATTGGCCCATGACGCATTCTTTTCCATTACCAATAGAGCAACCAGAAAAGGAAATATGGTAAAATGAAGAAAGACAATTGGGTGATACCCAAACAGATAATCAACTAAGTGAAGTAATATGACCACCGAGGAAAGGCACAAGTCAGGCAACTGCTACTCCACGCTGACAATGACGCGTCCTTATGGCCTTGGCGGATTCCAGGGAAGTGGTTTCTAGCGTGACGAGGGAACAAGAATGGGTCGCCGCGGGTGCGAGAATCCGAAGACATTGCGACCCAAAGGGGAGGAGCACTCTGCCGAACTCGTTACCTGCATAGTGATGAGGTGACCGTACACCCCGAGAGAGCCGATCGACTGTGCGGATTCGTTTGCATATGGCGCACCACTGTTGGAACACTCCGACCTCTCCACTTTCCGTTTGTATACCTGTATGCTACGTCTCCAAGCCATGTCTAACCGAACCGGGCCGATGGAAGTTGCCCAACACTTTCGCTAACCTAGCTACTGGAATGGAGGAGTGTGGCGTCGTTCGTTAATTCTACTTATAGCAAATCGGCATGCGGCGCTTGCTTCATGCACGAATGAGACACCGACGGTGAGAACGAGTGGGCCGTAATTTGCTCGCGTTGCGTCGATACAGCAGCATGACACAGCTTACGCGCATGCGTTTTATACTCGCATTGCATATAGATCCGCAACGCTGGTGCAGTGGTCGCGGTGCTCCCCTGCCGACTCGACAGCCGTGGCATTCAATCTCGGCCGTGCCGGCCGCATCTTAACATATAGAGGCAGAATGCGAGAGGCCTGTATATTTATATTTACGTGCATGCTAGGAAAGCTATAGGTGGTCGCAAATGGCGGAAATTTCCACAATGCCAATATTTATGATATTTGTGGTGGATTTAGTTCGTGATATACCGACGAATGGTATTCGCATAAGCATTTCTTATCCCACAAACTCCTCTGTCGCATGTTGGGTTGTGGTCAGAGACTGAAAATGCAGGTAGAGAGCTGAGATGGTGTGACATGTGATTCGCTCGGATATTTAGCTCTTTGTAGGCCTTTGCTCTTGCCTACATTTTGCACTGGAAAATACAACAGCACCGTATATTAGCCACAGCAAGCAAAATAGCGAAATGTATCGAACTTCGAATACAGCTTAGTGTGAAGTAGATCTTGACGGCCACTTGCATCGGTCTCGCTTCAATTACATTTAGTGCGGTCAGAGAGATAATACAGAAAAATCGAGCAACCCGCTTGCCTGATTACCATATTAAATAGAAAATGACCAGATTGTACCTTATATACTCATCGGTATTCTCTTCAGCGAAGCGCAACTGCCTGCGGTGAAGCAGCTGCAGCTAACAAAACCTTGGATTTTACTGTAGCAAGCTATCAAGTTTACTCATACTCTGTTATTCAGCTTTCTTATAAATTAAAAACAACGAATGTTGGAATTGCATGCCATACCATGCTTTGTGGCGCTGCGATTGCCAGAGGCATTTGTGATATATATATATATATATATATATATATATATATATATATATATATATATATATATATATATATATATATATATTATATATATATATATATATATATATATATATATATATATATATATATATATATATATATATATATATATATATATATATATATATATATATATTATGACGACTCGGTTGTAGCGAGGTTTATTGGCCGTGAACTCGGGAACGAACAAGCGCAACGGACCCGACAAAGAAGCGCTCGTGCCAAGCAGATGATGATTGTCAGCCAGAACATATGATGATGATTGACTGCTGTTCAGATGAGGATGAAGCACATAATAGATGCCTACATTGATTCCCCCCCCCCCCCCCATGGAAGCGGCCAGCCTGGCCGCTGCGGGCGGGTAGTCAAGGTGACGAGGAACGTCGTGTAAAAAGCTTCATGCGGGAAACGTGTACAATTTCGGTGCTGCGGTAACGGCGGTCAGTTGGCACGACAAGAGGCGTCACACGATAGTTGACAGGTGAAGTCTGCTCTAAAACAACATATGGGCCGATGAATCGAGGCTGGAACTTGTCGCAGAGACCAGGTGTGCGAATTGGTGTCAATAGCAGCACCTCGTCACCCGGTCGGAATGATACCACACGATGAGAGGTGTCGTAGACGGCCTTCCTTGCTTGTTGCGTAGCTTCCGTGTTCATACGAGCGCGCTGGCGGCACTGGGAAAGGCGAGAAATATATTCTTCGCAAGAAGATGGTGATGTAGGGCCATTGCTGGTGAAGAAGGAAACATCGATAAAGAAAGTAGGTGAACGTCCGTAAACGAGATAAAACGGTGAGTAGCCTGTTGTGCGCTGAACAGCGGTGTTGTAGGCGAAAGTGAGGAACGGTAGAAGTTTATCCCAGTTTCTGTGATCCGGTTGAATGTATACGGCTATCATGTCGGCAAGGGTTCGATGAAATCTCTCGGTCAGACCGTTTGTTTGAGGATGGTAGCTAGACGCCATCTTGTGCGTGGTACCAGAAACGCGAAGAACTTCACCTAAAAGCTGTGATAAGAACACCTTTCCACGGTCACTGAGAAGTACACGAGGAGCACCATGACGTAGTATTATGGCCTGAAGGACGAAGTCAGCAACTTCCGATGCTGAACCAGTAGCTACTGAAGTTGTCTCGGCGTAGCGTGTCATATGGTCTACGGCGGTGACTATCCATCTATTTCCAGCACCAGTAACAGGAAGGGGTCCATAAAGATCGACACCAACGACCTCGAAAGGTGTTGTAGGGCACGTCATTGGCTGTAACTGACCAGCTGGGGGAGATGTCGGAAGTTTGCGAAGTTGGCATGGAGAGCAGGAACCCACGTACTTTGCTACGCTGGTAGAAATCCCAGGCCAATAAAAGCGGCTTCGAATGTGGTCGTAGGTTTTCTGAAAGCCTAGGTGACCAGCAGTCAAATCGTCATGAAAGGCGTTAAGTACATGATCTTGAAGAGCGCGTGGCAGAACAGGTACCCAGCGTGTGCCGTCAGGATGATATATGTGACGATACAGCACACCGTCCTGAAACTTGAAGTGCTCGAGTTGTCGACGAAGGCGTGCATTGAGTGGACGCGTAGCTCCTGAAAGGTGGTCTATAATGCGCCGACAATACGGGTCAGCCTGCTGGTGAGAACTGAAGGGTTGTTCATCGTCGATTGGCGGTTGGTACAGCGAGGCGAGCAAGGCAACAGAAGTGGGAGTCACGTCCGCACTGGTGTCGTTGGAGGTGGCAGCTGGAGTGTCGAACGACGCTGTAGGTAGTGGGCAACGAGAAAGAGCGTCGGCGTCTTGATGTTTTTTGCCCGATTTATAAATAATCTCAAACTGATACTCCTGTAGGCGTAAAATCCAACGACCCAAGCGTCCGGACAAGTTCTTGTCTTGTGTGTGGAAATCGAAGGACGGCAGCGATCTTTTCGGGGTCAGGTCGAATACCGTCCTCGCTGACGACATGACCGAGAACCTTGATGGATTTGGTGGCGAAACGGCACTTCTTAGTGTTGAGCTGCAGACCCGCACCGGCGAGGCATGTTAGGACGTCATCCAAGCGGCTCAGGTGCTGAGAAAACGTTGATGAAAAGATGATAATGTCATCAAGGTAGCAGAGACACGTCTTCCATTTCAGACTACGCAGGACGGTGTCGATCATGCGTTCAAACGTCGCGGGCGCATTGCAGAGCCCGAAAGGCATCACGTTAAATTCGTATAGGCCATCGGGGGTTGCAAATGCCGTTTTTTCTTTGTCGTCATCGTGCATGGGAATTTGCCAATATCCCGAACGCAAATCAAGGCTTGAAAAGTATTCGGCGCCTTGCAGTGAATCAAGGGCGTCGTCGATGCGTGGCATGGGGTATACGTCCTTGCGTGTGATGTTGTTAAGTGCCCGGTAATCAACGCAAAAGCGCACGGAGCCATCTTTTTTCCGTACCAAAACAACAGGGGATGACCAAGGGCTAGTTGATGGACGAATTATTTCTCGTTGGAGCATGTAAGCGACGTTTTACTCGATGATTTTTCGCTCAGCGAGAGAGACGCGGTACGGGCGGCGGTGTACAATAGATGTTCCCTCCGTCTGAATGCGATGCGCTGCAGTGGTAGTTCGGCCCAACGTTGAGGAGCAGGTGTCGAAAGAATCGGCGTGTTTCATTAATAACGCAAGCAACTGCTGCGCCTGCATAGCTGTTAAGTCGTCACTGATAAGAGCTGTGAAGGGAGAGGATGAGGCAGGCTTACTCATAGAACGGTCGTTGGTAGAGGCAGGGTTAAGTGGCGTGACGCTGACAGGCTCAGCATCCACAACACAAGCTACTGCAGTGCCCTCTGGCAGGAGAACTTTCTCTGGCGTTTCATTCGTAGCAATGACGAGCGCGGAGCCATGGTGAAAGCGTACGACACCTGATGCAAGGGCTATGCCTTTTGCGACGCAAGTCGACGAAGGGGACACCAAGACGTCACCGTGGTCGATGTCCTTAGAGATCAGGGTCACAATTCGTTCTTGATGTGGCGGTAGTTCGAGATCTTCGCGAGCGAACAGGCGTAGAGGCTTGTAGACGCCTTCGTCGAACATGGAGTCCGTATTAGTTAGGTGCAGAATCCGTTCACCACAACATATAGAGGCTGAAGAAGAAGATAGGAAGTCCCACCCTAGAATTAGCTGGTGAGAGCACCGGGTAAGCACAGTGAACTCGATGTAATGCAAAATGTCATCAATAAACACACGAGCAGTACAAAGAGCAAAAAGGGCGGATAGCGTTCCCCTGGGCTTCGACTAGATTGGGTTCATTATAAGGTTTCATTACTTTCTTCAGGCGTTTGCACAAATCATACCTAATCACAGAAACTGTAGCACCGGTGTCCACCAAAGCGTCCACGAGAACTCCTTCCACCGTAACAGAAACCATGTTGAACGGGCGTGCTGGAGGAATATAAGTCCTACTGTTACATGCAGTTTCTCCTCCGAAAACTGCATCATTTAGTTTTCCGACCGGTTATCAGTAGTAAACGGCCGAAGAGGAGAGGAGGAGCGACGGAAGGGCGAAGGTGATCGGCGTCGGCTTGAACGGTAAGTGTTCCGCGTCTCAGTCGACGCGGGCGGAAATGGAGACCGCTGCTGTCCAGATGAATACCGCCGAGCGTAAGAATCCCCTCTGGAAAAGTCCCGTTCGCACATGTCGTACCCGCGACGCTCGTCCTGCTGGCGCTTGCGGCAGAAGCGCGATATATGGCCACGATATCCACAGTAAAAGCATGTTGGGCGAGACGGGCGCCAAGGCGGGTAGTAGAGGGCGTTCGGCGCACCGGGAGATAGCGCACTCAAGTGGACTGACGGAGGGTCGGGTGGGATTGGCCGGAAGTGGACCGGTGGTGCAGCAGCAAACCGGCGTGAATGATGGCAGCGGTGAAGTAGAGTTTACGTTGCGAGGTGGCGCGGCCGCAACTTGCGCGTACGTTGGAGGGCTAGACGGAGGTGGCTGGACGTAGGCTGGACCGGTGAATGATGTTAGTTCCTCCCTTACGATGTCACGGAGGGCCATGCTTGAAGGCTGTGTGACAGATGGAGAAGGTTGTGAGATGCCCATTGATTGAAGTTCTTCTCGTATGATCTCCCGTATCATGTCACGCAGGTCCCGGTCTGCGGTACGGTGTTCACTATTGCCCGACTGAAGGCGAACAGAATCAAGTTCGTCGAGACGCTGACACGTAGAGACGACGTCCGTGACAGTAGAAGGATTCTGGGCAACAAGGGCATTGTAGGCAATGCTTCCGATGCCCTTCAGGATGTGGCGCAGTTTTGTCCGACTCGGACATCGAAGAATTGACGCGCCGGCAAAGCGCAAGGACATCCTCGATATAAGATGTGTATGACTCGCCGGGATGTTGTTGGCGAGTATCTAGGGCCCTCCTCGCTAGAGCGGATCGAACGGCTGGCGTGCCGAATACTTGGCGAAGCTGCTGCTTGAAGGCAGGCCAGTCGGTGAGGTCGATCTCATGGTTCAAGAACCATGTCCTTGGCAACGCCCGTGAGATAAAGCGATACTCGGCGGAGCTTGTTAGAGTCGTCCCAGTGATTAGTTGCGCTTACCCGCTCGTAGTTATCGAGCCAGTCCTCCACATCTTCGCCGCGGAGACCAGCGAAGATCGGAGGGTCACGCTGGTGGTTTACGATGTAAAGAGGAGGGGCTTGCGGCGCAGTGACGGCTTGCGGCGCAGAAACGGGAGCCGAAAGGGCATCCACCCACTCACTCTGAGACATGTTGGCGGACTGAGGGTCCAAGCGGCGGCCTGAACGGAGCTCCAGCGAGTAGGCCTTGTAAGTAGAGGTACTGGGAACGTCAATCCACCTCCACCACGTATGACGACTCGGTTGTAGCGAGGTTTATTGGCCGTGAACTCGGGAACGAACAAGCGCAACGGACCCGACAAAGAAGCGCTCGTGCCAAGCAGATGATGATTGTCAGCCAGAACATATGATGATGATTGACTGCTGTTCAGATGAGGATGAAGCACATAATAGATGCCTACAATATATATATATATATATATATATATATATATATATATATATATATATATATATATATTATCATGTATGATGGTGTCTTTCGCGAATAGTAATATCAAGACACTACTGGCACACAAATCCATGATCATGTGCTCACTCATGTCCATCCTCTGTTTCCTTTATTTTTTTTCTTGCTGCCGGTGCAAGGAGGTAGAGTCTCGTTTTCAAACAAAACTTTCTTGGCCTTAGGAGCGTTGTTGAGAGTGGAAGGCAGCCTATAGGGATGTCAGTCATATAATTTGTGAACGTCACCAGCCAATGGGAAAGAACGTTGACAAAAAAGCAAGCCTTGCCGGTGGAGTTCCCGTGAGAATATATATTTACAAAGTAGCGAAATAAGATCTCCCGGTTTTCTGTTTTCTTGAGATCCCTTTTTGGCCATTTTCGGTGTGGCTTTCTTTGCAGAAACGCCGACGGCGATAAAGGAAACTGGTCAGGGCTTAGCAGAACCTGCCATGCTCGGCCGCCGCTGGAGACAATGACCCGCCTAATGCTTCTGAAATGAGCTCAAGGCCCCCTGCGGCAAGACCGGAGAGCCACGGTCGAAGGGTTGAGAACCAGCTTCTGACACTGGCTGGGCCTTATATTATAACGGCGTGATGACTCGGTAACCGCGGCGCCTGGGCTGTGTCAACAAACACAGAAACACTCGATCGCTTCTCCACGAGATATTGGTGTTTTTTTTTCCTTTCAGCAAGCCCAAAAAATGGCTCCATTTCGCTGGCTGAATTTTGTTGTTTGTGGAATATTGGTTCTTTCTTCATCCAGTCAGTGCTAGAAGAAGCATAACAGCCTTAATCTCCTCAGAAAGTTTCGATGCCAATCCAGCGTAATAGATTTGTAAGGACGTATTTATTGGAAGGTATCACAAAGAAAGCTTCGTGGCAATGTTATCGTCTCCACTAAGAGCTACGACAAAACTTTGAAGCAGGTAATTATTTATTTTACAAGTGTGAAACAATTAGAAATACCTAAGCGGTGAAAGGTTTCTTTCAATATTTTTCATGTCCAGTTAGGTATAATATGCGAAACATTAGGGACTGGGAATTTATTCTTATCCGCCACCAAAAAAATGAGGTGTTCGTAATTTGTGCGTGCCCCTTTGATAAAATACAGCATACAAATCAACGCTCGAGTGATCAGAATAGTTGTTTTCATTATACGAAATTTACTAAATGTTGACGCTTTTCTATAGCACCAGCTAATCTTTCGCACGAGTTAGAGAACATGTGAAAGGCACAGCGATGAAAAAAAATATTTGTAAAGAAGACCTAAGCAATATATATATATATATATATATATATATATATATAAGAAGAGACACAATTGGCGATTGTCCTAATTTTATTTCCAATGGTTTCTACCGGTGGACCGGTCTTTGTGAGAGTTTGCGAACCCTGACAAGCACCAGTCCACCGGTCGAAACCATTGGAAATAAAATTAGGACAACCATAATTGTGTGTCTTCTCTTCCCAAGTACGTTTGGCCCATCAAAAAAAATTTATTATATCATCATCATCATCATCATCATCATCATCATCCACATCATCACCATCATCATCATCAACCTGACTACGTCAACTGCAGGACAAAGGCCTCGCCCATGTTCCGCCAGTTAACCCGGTCCTGTTCTTGCTGCTGCCAATTTATACCAGAAACTTCTTAATCTCATTTGCCCACCTAACCTTCTGTCTCCCCCTAACCCGCTTGTCTTCTCTTGAAATCCAGTTAGTTACCCTTAACGACCAGCGGTTATCCTGTCTACGCGCTACATGCCTGGCCCATGTCCATTTCTTCTTCTTCATTTCAGCTATGATATCCTTAACCCCCGTTTGTTCCCTAATCCACTCTGCTCTCTTCTTATCTTTTAAGGTTACACCTACCATTTTTGTTTCCATAGCTCGCTGCGTCGTCCTCAATTTAAGCTGAACCCTCTTTGTAAGTCTCCAGGTTTCTGCTCCGTAGCTAAGTACCGGCAAGATACAGCTGGTATATACCTTCCTCTTGAGGGATAGTGGCAATATACCTGTCATAATTTGGGAGTGCTTGCTGAATGTGCTCCACCCAATTCTTATTCTTCTAGTTACTTCAATCTCGTGGCTCGGCTCTGCGGGTATTACCTGCCCTAAGTAGACATAGGTTTTTACAACTTCAAGTGCACTATTACCTATCTCGAAGCGCTGCTCCTTTCCGAGGTTGTTGTACATTACTTTCGTTTTCTGAAGATTAATTTTAAGACCCACCTTTCTGCTCTCCTTGTCTAACTGCGTAATCATGAGTTGCAATTCGTCCCCTGAGTTACTCAGCAATGCAATGCCATCGGCAAAGCGGAGGTTACTAAGGTACTCTCCGTTAACTCTTATCTCTAACTGTTCCCATTCTAGGCTTCTGGAAACCTCCTGTAAGCACGCGGTAAATAGCATTGGGGAGATTGTGTCCCCCTGCCTTGCACCCTTTTTGATTGGTATTCTGTTGCTTTCTTTATGAAGCACTATGCTAGCAGTTGATCCCCTGTAGATTTCTTCCAGGATGTTCATATATACTTCATCGACGCCCTGATTCCGCAGTGTCTGCATGACGGCTGATATTTCTACTGAATCAAACGCCTTCTCGTAATCCATGAAGGCTATGTATAGTGGTTGGTTATATTCTGAGCATTTCTCTATTACCAGATTGATAGTATGAATGTGGTCGATTGTTGAGTAGCTTGTTCGAAATCCTGCTTGTTCCTTTGGTTGATTGAGGAAGAAGACGAAGTGATTCGTTTACGGAACACATCTTGCTCGTCTTTGTGCTTTTCTGGTTTTTTCGCCGCAGTTGTGGGGTCTATCGCCCCATATATCGTGGTGATGGATGTTCAACCTCACGGGGCACCGTCCGAGTCCGGTTCGACCGCTGGGACTGCTTCGAGGAAGCGAGGAAACGCGTCCAGTGAGAGTGAGGACACTGAGCTATACTCCGCATCAAGCGACGAGTCCTCGGACGACGGCTTCCAACCCGTCCTGTACCGCAAGGCTAAACGACGGATCGTCAATGCATCTTCGTCATCAAGCACGACTACCGTGAAAACTGCCCCTCAGCGATGGCCTCACTCTATCCTGTTTGTGCCACTGAAGGCTACCGACAGTCTACGCGGGCTGAACAGGCAAGCGCTCTCTGTGTATCTCGAGAATATTACGCCAAATCAGATAAAAGAAATACGTCTAAACGCAAGAAAGAACATCTTGGTAATCGATGTGCTGAACCCACGTGCGCTAAACGCGCTTCAGAAAGTAACGCAACTGGGTAACATCAATGTCAAGTCTATAATACCAGCTGATAGCACCACGTCAACAGGAGTAATTTATGACATCGCCACTGAAATTCCAGAATCGGATCTTTCAGTGCTAATAAAACCGGCAAATGAAGATAACGTCATTGTGAATGTCAGTCGCCTTGGTAACACACATTGTGTGAGAATTACGTTCAAAGGGGACTGTCTCCCCTCCCATGTGAAGGTTGGCCACTTTCGTCACCAGGTACGACCATTTATACCAAAACCTATGCGATGTCATAAGTGCCAGAAGATCGGCCATGTGCAGGGAGCGTGCAGGAACTCCGAAGTGTGCCCCCGATGCTCAGAACCACATACCGAGGACAAATGCAGCGCAACCATACTAAAGTGCCCTAATTGTCAAGGTGCCCACAGTGCATCTTCCAAAGACTGTCCACGCATTAAGAAGGAGTTTACTATTCTTAGACAAATGGTGCGAGACAGCTCTACCCACAAAGAGGCCGCGGAAAAAGTCCGGCGAAGACGACGACGTCACCGTCGAAGATCTTCGCGAAGAACGCAGTCAACTACAAGAAGTAAGCCAACGCATCTGGGAACGGCGCCCACTGCAGGGTACACCGCGGCGAACGCAGACGATGGAAAACAGAAAACAAGTAGATCTCTCTCTACTGAAGATTGGCCGCCACTTACGCGCACGCAACTTGTGGAAGAACCACATCAGAAGCCGCATTCATCAGAGCAAGCTGCGACAACAGAGGAGCAGCGGAACTTGGATAAGCAAGTGATTGCTCTTCTACGACCCATAATTAATGCCATTCGCACTGTGTTAAACAGCATGCGCACAACGTCATCCAAAAGTGCACTTCGAGTACTGGACGCTCTGAGTCCAGTACTGGCGGCTCTTGAGTAGATAATGGCCCACCAACCACTGTCTTTCAGGGAAGAGGTCAAAAAAGCAGCAATTTTTCAGTGGAATGCACGGGGACTGAAATCACGCATTGCAGATTTCCGTCGGTTCGTTTTCACTAATATGTTTCCCATCATCGTCATCTGCGAGCCAAATTTATCGAGCGCTATTAGACTCTCCGGATACGAATCCTTTATGTCGGCTTGTTATAGTGGAAACAGCAAGGTCCTGCTGTTTATTCGACGTGACCTGACCTACATTATTCGGCCTGTACCACCTGACAACGATAACCAATATATATGCTTAACAGTGAAGAAAAGGGGTTGATTTGTGGGGTTTAACGTCCCAAAACCACCAAAGAAAAGGGGTCTTACTGTCACTGTTGTCGGTGCATACCTGTCGCCATCAAGTAGATTTGACCACAGAAGACTAGGACACATCCTATCATCCACTCCTGGCCCATGGGTGATCATCGGAGACTTCAACGCCCACCATACGCTATGGGGGAGCCCGAAGACCAGCGCAAAGGGTAGAAGTCTGATAACGTTTGCTTCAGACAACGAGCTGTGCTTGTTAAATGATGGCAGCCCAACATTTTTACGTGTCCCTGGATACAGCAGTTGCCTTGACTTGACTTTTGTTTCTCGAGGTCTTGTCAGATGTGCCGGATGGTTTGCGGACATAGAAACACATGGGAGCGACCACATTCCCACATATGTCAAGATCATAGGATTATCACCTTGCAAGGTACGCGAAACTATCCAAAGAGTAGACTGGACCAAGTTTGAATCTCTCATGGAAGAATGCTGCCAAGAGAACACCTCATTTGACTTGGAAGAGGTGATCAAGTCCACAGTGCAAGACACAGTGTGCACCCTCACATGCTCTTCGAGAGTAACCGAATTTGATGTGGAATTAGAACGACTTCGGGCTCTCCGACGGCGTGCGGAACGAAGGTACCGACGCACGAAAGCAATCGACGATTTACGAATCGCTAGACGTCTTCAGAAGAAGATACAACGCCGCATAGACAAGCTAGAGTCACAACGTTGGGCAGCCTTCTGCGCTTCGTTAGATCCTCGCAAGCCTTTATCACACTTGTGGACGACAATAAGAGGGCTCCGGACATCTCCCATTCAGCGGTCTCCATTCAAGGCTCTAGCCCTCTCTCAACAGAGATCGGAGGTCGACGTGGCAGAAGAGTTCTGTGCCAACTTATCTGGTCAACTCGCAGATCCCAACATCTCCACGCTCTCACGCGGTGGCACGACATCACACGATCACCCCATGGACCAATTTTTTTCTATTCATGAGCTTCAAGCAGCACTGGCTTTGTGTAGACGGACATCAGCACCCGGGCCTGATGGAATATCATACAGAGCACTGTGTCACCTTGGTGAGTGTGCGAGGAGTGCCCTCCTCGAGATATACAACGACTCGTGGCGAGAGGGCACCCTCCCAGTTAACTGGAAGACCAGCCGTTTGTTTCCATTACTGAAGCCTGGCAAGTCACCATTGGTGCTCGCATCATACCGCCCGATTGCACTGGCTAGTTGCTTGGGCAAAGTGATGGAGAGGATGGTACTTGGACGGCTAGAATGGTTCCTGGAGCATCACAACATCTACCCGGACGCTATGACGGGATTTCGCCGTGGCCGGTCATCAATTGATAGCGTCATAGACCTGGTCACCTACGTGCAGCACGAAAAAGGCCGTAAGCGTCTCTGCGCTTCTTTATTTCTTGATGTTAAAGGGGCGTACGATAACGTCACACATGAAGCTGTCCTCACCGCTCTCAAGGAGGTAGGAGTGGGTGGTTGGATGTTTCAGTGGGTACGCAGCTATCTCTCTGAGCGATCCTTTTTCGTGAGAACCGAGGATGGTGACACTTCGCTACACTACAGCCACCGTGGCGTTCCCCAGGGTGGCATACTTAGCCCTGTACTATTCAACCTGACGCTAATAGCTCTAAATGAGCATCTGCCAAGTACTGTCAGATTGTCAATGTACGCGGACGACATCTGCGTTTGGACGTCTGCAGTAACACGTCTACAGCTGCGAGCGCGAATTCAGAGAGCTGCCACTCAAGTTGCTATTTACCTCCGTCAACGAGGTCTGGAAATTTCCTCTGAGAAATGTGCACTAGTGGCATTTACGCGCAAACCAATGCATAACTACAGCGTTCTGATAAACAACGAAAGAATACGTCACCTCAGATCATACAAGTTCCTAGGTGTTATAATTGACAGAGACCTCTCATGGAGCTCACATGTATCATACATGAAAAGGCGATTGACAGGCATCTGTCATTTGTTCAAGTTCTTCGCTGGAAAGAACTGGGAAATGTCCACAACTGCTATGTTGTGACTATACAGGTTTCTTTTCCTTGGATTCCTTCGGTACAGCCTACCTGTGTTAACCAATGCAAGTAAAACAAGCATACGAATGCTTCAAAGTGTCCAGGCTCAAGCACTCCGGATATGTTTAGGCTTGCCCCAAAGTGCATCAACAGCGGCGACTATCGCCATCACAAGGGACAACCTCATCAAGACCCACATTAATGTGGAAGTGCTGAGGACACATATACGACACCTTGCTCGAACCCCTCGACATCACCTAGCCTCTCTACCAGTGGTCCGACCATGCACATCTTACTGCAAAACAGTGACCGCACATGGTGAGTCGATCCCAACTTCGTTCTCTCCTGCCGCTAGACCTGTGACTCCGCCATGGTGCCTCGCTCAACCAATAATTAATATTAACATACCTGGCGTCGAGAAAAAGGCCAATTTGTCGTCACCGGCTCTTAAACAGCTCACACTACTTCTCTTGTATGAGAAATATCAAGACTCCACACATATCTACACTGACGGATCGGTTCATCCGGACAGCTCTACAGGAGCAGTAGTGATACCAAGGTTGGCCACGACAATTAAATTCAAGACATCTCACGCAACAACATCAACGGCAGCAGAATTGGCAGCACTTCGTGCCGCGTTGCAATTTGTAGTTGATCAGCCTACGCGCAAGTGGACTATTTTCTGCGACTCGAAGGCGGCACTGCAGTCTCTACTATCAGCCTTACGCCGTGGACCACACGAGCAGCTGGTACTAGAGATAGCAGAGATTATACACCACCTGACTGAGAAAGGGCACCAAATTACATTTCAGTGGTTGCCCAGTCACTGCGGAATCATCGGCAATGAATGGGCCGATCAAGCTGCCCGCTCAGCCCACACAGAAAATCATACACTGCGACTACCACTTTCTAGGACGGATGCTGCACGAGAGCTCCGCAGACTTGCTCGCCGGCAAACCACATCGCAATGGAATCAGCCGCACTTCAAGCATGCCCGACTGTACTCGCTTGACCCTACGCTAAGTCTTCAAGTCTCGTCGAGGCTTCGCCGAGCAGACCAGACCCTGTTATGTAGGCTGTGGTTGGGCGTTGCATTTACCAACGCCTCCGCTTTCCGCATTGGGATGGCCGACACCGCAGCCTGTGGCCACTGTGGCAAGGAGGAAACCATTCAACATGTTCTTTGTGAGTGCCTAGCGTATAGTAGGCGGCGACTATGCCTTCGCAGGGAACTCAACAAATTAGATGATCAGCCTCTGTCGGAGCAGGAAATTCTGCAGTATCGTCAGGATGCGACTTCACAGAAGAGGGCCCTGAAAGCGCTGCTGAACTTTTTGCGATTGACCGGCCTTGCTGAACGGTTGTAGCTGGGACGCCCTTCCAGTGTGTGTTTTCATTTTTTATGAGTGCGCGTGCGTTTTTTTCCCTCTCTCTAACCCCTCTTTCTTGCCCCTACTTCCCCACCCCCAGCGCTGGGTAGCAAACCAGATGCCAATATCTGGTTAACCTCCCGGCCTTTCCTTTCTCACTCACTCACTCACTTGGTTGATTGAACTCTAATGTTTTCTTTACTCTGTTAGCAATTACTTTTGTAAATAGCTTGTATACTACAGAGAGCAAGCTAATCGGCCTGTAATTCTTCAACTCCTTGTCATCTCCTTTCTCATATACTAAGATGATGTTAGCGTTCTTCCAAGACTCTGGTACTCTTCCCGTCAGGAGACACTTCGTAAACAGGGTGGCTAGTTTTCTAACACAGTCTGTCCTCCATGTTTCAGCCGATCTGATGTTATATATATATATATAAATGTGTGTGTGTGTGTATTACATATATCTCTATATAACACATAAAGTGCTTTTACCCGAACAATATTCCACTTGCTATTTACTGAAATAGGCGGCTGCCGACGTTAAGAAAAAATTATTCATAGTCGTAGTCCTTAACACAAGACATAGAAAAAGGCTTTGATAACAGAGAATAGCAGGGGTCCACGCCCAATATAAAGTAAGCTAGGAGCTGAAGTTTTTGTGGTATCGAGTTTCATGATGCACCTTTTATTGCGTTGTAAATTTCTTCCTAGTTGACCGTTCTTTATGACAACATCTTGATCATCTGGGTAAAACACGCACTTTGACGTGCTTACAGCTTGAGTAAATATTTAGGATGCCTAAGTAATACACACCAGAATAAAAGTACAAGAATGCTTTTGTAGAGAAATTATTTTCAAAGTAGTTGTAAACTTGGCAGCTGGCAAACATTTGATTACCTCAAGGAGGACGTAGTTATCACTATGTATATTGCGACAATTGCATTGCTTTCGAGCTTGTACTACATTGACGCATCTGATCACGAAGTTACGGCATAATAACGAATCTTTTACGCATACGTTCTGCACAAGCATCAATACTCTGACATTGGAGCTTTCTTGTTCTGTGCCCCAGCAGCGTTTGTTGCTGCACCCTTGTGCATGCAATAGATTTTCACGGGATTAGTTTCGAACTGAGTAGCGCAAGCAATGTTATATGCGCATGATAAGCCTATTAGGCAGTTCACGCCTCGATGTTCTCTCGCTTGCCTATTTGCGATCCTATCACACGACACGACTTACCTGCGCACAAACGAGACTTTTCGAAGAGCTGGGGATTTAAACTCATCTGTACTTCTGCGTACCGTTAAATTTGGGGACAACTTTCCCGACGCCATCGTAACACTCACTAACCGCAGTTATTTTTAAGGGGAAACACTAGGTGCTCAAATCAACAAGGCAACTTATTTTGCCTTTTCCTGCTAAATGCTGTCAAGTATGACGAACAAATACACTGAGGCCATTCTGAGATATATAGTACATCGATAAAGTGTGCCGTGCTTTTTATGTCTGTTGTTCTTTATTTATGTGAAGACAACTTCAACATCTGGTTCTCTCTATTCTTGCGGTCTATTCTTGCTGAATCCTTCCACCCTTTACCGCGACGCTCATATGCACAGTGAAGTGACGGAAAAAAAGGAGGCTCAGTAAAGTGCAGGCCACAGAATTGATATAGCATTTCACAAAGCGGGGTTGAGATAGTGACGGTGCGAAGAGTCATGGTCGATTGTTGCGTTTCTTATTATTTTATAACTACGGCTGTCTCCTGCCCTGAACAACACAGTTCGCTTTTATTTGTTCTAAATTTTCTATTTATTGTTCTTATACACAAACACTAGTAAGCAAATGAAGTTCATGTTTTTCCTACAAAGTAAATTTCTACTCATTCAGCCAAGAGGCATTGACTTTGGTTCCACGCTACCTATAATACATAGTGACCTTTTACACTAACAAAAAAAGAAACAATATCGAGGTACTAGGACGCCGTAGAAAGTAATCTCAGTTAAAACATACATATACAATACCGAAGGAATACGTTTATTGGTTATGAAGAGAAATTCGGCCCCGATTTCAGGAGATGGCGCGCTTTTAGTAAACCCCGTCAGTTTTGCTATTGAAACCTTTCAATATTTGTTAGCTTGCTGCGCAGTGTAAACAATCAGGCAAAGGAATCAACCTTACTCTTTTTTTTTTATGGTTAGGTCCCAAGATCCCAAGTTTTTGAAGGACTTGTAGTCGATGCCGCCATGCCCACTATTTCGAATTTCGATTTCCATCAAAGCTCAGACTTTCTTTTTGCTTCTTTTTTTTCTTCGGAAACCAAACGAATAGGAAAGATTCGAGGAGTGCCTACTTGCGAGGAATTTTATCGCAATGTTTTTTTTTTTCGTCGATCAAGATCACTTTCGGCAGTTTTCACGCTGTTATTTTTTAGAGCGGTATATACATTCATTCGCATTCCCGAATTCTTTTCGATGCTTCTTCGTCCTGTAATGCCTTCGCTCCCACATTTGCCCTGGGAGTGTGGGAATTTCACCGTATATTGATGTTGTACGTGTGCCTGCTTGTCCGGGTGCTGAAAGTGTATTCGGGATCCGAATTCCAATTATTGGACATCACTCTTCACTGCACTCTGAAGAGCAACCGATAGACACCTTGAGATTCCCCATCATCTTTTTGCAAGTTTAATCCCGCCATGCAGAAGGCCTGAGGCCGATGCACCAGCTGTTCATGATTTTGAGCGGAACTTTGAACACAACTCACTTTTTCAGTCTAGAAAGTTGTGGTTTCATTTCGCATCTTTTCAGTGAAAAGATGGTTATATGTAAGCATCCATATACTTTATCGCATTTCCCGTGCCACAGAATTGACGTAGAATACGGGCTACCTAAACATATTCCTTCATTTGAACTTTCCCTCTTACCATTTCGCCGACGAGCTCAGACTCACACGAAGATCGTCGCTGATTCAAGGAGCACACTTATTGGGGAAGAAATGCCGTCCTGGACACCTGTCTGCACTTTACAAAAAGAAATATGCAGCATATCTTTAAAAAATAAGTTCTGCATCTGTCTCTTGTTTCTCCAACTATGCTATAGGAAAACTATTCGGCTGCAATAAGAAAAAAGAAAGACATTGATGTTTTTAGAGACATCCGCGCTTATCGACTGTCGTGTACAGCACTTCACGCTGTAAGCTAAAACATTGAGTGCTTCCAGAAACAGTTCAGGGGAGTGATTACTTACCATGATGTGACCATCGTAAGAAGCCATCGGGGCGAAATTTCTTTGCCTATTGTCTACCGGATGTCGCTGTGCACCGGATGTGACGTCCACTTTCCATCAGTGGGCGCCTTCTCCGCTCACGTACTCGCCCGACACTATTGCCTGTAAACGAGTGACTGGAAATGGCGCTTTCGTGTTCGGGCCTGTTTCGGTCACGTCATATTGTGCCTCTGCGAACAATTTCCGGATCCTTCCCGGACTTCAGTTCCGGTAGAACGGGAAGCAATATTCTGAACGAAAGCCCATTACCCGGATGCCTTTTTGGGCTTGTAGGCAGTATGTAGCAGTGATCTCAGTTTGGGCGGGTGAGTGCTCGTTGTTGGAAGGGAGAAAAAGTTCCACTGTCGTTAAATTTTACAGAAATAAGTCGTCCCTAATACGCTGCTTCCCAAGCTGAATGGTAGTATGGGGGAGCAAAACCTCCTTTGTTTCATAAATCACTTCATTCATGCAATCGTCTAGACATGCTAATTGTGACTGAGAATCCTCGTTTCTTTGTATGATGAGGCACTCATGATGCATTAGGTCTAAAATATAGAAAGCTCAGCACCTTTGTTGCTTATGCGTCACCCGCTTTCCACATGTGGATATCAAATGTATTCCACATGGTCAATTGGCATTTTGCATACACTCTCCTAGAGGCTTGCGCGAAGAGTGCAGTTTGCACCGACCTGGGAAAGGTCGGTGTAAACTGCTCAACAATGTCATTGTTGCACCCAATATGCACTGTGAGATTTAAACTACGCGACTCGCCTTTTCGAAAAAAATAAATTTGACTCTATATTTGCTAATAAACGTGGACAAGACCTACAGTGTATGATGCACCTGCACTTTTGGCACAAAGACTTTCGCACAAACCAACACGCCAACGATGTGCGGAAGTTCTACAAAAAGCGCAGCGCAGTCGCTGAACATGCTGAGACATTGGACAACCAGATAAATTTAAAAGCGACGGCCATCCTCGAAAGCGAGCCGAACTGGAAGAGAAGGTTGTTACTCGAGCCATGGCACATAGAGAGAACTCCCCATAATATCAACCGCTCTCTCGGAACCCTTCCCCAGTGTACACACACGGACTGCGCTCCACGGCAAAACGAGAGAGAGGGGGGTCATTAGTCACCCCTCGAGTGCTTTGAAGACGCTGCTGCTACGTAGCCTACGCAGTCACCCCTGAGGAATGAACCAAGTTGGTTCCGAAACGTTGGGTTTCTTCAAAATTTTTGGTTGGAGTCTATATCATCTCTCAAAGACATAAAAGTCTTGTCAGATGGGTTAGTCGCTATAATTCGGCCTACACGACGTCGGGACCGAACTGAGTTAAGCATTTGCAAAAAAGTGATACAGGATAAACACTTTTGATACATATAGATGGACTGACAGTAAAGGCAGTGGCGTTAACCAGAAAGGGATATTAACCAGTAGATAGTCTCCTCTATGGTGCCTTGCAGATATGTAGGAAAAAGGATAGGTTGAAACTATCCCCCCCCCCCCCAAATAAAGAAGAATAAAAAGCGACTGCTAGTGCACTTCCTATAAAGGTGTTAGCGCAGGCTAGTAGATCGCAATGATAGTAAGTGAGACTTCCAGAGTTTCAGAAGTCATGATAAGTATTGCTGTAACTGTGGAACTCTTTCGGCAGAAGGCACTCATCTAAATGATTGAACAGAGTCAGAACAATCATACCAATTGCATATTACACTGCACTGTGATCAATAAGAGTAAAAGGTTGAGTGATGCGCTTGAGGTCGAATTAACAACAATATGTGGTGTTTAGTATCATCCACTCAAAATATTTACTCTTCAGTACGATTTTTATTCCTATGTTTCATAATCTCATATCACCTAAGCAGCTCATTTTATAGGTCATATCTGACAATGAATCCGTTCGAATAATAGGTTGCTCCAAATAATAAATACTTCCCCGGCTATCACACAGTTCAAACTGCAGATATTGTTACCTTGGTCTTCCAGCACCTGTTATTAAAAGCCCCTACATAAGAATACCTGCTACTAGGTGGAACCACTGTTGATTCAAACTTTTAAAATAAGTGCGAAGGTACCCCGCGCGTCTCTATGGTATAGAAGCCTAGTACAGTGACCACTGTAGCGCTACCAGGGCTAGTAATTTTTGCAATATCTGTTTTTCAACGCTTACAAATTCTAAAAGCATGAGGCTGAATTCCTACATGTCAACTGGTGACCCTGTGCTCAGCAGCACAACATCACAACCAGCAAGCTTAGTAGCTTGATCCGGAAGCAATACTGCAACGAAATGACGTAAAGGCATCGGCACACAGCCAGTCCCAATACACTCCTGTACAAGCTGACACGCTCTCGATGGATTATCTGAGATGAAGAGGAATACGAGGACACCTTCTCGAACGTTACCACTGAGGCGGTGTCTGCCAGTTGCATGCATACATGTATGCTAGCAAACAGCCACGAGCTCTGGTCTACTTGACGAGCTGTTTCCACTGTTTACTTCCAGGATCCATCCGGTGAACTCTTTCTTCTTGCACCGCCGTTGCTGTAGAGGTGATCTCCGACGTAGTAAATGCCCTGATACGAAAATTCTTTGGCGCTGCGTTTCACCAGCGAACGTTCAATAGCTATCACTATTTTTTTTTCTCATCGTCCTTCTCACTCTTTGCCCAACGGCTTTCTTTCTCGACGCAAGGCTTCGGCCTTCGTGCTCTCCGTAAGGCTGCGCTAATGTCGCTTGTCGAGAGGCTCGGTCTTCGCGAGATGCGCCGCAGTGCCCAGGGGCTTCTTTCGTCTTCGTGGTTCCCTTCTTATCCGCCTCCGCGTTCGTTGCCGAGGCAGCGTTAATGCCGTGCCCCGACGTCCCAGCCCGTTTCCTGACTGTCCTTTCTTGTTCCATATTTGCTGTCTACGACGAGGCTCCCTCCGCATTGTGCGCATTATGAGGACGCCTTTATCAGTCTTTCGGTTCCTGTCTAGCGAGGAAAGATACTCAGACGCGGCTTGCTGCACTGCCTAACCCTTGCCAAAGGGGGCAATATCTGACAACTGATTTTGTATTTTATTCCTATGTCTCAGTGTTTCCTAACCAGGCATGTTTGTGTGCACTTACTTCTAGCCCTTAAGACAGATTCAAATTTAAACAGATCCTCATTAAAAATGGGCATGGAAGCGCGGAAGCCTTACTTCTGTGCAAGAAATAATGTACGATGAATCATTTGTTGCTGATGATTTACATAAAACATTCTAGATCTTAGTTTCACATTGAAGAGTAGATTTTTGTAGTTTAAATAAATATTTATTGGCACTTAACGCATAAACAACCAATAGATCTAGTAACTATTGTGCTCTAAAGGCAGTCTATAAACTAAGGATCATGAACAAACAGTACTTTCACCTAACATAGCCCGAAATAATACTAAAAAATAAATATTCCTAAAAGAAATGCAGTGTAAAGGCGATGAGACCCTACAATGTTCATTTGAATACATTGATAAGCAACGAGAATGCGCAAAAAAAAACTGTAGTAGCTCTCTATTCAACAGATTGAGCTTTGAATCACCTCGGCGACTCTATACCTATGCTGCGAGAAAAGAAAAGTAGTGCTGACCCAAAAACAAAAAGGAACAATTAAAATATAAAAAAAATGGCAGATCCCACGTACAGTGGGGATTGATGATATGTGAAGCCCGAGTGAGGAAGGTCGATATGCCGCTTTGAAATCACCACAACGTTATCACCTGGATGTAAATTATGCCGTACACGATTTCCCTGTCGTGATTATAATGTTTCGATGTGTCGTTTACCGTCGTCATGTATTCACGTCACGAGATGCCAAATTTAGTATATGTGGAGCTAGCGAAGCGGCCGCGAGTGCATCATGAAGGGCCCAATACACTCTAACGTAGCGTTTACAGCGATGCTACGTTAGCAAAACGCGAGCACTCTATAGTCCGATGCCAAGCGCGACCGGCGCGACCAGTGTCCGTCGGCGCGGCCCGATGGCAACCGGCGCGAAATAAGACGTGCTGCATTTGGCGCCAATGCGTTACCCAGGAAGCACTGCGTCTGCCTCTTTTAGATGCGGAGCATCTAATACTCGAGGCTTGTAGTGCGGCGCCGTCCGCAAGCTTCCTCCTTCTTCTTCCACCATCTGTGCATCCCTTCCTCTTCTACACACCACGCGCGCTTCACTCCTCCACCATCTGTGCACCCTTCCTCCTCTACACACCGCGTGCGCTTCTCCTCTTCACGAACATTCGCTAGCTGTATAATGTAGCGCGCATGCGCCGTCACGCTTCGAGAACATCGGCAGCTGACGCGCGCGCATGCGCCGTCGCGCTTCGAGAACATCGGCAGCTGACGCGCGCGCATGCGCCGTTGCGCTTCTCCCCCTTCTCGAACATCCGACAGCTGACAGTGCATGCGCCGTCGCGCTGTATATATACTCAAGGTCGGTGCTCACTCGCTCAGTTGCCGCTCGTCGGTTGGTTTGTACGGCGCGTCGACGTCCGAGGTCGCAATGATCGACGTCCCTTCGACCAGCGCCGGCCAAAGTGGCATCTAAAAGCCATCGTGCTCAAAGTTCGTCGCAATAAATAAACACTGCCCTTTCGCATACGTGTCGTACGTGTTCACTCATTTAACACCCCTCCTACAACCACGTTAACCAATTTAGCCAGCGACCCAAGTAAGTCGCAATTTACCACCCCATTTCACAACCACGTTAACCAATTTAGCCATCGACCCAAGTAAGTCGCACTTTAACACCCCGTTAACCAATTATATGCTCCGCATCCTCCTCAGTGTTCCCCCGAGGGAAGCTGCGGGCAATTTTTTTTGAGACGGAGGGACGTCAGACGCTCTGAAATGCGCATACGTCAAATTAACGCAGCACCCGCCTTCGAGTATATGGCAAGACCAGTATAGGGCGTGGCAACGCCGGCGTGACGCGACGAAACGAACGCCGGTGAGCACGCGCACCGCGTCAAGTCGAAATGTGCTGGCGCCTTGACTGTGGCGTGTAGTCATGTTCTCACACGACATGCATTTCATGATTATTATGTTTGCACCAGTCGCATACCGTCGTCATTCATTGACGTCACCTAATACCAAATTTGGCATATGTGAAGCTAGCGGAACAGCCGCGAGTGCATCATGAGTGTGGCATGTAGTCATGTTGTCACATGAAATGCATGTCTTGATTATTATCATGTTTGGATGTGTCATTTACCTGTGTCGTCCGTTCACGTCATGGAATACCGAATCTGGTATATGTGAAGCTAGCGAAACGGCCGCCAGCACATCATGAGCGTAACATATAGTCATGTTGTTACATGACATGCATTTCATGTTTATCATGTTTGCACCATTCAGATACCTTCGTCATCCATTCAGGTACCGTAATACCAAATTTAGTATACGTGACGCTAGCGAAACAGCCGCCAGTGCATCATGAGCGTGGCATGTAAACATGTTGTTACATGACGCGCATGTCATGATTATCATGTTTGCACCAGTCAGATACCTCCGTCATCCATTCACGTACCGTAATACCAAATTTTGTATATGTAACGCTAGAGAAATGGCCGAGAGCGCATCATGAGCGTGGCATGTAGTCATGTTGTTACATGACGCATGTCATGATTTTCATGTTAGGGTCTGTCGCTTGTGTTTGCCATGCAAATATGTTATACAATACCAGTTTTGCAACATGTAATGTGAATGAGACCACCGCAAGAGCAGCAAGACTATGAAATGTAAATCATGACTATCATGACATCTATGTCATGATTTTCAGCTTTTGACTAGTCAAATGTGCTCGCCATATAGTCATGCAATGCCATACGAAGTTTGGTAGTGATATCATTATCGAAACGGCCAGGAGAGCTAAAAGTCGTAGGCGGCTAGATAGATAGATAGATAGATAGATAGATAGATAGATAGATAGGATAAATAAATAGATAGATAGATAGATAGATAGATATATAGATAGATAGATAGATAGATAGATAGATAGATAGATAGATAGATATATAGATAGAAAGATAGATAGATAGATAGATAGATAGATAGATAGATAGATAGATAGATAGATAGATAGATAGATAGATAGATAGATAGACTAAATGTCGCCGAAGTTCGCTATAAAATGCGTCACATTTAAAACGTGTAGTGAATCGTAACCAGTGAACAAAATAACCTTGTAGTGTACAGTTCGCTTGGACGAGTTCGTATTAAAATATAACGTTGCAATCGTGCGTGTGGTACAGATTTAGCAAAAAATGAGTATAAGGGTACTAAAGTTCATATCCTATGACCCGCTATCCTCTCATTCTTTCATTACTTAGTATGCTTCGCGAGTTCTTGTTTATTATACAATTGAAATTATTTTCGCACCTTTACAGCCACCTTCCTTCCTTATATTGATAAGTTATCCACGGATTATTTTATTTATTCATACAGCTTTTATTACAGATAGTTGCCCCACTGGGTTGGTCTAGTGGCTAAGGTACTCGGCTGCTGAACCGCAGTTCACGGGTTTGAATCTCGGCTGCGGCGGCTGCATTTTCGATAAAGGTGAAAGTGCTGTAAGCCCGTGTGCTCAGATTTGCGTGCACGTTAAAGAACTTCAGGTGGTCGAAATTAACGGAGCCCTCCACTTCGGCGTTTCTCATATACATATAGCGGTTTTTGGACGTTAAACCCCACATATCAATCAATCAATTAGGGATAGTTAGGGTTCCTGAATTTACAATTTCAACTAGGGCTCCTGTTTGAAAATTTACTCGGGAATAACAGTATTCTGGTTTTAGTTTCATCCTTGATGGAGTTTCGCGTGATTGTATTGAAGGTTTTCTTGTAGTAATAGGTTGGGCATACTGTCTAGAACAGTGTACCTACCACACGTTGGGCGGTAAATAAAACCTCCATGTTGTCTGTGCATATGATGTTTAGTGCACGCGTTACATGCATATAATAAACCTTCGGCGCGTTTTGTGTGCATCTGATATAAATTTAAATATGAAACCCTTCAACAGCACAGTGTATGGAAAAGACTCCGCATATGAGACTTTATGAGAGAGCATTTTCTCAAGCATGGTGTCCCATCGTCTTATCGGCCTCACATAAGATAGCCGAAATGAGCGCCAAGGTGTTCAGCAGCAACCAGGTGATTCCCGGCTGTGGAGCGAAAAACAACATAACCTTTGTGCGGTGTGAAAGGTATGTGAACTACGGGACTCCCTTTTCAGTTAGCAGTTTATTTTGGCAAGACTGGGCACTGCATGAACAAGCACGCCTAAGAACATGAACGGCCGTAAGGCGATGGGTTGGCGTCGCTGCAGAATCTACCCGCTAATTGCAACTCTTGCCGAAACTGCGAAACAAAGCTTGAGAAAATGAAAGTGCTATGTAGGATCCAAGATAAATTGACACGTGAACTATGAGAAGCACATTTCATCACACACAATGAGGACACGTGTGTCAGCCACACATCTGTATCATTGCGTGTCACTGAATTTGAGGCACTGAATGAAAGGCGATGGCTGGCAGAATTTGAAACCTCTCTGCTGTTCCTATATGATTGTGCGTGCTTTCATTGCATTTTATTGTTACAAAATGCAAGGTGTTTTGTTTAACTAAAACTACTGGAGTCAGCGTCCGTGCTATCATGTACTTGTCTTCTTGCTCTTCGTGAAACGTAGTGCTACAATATCTTAAGTAAAGACGCTCGATGAGACAGATGCAAAACCAGTGCTGCACTGCCATGCCGGAATGTCCTGTTATATATATCAGTTAAGCTAAAATAGGGATCAACGCCCTCAATAGTGACATATCACGGAAAGCGAAAGTATTCTCGTGTAAGAACACAGGGATAGCCGGACTACCCGAATTCGGCAGCGTGTACGAACGAGACCCGTAAAACAATACAGTCCCCGAATGACGTCACTTGAAGGAACTGTTGATCATCAGTTTTGCCAGACCGTAAAGAAAACAAATAGAATAGAAAAGAAAGAATCGACGCGTGCGTTACAGTTTGTAAACACTAGACCAAACAGCGCCCCTGTGAAATATCAAACACTCGATGGTGCTGACGGGTCTTCTACTGCAACGGTGCCAGAGTGCTCGCCTTGAGGAACTCACAAAAGCAATCGAGCAGAGTGGTTCGGATCATAATCGCGGAGGAGAAACGCGAACAACGGTAACGTCGCTGGGCTGCACCGGGGCGTAACGCTCATGGTCGCATAAAGTAATGGCGCCCAAGCATCTATCCTCGTTAAACGGAAAGAGCCTATCGATGTAACAACATCGAATGTATTCTGCATAGAAAGGCCAAACGAAAAACTATTTTTCGCTGTTTAAAAGTATTTCCCGCTTTTCTGCATCATCACATTGTATTCTTTCGTGCTGAAAAGTAACTTGTACGCGTTTTAACGCGATAGAGTTACGAAGCTTGTGTCAGAGAAATACCGCAATCGCCGTCGACACCGTTGGTTGTGAGTGAAAAATCGTCCGTGAGCTAAAAATTAGGAAAGAAGCAAATAAAATAAAGAATAAAATTGTTGGTGCCGTTTATGATCAAACTCGGTTTACGCGGCAAGCAGGTCCAGGCGACAAGCAAAAAACACTACTTGAATGCCATGTACTGGAAGGAGTCACCTCAACGCATTTTGTTTGACAGGTGCCACGACAGAAACAAGCCCATTCAGTGATTTGTAGGCGGTTTCTGGAGGCCATCAAACTATGTCGAAAAAGGCCGGGATAGTGCAGTCCATCCCCGCTAAAAAGACACAGGAACTTTCAAACAGCTCTAAATATGGACAACTATATTCATCTAGCGGAAAACATAACATGCCTTTCCGGAGGCGTTGATAAAGCAAACAGGAAACGCACCATAATGTGCTGCATCTTTGAGGCATTGTGAGACTCTTGATGACCTCCGAGATGGACTAGCGCGTGGCGTATATCTTGGAGGCCATGCTACTCTTGCTTTAGATCAAAAACCTGTATGTAGCATTCGCACGCGCACGCTGGTACAATAAGCTGTGTGTGTGTGTGTGTGTGTGTGTTTGTGTGTGAGTGTGTTTGTGTGTGTGTGTGTGTGTGTGTGTGTGTGTGTGTGTGTGTGTGTGTGTGTGTGTGTGTGTGTGTGTGTGTGTGTGTGTGTGTGTGTGTGTGTGTGTGTGTAAAAATATAATAGTAAGTATGCACTTAGCGGTTGAAGGGCTCACTAGGGGCCGAATTACCTATCGCAACAACTCTTAAAGGCGAAGCTTAAAAGCCCCCATTTTTTTTTCTTTCGAGATAATTCTTAGCTTCGCAACTTCTAAAAAATTACTCGAGAATTGTGAATTGGGGTTCCATACTACGTGGGAGTAAGTAATGCCCGTGAAAGAAGATGCTCAAATAATAAGCGCTGCAAGAGTGGTTTCCAATTAAAACGCAGTTTGCAGTGAGAAGAAAAATGGCTGTAGAGTAGAAATGTGTATATTACCCTACATGATACATCCCACTCTACTAATAAGATAGTACGCGTACATTCGTACCATACTAGCAGTTTTTATAGATAGCCAGTTTTAAACGAGCGTCCTCTTTAAAACAGGCCTGGAGTGAAGTTCACTGTTACGGCACAGTTAACTTTATTACCAATAAAAACAAATGAAATCTGATTGAGAACATACTTTAGCCCATCATACTTCATCATACTTTAGCCCACCGCTGAAACATCAAGAAGAGTTACTGACGTATAGCGAATGTACAGGACCTAATCCTCTCGGCATCATTTAGTTACATGACTACTGTATAAACCGTAATAAACACCCACCATGGGGCCAATCACCAGGTTAAGAAAACACTGCGTAGTTTTCTGTTTTTTCTCTGCTTCCTTCCTTTTTGATTGGGCATGCACGGTCCATTCAATGATTGTCCATTAAATCTCTATCTTATGAGAGTTCAGGACGGACGATGAATTCTCAGAAACTGGAAGACGTATAGGTGCCTCCACGAGATCGTGCATGCGCAAGCTTCTTCAAGATTCTCTCCCCTTCCACTGGTCTACAATAACGCTTTGTATTACTACTGTGTACATGATAGCTTAGAAGAGCCAAGGTGGGGGCCAGTTGGTTGTACGTTATGTAAAGTATTTGTACTGTACAAGAAAACAAATCAGTAAATATAAAACTATACCGAACCACACAAACATGATAGCTGTGTTCTCTCATGTTAACATCCCTGCTTGTCGCCTACAGTTTCGCCTGCTTTTTTGTCAATGCAACCTTTATTGCAGATTTCAAACTTTATTTACTTTGTGCTCACTCTCCTCATCTATTCTCTGGCTTTATTTACCGATGTCGCTATTCACTTTGTTGACCGGCGTGCTTCGACTCGTGAGGCGGCTAGTAAAAATGCCTATGTAATATGACTGGAAGTGCTCTATTGGATCCGTGGTAGCAGCAGGAAAAGAATCGGAAAAGTGGTATGCCCCTTGAACCCTCAGATGTAAACATAGTCTTGTAAATGACTTTTGACAACTACGGGTCGTCATATATCTAAACATTGAAGCGAATTACGAATCATGTCATTTGTGGGGGGTGAGCGTTCTAGCAGTAAACTTCTGACTATGTAGACCAATAGTCTTTCTATTTCGAAAGCCAGCTTGCTACTGCGAAGCCGTTAGCCTTGGCCTGAAAACGTTAACTTTTAACGCGCAGCTTTTTATAGCAGCTTTTTGTTGGATTCAAGAGATCGTTTCGGTTTTAGGAGTAAATTGCTGCAGATATACGTTAGTTACGCTATGGGTCCGTTAACTCCGCTATCCTTTACCAGTGTATCTTTATTAATTGAGGTTAAAATAGAAGTTTGCGCACAGGCGTGACGTGCTGTTTAGTCCTCGTGTGTGACGTGTTGCCTTGTCTAATAATGCTTTAGTTTGAACAACACAGCAGCCAAAGTTAACATTGACGAAGTGCATGTTATCAATGTGCAGGCATACCCACACGAAATATTTACAAATATGTGTTCGCAAATATGCAAATGAACTGCGGCATTCGCTTTTTGTACATATATGTATATTCTGTAGCCCCATCATGTTTTTGTTGATTTCATTTACTTACAATTTCATTTTGACGTTTTAGCCTAACGACCATTTAGGCGTTGGCACGTTAAACTTAGCCTAAATCAAAACGCGACTTCATATTGATATTCTAACAAAAAAGGAGCCTTGCCTTACCATTGTTGGCACTTAATATCAATTCTTTCGTTTTTTTCACTCCATTTGATTCAGCCTCGAAAAGGTAATGACGCAGAAACCTTTAATCCCTGTGGCAGAATGTCGCAGAATGTCGACGGCACTGGTACAGCCGATGTCATGACCCCTTGCACTTAAGGACATATAATATTGCCTTCTTGGCGTAAAGCCAACAAGAGCTAAACAGAAAATCGTCGCCAGACATGAGCAAGAGCACAGCAGCAAATGACAAAACAAAAAGAAAGAAAGAAATGACTGATGGGTGGGACAAGCGGCGATTGGACAGGTCAAGCAAGAATTGTTCCAAAGTCCGGGATTGGGGTCACGCAGAAGTAATGAATTGGAAGACTTCGCGGTGTAGAGAGTGATTGCTAAAGAGGGAAAAAGTGGTAACAAAGAATTCATCGAAAACATTAGGAAAAAATTTTTACCAGAAAAGGCGAAACTTTTCCACTCCCGCAGCTTAACTTGAGTTATGTGGCCATGATTTCGTCAGCATTGAAAAGGCGGTTACCCGGAACCGAGTAGGGAGAAAGGTGTGGAAGAAAATTCATGTTATATTGCTATTGATCCTCACGAGAATTTAATGAAAGTGAATGCTGTTTTAAAATTATTACTCTAGTAAAATCCACGTTTTCATTCCTGAATAATCTTCCGAAACATAACTATCGTTGTCTTCGGTTCTTAACTGGTGCGTTACACAAGGGCATTGTTTCACAGCCACAGTTACAGATGCTTGAAGTAGCAAATTTTTATTTTTTGAAGTTGTCATGACTTTTTCGTTGAGAGGTTAATTAATATTGAGAACGCATATAAAATCGTTATTGGGAACCATATAAATAAGCGTTCAAAGGCCCACATTTCTTCAGAAAACGCCAAGCACATCGTAGTCACAATAAATTATAACCCAGAAAAAAAATTCACACACGTTCGTAAAACTAAAGCGTTTCTTGATTAGAACATACGTTTGAACAACAGGCCCTTCAACATCAGTAGATCACTTGTTTAATCAATGAGATTTCAATCAATACGGCTGCACTTGGTTGAACTCGGTAAAAATCTCTGGCTAGTCTTGACCTTTAAAAGTGCAACTCATTTTATATCTGTTTTGTCAATTACTATGGCACACAAACCCCGAAATCGGTACCCGTATCCTCGCCTAAATAAATAAATGCGTATTGACCAAGGATAAAACGTGTAAGAATAGCTGTTCCAGCTCCACTGAGATCGCAAAATTCGCCCCGCCGTGGTTTTCTAGTGCCTAAGGTACTCGGCTGCTGATCCGCAGATCGCGGGATCGAATCCCAGCTGCAGCGGCTGCATTTCCTATGGAGGCGGAAGCGTTGTAGGCCCGTGTGCTCAGATTTGGGTGCACGTTAAAGCAACCCAGGTGGTCGAAATTTCCGGAGCCCTCCACTACGGCGTCTTTCGTAATCATATGGTGGTTTCGGGACGTTAAACTTCACAAATCAATAAATCGATGTCATGAAATTTGGAAAGGGTGAAGCGTACAGTGTCGGGTGAATTTGTTTTTGTTTTCATGATGTACTAGTGATACCAATATAGAAATGCTCAGCGCAAAAACAATTAGACAACGAGCACAAAAGACGAAGACCAGCGCTGACTTTCAACTGATTTATTACTACTGAGACGCACATACATATAGGTTACAGAAAAAATATAAGATCACGTGTTTATCAAGGAATATAGGCCGAGAAATAAACCAACAAAAACAAAGAGACCACAAGAAACCACGTGATCACCTTGTAACAGCACGTGCCGAAGAATTCAAGTACGCCAATTCTCTTTCTGATAAAGCTATTGACGGTTTCAAGTTGACGTATTTGAATTCTTCAGCACGTGGTTTCTTTCAGTCTCTCTGTTTTTTTTTTCTGTGTTCCTGGATAAACATGTTATCTTATTTTTTATCTGTAATTTGTATATATGTATTTATTAGTAGAAATAAATCAGTTGAAAGTTAGCGCTGGTCCTCGTCTCTTCTTTTCATTGTCTGAAGTTTTTTGCGCTGAGGAATTTAATAATGGAACACAAACTGGCCCGATCCCACACTTTACTTTAGTGATACCGATCCTGTAATCAGGCATGTAAGGATGTAAGTGATAAACACAGGCCCACGGGTTCCATGAGGGCGCTTTTTTTAAATCTTTTAATCTACGTACACAGCAGTTAGCCAAGTAGATATTGCACTGTAAAAAAAAAAGTCACGCCTATCCAATTCATAATTACTCCACGAGGTATTAAGCCTGCGGTTATATACTATCCAATTAAACTTCATGAATGAGAGGCAGCACGTGCATGAAGAAACTTTCGGCTTTTGGAGCGCACGCAAATGATACTCACTTTCTTATTTGTAAAAAGAAAGCGCCTCGTTTGACTCAGAGTTTCCCGTACTTTATCAACTAGGCCACCGAGAGAAGTTTCAAAAGAAACATACTTCCTGGCTGTGTTCCCCTTTTTTCTTTCTTTACTTTTATGACAATCATTGCGAAGAGACTGAGGCCACAAACGCTGATTTCGAGTAGATTCAAATCGTTACGAGCCGCATTGAGAATCCAGTAATTGCTAAACCGAGAAACGACGCGGTACATTAACTGATCCCGCTTCCCTTGCGTGCCAGCACCGTATTCTACCACTGAGCCACGCCGGGGCTTACATTAACTGAAGTAACCTTTACAAATAGGCTTTAGCTGTGGTTCAAGTTACAGCCGCTTCTTGCTTTCGAAGTGCAGGATAGGGCAAGCGCAATTTCACTCCTGCTTTTTTCCCCTGTTTTCTAGAAGACAAATAACACCATAATTTAGAACCTCTGTGAATTTGTTTTTAGTGAGGACTTAGTCTACAACCTTAGCGACAGTGAACAAAACGTTTTGTATGTCCTAACAACAAATCAAGTGTTCTCAGTGAATAACAGTTACGTATAAGAACCTCGATAAACAATAAAAAGGTATTTTCTGCGAAAAAAAAAGAACTTTGATGTGGTTCTATACTCAAGACGGCGTATAAGATACTCTCACATACACCACACAACAGGAAAATGAAGTAGACGGTACAAAGTGTGTTGCCACTTTATTTTGTAAAAATTTACTGCGCTAGTCAAGTTTATGTTAATAAAGTGGGCATGTAAACATGGACGCAAGAGGAAGCCCAGACAATAAAATCTTGTCTTGAAGTTTTCCGGAATTGAACGCCTAGCATCACTAAAGTGAATAGCTACTATCTCAGCTTCCTGTTATTCTAGGCAATCAATGTGCTGACATGTACAGTTACATGTTTATATATATATATATAGAGAGAGAGAGAGAGTAGAGAGAGTAGACAATGCACAGGAAGAGTTTCCCGCATTGGTGACACGCGAATAATAAATGTTTGGGTTGAAGTAGCTGGCATGTTCTATATGTGAAGGCTATCCCATGACTATGAGTCACACCATAGTGAGGAACGTCATATTATTTTCACCCATGGGTTGCTTTGACACGCAGTTGAACTAACCACGTAGGCGTCCTTGAGTTTCGGCCCCATTCAAGTGTGGCCACTATTGTCGGAGATCAAACCCATGTCATCAGTGTGTGCAATTTTTTCGCTTCATCATATTTTCTTTCCTGCAGTATTTTCTGTTTCAACCCTGTGATGATAAAGCACTGAGAGGACGAATGTAATAAACATTGAAAGGTTACATCACGGGCTGGTCATGTGTGTTGGGATGGCTGCAAAGTTTCGCATGTCAAGTCAAGTAAAGTCAAGTTTATTAAATAGTTCAGTTGAGTTACATGGTTAGCGTTATTACAGCAGGAGGTCCCAACGTTTCAGAGAAACCGACAGGGGGACCTCCTATGGCTACATGGATGGGGTAATTAAAAAATTACAGCAATAGTAATTTACAGCAATAGTATACGGACTTGTGAGTAATAATGAATAAGCTTGATGAACAATAAAAATACGAACAATACACAACATAATGGTAATACTCACTATTGAAAAATAACAAGGAACTAGTCAAAAGCAAGTGAAGACAAAAAAAAACATATTAATGAACAACTCTACGTGACAAATGCAACACGTTTCATTATCAGTGTTATCAATTATACAAAGGCGAATTGAAGTAGTAAAATAGCAAAAAATGTGGAGAGCTATTAACAGTAATTACACAAATCGGATGAGTTGAATAATTCCTGAACGTAATATTTCTTGCTGCGCGAGAATGTAGCAAGACCATAAAATATTCGCGTTATATTGTAAATGAATTAGTCAATAGGGATCAATCATGGTGATTATTATGTAGCTGGTGGCAACACAGAGTTGCTTTGTCTAGGAGCTTGACAACTTTGGCAAATGATTAACCCAACCACTAACAACACTTATCACTAGAAGATTCATCTGGAAATAATATCACCGGTAACATGTGCGCATCAGCTATTAATGATTAATTTTCAAGCCAGTACTCTGAATCTGCCAACATCATACTCCCTTATGCGCACCACTATAAGTACATGCCCCTGGATCCAGTAATATTGAGGTACCTGGAATATTGAAACTAATAGATAAGTTACCATTCCACTTCGCTCCTGGCTATTATGGCATTAAAGCAAATTTCTTAAAAGCACTAACGTGGTTAGTTCAATGATACTAAGTCAAATATTTCAACAATCATTGAGTACTTGTCAACTTCCATAAGAATGGAAAATATGGAAGGTGGTTCCAATCTATAAATCTGGCCCCAGAAACTCGCCTCTTAATTACCGACCCATATAACTAACAAGTAATTGTTGCAAATTATTAGAACATGTATTATTCTCGAACCTTGCTAACTTTCTAAAGTCTAACTCATGCTTTGCTAAAGCGCAACATGGTTTTAGAAAACAGTACTCCTGCGAGACACAGCTTGATTCGTTTATTGATCATCTGCATCAAATCCTGGATTAATCCAGTAGGGTTGAGAACTGGGCTAGTTGGTGAGACATCATTTAACCATCTGATGTAGTAGCGCAATTTGCACGGGGACGAAGAGGACAAGAACACACGACACTCGCTACACTCGCAACTAATTTTATTTCAGAAGCAGCACATCATATATAACCCATAACCCTAGCGACACAGAAAAGAACTACGAACATTGAATCATTGCCAACAGAAGCTTTTGCGCAGACTCAAGCGATAGTACACGGCAGTTGTAAAGAGTGCTATAGCCTTTTCATGTTTGAGAGCAGCCTTAACAAAGTCATGTCCAGAAAAGATTAGCGAAAGCTTCAACCAACAAATTATCAGGCTAAAAAATGCTGGGTACGAAAAACACGTGCTGTGTAGATCGGCTAACAAGCTGATTAGTCACGTACGCAACAACTTTCATAAAAAAATGACAAGTAATGAAAATAGGAAGAACATAGTGTCAGTTCGATATGCGCACAAGATTGCCCATAACTTAAAAAACGTAGATAATCGCTATGGCCTAGAACTAGTTTTTTCGGCACCCAACAAGCTTAGTAAAATATGTTCCAAACTAGACCGTAAAGTTTCCATAGCAGTAAACACTAATGCTGGTAGTTGTACGGTAAATCACACAACAAAGTTTGTTAAGTGTAGCCTATCAGTCGTGTATTGCTTGCCGCTAACGTGTGGAAAGGTATACATCGGCCAGACGGGTCGATGTTTGAACACCCGACTTTTAGAACACAAGCGATCATTAAGAACTGACATTCATTCTCACATAAAGAGACACTGTTCCCAGTGTGGCTGCTCACCACTGTTCAGTGACACGACCGTAGTCTTCCGTCATGGAAACCAACTAACCAGAGAAATTGTCGAAGCCTTCCACATTAAAAAAAGAAAAGAAGGATGCATTAGTCAGTCACCAGTTTCGTTAAGTGACCGAGAAGCCAGCTACCTCGAAGTACTTAATTGAGATCAGTGTTTGCATGTGTCATACTCTCCTTTTTGTCGTTTCAAAATTTTGTTTCAAACACGTGTGAATTCCCGCAAAATTTTTTGTTTTTTTTATTTGATGTTACCCAGGGCTGTTTTTAGTTATGTCATTCTAAAGTGTAAGCGTAACTGCCGTGTACTATCGCTTGAGTCTGCGCAAAAGCTTCTGTTGGCAATGATTCAATGTTCGTAGTTCTTTTCTGTGTCGCTAGGGTTATGGGTTATATATGATGTGCTGCTTCTGAAATAAAATTAGTTGCGAGTGTGGCGAGTGTCGTGTGTTCTTGTCCTCTTCGTCCCCGTGAAAATTGCGCTACTACACCATATGATCCTGGATTAATCATCTTGCGCTGACAGTATTTTTTTAGATTTTAGCAAAGCATTTGACAAGGTTTGCCATTAATTACTGCTCTTAAAACTAAGCTTGCTAAATATCGACACTAACCTTCTTAAATGGATAGAACATTTTCTCTATAATCGTTTGGAATTCGTAACTGCTAACGACCATCATTCACCACTCACTGAAGTACAATCAGGTGTGCCTCAAGGTTCAGTGTTGGGACCTTTATTATTTCTTGCATATATTAATGATCTAACTTCTTCAATAACTTCTAACATACATCTGTTCGCAGATGACTGTGTTATTTACCGAGAAATTACCAACGTTGATGATACTAAAACACTTCAAACTGACCTAAACAATATAGCTAATTGGTGAAATATCTTGTTAATGGGACTTAATATTAAGAAATGTAAGATAATGCACGTATCAACAACCAACTCGAACCATAACACCTACCACCTAAACAACGTTCTTTTGATTCTGTCCTGTCTTATAAATATCTTGGCGTGCACATCACAAATAACTTAAGTTGGACAACTCATGTAGAGTACGTGATTAAAATGCTAACCGCATGCTCGGCTACTTACGACGTAACTTCTCTAAAGCACCCTCTTCCTTGAAGCTAGTAGTCTATAGGTCTCTCATATGCCCCAAACTCGAATATGCATCCTGCCATATGGGATCCCAGTCATGCTAATCTCATCACCTCTCTTGAACTAGTACAAATAACTCTGCTAGGTTCATCCTCTCTAGCTGCAACCGCACTGCAAGTATGACTTCAATGAAAAATAATTTATCACTTATTTCATTGGCTCACCGACGAAAAAATCACCGTCTTTCACTGTTTCATAAAATTTGCTTTCACCCTACACTTCATAATGACCTGATACTCCAGCCTCTGTACATCTCGAACCGTGTCGATCATCGCAATAGGGTAGGAATCGCATCATGTCCCAGTAGGTCTTTCTTTCTGTCATTTATTCCCCGCACATCCCATGATTGGAACAGCCTTCCCTCGAATGTCGCAACCATCACTGACTTCAAACTTTTTCACGAAACATTAGCTAATCTTGTATAACCAAGAAAATACTGTTACCTATGCTTATTGCTGCTGTTTTCGTATATTTGGAAATAACTATTCTTATGTTATTATTATTATTAGAAATGTTATTATTATCTGTCTTTTATTGTATTATTTTATTTGTATTTATTGTATTGTTTTATTTGTATTTATTGCACTGTTTTATTTGTATTTTTCATGTATTTACCCACTCCCCTCTTTAATGCCGTTTTGGCCCTGAGGGTACTATAAATAAATAAATAAATAGAACTGAAAGAGAAGGTTGTGTTACCATTCACTGCGCTTGTTTTTTATTTCAGAAATAACAACAAAATAATTTCGCACAAAAAATCTGTCTTCTCCAAAAAACAAGTTTTTCTACTGCGTGAACTACATCCGTGACTTCGTTGCATGCGAGAGAATTCCGTGTTTCGCACGGCTCGCTCAAGCGGATCTTCTACGTACACGCGTTATTTGAAGCGGTGCGTTCGTATACGTACGCAAATCTGTTACACGCACGCGGTAGCAAAACAGCGTAGTTATGCCATTCTTGAGTAACCATCTCTCAACTGAATACAACAGACGATATATATCGTACCACCCGCCACGGTGGTCTAGTGGCTAAGGTACTCGGCTGCTGAGCCGCAGGTCGTGGGATCGAATCGTGGCTGCGGCGGCTGCATTTTCGATGACGGCGAAAATGCTGTAGGCCCTTGTGCTCAGATTTGGGTGCACGCTAAAGAACCACAGGTGGTCGAAATTTCTGGAACCTTCCACTACGGCGTCTCTCATATGCATATGGTGGTTTTGGTACGTTGAGCTTCAACGATCTATCTATATATTGTGCCGACAAGCTTATGTTGTTTAGCTAACAAGTGACGAATCACAAACAAAAAGTTTTCGGAGTGTCGAAACTTGATGTTCGGATTGGTTGAGTTCAAGAGATCACAGATTACAGAATAACAAAATGCTACAAAAAGTGCACAGAAAAATAGGCCCAGCTTCGCAATTTTTTTTTTTAGTCTTCGTGCCCTAATAACTTCTTCCCAGCACAACTATCTCTCGGAGGGTACGGACTGAGTTTGGTGGAGGCTCGAAACCAGCGAACACAGGTTTAAAGATCGCATCAAGATCGTGTATATGATCTTGATGTGCTACAAAACTGTACTCTATTAGTCCACGACTATAAAATACGATCATAAATAACATCACTATCCTGACCATGCGACAAATGCTTAGAACATGGGTACCAGTGACATTATTCATTAAAGCAGCGCCGCACGCAACAACATCTCATCACAAAATAGCGCTCCCTCCTTGCGCTTCCATTGTGACAAGTCATGGTAGGGGCCCGATGAAAAATGCTCTTGCAAAACAGCACACACGAGGCGCATTTTTTTAAATTTTTGCCCCTCTTTAGCACACGTTACTTCATGCCCGGTACTTTTTTTTGTTTTTTTTTTGATACTGCAAACACCTTTTTGCCTTGTTTGGTGATGGAAGTGTCCTCGTTCTAAAAAGAAATGAGGCAGAAAATGTCGACGAAAAAGGCGCGGTTGGCGCGAAGTGAAAATTTGTGGTCCGATGGGAGAAATGCGTATACATTAGCAAGATTTACATCTTCCGTTGTCTATATATTGTTCAAGGGTCGTAGTAACGCCGTGAAATTCTATCTCTTTCCCGTTGCGCAAAACTCATGGCGTCGCGCGATGGGTGGTGCAAGATGCAATTTATCACTAACATGGACAATCGTGAAAAAAGAACGAAGTGCCTAATTTTTTTTCCGGGGCCCCTCTCGTGTACTCTTCTGGACTACATCTCCTTTTGAACAAGGAAGCTACACTGCACTACACAGTACGCGCTTGTCGCACTTCATCACCTTCATACATTTTTTAAAACTTCTTTTACGCACACCGCTGCAGAATTTTTCAGTGCAACAGCCCCGTTCTGGAAGGGACCTCTGATACTGTGTTATCACACCGGGTCTGAGAAAAGTGAAGTCAATTAATTTTGTTGCCAAGTTGTCTTTGGAACATGTCTGGAGATGTCGCAAAGTGTGCATGCATATACGAAGCGTGTCACAGTGCTGCCTATACATGAACTTTCGTTTTTCTTTTTTGAGAACATAATTTATTTGTCAAGTTTCACTCCTACAGAGGACACCCCGAAAGCTAGCATTGAGTAATGTTTGCAGTGGAACGATGCTACTGAGTTGAAGATACGCTATTATAAAGGTTAACTTTACATGCAACACTTGATAAATACATGTCAGCTCACTGCATACATTGCCAAACTTGCGAGTATAAATCAAGACGTCGCACACCCTAGTGCCCTTCTCGGGGCACGCTACAATGTCTCGGATGACACGCGGTGGCGCCACTTTCGTTTGAAGGCTTGATTTATTGCTGCCAGTGAAAGCGACAGGGCGAGCCCCGACACACGGCCCATTTGTATGAACGTGTATGGCTGTCCCTTGCTAGTTACGACAGCCACATTTTCTACGTAGCGCATCTCTGACGATGAAGAGACCTTGCTAAAGTTGCTTTCAGATATGCTTTCAGACGTGCTCTGAATGTAGGGTCGTACGACGTGTAGCATGTTCTCTGACGTCTTGATTTTTTTTTCTTAGTATAGCGCAAGCTACTAAAGCAACAATGAATACAGTGTAGATTGTAACAAGGTAAAAATTTAGGAATAAGACTACAGAGCCTGCTATTATTGCCCGCATTCTTTGCGTGGTGTATTCTATCTTATCTAAGAAATATAGCCTCCTAACGTATAATTGCTATGTTGCCATTTCTAAAATGGCTTACTTTTAATTTTTCTCTCACTGTATTGTCCTAAAGTGAGACTGCTTAACTAGCTTAGTGACACAAAGCCATGTTTGCATAATGTAGTGAGTAATCTTGGTTTCAACTGTGCTCGCCGTGGTTACAATACGTCAAGATTGAAGTTGCGTCAGCACGCTTAAAACAGGCTTCGATATGTAACTGTGTTCCAGACCAGAAACTCTAAACAAAGGGTTATTTGTGTGGCGTGGATCACTGTCAGGATGAGCGTCAATATACATCTGCCCCCATAGGGTTCAGACGGTGTCACTTCAAGGATTGACAGTGTCTGTAATTGCAGGCTCTAATTACAGGCGCTTCTCCCAGTATGCACAATCAAACTTGCTGTTACGGCAGCAGAGTAAATGGATGCGTGGGTTGAGTGATATTGTGCTGTGACTGCTAGCGCAACTCAAATGCGTCGTCCTACGATTACTTAACCAAATCTTCAGAAGTCCATTGAACTGGTGTCCTAGTAGAAGCGAACATACAAAAATATCGTCAACCGAAATCTCTTGCACACCTCGTTAGCCCGCTAATATTAAAACAAGCGCGCCATTGCGCGAAATACTTGTGCGTGGTGTGACTTGGGGAGGCAAATAGTTTTGCTTAAAATGGATAACATTTTCATAAAGTATCAATATACGATTATATAGGGGCCAAGCTTTGCTCATAAGTGAATCACAGGGCGGGGACAACGCATTGGTGAAGGATAAATAACCCAAATTCACAGAATGACTGGTGTGAAGGAAATTGCCCTTTAACACTTCTATGACTAAGAAAAAGACGTAACGATATACTTTTTTCAATATATATACGAAATCCCGCATGCAAAAGTAGTGTGAAGTGCAACGCACACGATATCTAAACCAAGCATTTCTGTGAAGAGATTTAAAGCAGTATTTTGTTTGGGTGTATCCGTCAGCTTCTCATTCTGAGACATATAAATTCTTAAGTAATTGGAATAGATATCTATACATACAAAGTTAAGTACTATATGGGAAGAGATACCTATACGTAGCGCAACAAAACATTGCTTGGTAAATTTATTGCGCCAAAATAAACAGCAATGTCAATAAAATGTGTGACGTACATTGGATTGACTTTGTCGGTTTAAAAATTTTCCATTAGCTCGTTTTCGCAGTATACAGATCCCGATACAATAAATAATAAGCCACGGTGTTTGTAAAAACAAAATGAAAATTCGCATGAAGCACGAGACAGATATAACCCTTGGAAAAATGCCGAGGTGCACGCAGCGAAGTGTTATTCCGGCTGTTGCACCTTGTAAGCAGACAGATTATTATTCTGTTTCATGCATTTAAAGAAGCGCAGGCACTCGCGTTTTTTTTTAAACACATCGCAGGTGCACAATACCACGGTCCCGAGATCGCCTCTCTTTTTTTTTTTTTTTCAGATGTGAATCAGCTTATAAACGTGGTTTTCCTCTGTCGCGAAGTACCCCCTGCGGACGATGACGATTAAGAACAAGCGCGTTACAGACCACACATTCTCATTCTGCCATCACGGCACATCACATATCATAAACGTATCATAAAAAGTTGATAGGGTTATTATATTCATATCCACTGATAACCATATATGATATAGTTATCAGTTGATAAGGGCCATATGATAAAAAGTTGCCTTTGTGCCACGGTAAGTTTTGCATGAAAAGAATTCAGTTTCCTGTCAGGTCAGGCCACGTTACATGCTCGTATAAGGCTTTCTAGCTGCCATCCTAACGCGTGAAAGCATGATATTTAACAGCGTGACAATTTACTAGGAACATACTTCTGTGTGGGCCGCTAAACTTATCGCCTCTTGCTTGCATCTGCGCAGCCACGTTCGTCTCATTGAAAGAAACTGCGAAAATATTCGATTGCACCGCAATTTAAAAATTGTTTAATGCGTTGAAACATATTTTTTTCTGTAAATAAAAACAAAAAAAATTACTGTACTTGTGAAACCTGCAGGCAAACCGTGGCACATAAATTGTTGTGTTTTCTTCTTGCTTCCTCGCTGGTAAAACTCATTTTTCCGTATTGTATCGTTGAAATGTAGCCTATTTTTCAAAAGAAGGATTATTCATTGAAAAATGAGTAAATCTGTGATATTCAGAGACAGTTTCGTGACCGCTATGCAAGAATATTTCTGTAATTACTTCTTTTGTCTTAGGCAGTTATTACTTTTGTCTTAGGCAGTTGCAGCTTAGCCTCGGTAAAACACCGGGCTGATTCAGCCAGGCAACAAATTTAAAAAAGCTCACTTCAAACGGCATTTTTATGTGTTCTTTTTACGTCAAATACCGGAAAGGTTATGCGTTGCCGACACTCCTCCTTTTTTTCGTTTGCCGGGGTCGACACGTTAACTGTGCGCTTCTTGGTTCTAAACTAAACACTACGCAATCCGCAGAAAAAAAAAAGCATCGAACATAGAGTTATACCCATTAAAAGTGGTCACCAATATCTTGTATGAATTTGTGTTAGCGCGGTTCATTGTATTATTCTGATCCAAACCATTAAATAAAATCTTCATTTGTCATAAACACAATAATGGCTTCACGACGTTCACATTTGTTGTATTAGGTTTTGCGTACTTTAGAGACGTCAGAACCAGTTTTTCAAAGAAAAATGCTTATAATATAAGCCTGTTAGCGAAGGAAAATAATGTTGTAGCCTATTTAACAGATTAGCGATGACTAAATATGTTTAGCCCATTCACCCAGTACTTCTTAGCTCCCTCCGCTTAGCACCTGGAATGATATTCACGCTATCAATCCTGTTAGTAACCAGATATGCGAATACATCTTTATTATATGCAGTAAGGGTTGGTTTTAAAACTGTTTATTAGAAAATAAATAGCAAACTTATGTGCGTTGCAATTTTTTACAGTTCCTTTACGCTATGTTTTTTTATATCCTTATCTTTGATGAACAGAAGCGTCCTCTTGATGATTATGATGACTCATAACTGGTAGGCACACTAAAGCGTACGCTTCAGGCATAAATTATTACCAACCTTTGGCGAGAAGGACCATGGTGGTGAGAGCAGCGCAGTAGATTGCCAGTAGGATTTTGGAAAGAGCACTTTCCATTGTTGTCACGTCATCGCGCACACAGTGAAGAAGAAGCCGCTATTGGACACATTGTCACGGTATTCCCAGTGTCACCAAAAAGTTTTTAAAAATTCAAAATCCAGATGCACTAAGACGAATTGTTGAAAATCTACCCTTCGCGAAAACACTCACTCACACTTATGCCACATAATTCCGTTCAAAATACCGACGCGCCGTCAGAAGCACAACACATGACACAGGAGGCGTGGCAGGGAGGAGAACTAAAGCGGCGCGGTTCAGCAAAAGTCACCTACCACCCAATCTCCGAAGGCAGGCGCCGCCACTAACACCACAGGCGACTATTGGAATGGCTGGACACTCCCGATCACCGAGCAAATGGGTCCTCTCAGCTGAAGAATAGAGGGGCGATTGGTTTCTGGCAGCTTCCTCTTTTTTTGCAGCCTCCACAAAGCTCGGGCCGCGTTAGAAGCTCTTCGCAAAAAACGCTTTGGGTGTATCACCGAAACATCCGGGCTCGGGCTAGTTGAAACTTTATCTGGGCACCACGTGACGCTCTCGCGCCTGATCCGAGCGAAACTGACTCGAGGGAAGGGCGCCGAGCAGGCACCAGCAACCCGGGGGAAAGCTCCGCGTCGTCTGGTAGCGGGAGCCGTCGGGAGTTCGCTTCATCCGCTGGACGTTAGGCGGCGCATCGGCGGCTGCAGCGGCGGCGAGCTGATGTGATGCCCCTTCGGGAGCAGATGCGGTTGCCGTGGCAACCGTGTCCGCACACTGGCTTTTGCCTCGCCTGATGATCCTGCGAAGACGTAGCGGGAGGATATTGTTTCGCTAGCCTGGTTATTGTCTCTCCCCCTTGCGCCCCTCCCCTTTTCTTTTTTTTTGGTTTCTTTCTTCGGGGCGGGAACGTCACACACTTTCGTGGAGGCTATTCTTTCTGCAGTCGCGGCTCTCCGCCTCGATTTACCTTTGTTTGCTTTTTCGTCTTTCTGCGGAACCGTATTCTCTACTTTGTCACGTTGTTCTGAGCATTAGCGCTGACTGTTCTTTGATCCCCCGCATCCTATGTTGCCCGAAGCAATATCGAACGCAGCTCACTCTAATCGGAACACACAACGCTGTGCGGTGACATTAGCGACATTAGCACATTTGACATTCATGTGAGGTGTGGTATGAGGCAAGTTAGTAAGGGCTCTTATTTCTGGCACTGATTATGTTCCGAGGTTGTTCCCACTTAAGACGACGCAACGTTTCGTGTTTTTCTTAGTCTACGACACGGGGCTTCTTCCTTTCAGTGCAAAATACCTGCAAGACGAATTTGTTCCACAGAGTACGCTAAGGTTCCTATCAAGAATCTTCCTAGCGCACTGACGTCTAGCAGTGTAGTTACAAGCGCCCAATTTCCGTTTAATCAGAGCATTTGCGACTTATAATGTGCAAAACTGCTCGAAAAATGTGATGAATCTAGCATTCAACAGTTTTAGAGATGCCCATTTCTTTGGGGTGGGGGTGGAGGGACTTATCACTACACTTTTGAAGCTCATGTGTGCAGCTTGTTCTCGTGACTTCGTGCAATATTTCTTCGTATATTCAACAGTTAGCATTCTCGTTAAGTCAACTCAGCAAGAAAACCAATCCAGCTTTTGAATCTACTTCCAAAAAAATCAAATACTCTCACAAACAGAAAAAGACGCCCGAAAGTGGAAGAAACGAATAATTTATTATATGTTCTATTCTTCTTCACTTTTTTTAGCTATTTTAGCCTTCTTCCCCATTCCTATATAGAGTAGCATACCAGTGATATATCGACGCCGGCAAGAACCGGAGTTTTTTTTTTTTAATAAGCAGTCTCTCTCCCTCTCTCTTCCCACAAAACTCGAGTATTATTTTATGATTCGGTGGAAGTAGTACACGGTGATACAAAGCTTCGCACATGTCGAGCGAAGCAACGAACTAAGATTTGCTTTAACGTTTTTTTTTTCGATCTTCCTACTCTTCAATAACGTAGCACGGAAGTATGTACCATTATTTCACCAAGAAATAAAATTCCTAGCATGTGCGCTTTTGAAACGCTGTCATTTGAAATGAAAAGAAAGAAGCTTTTCTTATATCTCAAATAGACAGAATGTTTAAGCTAAAAAGCACCAAGCAATCAAAATAAAAAATGAGTGCTACGCGTTTCACACTAGCACAGTGTTGTTTTCAGCTGTATTTAGCACGTCAGAATATTTGTTTTATCCACCAAGCACGGTGAATAACAAAGATTGCTTAATGAACTTTTTTTAAATAGTGACCCTAGAGGAAAAAATTCATTACAAGACTAGTAGCTCTAAACCAAAAATAACAAAATTTTCAAGTTATGGTAAGATAACAAGGCTGGTTATTTTTTTCCAGTGTTTATTTGAAGTGCGGGAAATTTCAAAAAAAAAAACACTCCGCGATTAGCCGTCTAACGCGCGGCGTTTTTAGTGCCCTCAAAAGTAAGTTGAACAAATCAGTGAAGGCTTCTAACGCACGAAGGACGCTTGAACAGGCTATCGGTATCTACGATGGACATTAAGCGATGGTTGGATGATACCATTAAAAAAAGGGGGGGAGGGCAAAAGAATGAAACGAAGAGAATAAACTTCGACGAAAAAGCGGCTGCCACGTGCATTTCAATACTAGACCAGAGGCAGAATTCGGCGCAGCAAAGACGTCTTTTTTTTTCGTTTCGAGATAACGATAAGCATGCTTGTGCCTCCAGTCTTGTATCGCATTGCACATCGCAGCCGTTTTTTCCTCGAAGTTCATTGTCTGCGTTTTTTCATTCGCCCTCTCCCCCACTTTTTTATTTTTTCAATGGTACCTTCCAACCATCGTTTGATGCCCATCGTAGTCCCCGATAGCCTTTTCAAGCGATCTTCGTGCGTGAGAAGCCTTCGCTGATTCGTTCAACTTGAATTTGAAGGCACTAAAAGCGCCGCGCGGTAGGCGGCAATCACGTGGTATTTTCCTAAATTTCGCGCACTTCAAACAAACCCTGGAAGAAAAATTAACCAGCGTTGGTATCTTACCATAAATTGAAAATTTTGTTATTTCTAGATAAGAACTACGTCTTTCATTGAAATTTTTACTCTAGAGTTAGTATTTAAAAAGTTCATTAAGCAATATATGTTAATTACCGTGCTTGGTGGATCAAAAAATATTCTGACGTGCTACATACAGCTAAAAAGAATACTGCGCCAGCCGGAGACACGTGGGACACATTTTTAATTATCTATTGCTTGGTGCTTTTTGGCTGAAACAACCCTGTAGATCATTACTGAAGAGATTTGGAGTGACGATTCGAGAAACTTCTACACCGATCTGGATGACGGGCGCCGGTTTCCAAACATAGCTTTGAAAACGTGGTTACCAGATAGGTTGCCTCACAAAACGATTGATTTGGTTGAGTCATGTGTGTGTAACTCATGCACATTATTGTTAAGAAAAAGAAATATGGTGCGAAGGAGGTCATGCGCGGGTCACGAGTGAACGATTCTCGGGCTGGGTGTTTGAAAGCGCTGCTGTAAAGTTCTTTGTGCCTTTTTAGGGGCGAAGCTCCTTGTAACGGCACCGTTCGTCCCTTGTAGCCATTGTAGTGCGTAACATTTAACATATTGATCTCCAAGGTGGTGCCGGTGAGAGATTTCTTCTGTGTGTTGTTGAACAATAAAAAATAGTGCTCAATGTACATGACTATGGCTGTTAATGGGGAATAAGAGACAAGAGCATTCGGCTTTTAGTTAATGCGCACACTGCGATCCCCATTAGCAGCCATTGGCATGTACATTGAGCACTATCTGACAAGAAAGGGTGGCTACGTTACACTCGCTGGGTGTAACTCCTGTTCGTCCGTCCCTGCAACCGCCCCTGCGGATGCAGGGACGAACGAACAGATGGACGTGCGAACGCACGAACAGACGCACGCACGGACGGGCGAATGGACGAACGGACGGCGACACAAACGGAGGCACGGACGGACGGAAGCAAGAACGAGTGGACGGACGGATGCTTCGCCCCACTCTCCATCATTCACTCCGTGAATATGCTGCCAGTTTTTATTATTTTTATCACTACCTCTTCGTATTCGTAATTTGTTTTTTTACACATTTTACAGAAATAGGTTGGTAAACATTCGTCTGGTTATTAACCATACGCTACAACTTTTTACGCCAGTTTCCCAGTGGGCACGTGCCAGAGGCGACAGGCCACAGAGAGACAGACAGAATACCTCCCTATTTCACAAAAATATGATGATATACGATGTAGTGAGTAGAATGCAAGTGCGCGTGTAGCAGTTCCTGGAAGAGTGTTTAAAAGACTCCAGAAAAGCCGCTCTTCCAGCTTTTTATGTGACCGTGCGTTGCATCCGCGCCGTCCTGGCGGTTTTTTTTATTAGATTGAAAATTGAAAAATAAAGAGGGAATTTCCAAAAAAAACGTAAATATTTAGTGATACCCATAATAATGATCTGCGCCAGGCAATGCTGCAATAGTGTAACTGTTATAATTCCATTGTTCTACCTGTTGTGTTTTTTCAACGGAGTATTCTATCAACACTCTGGTCGTGGAAATACGCCCATGATGAAGTAAGAGTGATAAGAAAGATATATGACGAACAACAGAAGCCATGATGTCACTAGAAAGCAGTATAGGAGTATCAATTTATCAAGTGAATAGCAAGTACCAAGCAATTAACGTCGCTCGTATAATGTAAAGCCAAATCAAATATCTAAAGATTGATACTCACAGTGTGACCAAGCTTGAACAACTTGATGGTGCCTCTGCAGCGGCGGATATGGTCGCTTCATATACCACACCACCATTCTTTCGCTGCACGTACGGGATAGTCAACCACAAGTATACCTCTACTCCTACAAGTTGAGTAGACTGAGAAAAAAAATGGGGGCACACTAAAGTAAATGAAGAAATAAAATCATTACTTTTGGAAACAAATTTTTCGGTGAAGGTAGATTTATTGATTGATTTGTGGGGTTTAACGTCCCAAAATCACCATATGATTATGAGAGACGCCGTAGTGGAGGGCTCCGAAAATTTCAACCACCTGTGGTTCTCTAACGTGCACCCAAATTCGAGCACACGGGCCTACAACATTTCCGCCTCTATCGGAAATGCAGCCGCCACAGCCGAGATTTGATCCCGCGACCTGCGTGTCAGCCGCCGAGTACCTTAGCCACTATACCACCGAAAAGGGGCTCCGGTGAAGGTAGAGCCATCAATCTACGGCCTCTGTGGCCTCTACCATCTTGCGAGCTCGGTCGATCAGCTTGAGCTGTTTGTTCTGCAGGCTTCGAGTGGGACAGTACTGCCTCTCACTGCTCCGGTGTTTGGGGGTTGTTTTTAGGGGCGAAGCTCCTTAAGGCGTGGGCTGTGCGTCCCCTGTATGTAGCCACCTCTCGTTTATTTCTTGCAGTGTCCACTAGATGGTGGTACCGTCTGCTGTTTGTCGCCTCCTCTCGTTTAGTTCTTGCAGTGTTCACTAGATGGCGGCACCGTTTCCTGCATGTAGCCACCTCTCGTTTAGTTCTTTCAGTGCTCACTAGATGGCGGGACTTGTAGCTGATGATGAAAAGATGCAAGATGTTATAAACTAGACGGTGGTACTTGTAGTTGATGATGAAAGATGCGAGATGCTATAAAATAGGAAAGATGTCACATATGGCACGTGTCATTGGTGGAAGGCAATCGTTCAATTTAGTACGGCGACGTACGCTAGGGGGAGCGTTGTAATAAAATCGAGTAGGCAAAATGTACGGAAGATTCATGGTTTACCAGGTTTTCCTCCAGAGCTTCACCCACTCATCATCATTCACTTCGTGGATATGGCGGCACATTTTTTTGGCACTACTTTTAAGTGTTCGCAAACCAATTCAACGTGAGACAGCGTTGGGTATTCCCTAATCAGCGGGCAGTTTCCATAAGTTACGGGATTAGTATTGCTAAGAATGTTGAGACTCGAATGGGGATTATTCGACAGCTGTTTTCGGCCAATCGACTGCTCTCTGCTGTTGGCTTTGTGGGAAGGGAGGTGAGTGCTTCTCGGGGAGCTTTGATGTTCTAAAAGAGCTCCATAGCATATAGTGACTGTGTCTGCTTGCCCATAATTTTGCGCCGCCCTGTTGGTTCGAAACACACGCAAACCGCATTCTTGCAAGGAGCCTCATTAGGCACAGGCATGTTTCAACCACCACCGACACGCACCTGTTCTGACTTTGTAGAGTACTTTTCGAGCTCTTGCAAAGAACTAAAAAAAAAAGCAATCGTTTTTCTTTGTCGTGAAACTATTCAGAAAAGAAATTTCAGTTCAGTGCAGTGCTCACAGTGCTCACACATTAAGTGCATTTTTTGTTTGTGTAGTGCGCCTCAACATTCTACCTATAACCTCATTGCTATAAGTGAAAACACAAGCATTGTGCTCCGGTGTTTTCTCATACTTATCAGTGGAGCGAGAAGATCACCGCACTTCACAGTAGCGCCAAGAAAGACGTGAGCATGCATTCCCGTTTTCCTTCAGGCTCCATTACAGATATCTTGGTAGTTGTTGATTCAGTATCTCTGTGAGCAGTTCGTAAACTGCGTCCTATAGGCACAAACACAGCCATAGAGCTGTGGGCGGGCAAAGTTAGGTTAGAGGCATAATATATGTCGGCAGCCAATGAACAGACAGTGAATAATATTGCAGTAGCGCTCTTGCAAGAAGACGCTCACATTATTTTCTGTTTCCAATGGATCCTCGAGGTTATCTGCATAACCAATAGTGCTAAGTGTGCACGACTAGTAAGTTTAGCTGCAATATTTGGTTTAGGCTACAGGCATCCTTGTTTCTTTCTAGCCGGTGACAAGTAATCTTTTCAGGAAGAATAATAACTACGCGAATATATTGATAACTGTATTCATTTCCAACCTAGAGAGAAAGACAGAGAGCGAGAGAGAAGAAAAGTGAAAGTCGCGAGGGACACATCTATAGAACCGTCAGACTTCTATAGCTGCTATTTGGCGCGCATAAAGTTTGTCGGAAAATACGGGGATGACAGGAGTGTTATAAATACCAAGCAGGAAACAGGGCTTGGATGTTAAAGCAGCTGTCAAAACGGCGTCTTATATTCGCTGATATTAGGAAAGTTTCGTAACAAGTTGGTGCTGCACATAGATTACGCAACTTCGAAAATGTCTCGAAAACTTTACACTAGCATTTTGTATATTTATACTTCTTGTTACCTGCCAATACGACAGCAGCGTTAGCCAACGGTAAAAACACTCCTGTACATCCCAAATAGAATTTGAACCTTTTGAAGAGCCATTTTTTTATCAGGACACAGATCACTGTTATGTGGCTTGTACATTTCCTTTAACTTCTCTAAAACTCGACGATCTCACCTTTCCTATCAAGAATGCTATTTCATTTTCACATATCACAAACCCTTAGTGAAAATGAATTGCTGGGCTCGTGGAAATAATACAAGGATGGCGAGTATTGTGTTATATCAGGAAAGTGCCCCCAGTGTGCCATATCTTCTTGAGTGTGTGTAATAGCTACAAAGTGAGCTCCCAGAAAATTTCACGTTGCCCTATTTTATAACTGGGAAGACTTTTCAGCAAAAGCTAAAGCTGTCATGAGGCCACATTATCAGCCGACGTCTGTGCCATATTTGTGCGCCACCGCTACTGCTGCTGTAACATCCGCTGGTGTCACTAACCGCTATCGCACGAAATAAGAAAAAAGGTCATGAAAAAAAAAACTATGCTTGAATGAGAATTAGAACTTGTGATTTTTGCGTGCAGTGGAGTATTGAGGTGATATACTGCGATAAAGAGCTCCTCCCGCAGAAGTTGTGGTGTCGGCGTCGTTTTTCCTGAGCGAGAAATCAGCGGTGCTCATGAATAAAAGTATGGAAATAAACAAATAAAAAGTAGCAGTCGATTAGATTGGGATTTGATGCTGGGAGGCTAGAGTTTTTGCATAGCGAGAAAGCGTTCCACCACACAGTCCCGCGCATGCTCGGAGTTACTTCAGAAAGAGACACTATAGGTAGATGTGTTATGCAGTGTGAGTGCCATTGAAATATATACTACTGCGTGATGAGTGGTTGGCTAAAAGGTTCATAGAATAATTATTATTACACAATCATTACTATTTATCATTATCCGCAAAGGCGTCAAAAAACTCGCCAGGGTGGTCCAGTAGTTATGGTGCTTGACTGCTGGCCCACAGGTCGCGGGATTGAATCCCGGGCTTGGCAGTCGCATTTTGGGGCTGCCAACCCCGGGATTCGATCATACATTGGGCTGGTGTACATAGATATAGGTACATTCGAGCATACATGGGGCTGGGATATAGGTACATTGGGCTGAATATAGGTACATACATACATGGAATATAGGCACATTCGAGCATACATGGGGCTGGTGTACGTAGATATAGGTGCGCGTTAAAGAATCATAGATGGCGGAAACTTTCGCAGCCCTCAATTAAGGCGTGTTCCACACTTGGGACGTTGAACACTAAGGCCCGTATTTACAAAGCTACCTTAGCCTTACCTCGAGTTTTCCTCAACTTTCTGTACAATCTGCGTGCGTTATGAAGGCGCGAAAATGGTATCGAGGCAAAAGGCCATAACAAGACTGGTTCTCTTATACTGACCTACTTTGTACATCAAGCGCAATAAAGGCTTACAACCATTGAGAAAAACTCGAGCGAAGGCTGTGTTTAAGTGGAATGCCAATGGTCTTAGGTCCAAAAGCGCAGACTTAGGGTAGCTGGTTGCTCACTATAGCTTCCCCGTTCTGTTTCTAAATGAAAGCAACGTTTGTCCTGACTTCAGGATTTCTAATTATGTCCCACATGCATAAAAAGATATGCAGGCTTGAGCAGGGCACTGTTATGCGTACGGCGACATACCCTCTTTTCTTTTATACTCGTCGGACTCGAGCCTGCCAGATTTTGTAGGGTGGGAAATTGAATTCCAAAAACTCACAATCACCGTAATTTGTATTTACTTGCAGCCATCTACACATATCTCCGAATCACCCCTGGTTCAATTATTCGGTAAAGCGCAGGGATCTGTCCTCATATGTGGAGATTTTAATGCGCACAATACCACGCATGGCAGTACTCACACCGATTCACGTGGGACAACACTTGAAAAATCTATTGATCGATGTGGTCTTGTCGTACTGAATAATGGATCAGTAATGTTTTTAAGAGGTTATAGTTATGCCAGCTGTCAAGATTTGGCTATAGCCTCTCCTGACATTGCACGAGATATGAACTGGTGTAAAGACATCGAAACAACAAGGGAGTGACCATTACCCAGTTCTCATGCAACACCCAACAATGCAAGTGCAAAGGACAACATTGATTTCAAAGCTAACTGACTGGAAACTATTTCCAGTCACGGCGTACGACAGACACGTCCGCCGTGTCGGTCGTCACGGGGATATTCGGGGATGTGAGACACAAAAAATGTTCAGAAATAGACTAATAACAATTCTATTTTTTGGCAGAACATTGTAGAACATCTAGAAGCACAAACGCTTTTTTTAGTCTGAGACTTTAACGTACCCGTTGTCACCGTTTACGAATGGAGGACTTCAACACAGCCAATTTGAACCTCAAGACAGAACTTTGGCGCCAACTCTTTGTGTCACTTTATGGACCTCACGACTGATGGCTTTGTCTTCAACTGTCACTGATTGTGGTTGTTGTATATAGAAAACATTTGCTATAGCTAAAATGTATGTATGTATGTATGTATGTATGTATGTATGTATGTATGTATGTATGTATGTATGTATGTATGTATGTATTTACGTACGTATGTATGTACGTATGTATGTATGGATGTATGGATGTATGTATGTATGTATGTGATTAAAAAGGTTTACGATAGACGAACAACAATGGTAATTTTGACGAAACACTATAAAACTTCTGCAAGCACGAGCCGTTTATACTAGTCAGTGACTTCAACATAGGCATTACTGGCCTTAGAACCTAGCTTTTTCGTCCACTGTCACCGGCTACTGTCATGGTATATAGATAACTATTATTATAGTGGAAACATATGTTTGTATGAGTAAAGGAAGGCTTGTATTAGATGAACAACAATCATAATTGTGATACAAAATATGAAAGGAGTACAAGCACGAACCCGTTTACGAATGGAGGACTTCAACACAGCCAATTTGAACCTCAACACAGAACTTTGGCGCCAACTCTTTGTGTCACTTTATTTAACTTTATTTCACTTCATGTAATTTAATTTTCATAATAAGAGGGCAATGGGGAATTCACCCATAGGGTACTCAGAGTTTTGCTCACTCATCATAATTTGCTTCGTAAAGTGCATAGATTTTCTTATACTATTTTCTCCCTCTCTTTCTCTCTCTCTCTAGGTGAAGCTCTCCCATACTGTATCACTTTGCGAATCAAAGCACATTCTGAGTGATGGGTAGAATAGCCTCCATAGACCAATACTCACAGTTATAAAAGTGTTTAGCCACCTTTTAACCCCAATCTATGTACGCACCTTTCGGTATCTTTCAATGAGGGCAAGTTAATTGGGACAATAAAAATGGATACTATTGTTGCTGTTCGTCACATTGCCTTGTTGTGGAGCATACTTCATGTTCCTTTTATATCAATGCGCAAAAAAAAAAAAAGGAAACTACCTGACGCCCTCTGTGTCCATGGTAACAAGTTGATCGTCCGGCATGTGTTGAATTCATTCTTCAATGACGTGGTATGGAAGCCAAGCTCTGTCACCGGGATGCCAGACCACTTACAAAAAGAAGATCTCGGGATCTTGGCCGACGGTCTCGCATGCGCTCTAGGCCATGATAGGTGACATGTGCTTCTTGTGGACCACCGGAAATCCACGAGTGCTTGTGCACGAACATCACGAGACCATACTGTGTACTCTCAAGCTGACTAGTTATCCGTCTTTTTTTATTGTTCTTCTTTTCTCTCTATGTCTCGGCTTTTTATTATTCCTATTTTCCTCCCCCCAAGTGTAGGGTGGCCAACCGAGCCGAAGCTAGGTTAACATCCCAGCCTTTCCTCTCCATTTCTCTCTCTATTCATAAAAAAGAAATACCATGTGTATGTAAGGCTTCTGATGATGTTTGCATTCCTATTCTTTTATTTTATCTAGTTTTTGTCATTGTATTTTAATATAGAGATGATCATGTTGGGATAGGTCAATTTAACATACTTCATGTTAAGAAGTTTTTTTGTATGCAAACGAAAAAGTTTTCATGGTGAAATAAATTTCTCGCTAAGAGTAAATAAGGCTACTGAAACAACATACCCCTTAAACAAGAACACCACTGGCGGGTTCTCAACGCACCCTCAGGTACCGCCTGCGCACGGCACGGCCAGAGGAGACAGCGCTTGTCAACGGACGAATAATTTTGTCACGACAGAAACATCGGGAGCGTTTTGCGCGAATGCGAGAAGCGACGCCGCATTTTCCTAATTACCGGCCTCAATTAGGCACCTCTTCTTCGCGGTGCTACCACCTTCTCTCGGGGCAGGATCGCAGCTCCTGTATTTGCTGAATATTGCGTGCTTGCGCAAAGCACGCCATACCTGTATACGCAGACGGCAAATAGAAGGCACTCCATTCTAGCCTTCTTTCATGCTCTCTCGGGAAAGAGGGGCATGACAGGTGTGAGGAGCCGCTTTTGTCGTCGGCGCTCCGTGCTCGACGTGATGAATGGCGGAAGAGTGCACGCGTTTTGAGACCGAAAAAGGAATGGGGAACCCTTGTCCGCACAATTGCGTAAAGTGGCAACCCATCGCGTGACCGGGTGTCAGTATTGATGCAGATGTGCCGCCTGTGTAGCCGCTATGTTTCCTAAACATTTGCGCCGCTATGATATTTTCTTTTTATTCTCGTGGTCTGCTGAAGTGATACCCATGGAGACGTGGTTCACCAGGATTTCGCGTGACTGACTCCGTCTCCTGCATCGTTTGTGTACGCGTCTCTACAGTAGTAAATTTGTGGTCGTATAGACAGAAACAAGTGCCCACCATCTCGGCTAAGTATATAAAAACGGCTTATATGTAAAGATATATTCTTATGCGCCACTGTGGAATTAATACTTAGGTCGACACACTCACTCATAAGTCGACTCACCCCCGACTCACTCACAGTACGAGCGATGAGTCGGAGTATGAGTGAGTCCAGATGAATAATGTTTCTGTGAGTTTTAGTCCGGGTGATTCAGCTTGAAGATCATTTCTGTGAGTGTGAGTCCAAGTTAGCACTAAGGGCAGAATAGATTTCATGAGTGAGTCTGAGGGAGTTCTACTATTTTCGCCGACCTTGGGTTCTATGTAAGTCAGGAAAAATCCTTTTTAACACGCAGCATACGCGAACGCATGCGCACACACGTGCGAAACAGGTACACTCTTCTTAAGTGCCCACGCATATGTGCTAGCTTATGGGTACACCGGAATGAAACAGATCACCTAATACAACCGGAGATCAAATCGATATTGTTATTGTTTGTTCTAAGTTAGTCTTTGGTATGTGTCACATTCACACTATACACTCCGTAAACGTAGCGAAGTACGCCCCTGTCCTGTTCAACGGCACGGTAACATCGTTGTTACATCTAAAGCACGTAATAAAGCACGTTTATTGTCGCATAATCCCTGCGTAGGAATGGCAGTTTTTTACTCGGCCTAGCTATTGGCTTTTGATGGGTACAAATTTTGAAACTTCAAAAAATCCACAACAAGTTATTAAGGCTACTTGCTAACAATGTTCCTGACTATTTAACTGAAATGATAAAAATTATGGCTTAATTAGTTTAGGCAACCTCTATACTTTCAAACTATGTTTGCACTGCGGAATGAAATTAAGAAAGACACTCATAGTATACACACCCTAGCTGAATCAAAAGTAAACGCGCGTGGTTTTAACACTAGGCATCCTGAATATTGGGATGTGCCTCTCAGCAGAACGAACTATGGTGAAGATAGGCTATGTTGTCTCATTTCTAGAACCCACAAAACATACATATAGATTACTTCACATTCGCACAGCTTCAGAAATAATAAATATAGCATTATTATATGCTTTATTCTATTTTTATCCCCATTTTAGTGATTTTTTTCATTCTACAATAAACTAAAAATTTCACAATTTGGTCCTGTATAAACATGTATGCAGCATCACATACTATTTATTCACTGTATTGTTTTATTTTGTACTAGTTTTCTCGGTGACAATAGTGTGCAAACATGTAATTTTCATGACTTGTATATATCCTATTGATGTATTAATATAGTATGTGGCCAAATGCTAACCAAAGCCCAAGATACACGGGGTGATGTCAAGCTGCCTAAAAGCAGTTTTTTCTCTCAGTCCTCATGATCTGTATTACTCATGAAATAAACGTCTATTCTATTCTATATTATATAACAAAAGAGTGTTTCGCTACTTCACAAAGAATTACAGTTTTGTTTCTGGCGGTCTATATCTTGTGGTTTAAAGTATTTTGACCTTATGACGTTACGACAGTGGTAGGTAAGAAATTTTCATTGACAGGTGTAGTTTAATGTCTCAAAACCACGATATGATTATGAGAGATGCCGTGGTGGAGGGCTCCGAAAATTTAGACCACCTGGAGTTCTTTAAAACGCATCGAAACCTGAGCACATGGGCATCCAGCATTTCCACCTCCATCAGAAATGCAGCCGCCGCCACCGGGATTTGATCCCCTGATCTAAGGTCTGCAGCCAAGTACCTTAGCCACTAGACTACCACGTCGGGGCGGTAGGTAGGGAAACTACGTAGCTTGATTAAGGTGGGTGTTCTCCGTGATCAATTCGCACGAAAATAGAAAAAATCCAGGTGCCCCTCACAATATTGAAAAAATCGCGGCAAGCGAAACTTCGCATGTGTGGGCTTTATGTGCTATCTATCTATCTATCTATCTATCTATCTATCTATCTATCTATCTATCTATCTATCTATCTATCTATCTATCTATCTATCTATCTATCTATCTATCTATCTATCTATCTATCTATCTATCTATCTATCTATCTATCTATCTATCTATCTATCTATCTATCTATCTATCTATATCTATCTATGTATCTATCTATCTATCTATCTATCTATCTATCTATCTATCTATCTATCTATCTATCACACTGCTCCATGCTCCTCAGTGACAGGAACAGGGCTTTTATCCTGCGAGCTCAGCAGTGCTACACTGCAGGCGCTACAGGCCACAACGGCGGTAATGCGTTCATATACGAAGCAACACCAAAGTTTTACTGTGTTAAATGATTATCTCTTTGAACAGGATCTCAGATTGTCATATCAGAAACCGCTGATGACTGATAAGCCCACGAACGAGTGAGCATCAGTTAATGCAATATGGCGCGTACAAATGTGCTTGTGGGCACAGCACATTCCAGCGCCGCACTTCGGCCCGCTTGTCACCGCCGGTTCCTTTAGTACGACGCCACCACTGTAGTTGTAACAATAACAAGCTTTGCTCGAAAGTTGATTCTTCTTGCGCGCGCAAGCATAGTGTCCATGCGATTACATGACTGTACGTGGAAAGTGATGATATCAGTAATACATCGCGTTTATTGGATATTGCTGTTTCTTTTATTAACCAATTAAGGACCATTACAGAAATAGTGCTCGGATTTTAGTGAGATTTCGCTCATTTCATTAAATCCAACAACAAAAAAACAGAAACTAAGAACTCGTGCATAATTTAAATGAGTTTTAAGAGTTTTTGCAAAAGTTATGACAATGTACTTTAGATAGTCGCTTGGCCCTGTAGATAGTACTAGAAAAGCTGGTGAGATGCAAGAATGCAGAGTACGCTATGTAACCTTGCCGAACGAATGGCAAAGGCATTTTGGCTCATACTGCTTCTTGAAGCATCAGCATTTTATGGAAATTGTTAAGTGAAGCTTCTTGGAACCCAATTTCAAAGTATTCTGCCATACACCTACACTATTTTCCCAGATTTGTGAACATGTCCCTCTAGATGGAGTGTACTAGCAAGCTCATCGGACGTTAGAGATCTCTTGACACTTATGCTAAGTACAACAATATCAAGTGAGTGTCTAGCTATTATGTGACTGAAGGACAATAGTGAACACGTAGGGGGCCTGCTGGAAGTTTGCAGCTGCAGACCCCATATATGCGTTTTATGCGTCCATTTTTACCATCTGTAAATGTGGTCCTGCATCGCTTTGCATCAAGAAGGAAATATTTGTGGTTGTATAATCGCATGGTTAGAGACCATGCAAACTACTGCGTTGCCGTTCGGCAGCATAGCAACTATTCTGTCTTTGGCCTTTACGAAACAAAATAGTTTCAAGTATGAAGACAGAAACTATACTCCCCACGTTCCTTCCTTTCCCTAATTTTAATGTCAATAATTGTCATTTTCATTTTTCTCCTAGGTGTCCATGTGAGGGCCAGAAGAAGCAACCATAAAAATCTCAATGGGCTCTTGAATATTTGCAGCCTGTCGCAGCCTCGTGGGCCTCAGATAACCGAAAAAAAAAACGGCATTGTTTTAGGGAAAATAGCTGCTTCAGTTTCTCAGGCACCTCACAAGATTAGGTACGTATGTGTTTCCAAGAAGCCCCATTCTACCAGAAAGAGTACACCCTAGATTTGCTTACGCCTTTGAGGAGAACTAGGCACTGTATACACTTGACGCGCTATGCAGGGGTTATTTTCGTCTTGCTGAAGCCCAAGCAATCAATTCTTTAAACTATAAATTTTGCAACTAAGAAATTTAGGAAAAATTGTACTGAGCACGTGCGCTTGACAGGCTTCAATTTTTTGCACTTTATATACTCGTACAACAGAAAAAACTTGGACAGAGTCAATTATGCCAAGTTAGCATTATCTTGCTACAACCCTTTGCAGCCGAAATCCTAGTGAGAAGAAGCCGAATATTCTTTTATGTATTTTTATTCCCAAATAAGGTACCCTGACACTTTGTATTGCACACTAGGTCTCTCATTCATGCAGCAGTTTTGGCATTTTTAGCAATAAAAGTGAAGCTTTTTCTCCCCATCCTAACCCTATAAAGCACAAATTTTATCAAGCGTTCATTGTCAGCCTTGTTGTACTTACACAGTTTTTGCATGTATAGCATGAACACGTAGTCGTAATGTTGACAAAGTCAGCAGTCGTCGTGTCAGATTAAATGCTTTATTTGGCCGAGCTTGTGGCCAGGAAACGGGAAGTCAGACTACAGCGATACACACTGTACAATGATAACAGCTAACAAAGCGTCAGCCGTGGATGAAATGGAGTATCGTTTGGACGCGCCATGTTTTTTTACGTCACACACAGAACTTTCCAGCCTTATTGATGATATTTTCGCAGGCTCTGTAATAAGCTTGACAGTCTTTGTAGGTGCCAACCCAAAACAGCAAAATGGAAACAAGAAACGCACGTGACAGCATTGCTAAAAGGGGCGCTGCTTATTCTGCGTTCTTCTCGTGCCGGCACTCTAATTTAGACTGAACATTTTATAAAAGGCAAAATTCATCTTTCTAACATTATAAAACGATAACATTACCGACAGCAGAGCGGAGATCCAGTTTTCTCGTGCCGGCAATGTTCAACGCTACTGAATGAACATTGCGCCCGTCTGTGTTCTCTTCTGTGTCCCCGTGTGGTTGCGCAGACATTTCAAGATGAATTCTTAACAACAGTGGCTGCCAAAGTATACAGACTGGTAGGGAAGGCTCCATAGAAGCGCATACTTTGCGAAAATCGCGGCTCATCGGCTGCTCGTGGTGCTTAGCGCCATCTGTGTGAGGAGGGATTGATTGATATGTGGGGTTTAACGTCCCAAAACCACTATATGATAATGAGAGACGCCGTAGTGGAGGGCTCCGGAAATTTAGACAACCTGGGGTTCTTTAACGTGCACCCAAATCTGAGCACATGGGCCTACAACATTTCTGCCTCCATCTGAAATGCAGCCACCGCAGCCGGGATTCGAACCCGTGCCCTGCGGGTCAGCAGTCGAGTACCTTAGCCACTAGACCACCGCGGCGGGGCAAAAAACTGTGAGGAGGGAACACTACCGGTGAAACAGAAAATAAATTGCATGTGACGCAATAGCTGCTAAACAAGTGACGTCATTTTGTGTGCACTAGCGCAAAATTTCATCTCAAATTACTTTTCATAGGCCCTTATCGCTAAAGACTCGCGCATAGGCGATCGCAGGTGAGTCATCCACGAGTGCATTTCAAGCCAACGCTATATAACCTAACACGAACTCATGACTAAATATGGATGCTTAAGTGTACTACTATTCACTTTGCCTTGGCTTTACAAGAAACTTATTCTTCGAACTTTTATTCGCTGTTCGTATTCCCGCCGATGGATTAAGGCAACCAGTAGGGTAGCGGCGTATACATGTGATATCTGCAGCGTGGCTTATTTGTTTATCAAAAACGCAAATTCATTAGCATGCACAATGCTTGTGATCTTCTGTTTTATCAGGAATGACATCAAGTCACGCCAAAATGATGACACTTTAGTTTTATTCAATAGTCACAATTACTCCAATTCATTACAATGCACGAAGTGGTAATAATAAAAGACAAATCTGCGGACACTCCCTACGTTATGTTTTTTCTTTTCTTTGAATTATGTTCCGATAAATTATTGCTACGTATTCGAATAAAGACATGTGAATTCTGTCATGATAGATAACCTGGCAATCTGCTCACCGATAACACGTATAGCAGGCACTTCATGCTCAATAAAAAAACCGGGCTGCAGGAATACTGATGAACTAAAGACCAGTGAGCAGTGCATTCGCAATCGTTGTCCTTGTTTATTTCTAGAAGACATGGGTGACCAGGCACACGTTTGTTGCTACTGCATCCTTGCACATCACATCGTTTCCGCATGCTGCTACCGAAGAAAGCACGCGGTGTTAAAGGCAATTTGCATCACTCCGTTGTCCGGTGGACACTGCACTGATGACATTCGCCAACGATAAAATGCACCTAACAATTTCGCGCACAACAGAGAACGCAAGTAAGCGCAGAACAATAAAACACGTGAGGGGGTGTATCTGCACAGACGAATTTTACGAGCGGGCCTTGCCATGTATACCCATGTAGTGGAAGGGCTGCAGTGAGTAATAGTAGCGCGGGCAGAGGGTGCTAGAAAAAAAAAGTTTTCGTGCGAATAAAAACCGTCATAGCTTCTTCGTTCATTCACCTACGTAATATTGACGACGAAAAGAGATCTCATTTGTAAAACCTATTGATTGCTTCGACTTTGAATAAAACTTGGTTTTTCACTATTAGTATTTGTTCCTTCCACGCATTGTCGCGCTTCAATTGCAGCTCCTACAACTCCCCATGCTGATGTCGCTGGCAATAGATTATGAACCACTTTTTGTCCGAGACTTGGCGACCTATTTGAAAAGACCTTGGTTGCTGCCACAGAGAGATCACGGAGAGATGCCCATGTACGAATGCATAATGCGCACGCCGCTGCTCAGATGGAACGCCGAGCATGTGTTAGCGCACGTACATTTGGCAAGCAAAAAAAGAAAAAAAACGAAGAACTCGCTGCTGCACTGAACAAAACTGTTTGAGCAAAGCGTGGCAGTGCATCCACCTGCGTGAGCTGTACTTCGCAAACGTGCACACCGAATTAGAACCACAATGGTAAAGGCACCGAAATATTCACAACAAAATATTCGCAAGTGATTTTTGTTAACTGCCTAGTTTTCTGTGGTATCACAGATAATAGCTGTTCCTCCATACATCGTCTCTGCACGAATATAATGAAGCAAGTACGTGAAGAAACGAACATATAGAACAAGCTGCTCTGTGTCGCCTGGTTGAAAGTGCTGGATCATATTTAGGTGAATATACGCCAAGCACGTATGCATAGGGAAGTGCTTTGAAGTAACTTTTACTTAACAGATTTGTCTACATGGTGTACCTTGATACCCACGAGTCGTCGAGTGTAAAACAGCAAGGTGTAAACGGTATGTAAGTAACAAACATGTGTCAGAGTCGATGCTATACTGACACAACAACTCGCGAAAATTCGCGAGGAACATTTTCGCGTTTAACAAAGACATTAATGTGAACGCTGCTAGAAAGTTTACCTCGAAAAAGTAGGAGTCACACTCGTTACGAGAGAAAACTTTCCGAGTGACAGGTTGCTAACGGTGTCTTGCGACAGCGTCTGTTTTCGAATGCGGGTCGGAAATATCCGCGCATTAAAACAAGCGTGCCACCGAACTCGGCTCGCTGGCCTTTCGATCAACCGTTAAGCAGATCACGTCGAATTGATGTCAGTACGTCGACAAAACAGCCAGAGGAGATGGGGCCCGAAATCATCTCGATCGCTTTTCTTGTGCGTCTGTTTGAAGTGATTCTGCTGCCGCGTTTGTTTTTGGTTGTTTCCATTTCGTATAGAAGCACCGCCATCGTCTTCTCGCCGCTCCTGTGTTTGATGCCCTACTAATGCGGCGCATTATGAATCGCAAGAGCGCCGTAAACCATGCGGAAAAGCGAGCGCCACGTACACCCAGGAGAACGTGATAGCCTGCATTAGTGCGAGAGATAATCAGGCTTTCTGTGGTGTATGAGAGGAACCTTTATTTATTTTCTTCCTTTTATTTCGCTCCATTATGTATAACTGTAAGCATTTGATGGGTCTTCCCAACGTTACTGTTCAGAGCCCGAGTGGAAACGGGCTCGAAATGACGTACGTCTCACGCTAATTGTGGTTCGCCAAAAATAAAAAAAAAGCCTCGTCACTGGGTAGCATGCGAGTTAACGTACACGTAATGGAAAAAAATCCGACCAGCAGCGGTTCTGACACTCACGCCGTATAACCGCGAATCCCCGGTGGCCGTTAGTGGCTTCTGACAGACGCCTGCTTGGGATCCAGAGACGAGGAATACGGCCGTTGGCTCAGGCTCGCTGGCTGCCGCAGTGGCTGACGGTAGTCGAAGGGCCTACCTCTGCACGACACATCCATATTCATGGTGCCCGACGTGAGTTGTGTTGTAGGGACTTTTCTTGTGTGGTGGGACGATTGTTTGCTGTCGTTTGCAGCATTCGTGCTTTGTGTCGAGGCATGTTTTCATATTTTTCGAGCCTACATATGCAATTTTTTTTGTTGTCTAGAACTCAGAAGAAAACAATGATCGCATCTAATAGCATCTTCTGTGAGCAATGGGACGAAACGCTATATAGTCGTAACAGAAACATTCACTTAGGCTTACGAGGAGTTCATTTGTAGCCATCACTACCAGCCCCATCTTCCTGAAATGTTTGTCTACAAGAAGCTTTTAATGAACCGCTACTACATTAAGGAATACATAGTGAACTAGTTAACCAATGTAAAACCTTACGGAATAATCAGTAGTCATGTTAATGCATACTTGTGATCTTCCTGCTCATCTTAATTTGTTGTCGTGGAAAGAAAAGGGCGCACCCTGCTGGCACATTAAAGCATAGATACCTTAGATGCATGTATGTGCACGCTATTATTAAATAAACATTTGTCTGTATAGCTATAGCCTATATGACCACGAAAATAGCTAGAGTAATACATACATCGCCGCTCGAAAAGTCGAACGTGTGCAAGTAAAAACAAATCAGCCTCATACTATCTTTGCTACTGGGCCACGTGACAAAAGGGAACAAAACAATCCCTGTTCTTTCGGAACGGTGTTTTCCGAACACGTGTTTATGCGAGCACGCCAGAATATAACACGTATTACTTTACCGCCAGACTATATGATATAAGCTGCGGCCAGATATGCGTTTCACGTGCCGCGAATCCCCGAGTGGGTTTCACTGCCACGACACGGGGCAATGTCGTATGGTCGCCTGTTACCACGCGCCTATTTTCTCCCGCCATGCGGGGACATGCAGCGGACACGAACGGGCAACGGACGACTATAGGCTGCGTGCAGTCGTGGAGCCTATGGTGTCCGGCTTCAAATGCGACTCACTAATGCAGCCCGGTGCCCTCGGGACTCGAATGCAGCAGTGACGCGTGAAGACTAATGGCCGGCCAGCTACTGGCCCTCATCATTCCGTTTCGCAACAAGGATAGGACGAGCATTCTCATCCCGGGGGAAGGAGTGGATGTGCCGGCCAAGAGGTGAGATGGAGATTAGAACTTAGAGGGGCGAGAGCTGACCTGTTAGCGACGGAAATGTAGGTAATGCTTATCGAGTGAGGTACAGATGAGTATACAAGGTAAACGGAGCTGGACTTGATGACGTAGCTGGACGACAAATGGTGCCCATGCTGCTCCAAATGGATGCCGGGAAAGTGCTAGGTAAAGTCGTAGTGCGCCGAATAAATTGCATTTTCTTAATTCGGTGAAGAAAACAGGAAAATATGATATTGAGTACTGAAAAGTAATCTTTGTTTCCAAACCTTGAAATCATGCAAAGACAAAAGAAATAGATGAATCACGGGAAATAAGATCTGACAGAAATAGAATAATAAGTGTTACGGTGAAAATACCAACAGGACCAAAGTACAAAGAAAAATGGAGACTTGATCAAGAAAAGTCAAACTGTTAATTTCCTTCTCAAAGATTCCTGAAGTACATTCGTGTTAAACAAGTGTAAATATTTGTATAAAAAGGAAACAACTATGAAAATTTAGTTCTAACTCAAACCCATGAAATTCATTTACAATCAGTGCAATACGATCACCCAACATACTTGTAAAACATGCCCATATTTCTCGATTAGCAATGACAGTTTATCAAAAAAGTGGGGTATTGCTCACATTGTTCATGCTAGATCGAAATTAGTTTTGCCCTCTTTTGTTGATCAGCTGGCATCTGAAATTCTCACCTCAAGAAGGTGTTCTTTGAAGCTAAAGAATATTATCAATCGGTATGATGCCGTAAGCTGATATGTATATTGCAACATTCTTTGTCTGGATAGTAACCTGGTGCAGTATTCTTTTTTTCCAGAGCTTTTCAGAGTATGTGTACTGGTCTGCTCGACACGTCTTACGTAGTCTTACGGCAGGTATATAAGATATATGCGGTGGTTAAACTAGATCGCGTGGAGGAAATAAATTTTACAGAATCCAAGAGTACACTTGAAGTTGAAGTTTTCAGTGATGTAAGAAAGATCACAAAAACGTCTTTTTTCGTTTCTTTTGAGCTGATTCAGCGTTCAATCATCTGCGCAAACTGTACGAGGAAACCTGTCCTGGTTATACGTATTTTTATAATGATAACAAATACGTATATGAACACTCGAGGCTCATGTCACCATCACCGTTACGTTCCAAGAAATCGGAATTCACGTAACATAGAATTTTCTTTGTGCAACTGAAAACTTGCAGAAGTCAAACGCTCTGTCCAGCTGTGTCAGACGAAGGAGCCTGACGAGCCGGAAGAGGGGCTGCGTCGCTCGGGCAGAAACTTTGAGCGTTGATCCAACAGGGTCATGCTATCTTGACAGACGTAAACAACAGCTCATGCCTTTGTACGTGCTGTACGAGGGAATGAATCATGTCGTACTTTGCACTGATGTCAAAGAGAGCCCGAACACCTCTTCGCCTGTAGGCGCGGCCGTAATCTCGTGAGACAGCTTTGCATAATTACGCCACAAACTCTTATAAAAACGCCGTCATGGCCACGAAGGGAATGATTACAAATGGTATACAAGGATTACATTACTGATTACAACGCTGTGGGACGTGCTTTGCTTTGACAATTATAATGTTGTAGTTGGTGAGATATGTGACGAGGGCATCTTGAGTTAGGGGCTGCACATGAACGTTGAAGAAGGCAATATCGATACAGATCCCGAGTCGAGGTTCTTGCCGCCTCTGCTTCACGGGCTCTTACTTCAGGTTCAACCTATCTACAAGCTCCTGAAAGTAACAAATATGACATGTAAAACGCATCACGTTCGCCTCGCAACCGTCAACACTTTTTTTTACTTCAATAACGTGTTTTTTTTTTCAGTGTGATCACGCTCGTTCTCGTAGACAAGTCGTGACCTCTCTCAGCGATTCCTGTAACAACCTAGCGCCCCATGTTGTCTAGTGAATCGCCGATAGAAGGTCTTCTCCGAGTGATTGTTGAGTTTCCTCCGTCACTTGTCGAGAGAACAGAAAGTAATTTCTAGCTGACTGATAATTTATTGTGAATTGCAGGCGGGGTTCTCGAGAGCCTCTACAACCGATCGGCAGGGTTTTTTGGTGGCGCTCAAAACGTGGCGTAGGGCCCCTTTAAATGACACATTCACACTGGAGAATCGAAGCGAAAACAAAAACGCCAGAGTGGCTTGAAAGCCACATCCACGTGCGTCGAGAACGTTCACATTCGTTTTGCCTCTCGTGCATGGAACCGCCGTATTCGTTACTTTGAGAATTCATTCAATTTTGCCCGTTTCCCAAGCACTGAATTTTGTAGCGAATTGTATACCTCTTCATGCAAAGCATTCAAAAGAAACAGTTCGCAACCTCTTCATCTGTTGTTTCGGGAGATACAGTGGTGGAAACGACACGAGCGACACACCGTCAGCATCGGTGGTCGATTCAGCCGGCTGTGCAAAAGCGAGACACGTTGGCGGATGCCGATTTGCTGACCAGTGTTCTCGGCAATCGTAATCCAAATTTGACACTCGAAGAACGCGTCCTTGTCGAGGCCATGGAATTTGTCGTGCTGCACGGGTAGCTTGCAACGGCACCGACACGAGCCACCGCCGACGCCTTTGTCGCCACCTTGCATTTGCGGCAGCTGGTCAGATTACGTGGCTTGAGCTCATGCAGCCAAATCCGTGAAGCGGGAAGACAATCAGCTATCGCGTGATGGGAAAATCAGTCCTGGACCGATTTTATCGCACTGGCCTCGTGGCGTGTTTTCCCTGCCGCGTAAGCAGTTAAGCAAGTGATTTTGCGGTAGGTTTTGTCGCTTTCGCCCCGTTCGAGGCTAAGTATGAATGCGCCTAAAGGGCCCCTAAACCACCCAGAGGTCGAAATTCAGTTTTGGTAGGGACATTGTGTGCGAGTGTACCGCTAACACAGAGCCGTGAGAAATTTTCGAAACTGTGCCATAATAGCGAAGTTAGACGCGTGTGAGTATCAAAACGCTGCTTTAACTCTATAATTCGATTCCCTCTTCTGGTATCCTCTCCCAAAGTCGCTTTGCCCTCTCGGTTGTGAGTGCCCCTCCGTGTGGTTTTCCTCCCATCTCGCGAGGTTTGAGATGCGAAACAGCGCTTTGACTAGCCTTTGTAACCTGTCCCTCCGCACTGGAGTGGTGCCAAATAGGCCACGCCCTCCCTCGAAGTACGCGTGACGTCACTTCCTTCCTAGCTTTTCGCCACTCGCCTCAAGTCCTCTCTTTCCACCGCTCGCAACGCTCGAGCCCACTCATCCCGTCGGCATCAGCTCCTCAGCCACGTCGCCTCCTTCCATCTGTCGGCGAGAAGAAGCCGCGGGTAGGTGCGCTGCGCGCGCCGTCGTCTAGCCCAGTCGTGGTCCCGTCGCGCCGGCAATGTGGACAGCGAGCCGCTGCTTGCCGCGCGATCACGCTGACGGGCTGTACACTGCGGGGGCATGCTTCTCGCTAGTGTGCGCGCGCCTTTCCCGGCCGTCGCCGGCGTTGCGGGTTAGCGAAGCCGATCGCGTTCGCGTATGGCGACGTCGCACCTGGAACACCGACAAGGCGCAAGCCATGGAAGCCGAACACAAGCGTCGGCAGTGGGAGACCAACGACACCTACGTGGTGCGAGTCAATAACGCAGATCGCGTTCGAGAATAGAGACGGCACGTGGGTAACACCGACGATACGCGAGCCTTGAAAGGCAAGCGTATGCGCCTTCATTGAGTCCCTCCTCCCGTCTCTTTGCGTTTCAAACAAACGTTTATTCCTGTAAACGCTACACAGAGTTTCGCTTCAGACCGTTCTTCTTGCACGCACATTGACGGCCGCTTCAACCGGGTCAACGCCGTGCGCACCGCTGCTGCCTCACACCCTATCAGGGTTCTCTTCGGGGAGATCGTACATTGTTTTTTTTCTCTTTGACCTAGTGCCCACACCTCCCGCGGCTACCTTTTTTTCTCTCAATTTTTCCTCTTCTATCATGTTTTCTGGGGAGACGCTCTAGGTGCCGACCAGTGCGGACGCGCGAAGATCGGCTCCTGCTTTCAAGAATGCGTTCCTGTGGTATTCACGGATTTGTCGCCGGGTTTTAAGTTCCATCGTGTGCCTAAGTGCTCAGGAAATCAGCAGATACCACCTTTGTGCTGTTGAGTGGACTTTTCAACCGTTTTGGGGGCATTTTTACACGGCAACGCCACTGGGGAATTTAAGCCAAACAACCAAGGATGCGATTGTCGCTGATGCGCCGACCCGGCACCAAAGTTACTCAACGCTCTGCGCGTTCCAGAACCTGCAACTGAGAATAGAATACCAAGAAGATGGAGAGGACAACTCTCCAGAGGATTGCACGGAAGACATGGGTTGGAAGAAAGCTGAAACGAGACGCTCAAGGAATAAGCAAGCCGCGGTTAGCGTTCCTGCTGCCAAGGGTTCGACCAAGGCTGGCGTTGCGGGAGACGCTCGAGCCAGACGTAGTAGTTATGATACCAAGCATACAATCGTGCGAGCTGGACGCATGCCGCCACTACCCAAGGACTTCAGCAAAATTGTGCTACGACTACGTGGAGGATTATATATCTCGAGAATTGGCACTGGAGCCGTGGCAGACGCGATAGTACTGGGGGCCGGCATCAAAGAGAAGGAGGCCATGCAGGACATCATCTGTTCCAACTTGCAGCAGAACATTATGATGGCAAGCACTCCGGACCAAGACAGAGCTTCAAGATACCTCAAGGTCTAGCAAATTGACATTGGAGGCAAAGTTTTCGGGGTTAGCGCGTACGCCATGGCACCCCACGATACTTGTAAAGGAGTGATTCGCGGGATCCCCGTAAGCAATACTCAGGACATTTTGACCCGAAAGATTGTGAACGTGAACAACCCGCTCGCGCTGCAGGCCAAGAGAATCAAGGACACCGGGACAATCATCATAGCGTTCGAAGGACACAAGGTGCCCAGATTCGTGAGATATGGACTTTCACTTTTGCAGTGCTCCCTTTACCGCAAGAACAACGATATTTGTTACGTCTGTGGAAACCTGGGACATCGGTCTGACGTCTGTCTGAACCCAGCTGAAACCATCTGCAGAGGCTGCGAGATCAAGAAACCAGATAGCCTGCACTAGTGCAATCCAAGATGCAGGCTGTGTGACGGTCACCATCCCACGGCAGACAAAGTGTGCAAGAACAGGTTCCTAGTGCCATACGTCGTCAGACGCAGACGTTGGAAAAGATCGCGAGCAGCCACAGAAGCCAGGGACGCACCAATCACATCGAGTCCAGACATCAACGACAAGCAGCCTATTGCAGCCTACGGGACCTAGAGCATCCGACTACTCAAGAACAGGAAAGGCGCCCCCGCTCCAGGGGGAGGTCGCGTTCCAAAAGAGGTTCTAGACCCAAGGCCCGCACCCAATCACGGGGGCGCTCGTGTTCTCAAGGTCACCATAAAGGTCGGGATCAGCGTAGGCGGCGCACGAATGGCCAGCTGCCTGGCGTTCAGTTCGAGATCACGGCTTCAAACCAGGGGAGGACGCCTGCAGTCACATCGAAAGGCAGCTGGGCTGAGCGAGTGCGCAACGGCGCGGCAAAGGTGATGACAGGTAAGCTGCCAGAGCAGAATAAAATTGCACAGCTAGAGCAAGAAAACGTGAGACTTACAAAATCGAATGAGAGGCTATCAGCTGAGTTAAAGGAAATAAAGATTCTTCTCACTAAGCTAACCAGCGCGCAGTCTTCACAGCCAATGCCCCAGCCAGTTGATGTCTCAGTGGCTGAAAACGTGGGGGACTCGAGCACCACAAAAAAGAGAGCAGTCATGTCAGAACGCGTGGAAGCCAACCAAACGACTATGTCAGATATGAAAGAGGTCTTTGACACGCTCAGCAAAGTAGTAGCCAATCTTAGCGAGCAGATGGGTAGGCTACATTCAAGCGTGGCGGCACTGGAAGAGCATATGACTTTGCGCATTACAAAGGTCGAAGCATATCTGCACAATACAGCAAGGTCTCCTCCTGCAACGAACTCACCCCTTCGGCCACCAATACTAGTGGTACCAAACCTGTCGACAGGTCCAGCATCAGGCTCTGGCCGGCCATGTAATAACCATGATGGTAGCGCTACGTGAAGCATTTTGTATCTGGCAATGAAACTGTAGAGAATACCTTAAAAAGAAGGCAGCCCTACAGCAGTATATCAGGAGCAGCAAAGAAAAGCTTCATATTATAATATTACAAGAAACCCTTTCACCGCAAGCACGGTTGCCTGGATTCCGGCCTGTAATCGGGGATACTGAAGGGAGGTGAGTCTGCACCTTCGTATGCAACAAACTAACGCACGTAAACCACGACCTCAAGATAGAAGCAGGCCGGTTGGAATGCGTCATGGTAGAGACTGTACCAGGTACCAGCAACCGTCAGAGCATTTTCATTCTTAATTTATACAGCAGTCCAAAGGAACAAAAGCAAGGGTTCAAGACAGTTCTAAAGAAAGCTGTTAATATCCCCGGAGAATGTCCACTCGTCATAGCAGGTTATTTCAACGCCCCTCATCATACATGAGGTTACAAGTACAACACTGGGAAAGGAAATCGACTTTGGCAAAGTGCCAGTGAACTTGATCTCACCCTAATCACAGACCCCAGCCTACCAACAAGGCTTGGTACATCTTGCTGCAGGGATTCCACCCCGGAGCTTACATTTGTAAGCAACATCAAGAAGGCCCAGTGCATGAACGTTGCTGTAGACCTAGGGAGTGACCACTGCATTCTCGCCACTACTTTCTCCGTGGAGCGTAAAAAGCAGAAAGAATTCCACTTCACAGACTGGGATAAGTTCAAAAAGATAATGATGGAAATCGAACAAGATGGCCACAGACAAGGCTTGGAGCAGTGGGTCAAACAGATTAAATATGACATCAAATTAGTCTCCTCCACCATTACAACAGATTTTCCGGTTGAAAAAATAGATAGCTGGCTTTCTCATCTTCTTGAGGCAAAGCAAGCACTACTGAACCGTTGGAAGGGTCAGCGCCTGAACAGAAGACTGAGGAAGAAGATAGCTGAGGTAAACAGATCAGTCGAGGAACATTGTCGCGCACTATCCAGGCAGCAATGGGACGAAATCTGCAACTCCGTCGATGGTCACATGCGCAATGGCAAGACATGTAATATGTTAAAGCATTTCCTCAACGAAAACACCAGCAAAACGAATCAAAAGCATGTTATTGCTCGAATTTTGCATAAAGAGATAGGGCGCACTACAGAACAGCAAGTTGTGCAGCGGCTCGTGCATAGGTACCTCCCAATCAAAAGAGGATTGGCACCACCAAGTAGAAAGTACAAGGGCAGGCCCAATCGAGGTCTTGAGGGCGACTTTAATATCGAGGAGATCAGAAGAGCCTTGCATGATCTCAACGGCAGGTCGGCCCTGGCCCGGACGGTATATCAAACAAGGCCCTTCGTAACCTTGATGATGATTCAATTGAAACCCTGAAGGATATGATCAATGCAGCATGGAAAGAAGGCAGGGTGCCCAGAGTAGTGGAAGCTGGCCAGGACGATCCTTATTCCTAAACCAGGAAAGCCCCCTAACTTGGACAACATGAGGCCAATATCCTTGACATCATGTATCGGCAAGGTTGCAGAACATGCCATACTGCACAGGATAAACAAGTACTTGGAAAATAACGACATATATAAACACATAATGGTTGTATTCACGGCAGGGCTATCCACACAAGATGCATTGAAGCTTATCAAACACCAGGTCATCGACAACAAAACGAGAGACGTGAGAGCCATTCTGTGCCTAGATTTAGAATAAGCGTTTGACAACATCCATCACTCATTCATACTCGAAGCAATTTCCAAGCTTGGTCTGAAGAAAGCCTTCTATGACTACGTATGGTACTTTCTTACAGATCTGAAAGCCGTGATGAAAATTGCAGATATCGAGACCGCAGCAATCGAACTAAAAGCAAGGGGCACGCCGCAAGGGGCAGTGATTTCATCAATGCTGTTCAGCATTGCTATGATTGGACTGTGAAAGAAATTATCGAGCATTGAAGGATTGAAGCACAGCATCTACACAGATGACATTACCATCTGGTGCACAGGTGGAAGCGAGGGGCAGATTGAGAGCGCCCTGCAAGAGGCGATTGACACCATAGAAGAGTACCTTCGTCCTTCTGGGCTCAAGTGCTCCTCGAGTAAGTCAGAACTTTTACTGTATCGGACTGCATGCCGGGGACCGAAGTCCAGGGGATGGAAGCCGTTAAACCAGATAGACAGACATCCACCTCCGTACAAATCAAGGGGATTCCATCCAGAGGGTCAACTCCATCAAAGTCCTGGGCATGCTGATAGAGTCTACCGGCGCCAACAGCAAATCTATAGCCAAGTTAACTTGGAAAGCAGACAGTGCGGTGCACCTCATACGCAGAGTAGCCAACAAAAGAAATTGGGTCAAGGAAGACAACCTCATCAGGTTGATGCATGCGTTTGCTCTAAGCCACTTCACGTACGAGGCAGCAATGCACAACTGATCAAGAGCAGAGTCCGAGACACTGAATGTACTCCTCAGGAAAGTTATCAAGCAGGTCCTGGGCCTACCCATACATACCAGCACCGAGCGTCTGCTTGAGCTTGGCATTCACAACACGCTCAAAGAGATAGCAGAACCCCAAAAGAGAGTACAGTTTGCAAGGTTATCTACAACAAGGTCGGGGAGAATGATCCTGGAGGAGCTGGGCCAACACCCAATGGCAATCAGTCACAATTACAATGATATCCTCGACAACATCAGGGAGAATATCACGGTGTCTCTTATATCAAGAAATATGCATCCAGAACACAACGTCGGAAGAAGAGTAGCGAGGGCCAGGACTATACTTCGCAAGTCTCAAACGAGGAACGAGAAGTCGTATTTGTTGACGCGGCTTCCTACGCCGATGGGAAAGCGTTTGTGGCAGTGGTGGTCGATGGGGCTGGCCATGTCGTCAACTCAGCGACGGTCAGGACGAAAGACCCAATCATTGCGGAACAGGTGGCCATCGCCTTAGCACTCAAGATGGATAACATTGAAGTCGTCTACAGTGATTCCAAGGCAGCACTACGGGCGTTCGCCAAGGGGACGGTCTCTCAACTAACGCTGAGAATACTGCAAGGCAAGAACATAACGCATCATCTTCTGAGTTGGTTCCCAGCTCACCTTAGACAAACGATTCCCCTCCCAATCTCAATGAAGCAGCACACGAGGCGGCGCGAGAATTCTTCGCCGCGCCTCCTCCGGGATGCGTTCTACCGGTGAAGGGGATAACCGAGAAACTCTTACAACATATAACGAGCTCACTAAACATTTCTACCTGTCTAGAAGGATTTTTCCTCCACCTCAAAAAAATCTAACCCGGCCCCAAGCACTTACATTAAGGCTTTTGCAAACGCGGATGTACCCTACTTTGAAAATTTTACACATCATGTACCCTGACCTATACCCTAATATTCTTTGTCCACATTGTGAGGAAATAGCTTCATTAGAACACATGCTCTGGCAGTGCACCAAATTGGCTCATATATTGAACATCACTTCTGCTAGATGGGAGGCGGCAATAGGCAATTCCACCAGGCGAGGAGGACTGGCCTGGCAACCAGCAATTTTTTCCTTTCTGGAGCGTGCCTACGGCGCTGAGTGTACTGGCTGGTGCTTGGATGAATGGCGTTCTCGAACAATTTGGCGGATGTTAGGTCGAACTGCGCATTTTTTATGGGGATGTAAGCCAGCGAAAGGTCAACGGGAAGCCACTCTGCCTCTAAGGGTTTCCTAAGAAATACCGGAAAAAAAGAGAATCTGCTGTCTCAATAATATACGGCATGCCCCACCAAACCCGCAGCGTTTGTAGTTGCTTCACGGTACCCGTCTTTGGTGCTGCGTGTCAAGTTCTATACCGACAAGTGCCGCATTATACACGGATTGTCCAGTGTTCTACTGGCCTAAATGACAATCGGACATAATTAGATTGACGACCAAATATAAGCGGGAAAGTACAGCCCTGTCCGTTAAAAAATATCTAAGCACCCCTGGTGCAGCCACCTGTGTTGTTTTTCGCGTAGCTTTATTAATATACTTCAGTATGATGGGTTCGGTCAAAACAATCAGCCTCTCTGCTCAACACAAGGATCAATGTATTAGCACGGATGAAAAACCACTCACTTCGCAGCAGGGTAACTGGTATAAGACATTTAATTTGTCATGCGCACCGGCGTTGCGCCACCTCAAAATTAACTGAATTTTACACAAACATTACGCGGCAGAATCCTTGTCGTGAGTGTAGAATTTGCGTAAGATGGCAGGATGTATCGTCTACTCTGTGGAATATGAAAGCCGAATTGTTAAAAAAAAAGAAGAGAGAGTCCATCACGTCGTGTTTGAAATAACTACCTCAGGAAGACAATTTTTTTTTGCATGGTTAAGAACCGTTTCTGACAAGTCGCGTGATAGTATAGGACAACGTGAATTCTTTCCTAATAACTAAATAAACAACGTTGTTGTGGCTGCCTGTTGCTGCTCTAACTGTCAATGTCGCTGCTTAGCTTTGCGAACGACAACCAAAACTTCGCAAAAGCCGTACAACTGAGAGACAAAATCATTAAAAAATAAACACAACTTTGTTCTTATGTCGACCATAGGTTCGAGCTCGTCGAGTCTGCTTGTTCCTCGTCAGCAGAAGAAAATTTCACTATATTCATTTTATCGCCACCGCAATCAAATGAAATCACATGACTCTAAAAAGAAAAAAAAAAGAAAAAGAAGCGAGCTGCCGTGTACACTTCAGCACCAGCAGGTCTAATTTTGCCAACACCTGTGGGCAATAGACGACTGAGTAATAGGGGTTCATTAAAGGTCGAGGAAGATATCGACAATAGTTTTTAAACAACAAAAATGCCGTAATTTTCTAGGAATTGGGACTGCGCGCTTACGCAGGTAGTCGCCGCGAGAGCACAAACGAGCCCCGAGTGCAAAAATACGCAGGAAAAAATAATTGTATTTAAAAGGGTGTCATCGCTTGCTTGTCGTGAATAAGCGGGTCTCAATATTTCCACGTTTTTTCAACAGAAAGAGTGTTCAAAACGTACGACACCGACCACTTGCGAGACGTTTGCGCCGTCGAATATTATCATTAAAGACCAGACTATAGGCAAACGCCTATTTTGTTCCTTGCGTTTATATCGTGCCATTTTGATATATGAGCATAAATTAGAGGTCAAGAAGGGCTTTTATGTTGTTTTTAGAATGCCTATAAAAGCATATTTTGGTTGTTCGTGCCTAAATGCCTATAGATGCCTATCATCCAAATGAGCGCATATATGAGCGCTATTCGAGCCCAAATTTTGTTTTCCAGCATAGTGTGAAGCTGTTTTCATGTAAAAAAGGCAAAATTGATATTTCCAAAAACTATTAGGTTCCCAAAAGGCAAAACTGACAAGGTGCGAGCGATTGGAGGAAGAGCATAAAAAGTGAAAAGGACGCTATTTCTGCAGCCCTAAGTGGAAGCACGTCTCAGCATCTGCAGGGGTAGGAGGAGGGAGAATTAAAGATGAGGTAAACAAATAAAAGTGGCGTCTATGGCTGAGGATACGGTGAACGCCTTCTACAGACAGCTGTCCAGTGCCCTGAAGAAACTAAAGTGTCACTCTGAAAACCTGGTGCTGCGGTGGAAAAGGAAAAGCAGGTTTTTCTGGGCAGTTGCGGGTAGCTGGAGAACAAATGAAAAACCATGAAGGGCCGCTTATGAAATGCTCTTGTGGATTCAGTGATGGCGAAGGTCGCCAAATTGTTATACTTTAAACAGCGAAGCCTGAGACAGGTGCCGCCATGTTTGCGATCAATGGTGTACTTAGAATACATTCACCGTATGCTTGAATACGCTTGTTTCGTATGAGATCTCTTTTGATAGATCTACATTAAAAAATACACAGAACTGGACTTCAAGGTTTTTCCTACACAATTACTCAAAAATAATAGCAGTAACAATATGAAAAATGAAATAGGATGAAAATTACCATCATCGCGTCGAAATAAACTACGGGTAAAGCTCCTATGTGAAGCATTTTATGTAAATCTCGTATTCGAAAGTGAATGTACCAAAATATATTATTACTAATATTTGTATTTTGGCTGTTTTATGACAGAATAAAATTACTTATAAAGAGAACAAAGTGTGTTGTGCCAATGAGGGCGTGTTTTCTTTGACAATGTCACTCCCCTGCTGCAGCGCCTTCGGGTAAAGAGTGTGATGTGCATGCGGCTTTTGTTTTGTTTGTAATTTAATTTCAAGCGTCCCTCTCTAGGTGACATAATAAGTTGCAGTTAGACACCATAGAAATTCTTGCGTGCCTAATGAAGAGCGTTCTACCACGGTAGTTCACTTAATGAACCACGAGGACAAACACTTGTCCTCGTTGTTCTCTTGTTCCTGGTAACCTTTTTTTTGGGCTTCAGCTGTTTCTTTAGTGAGCCTCAAACTGAAGGAAAATTTAATTGAAGACAAAGTTACCAGTACCAGTCTCTGCGGATTATTTCTAGGAGAACAACTATCTTTTAATTTATAATAAACGTACTCTTTAGACTAACAAATCAAAGCCACTTGATGTCTAGGTGGACACCACCAGAAAATAGCATGTTTCTGGGATTTTTGAAAAGCAAAAGCTGGCTTCACTAATGCTGGCAAAGCAATAAGAGAGCTTCCACTCCAGCATTTGTGTGTTAACCTCCTTGGTAAATACCACGGTGAGCGCTATCTGGAGGAGAGAGGGGGAGCGTAAAGACCAGTGGACGCTGCTTGCGTTGGTGTTGTGAGAGGAGAGGACGCGTAGGAAAGGAGGGGGAGGGGTACGCATGCTTAATGGTCATGTGAACGTCACAGGGAGGGATGGCTAGAGGCAACGCCGATAGGAGACAGAGGGGTAGTCAGCACAAGCAGACTGTACCTGCGTGGGGAGAAAGAGGGGGAGCGTAGGAGAGGAGAAAGGCGGATCCGAAGAGCATGCGCAGTAAGTGTGGTCACGCCGCACAGTGAATTCAGCTCGACATTAAGAAGCTTCGTGTTTAAAAAGGTACCCAACATTACCCAATGTTAGCACTTTTTGACTCAATAACATTTACAAGTTTTGAGCCGCACCAGCGACCACCGGGTTGCTTAACACTCGCGAGATTAGAATGTGTTGTTCGCTGCCCGGAATTATCACATAAATAAGGTTCCCACAACTCTCTTCTGTCGATGCCAGCTTTTGTGTCCACTTGTACTCGCATGTGATACTCAAAAATTGCACTAAACAATTTATTTTTTTCGAATGCGCCCAAAAGCTTCGCACAATCCTCCGTGCACCGGCTTGGTCTACGCCATGTTGGTTTGTGGGGAATGGCCGTCCGGTGGCCAGGCTGCCTACGTCACTCTTCTAACAGCCAATGAAAGCCGCTGAGCAATGCACCGGAGCAATTGTGGGGCATCTACCGGAGGGTAAGCGATACGCCGGAGCATTTGCGGAGCAACCCCCGAAGCATAATCAGGGAATTGGCCCCGTTTTCTTCCAGCTTCCTTTGTCGGTCATCAACCGGGGAAAAAAATGGTGGGAAACTAATGGTATGGCCATGCTCCGGTACATTCTGGCTTGAGTGAGGTCACCAGAACAGAGTGGGAGCATCATATCCCGATTCCTCCCAGCTGGGTATATTTTTGTATGCAGAAAGCAGGAGCACAGACTACAAGAAAAATGAAAATGAAATTGTAGACGCTTGCCGAGTGTATTGGAACTTCATTATAGTCGAATACAACAAGTCAGGCGAAGTTCTCCCTTCTCCCCCCCCCCCCCAATGACCACAACGCGACAACTTATACAAGAGTCCTGCACCTTGCAATGTTTTCGGAAGGCGGGGTCACCGGCCGTCCGACTCACGACGCCAGTCTACAGTGGTGTAGGCTTACATGCATCCGCCTTGCAGAAGGAAAACGACGCTTTCTTGTAAAGCTGCGTCCGACTATAGTTTATGGTTAGTTGCGTCTCCACGCTATGCCCACCTATTGCGTCTGTTCACTTACCGTCTCACGACGCACTTTCTTCGATAGATCCCGGTCAGTGTCGCGAATAAGATATTATACTGGCGTATTGTTATAAAATGAGTGCACGGAAAGCTTACAAGAGCTCTTCAGTACATTTGTTCAAGAGTCTTATCTTTGTTTTGGATGCATTCAATCAAAAAAAAACACGGCCCTCTCAACAAAAAATGTTCAGGCAATCAATTTAAGTTGCAGGTTTCCATTACCCTTTAGATAGGAGCAGCTTTTTAAAGACACCTCTCCGACGCTTCGAACAAAGGTAAAAGTCCCCCCCCCCCCAAAAAAAAAAAACAACGTGGGATTCAGCTTTTATATTTCTTCTATGAACGCACCGCCGATTCGTGGCTTTAATAGCACGGAATATACCAAGAAAGAAAAGAGGAATCAGGCCGAAAAGAAGACACGAGCGCTCGTGTCTTTCGTGTCCTTCTTGTCTCTGTGTCGTCGTTTTGTTCTCGGGCTATAACTATCGTCATGCCATATCAACTAGCCCAAGCTGCCACACTCCAAAGACAGAATTTTGAATTAAAAAAAAACTGAAAGAGATGACCCCTCTTTATACCAATCCACATCACTATATCGTTTCGCTTCAATCAAATTCGCTGCCGCGACTTAGAAGTGTTCACTGTCATGTTTCCACCACTCACTTTTTCAATGGAGGACGTCGTTCTTACAAGTGGAGCAGCCCATATGAACACCATAGCCGGCCGGCCTCGCGTGCACTGCGAATAACGTAAAGGAAAACATAATATTCGGGTATAAAACAAACGCTGTAAGCTGTGCAATGAAGCGATGGAGAAGAGAAATTGCAGGACGACCCAGCGTGTGCAGCAAACGTAGTACAACTTGTTCGTCCTACCGCTCAGGATTAAGAAATAGAGGGGGGGGGGGGGGTATACGCCCATTTTAGCTAAAGCTTAAGACTCGCAGGCTCGCAACAGAATTCCACCGTATGTAATCAACCGGCAAATTGAAGTGCTGCAGGGATGAACGGTACGATGTGTGGAGCTGAATGTACATACCTTAAAAGGATTCACGAAGGAGGAATTTAGATCGTCGCACTCACTTCCCCCTGCTCGTGTTGTGAGCGTGAAAAAGAAAGTCCCCTTTTCCCCCTGGGGACCTTGTTTCCCCTCCCGGGACCTCCATCGTCCCATTATGTCTATTCTTTTGTATTTCAGTTGCGGGAAAGAACGCGAACAGCGTAGTGTCGCCGCGTTTCGATCGTCTAGAGGGTTCCTCCATTAAAGCGCAAATTGCGCGTGAGAAGTGCCGCGTTAGTTTAACCGACTCCCCTTTGCTTCGCTTCGCACCCCGTATACGCGAACGCTCCATTGCTCCCTCAGTGAGATGAATTTCCATCTTCTCAAAGCTACACCCAACCCCGATGCCTTAGTTTCTTCGTTTTTATTACCTTTCAGCCCTTTCCCCTCGGTCTCTCGTGTTCGCATGTTAAGTGTAGTGGAATCGAGCAAGCCTTCCTGCAAAGTGAAGGGTTGGGAAGCGCCCACCCACACAAGCGTGAAACTACAAGCGTACGCGACGAGGTCACGGAACAGCTCCTGTGTTTTTCGTTTAGGCAACAAGTTTATATGGAACCACGCTTTGATTTTTCGAGACTAGATTGATACCATGCCATTTTCGAAGCCACATAGCTCAGCTGCGCAATCTTTCTTGCGGATTGTTGTAACTGTGTGAGCCATTGTCGTGTCGTCGTACCTCGCCAAAATTAAAACTTCAAAGTTATACGGCAGGAAGACGAGGTATCTATATGAGTCGTGCAGCTGTAGAAGATCACTTTTGTCACTACTGTCATGATTGTCATATCTAATTCTTAGGGAAAATCATCCGCCACGATATGCCATTGGCATTTTTACCATTGAAATGTTGTATACATTAGGTTACCGTGGCTAACGTGTCAAGAATGTCCTCCTGGTCAACTCTGTGAAAATCTCTCGACAGGTCACAAACAACTTGTCATAATATGCATCAGATGATACGCCGATAGCTCTCACCAACATTACTGCCTTTCTTGAAATTAACGGTCCTTTCTGTCTTCAAATTTTGAGAGATTTCTTTTGTTTGTCAATTCAGTTTGATCTCACACGGCAGCAGGATGCACATGCTTCGAACATGTTTTTGAATGCACATATAACAAAAGGGAAGAGCGAAGAAAAGACTAAGCACCTGTTTTTTTGCCTTTAATTTGTTTTGCTCCCATTTCCCCCTCTCCTAGTGTAGGGAAGCAAACCGGTTAGAACACGGTTAACCTCCCTTCATTTCCTTTGCCTCTCTCTTGTATTGGCCGAAATTGCATAAGTAAAAAATGTATGAAATTTGTAACATGACTTGTCAAGTTGCCACTACTTAGCTATGCTGCTGAGGGGATGGAGAAGAGTAAAAACAAAATTGACCAAAAATTTTATGCGCACCCATGAAGTGCAAGCTGATGACGCAGCGAACCTTGGTGCAAAGGTCCATAGTATGGATATTTACTTTGTACGTGTAAATTTAACGTTACCGTGTTACCGCAATACTGGATTGCGTTCACCTTTTAACCAAAACATGTGTTGTTGAAAGTGTTAGTTTCCCATAGGAAAAGACTTGTGTACGTACATAAACGTATAGATTTACCATAAATTGTGATGCAATCCATAAATGGTGATGATAACTGCATCCAACGTTTTTTTTTTTACTTAGGTAAGATTGAATCACTACATCGGCAATAACGTGCGAGCTTTCTTATCATGTATAGTATCCTCGTTTACGCAAAATAGGGAAGAAATACAACGTTACCTCAACGATGGTGTTCACATCTTAAGGCACTTCGTTCCGCCACAGTAAAAATAACACGTCGATATACGCCTAGCTCTTTTTTAGGTGAAAGGTTATTCACAGGGTAATTTCTTCGTAGTAATGCGACGGCCAGGCCTGTTAACCCTGCAGACGTAGAATGCACGGTGTATCTGCAATAACAGTTTTGTGATTGGCTGCTTCATCTTGGCTGCACTAGATAGCGCCACCTATCCGGCCTGTCGGCAGCTCGCACACTTACAGCGCCGAAACCCATATCGCATTCGGTGTACGAGGTCACTCTAGCTTTGGTAATCCGGCTGAAACAATGTGATCGTTATTGGGGCTCGCACTTCGGCTTATGTTGACCCGACGGCTGGAGTCTCCGCAATTCGGATATCGTGAGTCGCCATTAACGAAAGAGGACTTTTGGGAAACAGCCAGAACGGTAAAACATATCCGGTGGTTTATATTCCATAAAAGTCTACGTGTCGCATGGGCTTGCGCATGTGCAGGTTTCTAACGGTACCCGGTAACACGGCAACGTAAAGAAGTATGCGTACAAGCTAAAGCCCCTAGTGGGTACGTTGAAGTAGCTGACTAGTATAAGGATGAACAAATGAGTGGACAGCTGGCATACGGACGGACGGATGAATAGACGCACGCAAGAATGCACGGACAGATGGATGGACAGATGAACTGACGGTGTATTTTAAACGAATTGTTTGCTCTGTAGACGGTTTGCACACAGGTGCTTCGCACCTGAGTTTCTACTTTGCACGGTGCCTGCACGGATCGAAGCCGAATTCGCATCGTGGGGCTCTATAAATAGCATCGTGGGGCTCTAAGGAGCTCTTAATATGCGGCGTGTACCGACTGACGCGTTTCCAAGTGTGAGACTCCCGTCCGTATAAAGTGCTCCATGCATGGCAACGCTTCTTTCGAATAACACCATCACTGTGCATTACTGTGTAGCATTCACCCAAGTACAGTAGCAGCTGCGTTTCGGAAGTTAATTCAATTGCTCCTATTCTTCGGTTAGCTGAGCGCATTAGCTGAAGAAACATCGTCGCTTGGCACGAAGAAGCATATTTTTGTCATAACAAAAAAATGAATGTGGCAGAAGACATGCGCAAGGCCTCTCCGCTTCAGCAAATTGAGCGCTGCACACACAGTGCGCGAATGAAAAGACTCGCAGTGATTTAGAAACGAGACACTAGATTTTAATGTACGCTAGCTGGTAGCGGGAGAAGTTTTCGTAAATATACAAGGTAGTTGAACGTTCATGGAGACATGGTTTATGACTGCTTAAGTAAATGTAGCATATAACGAGCAAATACGTCTGGTACGTGGGTAATCTGCGGCAATAAAACCAAAGTGCCACTCCATGTGAACGAGGCAGCCTGAAAAAGAGAGCTAAATGGCGTTGCATAGATTGCTAGAGGCAGTGTGATAACAAGCAACGAAAGTACTATTACACATTTAGGAAGCGGGACAGGCAACATGTATATAGACTGCACAAAAATGTGAGTGCTAGCTAAAACAACAAAGTATAAATCAATATAAAACATAGGACTCATCATGAGATTAGGGAGAGCGAACAAGAAACGTAATATGGCAAGGCAGGGATGGTAACCGAAAACTAAATATCTTGTTCGCTATAGTGCACTGTGGAAAGTGTAATGGGAGAAGTAAACGGAAGGAAGATGTAAAAATGGAGGGGTAAGTAGAAAGATCTGATATGAGATTAAAAGTTCTGATAAAAAACCAGGCTCACATTTTGCGATAACATGCATCACTACGTTTCGTATCGAACAAAGTGGGTCAAGGCATGGATGATAAGCAGAAAATAAATATCTGGTTCGCTATTCTGCATTGCGGAGTGTGTAATGGGAGAACTAAACGGGAGAAAATTGTGAAAGAGAGAGCGGTAATTACAGAGATTTGATATGAGATAATAAGTTCTGATAAAGAACCAGGCTGACAAACTGCAATAACATGCATCATTGCGTTTCATAGTAATTATATAAAATGAATAAATGGCGGCCAATCTGGAACAGACCGATCGAAGGCTTAATATTGAAGGCCAAACGCGGCGCCCGAAGTTCCGTAAAACGGTCAACCGCAGCTCTCCAGCAGAATAAGTAAGCCCGTGGCCTCACGTCGCTTTCGGAAAAAATTCCCGCCGCCCCGAACCTAACTGACTGTTCCGTGTTCAGATAACGGTCAGAACTTCGGCCCCTACAACCGCAGGCCATTCCCGGAGCCATCGGCGGTAAAGGCAAGCGGCCAGAGGCGCCTCCTCCTCTTTTCTCACCATTGTCCGTTGGGATAGCGAAGGGTGTTCATTTGTGAAAGGAGGCGGGCATATGGGGGGGGGGGGGCGGTGATGTGGCGGTGTTGAGAGATTGAGCGAGTTCGTGGCCGGAATGGGAGCAGCGGCAGCAGCAAAGGGTGTGGACAGCGGGTTAGAAGCTCTAGTTTTACGCGGCCAAGCGTTCGCCAAATCGATTGAATTGCACGTCCTTTCCTTTCGTTCTCTCGACCTCGCTTGCACGTGTCCCCAAGCTTCCTATCTTCAACTTTTTTTTTTACGTTTGCAGTTTATCTGCGTTCCGCTCGATGCCCTTTTGCACGTTGCCTTCTCACCCTTTATTCCATCACGTCCAACACACCCTCTTCTTTAACCGCTTCTCTCCTTCGCATCCGACTCGTCCATACGTGGTGGTCTTCGCGTGTTCGTTTTCCTCTGCATTCTTGTTTTTCCGTGAGGCTGACCGAACGAAGCTGTCCAGAAGGGCTGCCGGCTCATCGAATACTCGTCGCCTACGCTTCATCTTCGAGCCTTCACTCAGGGCTCCCCACCCCTTCCTCTCCTTGCCACAAGCCGTCATCGTCATTTTATTTCTTGTCCCTGTTCACTGGGTGCATCCCCCTACCTTGGTCCTTTTTGCTGTTTTTCTAACATCTGCTCACCTCCCCCCTTTCCTACCCCACCACCACCTTAGACGCTTCAAAGAGTCGATCTACCGCAGTGCGCCTTCTTGCCTCTTCATCCCCTCGTTTTCTCCCCACCACCTTATTTCTCTTTCCTCGCCAACGGCGCATCTGTCCCTCTAAGAAAAGCCCGAAAAAAGTTGGCCAATTCCTAGCCCATGGCTGCCACGCTCAACTTAGAGTACCGCGCTTTGGCGTTCACTTCTTTTTGCTGGACATATTTGGTTGGCCCAGGCGCGGTCTGCAGAGCACGATACTTCTAACTGGTCGCCCTTCTGCCTCCTGTCGGTCCTAAACTATTTAGCGCTTACCGAAGGTGGTAATTTGTGTGTCCTTGACTCCTGACCGCTCTAGAAAGCCTAACAGACTTTTCTCTCCAAGGGAACTGAAATGTCTTCCATTCATCCATTCATTCGCATCATCATTCAATCGATCTCCGATGGCATCGACATTAGTTGCTGCTCTCGACACCTGCCCAGATGGTACACGTCTTGCTTAAGTATATTATAAGTTGGGGGATTCTATAATGAGGATGGCACTTTCAGCAACATATTTCGATGTTTATTCAACAGAGACTTTGGTTCTCGAGCGCTGTTTTTTCGATTTAAATTTTTCCTTATCATTCTGTTTTGTAGGCTGCTAACATTGTGTGATGTGCAATATTATGAATGTCGCTATGCAAAGATAATGCACTTCAAGGTGCATTCCTTAGCGAACCAACGACACTGTAATCGTATCTATCTATCTATCTATCTATCTATCTATCTATCTATCTATCTATCTATCTATCTATCTATCTATCTATCTATCTATCTATCTATCTATCTATCTATCTATCTATCTATCTATCTATCTATCTATCTATCTATCTATCTATCTATCTGTCTGTCTGTCTGTCTGTCTGTCTGTCCTGTCTGTCTGTCTGTCTGTCTATCTATCTATCTATCTATCTATCTATCTATCTATCTATCTATCTATCTATCTATCTATCTATCTATCTATCTATCTATCTATCTATCTATCTATCTATCTATCTATCTATCTATCTGTCTGTCTGTCTGTCTGTCTGTCTGTCTGTCTGTCTGTCTATCTATCTATCTATCTATCTATCTATCTATCTATCTATCTATCTATCTATCTATCTATCTATCTATCTATCTATCTATCTATCTATCTATCTAATTGATGATTGATATGTGGGGTTTAACGTCCCAAAACCACCATATGATTATGAGAGACGCCGTGGTGGAGGGCTCCGGAAATTTCGACCGCCTGGGGTTCTTTAACGTGCACCCAAATCTGAGCACACGGGTGTACAACATTTCCACCTCCATCGGAAATGCAGCCGCCGCACCCGGAATGCTATCTATCTATCTATCTATCTATCTATCTATCTATCTATCTATCTATCTATCTATCTATCTATCTATCTATCTATCTATCTATCTATCTATCTATCTATCTATCTATCTATCTATCTATCTATCTAATCACGGGTCTTTTTATTTGGGCGCCGCCATATTGCCAAGCGGGAGGCGCTATCCCTTGTTTTGCAACGCACTGGCGCGTGCGATGCTCCGTGTTCACGGGAGGTATTCATACGGTTGCAGTTGCAGCCGGTGTTTTTCATTCTGGCTTGCTGAATTTCGTCTCCAATGGTGCAGTATAGGCAGAAAATGAATGTGTGAGACATTCTGTGAGGTTTCCGTTTGTTCGGGATCAAATATAATAATTAGAGGCCGGATTTTTAGGCCCTAAAAAGAGTTTTAGGCGCCAAAACAGGCAGGTAAAACACTGTTTTAGGCCCTCGAAATCATAATTAGAGGCACAATAAATTTCTACAAAAATTGAAGTAACCCAAAACAACTATGTCAGGAAATTTTATCTGCGGCAATAAGCAAAAAAAAATGTTACTGTTTACGATAGCAGAAAGATACAAACGATTAAACATAGGCGTGCGTTTCCTGCGCAATTCGCAGTATGTGGTATTTTGTTATAGCATTGTGCGTGAAGTTTCCAGCATTCAATTGACCATTTCTTTAGTGTTTTTTGTTTCGTTGTGGCTAGGGAAGGGCAGCGCAGGAGCAAATAACTGGGTCACTGCTACCGCAGAAGAGAGAGATGCTAGGTCTAATCACATAGGACCAATTTCTCTTCTATCAGTGAACACCTTAAAGGGCTCCTCACCAAGTTTGGGCATTTCGAACTGACAAGCGTAATGGTGCAGTACTTGGGTCCTTCGGGTTATTCTTGTTGATATTTGCAAATTGACATGACACTGAAAAACGCTCAATTTTTAAAAGTGTCACTTGCCCTTCTCGCCTTCTGCCTTCCCCAAGATTTAGGGAGTGACGTACAGCAAGAAATGGTCCTGTTTTTACGTCGCTCCTTCATGTTGACATTGGTGGGCCAACTTCACTTAGCATAGACGCTCTTCATCAGAACTTCGTTATATGCACGCTATATGTAGAAAAACGGACGAAAAATGTCCCACTTCCTGATTATATTCTGCATTTTATGCGGTACCTCATTAAGAGCGTTCCACGGGACATTTACTCTACTTGGCATGTGCAATTTGTGTGTTCTGTTGTATAATATGAATGAAGAGTACTTTGGTTTAACCTAGCTGCCTCGTATCACTTTAAAAGGGAAGCGCAAAGACAATGTGAAAATAAAGACAGTGCTCTTTGTCTCTGTCTTTCTTTTCTCTGTGTCTTTGCACTGCTCTTTGAGAATCAGTGTAATGAATGAAAGCTAGAAAAAAAGAATGAAAAAACGCAAGCGTAATCTCAACTTGGTATTATTTCTATTTTTCTTTTGAATAGCCTCAAGATGCTATTCACTAATTGGCCCTCGTTTCGCGTCCACTTTGGTGTACCAGTCGCTACAGGATGCTCCGCTGCTGACGGTAATGCCGATTGTGGCCTCGGCGGTCACTTCTATATTAAGGCAATGCAGTAGATGCCCGTGTACTGCGTAATTTCAGAGCACGTAAAAGAACACCAGATCGTAAAAATTAGTAGAGACCTCCACAACGGCATCCCTCAAATTCATATCGTGGTTTTGGTTACGGGAAACCACACATACATACCATCGCTACTACTACGTACTACTACTACTACTACTACTACTACTACTACTACTACTACTACTACTACTACTACTACTACTACCACCCCACATTGCTAGCGCTCGTAATCTCGTCGTTTTTGCATCGTGCCTTCGCCAACCATGACAACACTTAGCTTGTGTTTGGTGCGTCGTCTGTGAACGCAGTTTCAGCGGAGTGACGTGGTGTATTGCGCTCACAATACATGATCCTTGCCAGCCCCTCCGAAAGTACACGCACTGACTGATCCATCCCAAAGAGACGGGCAATACACAACAGAAAACGCCGAAACAACACAACATCGGTGGCATACGTGCACAAGCAGGCTGGGCCACGTCATGCGCGCGTGACCTTGCTTACGCATGTTGCGCTCGTTGTGTATGCCTCAAGTGATTCACCATTTTTTTAAACCTCCTGGGTATTATACAAACCCCCTTGCAAGGCACGTTCTCTTCTCTTAACTTCTACGCTCCCCCCCCCCCCTCTCATCTTTCGCCTTGCAACGCCGATGCAGGCAGTATCTGCTAGCGAGTTTCTTGATTAAAAAAAATTGGCAGCATAGCCACGGAGTGAATGATGGAGAGTGGGGCGAAGCATTCGTCCGTCCATTCGTTCTTGCTTCCGTCCGCGCGTGCGTCTGTTCGTGCGCCCGCACGTCCATCTGTGCATCCGTACCTGCGTTCGTCCATGCATCCGCCCCTGTGTCCGTCCATGCGTCCATCCGTCCGTGCAGCCATCCATGCGTCCATCCATGCATCTGTCTGTGTGTCTATTCGTCCACCTATTCAACACTCCAAGTACCACCATCTCGCATCTTTTCATCATATATTCCCCATATATAGGCACCGTCATCCAGCGGACATTCCAAGGACTAAACGAGAGGTGGCACACGCACACTTTCTTACGGTTTGCGCTTCGTGTCTACTTCCCACCTTTAACCACCTCAAGTTCATGGTATATACTAGTTCACTGTATTCACGGCACTGCCGCTCAACGCTCGCTAAAACTTCCTAAAACATAGGAGGTTACACCCAGCGAGTATAACGTAGCAACCCTTTCTTGTGAGATAATGCTCAATGTACATGCCATATGCTGCTAATGGGGAATGGGAGACAGTAGAATTCGGCTTCTAGTTAACGCGCACGGTGTAGATTTTCTATTGTTCAACAACGCACAGGAGAAATCTCTCATCGGCACCACCTTGCAGGTCAAAACGTAAGACTGGTTACACACTACGACTACGACTACTACTACTAGAGAGATGAACGGGTGCCGCTTTAAGAGGCTTCGCCCCTAAAAAAATTACAGTGTGCGTGTTAATCAATAGAGGACTGCGGGTCTCTGAGTGCAATCGGAGTCATGTGTGTCTCATTGCCCAACAATTAGCAACAATTGACATATTTCAGTTGAAAAAATTGTCAGATCCTACGTATAGCAGTAATCGAGGATATGCGAAGCACGAATAATAAATGTTGATATGTCACATTGAAATCAGCACGACGTTACGAGCTGGAGGCAAATGATGCCGTACATGACTTCCTTGTCATAATTAACACGTTTTGATGTGTCGTCCGCCTTCGTCATCTATTCACGTCACGTGATACCAAATTTAGTGTGTGTGGATCTGGCGAAATGGCCGCGAGCACACTATGAGCGTGGTATGTTGTCATGTTCTTACGTGACATGCGTATCAGGATTATCATGTTTGCACCAGTCATATATTTCGTCACGACGTCACGTAGGACTAATTTCGGTAAATGTGGAGTTAGCCAAATGGCCGTGAGCACATCAAAAAGGGCCCAATATACTTCAATGTAGCGTTGACGCGTGCACACGCTGGGCCCAGCGTCGACGCTACGTTAGCAAAGCGCGAGCACTCTATAGTCCGACGCCAGGCGCGACCAGCGTTGGTAGGCGTGACTTGACGGCAACCGGCGCGAAATTTGTGCCGATGCGTTACCTAGACAACCCTGCGTCTTCCTCTTTTCGTGACGGAGGGACACCAGACGCGCTAAAACGCGCATGCGTGACAGCAACGCAGCGCGACGCACGCCTGCGAGTATATGGCAAAACTGGTGCCTGGCATCGCAACACCGGCGTGACGCGACGAATTGAGCGCCGATGAGCACGCGCACTGCGTTATGTTGAAATGTATTGGCGTCTGGCTGTGCCATGTAGTCATGTTCTCGCATGACACGCATCTCAAGATTATCATGTTTGCAACAGTCACACACCTTCGTCATCCATTTACGTCACATAATACTAAATTTGGCATATGCAAAGCTGGCGAGATGGCCGTGAGTGCATCATGAGTGTGGCATGTAGTCATGTTGTTACATGACGTGCTTGTCGTCATTATATATGGATGTGTCATTTACGTATGTAATCCATTTGTGTGGCATAATACCGAGTTTGTACATGTGAAGCTAGTGAAACGGCCGCGAGTGCATCATGAGCGTAGCATGTCGTCATGTTGTTACATAACACGCTTCTCATCTTTATCATGTTCGCACCAGTATCATACCTTCGTCACGCATTCAAGTCCTGTAATACCAAATTTGGTACAATTGATTTTAGCGAAATGGCCGCCAGCGCATCATGAGCGTGGCCTGTAGTCATGTTGTTACATGACACGCATATCATGATTTTCATGTTAGGGTCTGTCACTTGTGTTCGCCATGCAATAATGTGATACCATACCCGTTTTGCAACGCGCCATGTGAACGAACCTTCGCGAGAGCTGCAGGACCATGAAAAAGATATCATGACATGCATGAAATACATGCCGTAATTTTCATGACATGACTAGTCAAGTATGTTCTTCATAAACTCATGTTATGCCATACCAATCTTGGTATCGATGCCGTTACCGAAAAGGCCTGTAGAGCTAAAAGTCGTAGGCAGATAGATAGATAGATAGATAGATAGATAGATAGATAGATAGATAGATAGATAGATAGATAGATAGATAGATAGATAGATAGACACGCTCGAAATCGCCGAAGTTTGCTAAAAAATACTTCGCATTTATTAGGCAGCTCATCATTGCGTGCTTTCTGCCTCTCCAGGTTTCTCTCCTGCGTAACGCTGCAATAAGTACCAGCGTCAAAGCTGTCTTCAGTGTAAGCGTTAGCGCCCGCTGGCTCAATTTGCAGCATGGTGCGGTTTTGTTGCATACGTCTCTGCTTCATAATTTTCTGTTGATGCTCTCTTCTACATTGTTTAGAGGCAAAGCTCTTTAAGCCGTGGGTCGTGCGTTTTCGATGTATGTAGTAGTAGTAGGCTCGTTTAGTTCTTGGAATGTATGTTGGATGGCGGTACCTGTATATGATGAATGTATCATGATAAGATGCAATATGTCGGTACTCAGAGTGTTCCCTGCATGAACGAATAGACGTTGGACATACATATGCAGATACGGACAGATGGACGGACGGATGAACAGACAGACAGACAGACAGACAGACAGACAGACAGACAGACAGACAGACAGACAGACAGACAGACAGACAGACAGACAGACAGACAGACAGACAGGCTGATGTACGGACAGACAGGCTGATGTACGGACAGACAGCGGGACGCGGCTAGCGGACGGACGATTCACGGTTTACCGATAAAACCCTCCGAAGCCTCGGCCCAGCCAGTGAACATTATTCACTCCGTGAATACGCTGTGATTTCTTTCTGCACGGCTTGAACAGACTGTCAGCCCATCGGCGGCTTGGGCGTTCATGGGCTAGAAAGCGCTGGCGTTCGAGACATGCAGCCTGCTCAGCGCCCACGGTGGTAAAAAAAAGAAGAAAATATTTATTTCTGATGGAGTGGCACCTTTTCTTGACGAAAATTAGCATTAACTTCTCTTATAGCGGCCAGTTATTACGTATGGTAACTTAAGAGACATGTAGCTCCCTCTCTTGATCAATTTAGTACTTTGAGTGTGAAAAACGAGTGACGACATGTAGCGAGAGTGAAAAAGTGCCCAAGCACCTCATTTGCAGTATTTAAACTGTCAAGACGTAAGATTTTGCAATGCAATAGAAAGAAAGAAAGAAAGAAAGAAAGAAGGAAAGAAAGAAAGTAAAGGAGTAAGGAAGGAAGGAAGGAAACAGGACAGGCAGAAGCACAATACGTTTTTCTTGGCCCCATTTTCTCGATTTATTTTCTAACTTTCTAGATGACGCATATTGCCTCTGGCTTCTTTTATTAAAGTGACGCAGTGCTGTAGAGTAATCGGAAAACGTATTTCTACCAATCGTTCAAATGGTCAGGGCTCGCCTTCACTGTGACACCTGTGCCTTACACATGTGGTCGTTACGACAGCTCCTGTAGCTATAGTGCTACTAGTACATTACCAGCACGTGAAGAGCAAGCAATCAGACGCACCTGCCAGGAATATAAAGCGGAGCACGAAGCGTGATCCTGAATGACCGACCGTCTACGACATCTAGACACAAACCGTCTGCTGGTAAGGGGCCCTTAATTCACACTGACTTCAAAAACGAGACAGTAGTTTCCTTATCACCTTCACTACCCTCCCTGCAAACCTTATCTTTCTCGTCGCTTATTTATTCCTTCTTAAAACACGTGGAACATCAGAACTGAGCGTTTAGCAGTCAAATTTTGTGGCTTTCAACTGCAAGCTGCTATCTCCGCCTCCGCAGACCCAACCGCAAAGAACGAAATGAAATATCAAATTAGTTTATCTCGCACGAAAGTCATGCAAGAAAATTCAGATTGACCACACTAATGCATGACAAAGCAAGGTAGGTGATAAGCAGAGAAGGCAGTGTAACCCTTTTACTCAATAGAAAGCTTTAGAATAGCGCACCGCGAGCCCTTGCGGTGCGGTCGCTGCCACTGCGCATGCGTTGTACGCGAGTTGGCGTTCGCGTTCACGGACCGTACGCAGAAAATCAGAAATTGCGTGCGGTGATGGCGGCCCACATGTGGCCCGCAAGCGCTGGTTTCGAGGCTACGTTGTCGCTGCGATCATGCGTTGCGGTTCGCGGCCGGGCAAACGCTATTCTAAAACTCATATGGTACCCGCTACGCCCGCTACGCCCACAGCGCTTACAAACGGTATTCTAAATCTTCCTAATGGCTTCGAGCCTCTACGGTATCTTTCAGTAAGTAAATAAGTTACAAAACAAATCATCATCATCATCATCAGCCTGACTACGTCCACTGCAGGACAAAGGCCTCTCCCATGTTTCGCCAGTTAACCCAGTCCTGTGCTTGCTGCTGCCAATTTATACCCGCAAACTTCTTAATCTCCTCTGCTCACCTAACCTTCTGTCTCCCTCTAAACCGCTTGCCTTCTCTGGGAATCCAGTCAGTTACCCTTAACGACCAGCGGTTACCCTGTCTACGCGCTACATGCCCGGCGCATGTCCATTTCTTCTTCTTGATTTCAGCTATGATATCCTTAACCCCCGTTTGTTCCCTAATCCACTCTGCTCTCTTCTTGTCTCTTAAGGTTACACCTACCATTTTTCTTTCCATTGCTCGCTGCGTCGTCCTCAATTTAAGCTGACATAAAAAAATAATATTGCTCATATATCAACTAGTCAAGAGTTGGTTTCATCCAGTTGTTCCACGTACAAACCGCCGACGTCACAATATGTGCCGCAAAGGCAGAAATAACGGGGGAGAGTAACGCGGAAGTTCTTGGTATCTTCAAAAAGTTTTAGGGGCTCTTCATTATTATTTCTCAAGTTTAATATCCCGTTACGACGACATGATCAATGAGGATAATATGTGGGGTTTAACGTCCCAAATCCACCACATGATTATGAGAGTGCCGTAGTGGAGGACTCCGGAAATTCGGACCACCTGGGGTTCTTTCACGTGCGCCCAAATCCGAACACATGGGCCTACAACTTTTCCGCCTCCATCGGAAATGCAGCCGCCGCAGTCGGGATTCAATCCGGCGACCTGCAGGTCAGCAGCCGAGTACCTTAGTCACTAAACCACCGCGGCGGGGCTACAACTTGATCAAGAAAGAGGCTTTAATGGAGTGCTCCGGTAATATATATCAACTGGGTTTATTTGACGTGCAGGTAAATCAAAGTACACAGGCCCCGAGCATTTTAGCCTTCACCGAAAATGTGGCCACTACGGCCGGGATTCTATCCTGCGAACATCGCGTCAGCAGTCAAGCTTTATAACCGTTTGATCACCGTGGTGGGTGAACCGTCAGCTGTTTAGAGCATTTCTTTGACGCAATAGTCATCTAGAGCATGATTACCCCGAAGGAATTCTTCCGAGAAATGCTCCCGACAGCAGGCGGCTCAACATAAGGTATACGGATGGTCAAGGTTTGCATACTTTTGGTCACGGCGGCACAGTCTGTGTTAATGTACATTTCATTATAACTTGGCACAGCAACACTTGTTTACAACTGCACTGACAAAGTTGGCTGTCTGTCGGATATATTTGTTTCCTACATATGCACATTGTATTTTATCGCTATAACTTCAAAGCATTAGATTGTGTTATAGCAGTAACTAAGTGGTCTGAGTTGTGTAAACGCCTACAGCATATACCTGATTATCATTTTTACTTTTTGCGTGATCACCATCAACGTCTGCACTCTTCTACATGAAGTAATAGTGGTGATGTAATTCTGACATTAGCTGCTGATTAACCTCGCTGTTTGTGTAGATAATTTAACCCTGTCGATTGGTATTCTCCATGCTTTACAATGAAGGTAAGTCTAATCAACGTTTTTTTTTTCTGTTCGCTGTAGCAGTCATTGTATGCTGGACCATGTGGTTACTTTCAATGTTTAAGATACGTTGCAATACGTTCCATTACTTTTCACAAGCAACGATATTCTTTTAAATCCTCCGATATTAGTCGTCAGTTGTTCTTGTACGTGTTGCATTGCAATGACGTTTTCACAACACAATTGTCACTTGTCCTAATCATAAAAGCAACTCTGTATAGAATGGGTGCTCTGTTGGTGGAAATATGTTTCTTCATTTTCTATTTCAACAAGTTTTATTACAAGAGAAGAAAGAGAGAGAGAACTGATCGTCCACGCCATCTATCAACTTAATGCTCTATTTCCAGATCAGGCAGGCGCCATTTTCGCTTCCCTCATTGACCGCACTCGTGCTTATCGAAGCGCACTCGCACGTCGAGGCCGAAATTGCGAGTCTTTAGTGTAGGCATTCATTACTGCGTTTTTTTATCGAAAAGCAGTACGTGTTTTATAATAGCACGCACAATGGATGATTGATTCATGGAGCCTAATGTACCGAGCCAACATTGGTTTTGTGGTAAACGCCAACGTGGGTGGGCTGGCGAACCAATCTTTTTCCATTGATGAGTTTGATAGCACCGCTGAATCCAAGCGCGACAGCGCCATTGCATACGGGTGTCATCGTAATATGCCGCAAACGGTTGAACATCTAAACCATGGCATTGTGCCGCCCAGTCGAAAGCCAAAGTCCGTTTTCAAAATAGCATATAGAACGAATGAATGACTGATGGAGGACGTAATATTGAAGATATTTAACAGTAGAGCGGTTACGGTTGTGTTTTGCCGGGTTGCTAGCAAAATGGTCATCACAGGAAGCGGCCCGCACTCTCAGTCACGCCTCTCTTTTGATCATTAACAAATGGAGCTGGAAGGCGTGGGCCCCTAATAGGCGTTTACCGTTCGCGTGTTCACTTGTGATTTCTAGTGGACCATGGGGGTGAGGTGGGATTACCTCAATGTCGGTGGCATATAGGCTTTATAGAATTTAAAGAACGTGAACACTGTGCGCGTTGGCATGCATTCACAGACAAAAACAAAAACAAAACAAAGACGCTGATAATTTCTCTAGCAAGCACCAGTGTAGTACTAAATTGTCGGTATAGCACGAAGATGTCTTCAGAGAAGCAGTTGAGCCTTTATTGTGCATCGTTCCGGCACAAGAGCGAAAAAAATAGACAAAAACAAATGGAGAAAAAAGTAATGCAGGAAGGTTAAGAAAACGTCGGTTCGGTTGGCTACCCTACACTTGGGGATGGCGAAAGAGGGAATAATAGAAAGGAAAGAGATAGAGAAAAAATGACAGATACCACATTAAGTGGGAATCGATGATATGCGAATTACAAATGAAGAAGGTTGATATGTTGAAATCAGCACAGCGTTACGAGGCGGATGTAAATCATGCCGCACATAACTTCCCTGTCTATATTATCATCTTTGGACGTGTCAGTTACCTTGGTTGTCTAGTCACATCAAGTGATACCAAACTTGGTATATGTGGAGCTAGCGAAACGAACCTTAGGCCACTATGAGCGTAGCATGTAGTCATGTTTTTAAGACACGTATGTCACGATTTTCATTATTGAACGTGTCATTTACCTTCGTCGTCTATTCACGTCACGTAATACTAAATTTGATATATTAGGAGCTAGCGAAGATGTCACGAGCCCACTATGAGCTCAGCATGAAGTCAGGTTTTAATGACACACGTATCATCATTATCAAGTTTGGCCGTGTCATTTACTTTCGTCGTCTATACACGTCACGTGATACAAAATTTGTTATACGCGAAGCTAGCGAAACGGCCGCGAGTGCATGAGTATGGCATGCATTCATGTTCTTACATGACACGCAACTGATGGTTGTTATGTTAGCACCAGTTCTATAGCTTCGTGATGCATGCACGTCACGCAACACGAAATTTGGTATACGTTAAGCTAGCGAAACGACCGCGAGCGCACTATGAGCGTACCATGTAGTCATTTTACATGACACGTATGTCATGGTGATCATGTTTGGACGTGTAATCTACGCTCGTCGTCCGTTCGCGTCACGTAATATCAAATTTGGCATATGTGAAGCTAGCGAAACGGCTGCGAGTGCATCATGAGCGTGGCATGTAGTCATCTTCTCACATGACACGTGTCTTGTTATTGTAATGTTTGCAGCCGTTGTATATTTTCGTCGTCCGTTCGCGTAACGTAATAACAAAATTGGTATACGTGAAGCTAACGAAACGGCTGCGAGTGCATGAGAAAGGCATGTATTCATGTTCTTACATGACACGCATCTGATGATTGTCATGTTGGCACCCGTTATATACCACCCTCCTGCATTAATGTCCCGTAATACCAACTTTAGCATGTGTGAAACTAGGGAAACGGTGGTGAACTCATCATGGTCGTGGCATGTAGCCATGTTCTTACACGACATGCATTTCATGGGTATCACGTTTGCAATAGTCATATACCTTCGTCATCCATTCACGTCTCGTAATACAAAATTCAGTATACGTAAGGCTAGCGAAACGGCCGCGAGCGCACCATAAGTGGGCCGTTTAGTCATGCGTCATTACTTACATGACATGCATGTCATAATTCTCACGTTAGGGTCTGTCACCTATGTTCGCCATACAGTCGCGTCATACAACACCAAGTTTGCAATATGTCATGTGAACGAAATCACCGTGAGAGTAGAAAGACCAGGAAATGTAAATTATGACATTCATGACATACACTTCATGATTTTTATGTTATGACTAGTCAGTTATGCTTGTCATACAGTCATAGGCTTGAGAGTGCACAGCACGGTCCCGCTATGTTCATTCAGAAGCACTCGTGAAGTGCGGTAGGGCGAAAAAAAAACTGTGATCTGGCTACTGAATATGAAAACGCGGCAAAGTTACTCAGATCTGAGGGCAGTCAACCGTGTATGGCGTATAAAAATAGCCCATTCTTTGCAAGCTGGACAACCTACTCTCTGTAGTTTAGTGGTTTCGTGCTGCGGAGCGAGATGACTTAGGTTCGATGCTCAGCAACCAAATGTTTTCTTCCCGTTTTTTTTTTGCGATCAATAGTACATATTTACAACGCCATATACGTGACGAAAAAACGTTAGTGAAGTCGTGGCAGTATGCAAGCAACACGGATGATACAGGGGAAACAGGACTAGTTTGACTAATGACATCTGCGTGCATTTTTGTTGTACGCTACATAGGCTTCTGGAAATACGCAGAAGATGGAGGGTAGGAGAGTGACTTCCCCATTTCACACGCAGTGCTTTGTGATAGAAGCGTAGAACTCTGTTGCACAGATAGTTGATCTCTTTGTTAGTGTGATAGAAGGGGCGCTGATACATATGTCGGAGTTCTAGTGCCGAGCTGTTATGCTCGAGATATGCGTGTGTCGCCAGTAAAAAGATGGAAAGAGAGTGATGGATATTAAAGAAGAGAGGAAAAACTGAGGGAGATGGAAGTTGAGAGAGTGACTACTACAGAGAGAGAGAGAGAGAAAACACATCAAAAAAATAAGAAGCAGGAAAGAAGAAATATAGAGAGAAAAGAGGAAAGGGAAATGTAGAAACAGGAGCATAGAATGTAACAGCTAGATATAAAGCAAATACTAAAAAAGGGAAAAAAGGCGAGAAAGCATAGCTATCTATAGTATATAAGTGAGTATGGTATATATAGTGTTGTATAGGAAGTGGTGCGAAAGAGACAAGGCAGATGGTAAAAGCCTAGTAAAAATGAGCTATGTAGCCAGCAGCTCTGTTTTGGCCTAAACTTGCACGACTTTGTTCAAGCTTAGCTACTCTCCCTTCTCTGGCGCAAAACAAACGAAAATATGTGTACAGGCGTGGGGAGTAATTCTTGAGTAAGGCGTGTAGAAGAATTTTTAGGGGATACTTTCTCGACGATAGCCAAGCCGTTGCTGAGCAGCGCAATAGTCTTTCAGTAAAGCATCGGCGTGAGCAAGGATGATCAACGCGACGTATATCATTACCCTGGAGCTACACACGCCAAATCGAGAATCTCACAAACCCGCTGTATGCTCCTGTGTGATTGCTCAGTTGCGAACTGGGCTGTTGAGATTTCAGAATTAAAGAATATTAAGAATATTTGTCAAGTTCCAGTGTCAATAAAGTTGTTGCTGTGCAATGCATGCGGACTGAAATTTACTGCGGTCTGTAATTTTTCTCATTAAGCGAAACAGGAAAATGACGCTAAAGGTATGCACAAATGTTCCACGCAGAGACATGCTTAACAGTAGGAATAGTTCTATATGTCCTGCTGTTAGCCGCTGCGTGGCGATGTCTATGGAACTATGGGTAATTCCTACCCCTGATGTAACACCCCGAAGTGGGGTCTTTAAAGAAATAATAATGAAATAAGTGGGGAGCTGATATGCAGCACTTGTGCTTACAATGATAGTACGTCTGGCTAATGCTAAATAGACGAAGTACGGAGGATGGCGTGTAAGCATACAATCAACGTTAACACAGCATGAAGCTTGTGTCACAGAAATACATATGTATTGTTTATAAGACTACATCGTCACTACTGCAACTATCGCTTGACCAGCATTATGCCTGCGTAGGGTACGTGCATTTGCAAAAACTGTTTTGAGACATGGCATGATTCTGTGGTAGAACAATTGACTGCGACGCAGAATTGTTACGTTCTAGCTGAGATTCTGATATTTATTCTTCGCATTCATCGGGTGAACGCTGGCGATCTCGGTTTTTTTAACTCTCGCATTTCATTTACTTATGTATGACATGACAAATGCTTAATTTAAGTTCTGAGGGACAGATATTTGGGGGAGCTATAAGCCTCCCGCCATATAATGTCGGCAACTCCACCCACAATGGGACCGGAGGTCAAAGTTCCTTCGTGATGTCGTTGGCCCTCTGGAGGGCCTGGAATTGTGTATGAAGGCTGCTGCTCTTTATAAATGCATCCCATTGCTCATTCGAGATGGGAAGTAAGGCGTTAATGACTGGGCACAGCCAGAGCACGAGATTAAAAGAACATGAGTCGCGGCCATATTTGGGGCATGACTGCGAATGATCGGGGTCAAACCAGGTCAGGTTTGAAGTAGTCCGAATGTACTCGCCTGAGGCTTGGTCAAATCGGGGTGGGGAGCTGGAAATATTTTTTTGGGCAGACGCTACTGCGAAACAATTTCACGAAAAGTAAACAACGGATCTTTGTAAATGTCGACCTTGTTACGACCATGGCCATTCTTGGGTAGAAGCAAGCTGTCAATCACTTGTGGCACATTCCCGCATACAGCTTCCCACGGTATACAGGCCACACGGGTTCGGAGCAAATGGTTTGATGATGTACGCGAGGAGATTTTTTCCGGTGTTCAGGTCATGACCGACCAAAAAATTTTTGTGAAAACTTTTACCGTTCCATAATATATAGTATCAGTCTACCCAAATTTAAAAAAAGGATCACGATCGAGAGCACCTAGATGAAGGCGGCTCATCTCAAGACACGAATAAAATATCTAGAACGACGGCATTTTATCCTGATTGGCCGTGTTTTTGTTTTCGCTAGAACGAAATTTGCCCTGAATATGCATGTTGCCGCCCGCAGCCACAACGTATTTCACTCAAGTGTGTGATTTGATTCCTTGGCTCTATTGACTGCCAAAACAAAATATGTATGGCAAATGAAACATATTTTCAGAATTATATGACTGATAAGTGCTAAACAATTAAAAAAAGCACATTTGTGCGTACATTTGACCTCGACGTTCAGCCAATATCAATTTCATAATTTTCTCTTACTCGTGTTTTCGCAAACAAGAGGATTTGCGCGGATCTTCCCCTATTTTGCGTACTCTTCGTTGGTTAGCGAGATCCACCAGCCAGCGGGTGAGGGTGCTTTGAATTCGCAAATCCTCAGACTAGATCTCCACGGAGGCTACAGAGAAACGTTTACAGCGTGTCTCTGTTTCCCGCCAGACGGCGCCGATGCGCGTTATATACCCGAGGCACGGTTTCCGTGGTAGTTGGTGTTGTCGCTGCTACAAACTTGGTTTAACCACGCTGAAAGACGGCAATTTTTTTTTCTCAGCCCACAGGTCAGTGGATGTAGTGCAGTGTAAGAAGGACAATAGGAAAGTGTGCAGTAAGCTTTATTGTAGGCAAAAAGGGTAGCTCGCACAGCACAGTTTTTATAAGGTGTGAACATCCCTAGTAAACAAAACCACTGCTAAAGGCCTCTTGACGTTGTCTCTACTGTCTGGGAGGTTTCGTCGGCCCGTTGTTTAGCTGACAGGCTTTTTACTCTGCAGACACGTGCAGACTCAACACCTGCCATCAAGACAAGCTACACCAAGAAAGCAGCACACGATTGATGTTTTTTCGCCTTTTTGGACACATTTTTCTTCTCGCCTGGGTACGTTGGCCTTCGCAATTCTGGTTTCATTTTCCTTGTGCTGCGAACATGGCGAAACAAAGAAGAGCTAACGCCAAACCGTCTGCATTTCCCAACTCCTCGGATGTGCTATACCTAAGCAGTCGAGTTCTCCAGAGCTGTTGCGACAGCGCGCTTTTAGCGGCGCCTTCTTAGACACGGATGGAACTCCTCTCAACACCCACGAACACATCATTCACTGTCGCTGTAATTTGATACAAGTTCCTTCTCCGCGTATTCTGCCACGTTTCGGGATTGTTCCTCTTCTTCTTCGTTTCTCTTTTCTCCTACGTCCACCAAACACAAGCCGTAACGTAGCTTTTTGGACAGCCGCGCAGCGCCTCATCCTTGACAACGCTCTCGCGTCTTCAGTTTCTCCATTAGGGCCGACAGCTCCACGGCCGTCGTTCCAAGCCGAACAGACGGAGTAATTAGAACAACTACAAAGACGGCTTTCTATTCGTTCATTACGTCCGCTTTTATTCTCCAAAGTGTCGGTTGCTTTTTCATGTGCGACTTTCGTTCGTACGCATGCATAATGACTTCTCTTGTTTCGTAAATACTCTCTCCCGAAACTTTACCAAGCTTGTGCAAGTGAAACATTACCTCAGTAGGCGTCACTACAATGTCGACATAATAAGAAATGGCCGCCCTTTCTTTTTTTGCTGAGATGAAAGAACAATAAGGAAAGTCCCTGGTTCATAGAAAAAAGGTTCGGACAATTAGCAGTCCATAGCACAATGTTTCTGCTGTAAAAGCTTTTTTATTCCGATCAGTGCACCCTGATAAAGGTAGCATCCGGAAAGATGGTTCATCCAACAGTGAATGTCAACGATAATGCAATTAGGTCTAACTAAGGCACAGACAATACAGGCGTTACCCCTATTTTTTTGCGTCCACACGTGCGGCCAACTTGCTTAATTTCCGGCTGCCCTCATCTGCATCGTTTTGCTGTAGATCGATGCTTCTCCATCCATGAATGCCCTAACCTAAACTTGGTTGACGCCACTTCTTTTGCCTCACTGGGCTTTGTCTTGAGTCCTGACATTGTACATCTTGGCTACCCACTTTTAACTTTTTGTTGTTTCACTTGCTCGTATTGTCTTTTGGAAAACCTGACCAGTGAACCTCTGATGTAGAAAAGCTTCATTCAAACAGAAGGAGAGGGCAAACACGAGCACACGAAAGACGTCTGGACACCATAAACATCGACACACCAAATATGCGCACAAAGGCGGAAATAAAGGAAAAGGCTAAAAGTTATCTGCGCACACCTGTGCAATAGACGAACCCATCACCCAGGCACATGGGGTGGGGGGTGGGTACGTGAAAGATAGCTGTTAAGGCATTTGGTTGCTCCTCTCTGCAAATAAATCAATGGCTTATTGATGCGCTACCACTGGTATCGATATAACAGGCCTCAATGATTAGACGCGTTCTGTTATTCCTTTGCTCTTAAAAGCTTTTGTAATCATCTAATTTAGTCACGTGCACTTGTACTTTTGGCAATGCAAAGCAAGATAAAAAGGCGTCATTCGGTTAGCTACCTATTATGTCATAATCATACGAAATTAAACAAATGAATACAGTGTCCTAAGTCGAAGCAGAAGCCGTTCATATGAACCTTGTGCATAACAACTGTATGGTAATAAAGGAATTGGTTGGCGTGTTTTGCCAAACAGATTTCGCTCCGCTTCTTGTACTTCACGCAGCAATTATTTCTCTGCACAGTGCCGCCGATCTCATCCAGCTTACTGACCACCATAAGAGGAACATTAACGTCGTACCTATCTTCTATAGCCTTTGAGATACACAATAAATGTACAGTATTTCTGACAGGCTTCTCCCCTTCGTTTTCTGCAACCATGCTCGGACGAAACGTAACAGACTTTTTTAAACATTCAGTGACAGTGGCCGCTGCAACAAGAGGATATTAATTGATTGGTCTGTGGGGTTTACAGTTGCCAAACCACCACAAAATTATAAGAACCGCCGCATAGTGGATGGCTCCGGAAATTCGTACCACCTGGGCTTCTTTAACATGTGCCCAAATCTGAGCCCATGGGCCTAGAGTATTTTCGCCTCCATCAAAAGTGCTACCGCCGCAGCCGAGATTCCACCTCACGATCTACGGTTCGGCAGCCGAGTACCTTAGCCACTATATCTACAACCATGACAGGGCGCAACGAGTGTAACCTACAGCTAAAGGACGCGTAACCTGTGCGTTAGAGCTATCACTCATTTTGTGCCCACATGACTTCGCGAGAGTCGACTTGAAAAGCCCATCACTGGCTTCTGAAAATACAAAAAAATTGTAGCATATTGACGGGTTGAATGATGGAGAGTGGGGCGAAGCATCCGTCCGTCCATTCGTTCTTCCTTCCGTCCGTCTATGCATCCGTCTGTGTGACTGTTCATGCGTCCATCCGCCCGTCCGGGCGTGCGTCTGTTCATGCGTCCACACGTCCATCCATGCGTCTGTCCCTGCGTTCGTCCATGCATTCACCCCTGCGTCCGTTCATGCGTCCATCCGTCCGCGCATCCATCTGTGCGTCCATCCATGCATCTGTCTGTGTGTCCATTCGTCCACGTATTCAACACTCTAAGTACCACCATTTCACATTTTTCATCATATCTTTCGCATATAGAAGCACCGCCATTCAGCGGGCATTCCAAGAATTAAATGAGAGGTGGCACACGCACACTTTCTTGCGGCTTGCGCTTCGTGTCTACTTCCCCCCTTTACCCACCTTGAGTTCATGGTATATACTAGTTCACTGTATTCATGGCACTGCGGCACAACGCTCGCTAAACCTTTCTAAAACAAAGGAGGTTACGCCCAGCAAGTATATAGTAGCGACCCTTTCTTGTCCGATAGCCCTCAATGCACATGTGTATGGCTGTTAATGAGGAATCAGAGACAGCAGAATGCGGCTTTTAGTGCAAGCACACGCTACGAATTTTTTATTGTTCAGCAACGCACAGGGTAAATATCCCACCGGCACAACCTTGCAGGTCAAAGCGTAAGACTTGTTACGTACTACGACGAGGGACGAACGGGTGCCGCTTTAAGGAGCTTCGCTCCTTAAAAACTAGCGCAATATTCTTTCCTGGCGTTTCTCGTCTTGCCCACGTCTGTGAAGCAGAGAGTGAGTCCCGTGACGTTTATAGTGTACATTCTCTCGATTGGACCATATACGCTAAGTCTCAGAAGTGATTTGTCTCCTGCACTGCTTTGCCAAGCAGCTGCCTATCCGTTCTTTACTTGTCTAACGCGACTATTGTGCACGAGCAACACATCTCACTTCATTTTGCTTGTTCACAACTGCGTAAACGGCGAAAACAGTGTGTAGTCGAGAAGCGTGAAATGGGCATAGGTCCGAGGGCCTAGTACTCAAATTTTTCCCGCGCTTTTAAGGAATATGTGGCGAAAAGAATGGGTTGCCTGCGCTAGGGGTAGTGAAAAGGTGAAGAAAGCCGCTCCATCCAACACCTTTTAGAAATTCTTCAGGCCTCTTCACGTCCTCCTTTCCCCACGTGCCGCTTCATGCCAAGTGTCCGACTGAAAAACCTAAAAAAGCGTCTTATTACTCCGTAAGAGGGCTGTACGTGTGCTCTCAGCGTTCTTGACCAGGCAACAATATTTCCACCTCCATAGGAAATGCATCTGCCGCAGCCGGGATTTGATCCCGCGACCCGCAGGTCAGCAGCCGAGTACCTTAGCCAATAGACCACCGCAGCGGGGCGGAAACAAAGAATGGCGGCTCGCAACCACCACCTGCGGGGCACCCCAGGCTGATCTTTTCCGCTGCTTTTAGAGCTGTCCAAAGTCCGTGGTGGTAGACTCTATCCCTAACTGTTCCCTTTCCTCGTGGGAGGCCGCTCTTTGGGCCACTGGCTCGGGCGAACAAATGTGGCTGGTGCGCCGGGCTTGCCTAGAGAGGTCGGCCAGGGGGCTTCCGGACGTCCAGAAGCCCAACCACTTTTACTTTGATTTTTTTTCAAATAAAATGGCATCCTCATCCTCCATGGGAAAGGCCTTACGCATTAAGGGGGTGTTGCTTCATTACATTTGCATGCGATGTGTTTGCTGCATCTTTTTCTACAACATTTGAATGCTTCGACGAGAAGTTTAACAGTGGTTTTCAAACAACGAAGTTGGAATCCGCGATATTCAGCACCATATAAGTAAGCCAGAGCTCGCTGTAATGAGGTTATTTTATATTATTGGCGCGTAATGTAACAAAGCATACATCAAGACGACACGAAGAACAGGGCAGTTTATGAGTCGTGTAAAGCAGACATTTTCTCGAAATTGGGCGATGACTACGAAATTAAGATTGCAGCTAAATCACTTGCCGAATTGTTGTTGTCCATCATCGTTATCATCAGCCTGACTACGTCCACTGCAGGACAAAGGCCTCTCCCATGTTCCACCAGTTAACCCGGTCCTGTGCTGGCTGCTACCAATTTATACCCGCAAACGTCTTAATCTCATCTGCCCACCTAACCATCTGTCTCCCCCTAACCCGCTTGCCTTTTCTGGGAATGCAGTTAGTTACCTTTAATGACCAGCGGTTATCCTGTCTACGCGCAACATGTCCGGCCCATGTCCATTTATTCTTCTTGATTTCAGCTATGATATCTTTAACCCCCATTTGTTCCCTAATCCACTCTGCTCTCTTCTTGTCTCTTAAGGTTACACCTACCATTTTTCTTTCCATTGCTGACTGCGTCGTCCTCAATTCAAGTGGAACTCTCTTTGTAATTCTCCAGGTTTCTGCTTCGTAGCAAAGTACCGGCAAGATACAGCTGTTGTATACCTTCCTCTTGAGGGATAGTGGCAATCTACCTGTCATAAATTGAGAGTGCTTGCCAAATGTGCTCCACCTCATTCTTGATCTTCTAGTTACTTCAATCTCGTGGTTCGGCTCCGCGGCTATTACTTGCCCTATGTAGACATAGTCTTTTACAAGTTTTTTTTTGTTGTTGTCCTATGGGCATCAAAAGTTTACAACAGGGCATTGAAAGCCATTGAACGCATTCTTGATGATGCTGGTGATCACTATGAGTACTCACTGGACTAACTAGGGAATGCTTACTGCTTGTATGTGCTCTAGCTAACAGGCTACCTTATTACGGGTGACTTCGAAGTTGAATTAGGTCAGCCTTTTCTGTCCGTCCGTTTTTTAGTGCGCTTCAAAAAATGCAAGTATGAATGAACCCAGCGAGTTGTGTTCATTGTATATCTTTTAGGTTTTAGATGTGAAGCGGTTTATGGCGGGGGCCATGCCTGTACCCTCCCTCCTTCCTTTCCGCGGCATCTTTTCCAACTGCCACGGCCGCTGGAAAAAAAAAAAACAAGGTACGGCCTGCTGCGTTGCGTCGCCATCAATGGGCGAGCGCGTCTGGGCAGAGTTTTCAATTTTGGCCGCTTTTTTGAGGAGGGCGCTGACGCTCCACCCGTCAAAGTGGATGGCACTTCGTGTTTTAATATTTTAGTGTTAGTGTGGGAGGATTTGTGCATGTACGTGTGATTTTTAGTGCTTTCTCACGCTTTTTTGTGTTTGTGCAATCGTGTTTGGGGCAGTTTACCTCATGTTTCCTGTGTTTGAAGACAGTTTTTTTTGTGTGTGCGTGTGTCTATGTTCTATTTAGCGGTGGGATGTAACGAGCCTGTTGTGCCGCTGTGTGTGCCACTGTGCAGCAGAACGCGAGAAGAGACGCTAACTTGCAGTACCACGAATTACCCTGATCTTGACATTGTCGGGATACCTGGCTGAAGATTGATTCTGGCCAAGGACAATCACGGAGAGGAAAAACGTAGTTACTACCATACGCAAAGTAGACGCCGATGCGTGCCGCAGTGAGATTCACCGCAGGATTTATGAACGTTCGCGTGCTTTGTCATGTGTTTTTTTTTTGTGTGTGCACAGCCACTGCTTCGTGGGACCGAATGTGTGAGCAGCTATACTTAGATTGGCGTCAAGTTTCATATTTAACAAATACCAGCGCTGCCACTCCCCAACTCAGCTTTGCAAGCTGGCCCACCTTGAACCACTAGAACAAAGGACAGAGTATAAAAGACTTAAATTACTCTTTTTAATTATTAAAGAACAAGTAAAAATAGACAAATCGAAGCATATGTATATAAAAACTGGGGAAACGTCAAGACACCGGCATAACATGTACATCCCCCCTCCCAGATCACACAACGATTGTTTTAAGTTCAGTTTCTTTCCGCGGGCGATCAGTGAGTGGAACAGGCTGCCAAATTCCACTGTCTTATCAGAATGTGTACCTTCTTTCTTAAAGGGCCTAAAGGATGTCGTGTATAAAGACGTATAGTTTATATTTTGCTTATTCTATGTCCTCAAGAGCAGAGTGCTTTGGCGATTTCTTGTCATTCATTGTCATGTATATTAGAAGTTGTATAGGGAGTACCTATTTTTCTGTATGTATATTAGTTTTTTTCCACCACTGTTATAACCCAAATAGGGCTGACAGTATAATTAAATTTAATGAAATGAAATGAAATGTTTTCTATGCTAGAGTTCCGTTTTTCTTGTGCGCAAGTTTTTAGAAGCCGGAGTTTTTTTAGTGGTGTGATGCCACGAAGCTGTTATGTGCAGCTGTGCAAGTCGAACACGGGGTCGCCGCTGGATTTATGAACCTGTGTTTTATCGTGTGGTTTGTTTGTTAACGGCCTTTGCTTTGTGTGATCGCGCGGCAGCTAGACACATGTTTTCTGTGCTAGAGTACACTTCATATGTGAAAGAGACGATCCCGCTCACAGTGAGGAGCTCTTCAAAGTATTCTTATAAAATGCTACGTCCTCTCATTGCGAATCGGGATGGCAATTCAAGTGCAACTGGAAAGCAATTTTCGAAGTTGTCACATAAACCTTTGACAAGGAATGTTTCCCGCCTGTCAATAAGCTCTTCGTTATTTGCAATAAATTGCAATAAAATTTTTAAGGTGATCCTTCAATAATTTCAACCTTCTCGCGTCTGCCTATTAGGTTATAATTCTTCCACAAACATAAGTACATTGTTATGTGATTTACAATTGAAGTGCAGAAAATCAGTTTTCCTGAGAAAAAGAGGGTGCATGAGGACGATTACCAAGGTGAGTTTCGTGTGCCGTTGGGAGTGCTATGCCCAATAGAAACAATGACAAGAGCTAAAATGCGTAACAAATAAAAAAAAACTGAGGCAAAGGAATAAATAAAAACGCACACAAAAAGCTCCTATTATTTCTGCGTATGCTATTCTGACGCTCTTTATTTACGCACAAATGTATTGCCAAATGAGACAAATTTATTAACCTACCGAATCTGCCGCAGGATTGCCATGTTTCCTGTGACAGAGACACAGAGGAAAAGCTAATGGCAGAATATTGGGCATCCGGGACCTTCAGCCACTCTCCGCAGTGTTTGCATCACTGACTGCTCCGTTTTCAAGGAAGAAGTAAAGCTACTCCAAATCATTTTCGCAATAGAACACTCATTTAAAGTTCAGGTAAATCAAACGAGCAGCATTCATTGACCCCTATACTTTACGAAAGGGTTTCGCTCCTGTGGCAAGCAGTTCACATAGGCTGTTTAATAGGTATTCCTAGTAACGATTCAGAATCGCACCTCTCATGTGTAGCTATGAAACGCATTATTTACGGTCTACTGTCCGGCATAAAAATGCGTGTGAAAGCGTTTCTCCTGGGAAGAGCGCTGGCGTCAGAGCAGGCGTGAGGTGAGCTAGGCCCATCCCGCTGCTTCGGTGGCACGCAGCAGGCCGCACCTTGTTTTTAAAGACGATAGTCTTTCTTGGGGAGCTTCGATGGAAAAATTTTGGTCTGTTTGTCTGTCTGTCTGTCTGTCTGTCTGTCTGTCTGTCTGTGCATTTGTCTGTTTGCCCACCCTAACGATACCTCAAATGGGATCAAACGGCCAACCCTATCCGCAGTGCCCACCAATATTGCTCAAGGTTTAGCGTTCATAGTTGTGCCAATGTCAATTAAAAAGCAATTTATGCGCATATCTGAGTCGCCACAACAACGCTTCGATGTTTGCTATTGACTGATAACGTAGCAGTTTGGTATTCGTATCAAATAAACTAGCAGTGCTACGGTAAACTTGCTCGCACAAAGCCGGTACATCCAATGTTTAATGAACACGATGATTTCATGTTGTGACATAGAAAACCTACAAAACAAACGCTTATCAGTATAAGATGGCGGTGCCCATGAGTCGAAAAGATATGATGGATAGTAAGTTTAAGGCAAATACTGATCTCTTGCAGAGGCATCACCCCATAAGTTCCGCACAAATCTTCAACATAAAAGCCCAATTGAGAGTATGAACACCCAAGCATTGACTTTGCCTATCGTAAACTTTGGCCCCACATTCCCAAATGAGCACGAATTTGTATAAAAGCGCAAAGCAATTCTTTTTCTCGTCACATGAAAGCTTCAATCAAACGAAGGAGCGCCACTGTGTGGAAAAAAGAGCGGGTCACGCCCACCTCTGAAAACACGCTCTCTCTGGGCGATTGGGATGGCCGTAGAGAAACCCGCCACCAGCCCGATATCTCAAAGACCATGGTTAGCATTATTGGACACCGTTGCCTGATGACAAGAAAACGCAACGCGCATTGTGCTTCCCTCTTGGCCAGCCATGATTTTTCGCTTGGCGAGCGTAAGCGGCAAAGCGAAGTTACGTCCATATGAAGTAAGCGCGTTGCTCTATGCATTTGAGAACTATTTTTAATGCTATAAGCCACTCCAACGCTTTGGGTAAGGTCGCCATCTGACATTACCATAGGGCGTTGCCAGAATTGCTATTCTATTTGAAAAGCATCGAATAGAATGGACGAGTAGAAACGATGCGTTGAAGGAACTAATCGTGAAATGCACGGTCACCATGAATTATTACAATTTACGCTGATAACTAAGAGAGCAGTAGTAGATATAAAAGGCGTGGTTTCGAAGCCTACAAAGTGTGTGACCGTGATGAAGTGGATCCGTAGGTGACTGCTGTTGTCGCCTACAGATAAGTCATGGGTTCGAATCCTATTGACAATATTTTTAAATGCGAAGGCATTTTTTTAGTTGGAGCATGTCAGGCGTCTGTTGGTGTCCGCGTGCCAGCAGGTGTTATCTCTTCGCTACCACTCCCTCGCCGATAGCTACAAATGCGGGCGTGCGCACTTATTTTTGCTAGCAATCTGAGCAGTTGGTGCGGACAGAATAGCATAGAGTGAGTGAAGAGGAGGAGCGCGGTGTAGTGTGTGAGGGCGCTCGCATCGAGAAAACTCGGCGGAGCTCCCGCGTGTGTGGAGAGAGTGTACAGAGGGTAGGTACAGTGCTTCACAGCTTCTTCTCTCGCCATTTGCTTTCTCCCCTCCCTGAAACCCACTCTACTGTCCGCTCGCTAGTACATCTCGGTCGTACATCTCGTTCGTTCATCACGTAAATGATTTGCGCCATTAAAATTACTGTGCGGTGTACTCTAAACTTAAGGAATGCATTCCCATTTCCTCACAATTTTCTTTGGCAAAGTAGGGGTGGTCTTTTTTCTTTGCCTTATGAAAGATATTCTTAGACGCCAATACCATGACCGAAGTACGTCACAGAAATCTTGATGGACCCTGTCATAAAACGCTTTCGGGTTAAACAAGACACTAACAAGAGCTTTGGTCCTCAACATTTGTTTCTTTTTTAGTATTGATGGTTTCTCATATCTCTGTTGGCAACATTGGCTCTCATTTAAGTACCATAAAGCAAAAGGTGATGAATGGCTTACTATTTCCTTTAAATATTACGTTTTGCATACACAAGAACATTTATTCATTCATTTTCACAATGGAGCGATGTCGTGAGTAGGGGCCACTGCTGCTGATTCGGCTTGAGTTACAAAACTCTTTACGGTGGTGGTCTGAAATACACCCTAGGTGATGGGCAACAGCCATGAACGTTTGTCCAGTTCAGCAAGGGTGGGGCTGATGAGAATGGCATGGAATTCAAAATGTACAGAAGTGAACAAATTGTCAGCCAGCGTATGAAGGAAGGTTCATAATTACAGAGGGGAAAGGGGGTAAACAGGGCACACACAAAAAAAGAGGACTTGGGATGACACGCTAACTTTCCATACGTCCAATGGCCATTGCGTGCCAATATGTGTCTAATAGTTACAGGATAATTGTAGTATTTTCCGCTGAACAAAAAGTAGGCCACACTTACTCAGAGGTTAGTGAGTCAATAGGTTAGCCTCAGCGGTGAGGTTCGAGGGGAGGTAAAATTAAGCGAGTAGAAAAAATGGTTACTTGATTATATGGTGCTTTGTATAGAATATCATTATCATGCAGGAAGGCGTATAGGCACCGTTCAGTCGAGTTTTCGCGCCAGAATAAATAGCCTAGCGGGTAAAAAAGAAACCTTGAGACGGCATTCGTGAAAAAGTAACCTGACGCGTGCGTCTCGTGCCCTGCATCTGTCGGCGGATTTTGCCCAGGATACATTAAAGACGCGAGCACGCATCTCTTTTCTACGTGCCCCTAACGGTGAATGTCAGAAGCTCAGAGACGGGGCAGTGTAAGCAACGCAGCTCCCTCTGGTCAGTGTGCGGTGCCTTATGGAAACCGAAAGATGCTTCACATTGCGTCTTTCGGAGTGCAACAGTTCTTTGACACAAAGGCTGTTAACGCATTTGTCGTCGTACTGCAAGGGGGCACAAGAAAGGTAGTAGCAAGCCTCTATTGAAGCAAATAGTAATGCGCAGGCTAGGCTGCTCCACGAAGAGGGAAATTGTAGATGCCTTTCTTATCGGATGAAAGGGGCCCTGTAGCAGTAATCAACCATTTAATAATGTGCGGGAACTAATCATGCAGAGTGCTTGTAGCTTTATACTGTTGATGTTGACCGGTTATTTTAGAATCGAAGCACCTTATGCCGGTGGCTGTGTCACTTGTCCCTTTGTCTTGTGGCGTCTACTTCCCCATTACGCATGCAGGTCCTCTTTCCTCTCTCTCTCCTCTCCTACGCTCCTCCCTCTCTCACCTTGCAACGCCGACGCAGGTTGCATCTGTGAGCTAGTTCTCCATTAAAAATACCAACTGCAGGAGGTGAAGCCACGCTGATGATAATTATGATGATGATATACTATTGTAAGCTAACAAAGTCATTGAAAGAGCTTGGCACCTCGTACGGTGGCTCACTGCAAATTGCAAAACCAGATGATTGGCTCACTCTCGCGGTCACCATAGGCAAAAAAAACATCCGTTGCTGAATTTCTCCAGAGACCTAAAGTGCGCAGAAGAAAAGCGTATCCTCTTCTAGCATTGTTTTAGTAGTCATTTGCACTGCGTTTCTGCAAACATTTTTTACTCCCTCCCCGAAATCCTTCGAAAGTTTGAGCTTCTTATGCCGCTTATACTACACGTGGGACGTAAGAAGAAGTCATCTTTTATATGTATGTCTTCCTTATTGATCGATAACGCTAAGATGTCGTCCAGCATTCGTGAACATGTCCAGGTGAAGGTTACTGTTACAACATGTAATTCCTTAGAGTCAGATGGTGCAGTCACTAAACTTGGTCGAAGAAGCACAAACAAACACAGACAGTGTCTCCTGAGATTTTGTTACCATCCTAGCATAATGTCATCACCACATTGGTCAGGATGGGTGGTGATACAGGGCAAAATATTCCGCCCTGAAGAGCCACCACGCAATGGTCAGTGTGTGACCTCGCACATCAAGGAAGATCCCCAAAACGTGTAGCATCTTCGTGCTCAGGTGAATGAGAGCGCCCCATGAGATTTCGGCAGGGAGAGCAGCCGTTCGAAGGAGTAGTTTTCACCGAGAGAGGGCCGGAGAGGCTGGACGAAATAAGAGCGCATCGGCCTCAGCGTCCGGCGTCTAACGACAGCGCAGGCATCCCGGGGGAATCGGTCGCCAGAAGATACGGCCTCGGCTCTATATGCGGTAACACGGAAGTTGGGGAAGGAGCATAACTCGGTCACAGGGAGAAAGCTCGGGATATTGGGATCGTGCTGGGAGAAAGTTAGCTGCAGGAACGTACCTCATGAGTTGGCGTCGGAGTCATATTTAGAGAATCTGGCTGGGGAGGACACAAGGTACGAAAAGGCGTTTGGGAAAAAAGAAGCACAGTAAAACACAGTTGTCAGCCATGGGTAGAAACACCACTGAAGTACAAGAAATAATAATGCTTGTTGAAAGAGCAGGAAGAGCTCAGATTGACTTTCCGAGTTTCCTGTTTCATTTTATGACTCTTTTTTGACACTTTGACTCATTAAAAAAAAGGCATAATAAAATCTCATACTGAAAATATTGTAGTTGCAAAAATTACAGGAGAAAAAAAGAGAAGAGAAAAAGATAGCGTGCATTTCACTAGCGCAGGAGAAAGGTAAAACAAATATTAAACAGTATTTTGGGTGTGAATATATTACTGTGAATTCTAGTGAACACGATGGTCGTCGTATGGAAGCTTTAGGGGGATCTGGAGTGTGGGCATTTTATATTTTTGTCTTCCATGACCGTAATACCAACCACAAAATTTACAATTTTTTCGCTGCGGTGACAGCAAGCTTGTGATATAATTTACTACAGTGGGGAAATATCGCTACCATTAGTGTGTGTTGCATATTCACAGCAGGAAAAGCACTTACCGTGCTTGGCGCGTATCCCTACAGGTAATAGAAGTTCATTCTTCGGCCAGGTTATCTGAAAGCAATAAGGTGGGTGAGCAATGACTTGAAGCATGGCTGGCTGCAGGAGATAGAAGGTGAGCCTGAATGTGGCCGCATACGCAATGAAACGTGGCCCCACGTGACCAACCAGACTCATGTCCTCAGCCATCGTTTTTCTAGGTGGCTGCTCCACAAGGGTCCAGTTGCGTGGCACCTATATTTTAAGGAAACGAAAAAAAATGCCTCTTAGTGTTATTTCTGGGTCTTCGTTTGACGCATACATAGCTCTCCGTAAAGCTACACGCTAATAACACTCTTCAGAATGTCCCACCTGCAAAAGACAGTGAAGACTTTCGAAAATGATGTTAATGTAGTTTTTAAAAGAGTTATACATGTGACGAATCATGTTTCGTCAAATAAAAGAACCAGTAATCTTTTTTTTCCAATGCAAAGTTCCTCTTTGCAGGGCAAGTGCACATTGAGCGGGAGTGATTGTTCGTTTAGCCACCTAATTTTAGACGCTGTTCTGGCCGTCACCTTAGCTTCACACGTACCAAACTTGGAAAAGAGACGATGAATGTACGCGGAACACGAATAACAGGTCATGGCATGAATAACGTGACATGCATAATTTTTACACCATAGAGCCCTTTTCTTTTGTCAGGTGTGACGCATACCCTCCTTGCATGACCTATGGATTACAGGCATGAGGCACACAGAATACATCACTCAATATCAACTGAGCAGCAGCAAATGCATACTTTGAAAATCATAAGGTGGAATGGTTAAAGAGTACTTGTCGCGGAAGATGTGGTTGCATCGCGGACAATAATAAGGACGCAGTGAATAAATATGACCATTTGAGCTAGAGTTGAAACCAAGAGTTGAGCGTGGCTCTGGGGTATGCTACCCCAGAATGACGTTAAGTGTGCAGTTATAACTGCGTATGCTAAGGGCCTTGTACATGAAAGACATGTCGGGGTGACGTTAGTAGTGGTTGCAGTGTTGGCTATGTGTTTTCGCAGCATTATAATAAACGATACATTCTGCCGATAATCTGTTCAGATACCACTCGCAACACATATACATACTGCATATACATTGAAATCTTGGTAATATCTGGGGACTTGCGTTCTGAAATCACGAGGCGATTATGAGGGATTCCGTAGTGTGTAGCTCCGGAAATTTCGACGATTTGGTGTTGATTAACATGAACTGACATCACACAGTGCACGGGCATGTAGCATTTTCCCTCTATTGAAATGTGACCTCCATGGTAGCGATCAAACCCCTGAACCTTCAGGTCAGTAGCCGAGTGCCCTAACCACGGATCTACCATGGGGGGCATGTATCAAAATATTAGGAACCTACGCGATGTCACCGAACTTGAAAGAAATTCTCGAAATCACAATGCCGGACACTTTGAGGATTGGTGAGTACCAAACCCACACTCGAACCATAAAAAAACGATGCCTACAGAATTCCCACACTATAACACACGCCACACGTAGCACTGGTACTTTGTTCTTGTCTTGCGTCAGCGCTCAGTTTACCAAGTGCGCATTGTTCGAGACTCGTCCAGCCGTCGACCACACTATTAGGTTATTATAGTTCGTAACGGTTCAAACATTTCATGGCACTTCCGGGACACTTTTCACACAGTATCTTCGCATCGATAGTGCAACACGTAAACAGTATACGAGCCGCCCGCTGATGGCTACAGAGTTCCGATATAGTATGGGCGTCAGTGTTGGCGACCACGCCCGTAAAATCGAAGTGCAGAGCTGCTGCTCGAGCAGCAACCCCCTTCCCTTCCCGCGTCTTTTCATGCTCTTTAAAGATATGCGGTGCGTGCCTACTCGGCTTAAGCATTCGACGGCCGGTAAAACAGGCTGGGAGCGCTTAGAATACGCACCATACTAGCGACGGAGATGGGCTGGCTCATTCAATTTTTTTCTTCAGTCGCGTTCATCCTTCCCCGCTAGCGTGCTGTTATCCGCCAGAAGAACGTACAATGCGCTGCGCAATCTCGTCAAGCTTGACTTGGTGCAGAACATGACGGCGACCGCGATGCCAAGAACCCACCAAGAATGTCCTTATAGTTGCTATCACAATAAACAAAGTGCACGCATATCCACAACATTAATGCTAAAGATGCGGCAAAGCAGTGTGCATCGAATCATGAATCATGACCTTCTATTTTGTTTTCAGTAACAGCCTTTCACTCTTTTTTCGTTAACCTGTCCTGTTGTATGCTTTGATTTATGGTTGGTTGTTAAATTGTTGTTGGTGCTACCGTTTTGCCGCTGTTATTAGGTTGTGGCTTCGTGCAAAAGGCCTGGTGCTGGAGCACCACTCACTTTACACACTCCACCGATGTGGCCTCCCCTTGAAGTCTTGTCAGTTAGTCTCGCGTGTTTACATACAAAACTACACTGAGAGCAGCTACAAAACTGATGATGGTAATGATGTTGCTCACTGTGATTGCACTCATCCCCAAAGGTAGATGGGCCAAGAACCAGGGGACATAATCTTTAAAGTAAAGGGCTGTATCTAATTCTAATGTAAGCGGTGTGGTGGCCTTCAATGTTCTTTCATCGGTTTATTTTTTTTTTTGAACTTTTGATAACTGTCGCGGACTTTTTCACGGATGTTTTCGTACTTGTACTTTGAGCGTGCACGTCGTAGGACCAGGGACAACGCTAGGTTGAAAGCAGTTTCGCCCCCTAATCTAATCAACGTAGATGAGTGCGTACGCACTGCGCCCACCCTTGTACTGCTTAATTCTGTTTTGATGATGATGATGATTGCAAATATTTATGACTCACGTCCACGTTGTGGAATTGGCAAAGAAATGAACTATTTATAAAGAGAAGTGATCCCACCAAAACTGACTTTAGCTCTTTAGCAAGGCACATTGGAAAACGACAGTTAACCGCATGCCGAGAAATGTAGAAAGATGCCCGACTTACCTAGCTGGACCAATATCAATCACGCGAGCGCAAAAGATAATTTATAAGCTCGACCACGCAGAGTTGCTGCTGCGAAAAAAATTTTGATTCTGTTTCTTTTTGTATTCTAAAGCCACAAAGAAAGCAGTGCTTTTTGTCAGCATATGTATGAGAGTGACATCATGCAGGTGGTGCTAAGATTATGCCGGTTAAGTACCATGTGGTCGAGGTCACTCTGGTGATAGCAGCAGGAGAAAGCTCGACAACCAGGTGAGTTGGCACAGCTACATAATACAATGACGTGGCACAAATAAAAAATGGCGAGATCCCACGTACAGTGGGAATCCAAGATATGGGAACCACGAATGAGAAAGGTTGATATGTTCCTTTAAAATCAGAACAAGGTTATGAGATAAAGGTAAATGAGGACGTACATGACTTCCGCGTCATAACTATCATGTTTTGATGTGTCGTTTACCTTTCTCATCTATTCACGTCACGTGATACCACATTTAGTACATGTAAAGCAAGCGAAACAACCGCGAGCATGCTGTGAGCGTGGTATTTTGTCATGTTCTTACATGACACGCTCGTCAGGATTATCATGTTTGGATCAGTCGTATACTTTCGTCATTCGTTAACGTCACGTAACATCGAATTCGGCATATCTGGAGCTAGCAAAATGACCGCGAGCGCATCATGAAGGGCCCAATATACTCCAATGTAGCGTACGCGCGCGCACGCTGGGCACAGCGACGCCACGTTAGCAAAACGCGAGCAATGTATAGTCTGACGCCAGGCGTGACCGGCGAGACTGGCGTCCGTCGGCGCGGCCGGACAGCACTTCTAGTACACTCTAGCCCGACGGCAACCAGTGCGAAATGCGACATGCTACATTTTGCACTGATGCGTTACCCAGACAACACTTCATCTCCCTCTTTTCGTGACGGAGGGACGCGGGACGCGCTGAAACGCGCATGCGTCAAAGCAACGCAGCGCGGCGCGCGCCTGCGAGTATATGGCAGGACCGGTGCCTGGCGTGGCAACGCCGGTGTCACCCGGCGAAATGAACGCCGGTGAGCACGCGCACCGTGTCACGTCGAAATGTAATGACGCCTTGACTGCGGCATGTAGTCATGTTCTCACATGACACGCATCTCATAATTATCATGTTTGCAGCAGTCACGTACCTTCGTCATCTATTGACGACACGTAATACCAAATTTGACCAATGTAAAGCTAGCGAAACGGCCGCCAGCGCATTAGGAGCGCGGCCTTTAGTCATGTTGGTACATTACACGCAACTCATGATTATCATGTTTGCACCAGTCACATACTTTCGTAATCCATTCACGTACTGCGATACCACATTTGGTATATGTGACGCTAGCGAAACGGCCACGAGTGCCTCATGAGCGTGGCATGTAGTCCTGTTGTTAAATAACGCTCATGTAACGATTTTCATTGTAGGGTTTGTCACTTGTGTTCGCCATGCAATCATTTCATACCATACCAGTTTTGCAACATGCCATGTGAACGGAACCACCGCAAGAGCTGCAGGACCGTGAAATGTAAATCACGATATTAATGGCAATATATCATGATTTTCAAGTTATGGCTAGTCATAAATGGTCTTTACACTGTCATGTTATGCCATACTAAGTTTGGTATCAATACCATTATCGAAACGGCCAGGAGAGCTAAAAGTCGTAGGTGGCTAGATAGATAGATAGATAGATAGATAGATAGATGATAGATAGATAGATACGCGCAAAGTCGCTGAAGTTTGCTACGAAACGCTTCGAATTTAAAGTACCATAAGCCACAATATGAATGAGAACTAATAGACAATAATGCTAGGGAATGTATAGGAGATGTTGTAGGAAGTAATTTTAAGGTAAATGTTAAAGAAAAAAGTGGACGAAAACATAACTTTCTATCGGTATGATACAAACCTGCCGTGTCGTATATTTTCCCTGGAAACACTTAACAATCCCTATACTTTACGTTGCATTGTTGTCTATTAGTGATCACTATTATTGTGTCTTGCTGAGAAAAACAAGCTCTTAGAAATACACTTTCCTTCCTTCATATCGAGAGTCTTCTTTTTGCAGACTTGATGGCTTGATTCGGTGTGCAGGAGATGATTCGTCAGGTGCCAATTCATAATAAGATCACGTACTACGTGGCGCGAAACTGGCAATCATAGAACGAGTGTGCTACACTCGTTGCAATGGCAACTGGTGACGCCGACAGACATGGTTAAATTCACATGGTTAATTGCACATATATACTATTTAAATTGGACGGGAGGATGACTCCCATTGTAGCTCAGTCGTAGTGCATCGGAAGTGTTATTGAATGGTCGCCTGTTCGAATCCTGCAGGTGGCAAGTTCTTTCATCCACCGTTTCTTTCTTCAGAATAGATAAGGAATTTTTTAATTACATCCACTATCCTTCATCTGGAGCTGCTGCCTGTTAATTCTCTATAATACTGAGTCTAAGAAACAAAAAAGTCCTAAAATATTCTTTCATTCTCTCTAAAAGGGATATTACAATAATATGAAAAAAGTGAACTAATGTAGAAGTTTAATAATATCACGGATTTAACATCCCAAAACCACCGTATGATTATGAGAGATGCCGTAGTGAAGGACTCCAGAAATAGTGAACACCTGGGGTTCTTTAACGTGCACCCAAATCTGAGAACAAAGGCCTACCGCAATGTCATCTCGTCCAAAAATGCAGCAGCCACAGCCCGGATTTGGTCCCGCGATCTGCGGGTCAGCAGCCGAGTACCTTAGCCACAAGACCTCTGCGGCAGGGCAATAACAGGAGTTCTGAAGTGCAAATATTTTATAGAGATTATAGTTAACAGGGATTGTTTCTTGTGGGAAGGAGAAATTCGCCAATGGCTGAGCACACGTTTTCGTTGCAGAATAACAGAGAAGACGCCAAATGAAAGAAACTTTCGAGAATTTGGAGTAATTTCTAAGTTTATGAATAACTGCTCAAAATACTTTTTATGACGAGTAAAACGACGGCACGTAAGAAAAAACGGTCCCTGTATTCAGGCTTTTGGCCGTAATAGCGTATAGAAGATAGCACCAGACCACACCTCTATAAGTTGAAATTAGGATGAAGTATAGGGCATCAACATATTAGAAAATTCAATTCCAGTTATCTAGTGGAACACCATTTATTATATCAGGCAATCAAAAAATATGCTATTATAGAACGAATGGCTTTATATTCCTGCTATGTTGCAGTAAAATACACTTTCTAAATCTAGATTTCGCATTCAGAGCGGTGTCAGGCAGACCTTGCTGGGTCACGTATGGAGCACCTTAAACCGCCACGATAGTGTATCAGTCAACTCCTTTAAAATTATTCCACGATAGCCTGGAATTCATACGAACCACACAGCACACAAATTTTAGGAGATAAATGCTGTGTAACAAATAAATAAAAAGACCCACAAGGAGAAGTTGAAGAAAGTAGTGCGCATACGGTCATTGATTCAGTCCCTATAAAACTCCTGAATCATTTATTGGAAGTTTCTAAGGCCAATATAACTTTTATGAGTTGTGTCCACCTAACTCGTCTTTATCCTTTACTCTGTTTGACTCTAATGTATTGCAGTAGCACGGGAATGCGGCAGTGGTACCGTTGAAAGTTGGACGAGTCGGTGATAATTCAAGTTTTTTTACGGATCATGCAACGCACGGACACAAGCACAAAAGATGTTCCTTCCGTTTATTTTGTGCTCGTCTCCATACGATGCTTCATAAGTAAACATGTGGCAGTACCCTTCGTCAGACAATGCTCTGCAGGGGCCGCGTACGTTATTTAGGTGAAATGCCAGAACACAAAATACGGATGACAGCTAACAGAACCAAGTAGAAAGTAGCAAGTGTAATGAAAATAAAAAAAGGCCGAATGTTCTAACAGACGAGGATGATGCATTGTTCATCCTCAACTCCGCAAGCAATTTAGCAGGATGTCAAAAGCAATTGCTGCAAAGCGAAATCATGCGAATGTTTTTCTTCCAATGGAGAATTCTTCTTTCGTGGTCTCACACACTTCTCCTTTCTTTCTGCTTTAGGAGCGCACCTCCTTATAGCGGCAACTGTTCATCTCTCGTAGCCGTTGTAGTGTGTAACAACTATAACATTTTGACCTCCAAGGTGGTGCAGGGGAGAAATTTTTTGTGTGCGTTGTTGAACAATAAACGATAGTGCTCAATGTACATCACAATGGCTGCTAAGGGGGAATGGGAGACTAGAGCATTCGACTTTTAGTTAACGCGCACGCTACGATCCCCATTAAGAGCCATTGGCATGTATATTGAGCACTATCTGACAAGAAAGGGTTACTACATTATACTCGCTGGGTGTAACCTCCTTAGTTTTAGAAAGGTTTAGCGAGCGTTGAGCCACAGTGCCATGAATACAATGAACTAGTATATACCATGAACTCAAGGTGGCTAAAGGTGGGAAGTAGACCCGAAGCAGAAGTCGTAAGAAAGTGTGCGTGTGCCACCTCTCGTTTATTCCTTGGAATGTCTGCTGGATGGCGGTGCTTCTATATGGGGAATATATGATGAAAAGATGCGAGTTGGTGGTACTTGGAGTGTTGAATAGATGGACGAACGGACACACAGACGGATGCATGGATGGACGCATGAACGGACGCAGGGGCGGATGCATGGACGAACGCAGGTACGGACGCACCAACAGACGCACGCACGGACGGGTGGATGGACACATGAACGGTCCCACAGACGAACGCATGGACGGATGGAAGCAAGAACGAATGGACGAACGAATGCTTCGCCCCACTCTTCATCATTCACTCCGTGGATATGCTGCTATTTTGTTTATTGCACGTATCTAATATGGGCTTGCACCCTTCAGAGGCCAGGACATAATGCATCGCGCTGCGTGGCCATACGTTATTTGTGAAATCTATTAATAGAAGCAGGCTTCGTGCGTAGCTTCATATGAGATGTACGTTTTATAAAGTAGACAAAGAAGATGCGAATGAGGGTCTTGTGGTTCAGTGCGTGTAGCCCACCTATATTTTTACACAACACAATGTTATATATATATATATATATATATATATATATATATATATATATATATATATATATATATATATATATATATATATATATATATATATATATATATATATATATATATATATATATATATAGATTTATATATATATATATATATATATATATATATATTGTGGGCATTTGTAACTTACATTGTCCTCATCCCTGCATAATTACAATCACCATCATCCGCTTGTCTCTTTGCCCTCATTGCCACTCTGGTTCATCATCATCGTCATCGTCTGTGTGCTGGCTCTGCCCGTTCGTTTTGCGAGGTCTTTCCTCAAATAAACGCTGTCGCAGCCAAGACTACCAAGACTTCATACGTGGTGGAGGTGGATTTTCGGTCCTCTGACCTCCCGCAACCCGCTATACCCCCTGTAGCTTCGTTCAGGCCGCCGCTTGCTCCCACAGTCAGGCAGCATGTCCCAGACCGAGCCTGCCGGCACTGATGTCATCAACCACGCACCGCCGCAAGCTGCCCCTCCTACTTACATACACGGACATCAGCGGGAACCCCCGCTCTTCGCTGGTAGTCGTGGAGAAGACGTAGAAGACTGGATCGACGACTACGACCGCGTAAGTGTCGCTAATCGGTGGGACGAGGCCGCCAAACTGCGTTACGTCCCATTTTATCTTACTGGAGTCGCAAAGACATGGTATTTTAACCACGTCATTGACTTACCCGACTGGGCTACCTTCCAGCAGCAGCTGCGGCACGTCTTTGGGACACCAGACATTCGATCCGCCGTCGCGAAGAGGACACTCGATACTCGCCGACAACATCGCGGTGAATCGTATACTTCATACATCGAGGATGTCCTCGCACTCTGCCGGCGTGTCAATAAATCCATGCCGGAATCGGACAAAGTGCGCCACATATTGAAAGGCATTGGGCCTGTTGCCTTTAATGCCCTCGCTGTGCAAAACCCAGCTACCATCGCTGATGTCGTTGCGACATGCCAGCGCCTTGATGTGCTGGACTCCGTCCGCCTTCAACCAGACATCGGCGACCACCACTCCACGTCAGATGGCCATCTGCGTGACCTCATCCGGGACATTATACGCGAAGAATTGCGGTCCATGGGCTTCACACCTCCTACACCGCGACCTACTCAGCCTTCGGGAATGCCCTTACGTGACATCATCAGGGAGGAACTTACATCCCTGACTGGCTCTGCACCCGTACAGCCACCTGCTTCTCACCCTTTAGCCACGTACCCTCAAGTTGCCCAGCGACGCCCACGCGACATTGCCACGTCCATCCTACGCGTCAGTTGCTGCCGCTACCCCTGTGAACTACCATTCCGTGCCCCCTGACCCTTCGGCCCACCTGACCGCGCTATCTCCAAGTGCCCCGAATGCCTTCTATTCTCCACCGTGGCGCTCGTCTCGCCCTGTATGCTTCTACTGTGGCTATCGCGGCCACATATCCCGTTTCTGCCGGAAGCGCCAGCAAGATGAGCGTCGGAACGATGTGCGTGAACGGGATTTGTACAACGGGGCGTCTTATCAAGGTCGGCGTTATTCGTCTCCCCCGCACCGGTCTCCATCTCCTCCTGCATCGACTGCACCACGAAACAGCCGAAACACGAGACGCCGCTCGCCTTCGCCCTTCCGCCGTTCCACTTCTCCACTTCGGCCCGCCTCATTCGCCTCTGATATTCGTTCGGAAAACTAAGTGATGCAGTTTGTGGAGGAAAAACTGCATTCGGAATTAGAACTGAAATTCCTCCATTAGGCCCGTGTAACATGGTTTCTGTGGAAGTGGAAGGAGTGCGAGTCGATGCTTTGGTGGACACAGGTGCGACATTGTCTGTGATACGTGCTGATTTGTGTGAACATTTAAGGAAAGTAATGACGCCTTACGATGGTCCAACGTTAGTTGCTGCCCAGGGGAACATCATTCGCCCTTCCGCGCTTTGTACTGTGCGTGTTTTCATCGACGGCATCCGCCATCATGTCCAGTTTGCTGTCCTCTCCCGCTGCTCTCACCAACTAATTTTAGGGTGGGATTTTCTATCATCTGCTTCCGCGGCGATTTGTTGTGGACAACGCGTCGTTCACCTCGCTGACACCGACTACATGCTTGACGACGATAATCAGAAGCCACTTCGTCTGGTCGCTGCGAAAGACATCGAACTCCCGCCACTACAAGAGCAAATTGTCACCATTACGTCCAACGGCATCTATCATGGGGATGTATTGGTCTCACCGTCACCACTTTGCGTTCGCAAAGGTATAGTTCTTCCGTCCGGTGTCGTTCGTTTTTGCAATGGCTCGGCACTTGTCACCGCTGTCAACTCTACACCGGAGAAGATCTTACTGCCACAGGGCACTACTGTGGCCCGTGTTGCTGACTTCGAGCCTGTACTCGTCACGCCACTTCAGGCCATCGCATCTAAAGAACCTTGCCTCGGTGAGCATGTTTCTTCCTCCGCCTTTACCACCACTATCAGCAGCGAATTGACATATTCACAGAGGCAGCAGTTGCTCGCATTGTTACAGAAACATGCAAATTCTTTTGATATTTGCTCGTCTAAGCTGGGCCGCACTAATACTACAGCACATCGAATTCAAACTGTTGGGGCATCTATTGTACACCGCCGACCCTACCGCGTGTCTCTAACTGAAAGAAAAATTATAGAAGAAAACGTTGCGGACATGCTTAAACGGGAAGTCATCAGTCCCTCATCTAGCCCTTGGTCGTCTCCTATTGTTTTGGTCCATAAAAAGGATGGCTCTGTGCGGTTTTGCGTGGACTACCGGGCGCTCAATAAGATCACACGCAAGGACGTGTACCCTATGCCACGCATTGACGACGCCCTTGATTCCCAACAAGGCGCGGAATTCTTTTCAAGCATCGACTTGCGTTCTGGGTACTGGCAGATCCCCATGCATGAAGACGATAAAGAGAAAACGGCATTCGCAAACCCCGACGGGCTATATGAATTCAACGTGATGCCTTTCGGGCTCTGCAACGCACCTGCGACTTTTGAGCGCATGATAGATACCGTGCTGCGTGGCCTGAAATGGAAAAGTTGCCTTTGCTACCTGGACGACATTATTATCTTTTCGTCAACGTTTCCTGAGCACCTAGAACGATTGGATCAAGTTTTGACGTGCCTTGCCGGCGCCGGGCTTCAAATAAACACGAAGAAATGCTCTTTCGCTAGCAAATCTATCAAGGTCTTAGGACACGTCGTTAGCAAAGATGGCATCCGGCCCGACCCTGACAAGATTTCTGCAGTCCTTCACTTTCCGCGCCCCGAAAAACCAAAGGAGCTTCGCAGTTTTCTTGGCCTTTTCCTCCTATTTTCGCCGGTTTATCCAGAACTTCGCTTCTATTGCTGCTCCATTACACCAACTACTTGCTTCCAACGTCCCCTTTCTGTGGTCTCAAGAATGCCAAACAGCATTCGACCTGTTGAAGCGGGCACTCACGTCTGAACCTCTGCTCTGCCACTTTGACGAAGCCGCACCAACTATCCTCCATACCGACGCTAGCGGCCTTGGTATAGGAGCCGTACTTCTACAACGCGACAAGTCTTCCCTAGAGAAAGTTATTGCATATGCCAGTCGCGTACTCACCGCTGCTGAAAAGAACTACACTATAACTGAGCAAGAGTGTTTGGCTGTGGTTTGGTCGGTTCAGAAGTTCCGTCCCTATCTCCACGGGCGTCACTTCACAATCGTTACGGACCACCATGCCTTATGCTGGCTTTCTACACTGAAGAACTTGTCCGGACGCTTGGGTCGGTGGATACTACGCTTGCAGGAGTACGACTTTGATATAACTTACAAGTCAGGCAGAAAACATCAAGACGCCGATGCTTTATCTCGTTGCCCGCTTCCAACTACCCATATGAGCGTTGGTGAGAACTCAACCACCACATCTGCCAAAGTTCATACGCTCGCATCAATAACGCAACCCTTTTCGGATGACGAGCCAACATTTATTTCCCGCCAGCGGTCCGATTCATACTGCAGACGCATCATGGACCACCTTTCGGGAGTTTCTCATCCACCAAACGCGCGACTCCGTCGTCAACTCCTGCACTTTAGGCTGGACAATGGGGTTCTCCACCGTCACGTCTACCACCCTGACGGTCAGCGCTGGGTTCCTGTACTGCCACGCTCTCTCCGACTTCAGGTGCTCGAAGCCTTCCATGACGACTTGACTGCTGGTCATCTTGGTTTTAAAAAAACACTTGACCGCATTCGATGTCGTTATTACTGGCCTGGCCTTTCTTCTAGTGTAGCTCGGTACGTCGGTTCCTGTTACCCATGCCAGCGTCGTAAACTCCCCACGTCGGCACCTGCTGGACCTCTACAGCCACTTCCGTGCCCTTCAATGCCGTTCGAGGTTGTAGGTGTTGACCTTTACTGGCCTCTCCCCGTCACATCTGCTGGCAAACGATGGATAGTGACTGCCGTTGACCACCTGACACGCTACGCTGAGACTTCCTCTGTTATTACGGGCTCAGCTGTGGAAGTTGCAGACTTTATTCTTCACGCAATAATATTGCGTCATGGGGCTCCTCTTGTACTGCTTAGTGACCGCGGCAAAGTGTTCCTGTCACAAGTTGTAAATGAGGTACTGCGCGCATCTGGAACTACTCACAAGACATCTTCAAGCTACCACCCTCAGACAAATGGTCTCACAGAAAGATTTCACCGAACCCTTGCAGACATGATAGCCGTTTACGTCCAACCCGACCACAAAAACTGGGACACTCTTTTACCATTCCTGACATTCGCTTACAACACCGCCGTTCAGCGAACAACTTGCTACTCACCGTTTTACCTCGTGTACGGACGCACCCCGACTACCTTTCTCGACGTCTCCTTCTTTAGCAGCCATGGGAATTCATGTCAGTCTTCTAGCGAAGAATACATTTCCCGCCTGGCCCAGTCTCGCCATCAGGCTCGCATCAATACTGAAGCGAGACAGCACGAGCGGAAGATCATCTATGACGAATCCCACCGCGTTGTGTCTTTCCAACCTGGTGACGAGGTGCTGCTTTTGACACCTATTCGCACTCCTGGTCTCTGTGACAAATTCCAACCACGCTTCATCGGGCCATACATTGTTTTAGAACAGACTTCGCCGGTTAATTATCGTGTGACACCACTCGTCGCCCCAACAGACCGCCGCTACCGCAGCACAGAGATTGTACACGTTTGTCGCATGAACCTTTCACGCGACGTTCCCCATCACTTTGACTTACGGCGGCCAGGGTGTCCGCTTCAAGTGGGGGGGAATTAGTGTGGGCATTTGTAACTTACATCGTCCTCATCCCTGCATAATTACAATCACCATCATCCGCTTGTCTCTTTGCCCTCATTGCCACTCTGGTTCATCATCATCGTCATCGTCTGTGTGCTGGCTCTGCCCGTTCGTTTTGCGAGGTCTTTCCTCAAATAAACGCTGTCGCAGCCAAGACTACCAATACTTCATAATATATATATTGTAGGCATCTATTATGCGCTTCATCCTCATCTGAACAGCAGGCAATCATCATCATATGTTTTGGCTGACAATCATCGTCTTCTTGGCACGAGCGCTTCTTTGTCCGGTCCGTTGCACTTGTTCGTTACCGAGTTCACGACGAATAAACCTCATTACAACCGAGTCGTCATACGTGGTGGAGGTAGATTGACCTTCCCAGTACCTCCCCTTACAACGCCTACTCGCTGGAGCTCCGTTCAGGCCGCCGCTTGGACCCTCAGTCCGCCAACATGTCTCAGATTGAGTGGATGGATGCCATTTCTGCTCCCGTCTCTGCGCCGCAAGCCATCACTGCGCCGCAAGCCCCTCCTCTTTACATCGTAAACCACCAGCGTGACCCTCCGATCTTTGCTGGTTTCCGCGGCGAAGCTGTGGAGGACTGGCTCGATAACTACGAGCGAGTAAGCGCAACTAATCACTGGGACGACTCTAACAAGCTCCGCCGAGTATCGCTTTATCTCACGGGCGTTGCCAAGACATGGTTCTTGAACCATGAGATCGACCTCACTGACTGGCCTGCCTTCAAGCAGCAGCTTCGCCAAGTATTCGGCACGCCAGCCGTTCGATCCGCTCTAGCGAGGAGGGCCCTAGATACTCGCCAACAACATCCCGGCGAGTCATACACATCTTATATCGAGGACATCCTTGCGCTTTGCCGGCACGTCAATTCTTCGATGTCCGAGTCGGACAAACTACGCCACATCCTGAAGGGCTTCGGAAGCATTGCCTACAATGCCCTTGTTGCCCAGAATTCTTCTACTGTCACTGAAGTCGTCTCTACGTGTCAGCGTCTCGACGAACTTGATTCTGTTCGCCTTCAGTCGGGCAATAGTGAACACCGTACAGCAGACCGGGACCTGCGTGACATGATACGGGAGATCATACGAGAACTTCAATCAATGGGCATCTCAAAACCTTCTCCATCTGTCACACAGCCTTCAAGCATGGACCTCCGTGACATCGTAAGGGTGGAACTAACATCATTCACCGGTCCAGCCTACGTCCAGCCACCTCCGTCTAGCCCTCCAGCGTACGCGCAAGTTGCGGCCGCACCTCCTCGCAACGTAAACGCTACTTCACCGCTGCTATCATTCACGCCGGTTGCTGCTGCACCACCGGTCCATTTCCGGCCAATCCCACCCGACCCTCCGTCAGTCCATTTGAGTGCGCTATCTCCCGGTGCGCCGAAAGCCCTCTACTACCCGCCTTGGCGCCCGTCTCGCCCAACATGCTTTTACAGTGGATATCGTGGCCATATATAGCGCTTCTGCCGCAAGCGCCAGCAGGACGAGCGTCGCGGGTACGACATGCGCCAACGGGACTTTTCCAGAGGGGATTCTTACGCTCGGCGTTATTCATCTGGACAGCAGCGGTCTCCATCTCCGCCCACGTCGACTGAGACGCGGAACACTTACCGTTCAAGCCGAGGCCGATTACCTTCGCCCTTCCGTCGCTCCTCCTCTCCTCTTCGGCCAGCCTCGTTTCTGACAACCGGTCGGAAAACTAAACGATGCAGTTTTCGGAGGAGAAACTGCATGTAACAGTAGGACTCATATTCCTCCAGCACGCCCGTTCAACATGGTTTCTGTTACGGTGGAAGGAGTTCTCGTGGACGCTTTGGTGGACACCGGTGCTACAGTTTCTGTGATTAGGTATGATTTGTGCAAACACCTGAAAAAAGTAATGACACCTTATAATTAACCCAATCTAGTCGAAGCCCAGGGGGACGCTATCCGCCCTTTTGCTCTTTGTACTGCTCATGTGTTTATTGATGACATTTTGCATTACATCGAGTTCACTGTGCTTACCCGCTGCTCTCACCAGCTAATTCTAGGGTGGGACTTCCTATCTTCTTCTTCAGCCGCTATATGTTGTGGTGAACGGATTCTGCACCTAACTAATATGAACTCCATGCTCGACGAAGGCGTCTACGAGCCTCTACGCCTGTTCGCTCACGAAGATCTCGAACTACCACCACATCAAGAACGAATTGTGATCCTGATCTCTAAGGACATCGACCACGGTGACGTCTTGGTGTCCCCTTCGTCGACTTGCGTCGCAAAAGGCATAGCCCTTGCATCAGGTGTCGTACGCTTTCACCATGGCTCCGCGCTCGTTGTTGCTACGAATGAAACGCCAGAGAAAGTTCTCCTGCCAGAGGGCACTGCAGTAGCTTGTGTTGTGGATGCTTATCCTGTCAATGTCACGCCACTTAACCCTGCCTCTACCAACGACCGTTCTATGAGTAAGCCTGCCTCATCCTCTCCCTTCACAGCTCTTATCAGTGATGACTTAACAGCTATGCAGGCGCAGCAGTTGCTTGCGTTATTAACGAAACACGCCGATTCTTTCGACACCTGCTCCTCAACGTTGGGCTGAACTGCCACTGCAGTGCATCGCATTCAGACGGAGGGAACATCTATTGTACATCGCCGCCCGTACCGCATGTCTCTCGCTGAGCGAGAAATCATCGAGGAAAACGTCGCTTACATGCTCCAACGAGAAATAATTCGTCCATCAACTAGCCCTTGGTCATCCCCTGTTGTTTTGGTACGAAAAAAGATGGCTCCGTGCGCTTTTGCGTTGATTACCGGGCACTTAACAACATCACACACAAGGACGTATACCCCATGCCACGCATCGACGACGCCCTTGATTCACTGCAAGGCGCCGAATACTTTTCAAGCCTTGATTTGCGTTCGGGATATTGGCAAACTCCCATGCACGATGACGACAAAGAAAAAACGGCATTTGCAAATCCCGATGGCCTATACGAATTTAACGTGTTGCCTTTCGGGCTCTGCAATGCGCCCGCGACGTTTGAACGCATGATCGACACCGTCCTGCGTGGTCTGAAATGGAAGACGTGTCTCTGCTACCTTGATGACATTATCATCTTTTCATCAACGTTTTCTCGGCACCTTAGCCGCTTGGATGATGTCGTAACATGCCTCGCCGGTGCGGGTCTGCAGCTCAACACTAAGAAGTGCCGTTTCGCCACCAAATCTATCAAGGTTCTCAGTCATGTCGTCAACAAGGACGATATTCGCCCTGACCCCGAAAAGATCACTGCCATCCTTCGATTTCCATGCCCCACAAGACTTAAGGATTTGCGAAGTTTTCTTTGCCTCGCATCATATTTTCGTCGCTTCATACGAAATTTCGCTTCAATAGCTGGGCCACTTCACAAACTACTTGCATTTAATGCACCCTTTGTGTGGTCCGAGGAATGTCAGTCGGCGTTTCACTTATTGAAGAAAGCTTTGACGTCAGAGCCTGTACTCTGCCATTTTGATGACACCGACCCAACACTCCTGCATACCGACGCCAGCGGCTGCGTTATAGGTGCTGTTCTCCTCCAACGCGATAACTCTGGACGGGAAAGGGTCATCGCATATGCTAGCCGAGTGCTAACTTCTACCGAAAAAAAACTATACCATCACTGAGCAGGAGTGCCTCGCTGTGGTTTGGTCCATACAAAAGTTCCATCCTTATCTGTACGGCCGTCAATTCACCATCGTAACGGACCACCACGCCTTATGCTGGCTTTCTACAATGAAGAACTTGTCCGGACGCTTGGGTCGTTGGATTTTACGCCTACAGGAGTATCAGTTTGAGATTATTTATAAATTGGGCAAAAAACATCAAGACGCCGACGCTCTTTCTCGTTGCCCACTACCTACGGCGTCGTTCGACACTCCAGCTGCCACCTCCAACGACACCTGTGCGGAAGTGACTCCCACTTCTGTTGCCTTGCTCGCCTCGCTGTAACAACCACCAATCGACGATGAACAACCCTTCAGTTCTCGCCAGCAGGCTGACCCGTACTTTCGGTGCATTATAGACCACATTTCAGGAGCTACGCGTCCACCCAATGCACGCCTTCGTCGACAACTCGAGCACTTCAAGTTTCAGGACGGTGTGCTGTATCGTCACATATAACATCCTGACGGCCAACGCTGGGTACCTGTTCTGCCACGCGCTCTTCAACATCATGTACTTAACGCCTTTCATGACGATTTGACTGCTGGCCACCTAGGCTTTCACAAAATCTACGACCGCATTCGAAGCCGCTTTTATTGGCCTGGGATTTCTACCAGCGTAGCAAAGTACGTGGGTTCCTGCTCTCCATGACAACTTCGCAAACTTCCGACATCTCCCCCGGCTGGTCAGTTACAGCCAATGACGTGCCCTACAACACCTTTCGAGGTCGTCGGTGTCGATCTTTATGGACCCCTTCCTGTTACTGGTGCTGGAAATAGATGGATAGTCACCGCCGTAGACCATATGACACGCTACGCCGAGACAACTTCAGTAGCGACTGGTTCAGCATCGGAAGTTGCTGACTTCGTCCTTCAGGCCATAATACTACGTCATGGTGCTCCTCGTGTACTTCTTAGTGACCGTGGAAAGGTGTTCTTATCACAGCTTTTAGGTGAAGTTCTTCGCATTTCTGGTACCACACGCAAGATGGCGTCTAGCTACCATCCTCAAAAAAACGGTCTGACCGAGAGATTTCATCGAACCCTTGTCGACATGATCGCCGTATACATTCAACCGGATCACAGAAACTGGGATAAACTTCTACCGTTCCTCACTTTCGCCTACAACACCGCTGTTCAGCGCACAACCGGCTACTCACCGTTTTATCTCGTTTACAGACGTTCACCTACTTTCTTTCTCGATGTTTCCTTCTTCACCAGCAATGGCCCTACATCACCATCTTCTTGCAAAGAATATATTTCTCGCCTTGCCCAGTGCCGCCAGTGCACTCGTATGAACACGGAAGCTACGCAACAAGCAAGGAAGGCCGTCTACGACACCTCTCATCGTGTGGTATCATTCCGACCGGGTGACGAGGTGCTGCTATTGACACCAATTCGCACACCTGGTCTCTACGACAAGTTTCAGCCTCGAATCATCGGCCCATATGTTGTTTCAGAGCAGACTTCACCTGTCAACTATCGTGTGACGCCTCTTGTCGTGCCAACTGACCGCCGTTACCGCAGCACCGAAATTGTACATGTTTCCCGCATGAAGCTTTTCACACGACGTTCCTCGTCACCTTGACTACCCGCCCGCAGCGGCCGGGCTGGCCGCTTCCACGGGGGGGGGGGGGGGGGATCAGTGTAGGCATCTATTATGCGCTTCATCCTCATCTGAACAGCAGTCAATCATCATCGTATGTTCTGGCTGACAATTCATCATCTTCTTGGCACGAGCGCTTCTTTGTCGGGTACGTTGGGCTTGTTCGTTCCCGAGTTCACGACGAATAAACCTCGTTACAACCGAGTCGTCATAATATATATATATATATATATATATATATATATATATATATATATATATATATATATATATATATATATATATATATATATATATATATATATATATTGTCACCTTCTCCCAAATTGGCTTACGCTTGAGCCCATCATTTTCAGCACGCCACACGGGAGGCTGGAATCTGACCAGCCAGGAGAAAAACGTGGATGGATCAATATTACTTGCTGGTACAGCAAGCGATAAAAAAATGTGGTGCTAGAAGAAAAGTACCCTGCTTTCTGACGTTAGTACCAATGATAAGGAATGTTCTGTTGAAACTGCAAAGCTTGATCAAGACAAAGCATTCGTTGTCCTCTCTCGTTGCTTATCGAGACATTTTCCTCCTCTCACAGACCGCGTAAGTCTTCTCCATAATGGCAACATAGGTGGAACATTATAGACGTGAGCGGAACAGACACATCATATAATTTACGCAATATATTTTGAATATTGTTTGATGTAGGACATGGCTCCTAAACCACCAAAACAACAGTAACAACAACAGCAACAACAACAGTAACAACAACACCAATAACAACATCAACAAGAACAACAAAAATAACGGAGACATCAAGATAGCTCATCCAGAACCTTAGTGTAGTTTGAAAGCTCCATTATCTTTTAGAAATACAGAATGCAGTCAGATCCAAAGTCATTTAAGGGACCTTGACAGTCATAGGAGAGATAGCATAGGTGCTGTTTTAATCTGAAACATACGTCCAACCCCTGTTTCGTCCTTCAGACACACGTATTGAGATGTCGCAGCCAGGAAGCTACAGTCCATGTAGGAAGGAACAGCGTCATGCACGGAGAGGAAGGCCCATAAAGCGTCTTCGGGAAGATACCTTGGTGATTCCTGATAATACATTTCAGGAGCCTTCTAAGCAGACCTTCTATTTTCAAAAATGGATTATGGGCACAAAGCGTTAAGGTGCACTATTGAGGCTATACTAAATAAAGGGCGTCGCTGTTTGTTTTATAGTGATCTATATCGACACTCCTGGCTCATTAATACCATCCTTGTCGTGCTGTTTCGTGTGAAGTCAATATTGATAAATTGCTTCGCACATCCCATGTACCATTTGCGAGTGAAAGTGTGTGAGTACTGGCAATAACCAGTGCATGACCAGAGAGGGTACGCGACTGCTGTATTTAGCTGCGTGAAAGGCGCATGGATATGAGAAGTGCAGGAAGTGCGTGCGCATTGGGCAACGAGGGCCTCCTTTGAACAATCACGCCGCGTAATCTACCCTCGCACACGCTTTGTCTTACGCTGAGAGAGGATCAACAGATCTCTCATAGCTTTGTGCATGTTCAGTTCTCTTTTTTGCAGCAACGCAGTTCATGTAGGTCCTCTCGCTCGCGGCAATGGCCTCGTTCCCTCATGGACTGAGCAGCTAGTCTTACTTAGTATGATAACCCAGTTTGTTGTTATCGTTTCGAGTGCCTTGCCCTTTCAGCAAAAGTTAGACTTTTTACAGAAAAACCTGTATATGGCTTGGAGAAACAAAAAATACTTTCACCGGTGGTGTAATGGGTAGTCTCATTGGCTGTGTTATGAGTTACGTCATAGGCAGCGTCTTACCCAAACAGGCGTGCCATTGGCTGCATTGTAAATGACCTCGTCCACCCCGCGCAGCCGTGGTGCCGAGCGTGCGAGCAACAGTTTCTCTTGAAACTTTCCAGATGGGTATGCCGCGGAAACGTGAAAAAGCTCGCAGTCGCCGGGCTGATGGTGGAGTCCGTGTACAAAAATTGGCAGATCCCACGTACAGTGGGAATCGATGACATGCGAAGCACGAATGAGGAAGGTTGATTTGTCACTTTAAAATCAGCACAACGCTACGAGGTGGAAGTAAATAGTGCCGCACAAGACTTCCGTGTCATGATTATCACGTTTGGATATTTCGTTTACCTTCGGCATCTATTCATGCCCCTGATACCAAATTTAGTATATGCGGAGCTAGCGAAAAGGCTGCGAGCGTGCTATGAGCGTAGCATGTAGTGAAGTTTTACATGACACACATGTCATGGTTATCACGTTTGCACCAGTCATATACTTTTGTCATCCGTTGAAGTCAAGTAACACCAAATTTGGTATATGTGAAGCTAGCGAAATTGCCGTGAGCGCATCATAAAGGGCCCAATATACTACAACGTAACATTGACACGTTGACACGCTCGAACGCTGGTCACAGCGACGCTACGTTAGCAAAACGTGAGCACTCTATAGTCTGACTGCAGGCGCGACCGGCGCGACCAGGGACCGTCAGCGCGGCCCGACGCCAACCGGCGCGAAATGCGACATGCTTCATTTTGCGCTGATGCGTTACCGAGACAGCGTTGCGTCTGCCTCTTTTCGTGACGGAGGAATGCCGGACGCGCTGAAACGTGCATGCGTCGAAGCAATGCAGTGCGGCGCGCGCCTACCAGTATATCGCAGGACCGGCGCCTGGCGTGGTAATGTCGGGGTGACGCGACGGAACGAACGCCGAAATTTATTGGCGCCTTGACTGTGGCATGTAGCCATGTTCGCACATGACACACACCTCAAGATTACCATGTTTGCAGAAGTCGCACACCTTCGTCTTTTGTTGTCGTCACGTAATACGAAATTTCGCATATGTGAAGATAGCAAAACGGCCGCGAGCGCATCATGAGTGTGGCATGTAGCCGTGTAGTTACATGACACGCATGTCGTGATTATTATTTTTTGATGTGTCATTTACCTATGTAGTTCGTTCACGTCACGTAATACCAAATTTGGTACATGTGAACCTAGCGAAACGGCTGCGAGTGCATCATGAGCGTAGCATGTAGTAATGTTGTTACATAACACGCATCTCATGATTATGATGTTTTCACCAGTCGCATGCCTTCGTCATTCATTCACGCACCATAATACCAAGTTTGGTATATATGACGGTAGAGAAATGGCCGCCAGTGCATCATGAGCGTGGCATGTAGTCATGTTGTTACATGACACGTATCTCATGATTATCATGTTTGCACCAGTCGCATACCTTCGTCATCCATTCACGTACCGTCGTACCGTAGTACCGAATTAGGAATATGTGACGCAAGCGAAACGGCCGCGAGAGCATCATGAGCGTGGCATGTAGTCATGTTGTTACATGACACGCATGTCATGATTTTTATATTAGGGTCTGTTGCTTGTGTTCGCCATGCAATCATGTCATACCAAACCAGTTTTGCAACATGTCATGTGAACGAAACCACTGCAAGAGCAGCAGGACTATGAAATGTAAACTATGACATTCGTGACATACATGTCATGATTTTTAAGTTATCTCTAGCCAAATATGCTCGTCATATAGTCATGTTATGCCATACCAAGATAGGTATGGATACCTTTATCGAACCGGTCAGGAGAGCTAAAAGTCGTAGGCGGCTAGATAGATAGATAGATAGATAGATAGATAGATAGATAGATAGATAGATAGATAGATAGATAGATAGATAGATAGATAGATAGATAGATAGATAGATACGCTCAAATTCACCGGAGTTCGCTAAGAAGTGCTTCGCATTTAAATCAGGCCGCGAGGCCGAGTGCCGGCAGCAACTGCGTACCGACTATCCGGCATCCTTGCAGGTCGCGCTAAATTGTGAACGTGATTGCAAGAGCCAGTGACTTTCGTATCTTGCAAGCCACGTGGCCACTTAGCTGGTGTTTTGAAACGCTTGCAACGTCGTTGCGGCGTCTGTGTGATGATTGTGGGCGCACGTTCACTGGGACGAAGACGCGCTTTCGGCGGTAGTTTATGCTGTTTGGCTGTGGCATTATAGACCGCTTGTAGTATGAGAACAACCACTACGACTAACGCAACGCGAAACGCATTTAACCACTCATTACTCTCCTCCGTCACCGTTATCATGCGAAGAACAATGTGCGGTATGTTAAGTAAACAATGTGGTAAACCCAAGCGAAACGTGCGTTTAACCTCTTTAGTAAGCGCGAAAAAGTAACGAATAATTGTGAAAGGCTTCAGTGTCACGTCAGTTTGAACTCACTGCTGAGCAGTCGGGCCACACTTTTCAGCTTTCGCGGATTGACAGTCTGTACCGAATTCTTGGGCAGTGATTTTTGTTGTTATTTCTATTTCGGTTACTAAACAAGATTGACACTGTCCTATAAAAAATACCAAACAAAAATAATCTCGTTTTCGAGTGGAGCCGCCATCCGTAAAGCCTAAAGACAACAATGTTGGTTGCTTTTCAAAGGCGACCGCTTACCGCGCTTTGAAAAAGCCGTTGTTGAGCTTTATTTCGGCCTTATCGCGTTCGCACAGACTTTCCAGAGAGACAGTGAAGAAAATATTGCAACAAAAAAAGAAACGGGATCCCGATATCCATGGTAGTGTAAGGGTTTTTCAACGGAGCGTGCGAACTAAATAAACATAATATAGCTTCCTCTGTGCGATATAGTCTTTCTTTTTTTTTTCAAGTCATAGAAGAGTACAAAGGATTGGACACCGCACAATCTCTAATGCTGCCATTTCAATTTCTTTTCCCCCTGCATTGATTAGGTTTACCGGTTATTGCCTCTAGTATACGAATGCTCCGTGCTTTGCCACTACTACATCATTAGCGGAGCACTGGAACTCACTTACGAAGTGCCTCCTGGTCTTTTTTACCATCGCATTTATTTCATTAGTAATTTGCTCTTGTGTGCTGCCTACATGTTAGTTTTAGGATATTTTACTGTTGCTCCTGTTGCTGTTGTGCCGTTTACTCAAAACTCAAGACACCCTGTGCTAGAGCTTAGGTATTCCCAGATGCGAGCAAGTTGAGATCAATAGCATTTTTCTGTCTTTTAGAGAAATGCAGGAAATCGAATTTCAAATATTCCTGCTCTACAGGAATATTTTTAGAGCGAAAGCTTTTATGAGGGCTGAAATCCTGGCCCGCTGCGTGCCAGCCGAGTATTCTACCACTGAGCCACGCTGATGCTTGGGACTTGTTCGCAAACTAGCCTTAGGCAGGCTTGATGTCGTGAAAGAAATCGCGTTATTGTGAGTAATGAAGCGATTTAGAACATAAAAAAAAACTAACGTCCAATGCTCCAACCCATTACAACAGCTTGTTCACGTGCCCCTAATACCTGTGGTGCATACCCACTTCAGGCATAATTACTCATCGTCATCAGCCACCGCATGAACAATTGGCACAAAATTTGTGGCGAATGTTCAGGGGATACCACGTCTCTCCGGAGAATGACGAAAAATAGCATAGTGAATTCTGGCCTACTGCCCCAACATTTTTATTATTATAGCAATAGTGGGTGTGAGGATTTCAGAAAAAACAAAAACGACAACGACGAAGGTGCGGGACAAGGCGCGTGTAATGTGCGCGTGAGGCCAGCCAGTCAGCTGATGACCTGTGGTGGCCCATAGAGGTGGCGTGCCATGATTGGACCACGTGTGACCATTACGTGGCGGTAGGCTTTGTGGCTGGGGGCGAACCGAAGCAGCGGCAGACGGAAGACAGCGGGCCGAAGCGTTGGACGCAGGCGATCTAGGTTCCGGCCAGGGAACGCGGCCGTCCACGCTGCTGCCGTCCAACCACCAACTGGGGCGGCATCGCCGGCACGAGTACTGCATCTCGGGGCGCGGCCTGGCCTGCTGTTCTCTTCCTTGCCGAGGGCATCGCGGATCTCGGCGAGGCGTCTCCACGGTCAGCCGTTCGTTCGGCACAGCGATGAACGTGGCCTGGCTAATGGTCACGGTTGCGCCGAGCATCGCGTCTCGACGCAAGCTGTTCGCTGGACGGGCTGGCCATTCCCCGCATGGAGCATCGCGTCTCCGATGCGGGTTGACTGCTCCGTAGCCGCACCCATGCCATCAAGCGCTGGTGTCACCAGAGCGTCGCACATCGGCAAGGGACAAGCAAGACGTTCTGCTGGGCGAGACGCGGGCGTGTGTACGGAGGACCACGGAGTCGGGCGAGGTTCAGGGTGGCCGAGGATCCAGGTGCCAGGGGAGTTCTGGCTGAATCGAGGATCGCCGAGCGGTGCCGTGCCGTACCGAGCGACGCGCCAGACTCGGACGTGGGCCGCGAGCTCATGAGCTGCAGTGTGCACCCGAGGGTACCTGGTGGTGCCCTGGCCAAGAAGAAGGAACGTGGGAAAAAGAGCTCGAGGGTTGAGGCCACGAAGGCAGACGAAGCGGTGCGCCGCTCGAGAGGACGAGTTCCTGGCAGCGTCCCTGAGCCGGACGTGGGACCCGTACGTGTCAGCCAGGTCGAGCCCTGGTGTGTCTGTTCGAGGTCGAGTCCGTCGGCCTGTACAAGGTCTAAGGACGGGGCCTGCTGAATGGCTCCTGCCTGGGTGCAGTGGCCGGGAGCAGGTTCGTGGGCGAGACCTACCGGGTGTGGTCCTCGTGAGCCGTGGCCTGATCCTGGACCTCCGGAGTTGCAACCCTGACTGCTGGGTTGGCCGCGACGTCCGACTCAACGGCACTGCACACGGTAGCGTATCCGTGCGCCGTCAGCCGTTCCACCCATGCCATCAAATAAATTGTTCATGTTAATCCTTTCTCGTCCGCTATAAGCAAACATAGTGACGAACGTCCCTTAACCATCACAATATCTGGCGTCCGCGACAGGACTAAGCTCTCGCGTTAAATCTGAGAGCCTTACGTTGTTTGTGTGTGGCGGACGAGAATAGACGACAAGAGAAAGCTAGTTGAGCTAGGGAAGGAGATTGGGCTGAGGGGAGAGGCTTTGGTGGCATGGGTGAGCGCTGAGGAAAAAGAAATGAGGGGCCAGAGAGCGAAAGATCGAGAGGAGGCACGTCTAGCAGCACAGGCGGAGCATGAGCGTGAAATATCTCGCATGGAGGCTGAAAGGCTCCTTCCTGCTCGAGGATCGACGTCTGTTCATTGTTGTGTGAGAAAAGTTGTTTTGTGGAAACAACTTTCTTGTTTGGGGTGTTATTGTGAGGACTTGAGAAAAAACGACGACGAAGGTGCGGGACAAGGCGCGTGTAATGTGCGCGTGAGGCCAGCCAATCAGCTGATGACCTGTGGTGGCCTATAGAGGTGGCGTGCCATGATTAGACGACGTGTGACCATTACGTGGCGGTAGGCCTTGTGGCTGGGGACGAGCCGAAGCAGCGGCAGACGGAAGACGGCGGGCTGAAGCGTCGGACGCAGGCGATCCAGGTTCCGGCCAGGGAACGCGGCCGTCCCCGCTGCTGCCGTCCAACCACCAGCTGGGGCGGCATTGCCGGCACGAGTACTGCTTCTCGGGGCGCGGCCTGGCCTGCTGTTCACTTCCTTGCCGAGGGCATCGCGGATCTCGGCGGGGCGTCGCCATGGTCAGCCGTTCGGCACAGCGATGAACGTGGCCTGGCTAATGGTCATGGTTGCGCCGAGCATCGCGTCTCGACGCAAGCTGTTCGCTGGACGGGCTGGCCATTCCCCGCATGGAGCATCGCGTCTCCGATGCGGGTTGACTGCTCTGTAGCCGCACCCATGCCATTAAGCGCTGGTGTCACCAGAGCGTCGCACATCGGCAAGGGACAAGCAAGACGTTCTGCCGGGCGAGACGCGGGCGTGTGTACAGAGGACCACGGAGTCGGGCGAGGTTCAGGGTGGCCGAGGATCCAGGTGCCAGGGGAGTTCTGGCTGAATCAAGGATCGCCGAGCGGTGCCGAGCCGTACCGAGCGACACGCCAGACTCGGACGTGGGCCGCGAGCTCATGAGCTGCAGTGTGCACCCGAGGGTACCTGGTGGTGCCCTGGCCAAGAAGAAGGAACGTGGGAAAAAGAGCTCGGTGGTTGAGGCCACGAAGGCAGACGAAGCGGTGCGCCACACGAGAGGACGACTTCCTGGCAGCGTCCCTGAGCCGGACGTGGGACCCGTACGTGTCAGCCAGGTCGAGCCCTGGTGTGTCTGTTCGAGGTCGAGTCCGTGGGCCTGTACAAGGTCCAAGGACGGGGCCTGCTGAACGGCTCCTGCCTGGGTGCAGTGGCCGGGAGCAGGTTCGTGGGCGAGACCTACCGGGTGTGGTCCTCGTGAGCCGTGGCCTGATCCTGGACCTCCGGAGTTGCGACCCTGACTGCTGGGTTGGCCGCGACGTCCGACTCGATGGCCCTGCACACGGTAGCGTATCCGTGCGCCGTCAGCCGTTCCACCCGTGCCATCAAATAAATTGTTCATGTTAATCCTTTCTCGTCCGCTATAAGCAAACATAGTGACGAACGTCCCTTAACCATCACAGTGGGTATCTAGCAAGAGTGCTTGCAGCAGTTACCCAATGATTGTTTAGCAAAGGACCCAAAAAAGGCCGCTCTTCTAGCTTTCTCTGTGAATGTGCCGTGCCGTCTGCGCAAGCCTGTGGTAATTTTGGTAAACTTTTTGTTTTGTACTTCTGTAGCCCAGGATTGCAAACGATGCTGCTTAGAAGGGTTTCAAGGCGAGGCTTACATATTTTGGAGGTTGATGGTGCGATGATTCAAACACTTGGTCCTTTCTGGGTTTGAATTATTATTTAATTCTGGGGTTTAGGTTTCTGTATAACATGATCGGCATTATTAGTGTTATAGTCCTAATAAACACCTAAATATTATGGTTGGAGTACGTATGCACAAGAGTGTTAAATATCACACACTTGAAAGACTGAGTGTTGGAGTGCTTGAATATTGAGAACAGGGATTCAATGCAATCGAAGAATATACAGTGCAGTGTTGAAGTTGCTATTCGCTCTGGACGTCGCGGTTCGTTAGACTACATTGTTTGAATGTCCGGGTTCACAGACTTTTTTATATATTAAAAGCTGGTGGATCAATGCTTTGAATGTTATAAGAGCGAATATCTCTGTTCCATATAACATTACTCAGTGACTCAGTCCTTATTGAATGTATGTTCTGGATTTATTTCTGATGAACGCTTTGTACGTCTTTTCAAAGCCACTGCAATAATGATGTTTTTTTTTCTAGGGAGGTTGCCTAAATATGCCAACACAATAAAGCGACATATTTTAAGAGACCTATACGTACCCTGCGACAAGAAGTTTGCCGGCAGCTGACCCACACTTTTCATTTGGCCAGAGAATGTACTCCCAGCGGCTAGATATTTTGTGCGAGCTTTGCAACAATTGAAATAATGAGAATACACTTTGATTATTATTGAAAATATAAGCTTTCTAGAGACGCGGTCGTGCCAATGAAAAAACGGTGCACTACTGCATACGGCAAGTGGAACATATCCACAACTCATGTGTAAGTACAATCATACTATAAGGTAGAAAGTAGCGTTGCTGTGGACGAAAAATTCTTCGTCGTCGGAAAAATAGATGTGGTCTTCGTCAAACTTCACATAAATTCGACAACACGGCACTTCGCTTCGGAACATCGATTGCGGATGCATAGACACGGCAATCAAAAGGGTTTGTACACATTCCTAAGAAATAAATAATAATTTATGTTCAGTAATATATATATATATATATATATATATATATATATATATATATATATGTATATATATGCAGAAGAATAACTTCGGTTGCCGCAAGATTATAAATATGAAAGTAGATGCGCTTTCACATAACTGTTTATTGTGCCGACGTTTCGACAGGAACCCTGTCTTTTTGAAAGACAGGGTTCCTGTCGAAACGTCGGCACAATAAACAGTTGTTATGTGAAAGCGCATCTACTTTCATATTTATATATATATATATATATATATATATATATATATATATATGTGTGTGTGTGGTGTGTGTGTGTGTTGTTACGAGGCAGTGAGCATGGCTTCTTTCTTTCGTATGTTTGTAATCCCTGTAACAAATTGGTGGAGGTGCGGGTTAATGAAGCGCCATACAGTGAAGATGAAGCTCCGCAGTGGTCGTCAAATCGGAGTTTCCGTGATGGAACACGGGACTGATCCCACAGCCACCTCTCCATCGGTCTCAGCAACGCCTGCACCATCCACGGCAACGCCTCTACCGGCCGCACCCCCACCAACGTACATGCTGACGCATCCGAAGCATCCAGGAACGTTCTGCGGAATGGACAAAGTTGATGTCGACAACTGGATAGCCAGCTACGAACGTACCAGTGCGCTCAACCAGTATAGCCCGACTCTCGTGCTGGCCAACGTGCTGTTTTACCTGAAAGGTACAGCTAAAGTCTGGTACGAGAACCATGAGGAGGATTTTGGGAGTTGGGACACCTTCAAGGAGAAGCTTCACGACTTATTTGAGAAGCCCATCGCTCGGAATGCGGCTGTCAAAGAAGGAGTTGTCTATACGTGCTCAGACGTCAACAGAGCCGTATATCTCGTATATACAGCACGTACTGGCTCTATGTCACAATGTCGACAATGACATGTAGGAGTCTGGTAAGATTGGCCACGTCCTCGAGGGGATAAAGGACGATGCGTTCAACCAGCTAATCTGCCTGAACTGTGTGACCGTTCAGAAATTCCTTCGTTTTGAACTGGCCAAAAGCAGGCGTGCTTCAAGATCATTCACTCGACTGCCGAACACCGCTGCGACGTCCTTCTGCGAAGATGGACTGACCTCTCGTCGGCAGTCTTCACCGGCGTCTAAAATTACGCGAATCGTCTGGCACGAAGTCGAAGCAATTACACCTGCTCTTCCTACCAACGGCCACGTCGATTCGCCAGCACCTCAGGTTTCCTTGGTACAGTCGATTGTGCGAGACAAAGTCAGCGATTTGGGCTTCGATGTCTGCGCCATTGCTCAGTCTCGACCAAATGGCTTCCGTTCAAGATCGCCGCTTCGCACAGGTCAAAGCCCCAGAAATGGTCTTATCCACGCTCTCGCAATCCGGCCGAATGGCGAACTACGGATGATCGGCCGGTCTACTTTAACTGCTGCCGCATAGGTCACGTGACACGGTATTGCCACAACCATTGGTCTTCGTTCGGAACCCACTGTAACACTGCTCGCCGTGCCGACAGCTACCGCCTTTTCCAGTCTCTTGCGCCGATCTCCGAAAACTACCGCCGCCTTCCCAAGTTCGCCCGCAAGGCATTTCGTTAGCCCATGTTTCCACACATGCATGTAACATAGTGGCATTAGACCCTGAAGACTGCTCGTCCCCTATTGCAGTTAGCCGAGCAAACGCACCTACCGACGAAATCACGATAATGATTGCATCTGATTTCTGCCCTGTTAGGCTGCGCAACTCCACCTCGTTCAGACCACCTACCGAGATATTTTTGACATCGATGACCGCCCTTTGGGTCAAACGTCCGTCGTGCGTCATCAAATACATACCGGCGATGCTAGTCCAGTTAGACAGTGACAATATCGTGTTTCCCAGTCCGAATGCGAGGTCATACAACGAGAAGTCGAGAAGATGCTCTTCATAGAAGTCATAGAGGCCTCTTCAAGTCCATTGGCATCACCTGTTGTTTTAGCCACAGATAAGGATGGCAGTTGCAGATTTTGCGTTGACTACCGTGCCTTGAACAAGATGCTTAGCCATTAGGATATATTTGTTGTATGTGCTCTGAAATGATGTGTTCCAGTAGTGAATGTTTGTTTTCTTATGTTTCTCTTATGCATATTTCTGTTTCATATGAGTCAACTCCACTCCTGTAATAGCCCGCAAAGGGCTGACAGTATGAATAAATGAAATGAATGAAATGAAATAACCTTCAAAGGCATATCCGCTGCCACGAATTGACGATGCCCTTGACCACCTTCATGGCGCGCGATCTATAGATCTATAGATCTGTGTTATGGCTATTGGCAAATTTCTATCGACGCCCCACCGCGGTGGTCTAGTGGCTAAAGTACTCGGCTACTGACCCGCATGTCGCGGGATCGAATCCCGGCTGCGGCGGCTGCATTTCCGATGGAGGCGGAAATGTTGTAGGCCTGTGTGCTCAGATTTGTGTGCACGTTAAAGAACCCCAGTTGGTCGAAATTTCCGGAGCCCTCCACTACGGCGTCTCTCATAATCATATTGTGGTTTTGGTACGTTAAACAGCACATATCAATAAATCAAATTAAATTTCTATCGACGACTTAGACCGATAAAAAACTGCCTTTGTCACAATGAACGGCATTTATCAGTTCAAGGTTATGCCTTTTGGGCTGTGCAATGCCCGGCAAAGTTCGAACGCGTGATGGACTATCTCCTCTGTGGTTATAAATGGTCCATCTGCCTTTGCTACCTCGACGATGCGATTGCCTTTTTTCCCAACATTTAAAAGCTAGTAAACTGATTTGTCGGCCGTTTTAGCCATTTTTTCGTCGAGCGGGACTCCAGCTGAACTCGAAAAAGTGCAATTTTGGCTGACGAAAAATCACGGTTTTTGGTCATCGTGTAAGTACTGCTGGCATCCAACTCGACCCTGACAAGATTAGCGCTGTCAAGAACTTTCCTCTGCCTTCTTCTACCAAAAATTTGTTTTGTGGGCCTATGCCTGTACTTTGGACGTTTCATACGCGAATTCGCTACAATTGCACGACCGCTAACTTATCTTCTCAAAAAGAACGGCCCTTCTCGTGGGGCCAAGACCAAGCAGCTGCGTTTTCCACGCTGACCGAGCTGCTGACTTCACCACCAATACTGCTTCACTTCGACCCATCGCGACGACTGAAGTTCGCACAGACGCCAGTGCTCACGGCATCGGCGCTGTTCTCGCTCAACACCACGGAGGCCAAACGCGTGTTTTGCGCATGCCATCCGCCTCCTCTCCACATCTGAGCGAAACTATCCGATAACGGAGCGCGAGTGTCTTGCGTTGTTCAGGGCTGTAGCCAAATTCCGCCCCTGCTTGTATGGTCGGGAGTTTTAAGTTATTACGGACCACCACGCTCTGTGTTGGTTGTCGTCGCTCAAGGACCCAACTGGTCGCCTAGGTCGCTGGGCTCTGCGTCTCCAGGAATATAACTTCGACGTAATTTGTAAGTCTGGCAGGTTGCACCAAGATGCCGATTGTCTCTTGCATTATGCAGTGGACCCTGCTAGCCTCACTGTCCATAAGAGCAATTCTTGTGCGCTCACCATATCTGATTTGCGTGACATCGGCACAGAGCAGCGCCGGGACGCAACCCTCAAGACGGTCGTTGAGCGAATATTTTCAGGACATTCCGACCCTTCGCTCCGTCAATATGTCCTCCGCAACGAAATTCTGTATCGCCGCAACATCAAGCCTGATGGCTCGTCATTTTCGTTAGTTATTCCCCGACACCTGCGTGCCACCATTCTTTAAAATCTGCATGATGCCCCGACGGCAGGACACCAGGGTTTTTCACACACCTATCACCGTGTGCGGCAACTGTTCTTTTGGCCTGGCATGTATAAATTTGTGCGCCGCTATGTCACTGCTTGCGAGCTGCCAGCATCGCAAACGTCCTGCTCCCCGTACGGCTGGCCTGCTCCAACCTATCGACGTTCCCCGAGAACCATTCTTCCGCGTCGGCCTCGACTTGCTCGGATCTTTCCCGACGTCCATGTCAGGCAACAAATGGATCGCTGTTGCAACTGACTATGCGACCAGATACACTATAGCTCGTGCCTTGCCAAGTAGCTGCGCTACAGACGTCGCAGACTTTCTCCTGAATGACGTCATTCTGTGGCATGGGGCTCCGCGCCAGCTTTTGACGGATCGTGGCCGCTGCTTCCTCTCAAAAGTCATCGACGAAATCCTCCGCAGCTGCTCTACCGAACACCACCTTACTACTGCCTACCATCCCCAGACCAACGGTCTCATGGAGCGCCTCAACCGAACTCTTACAGACATGTTGTCCATGTACGTCTCTCCTGACCACCGTGACCTGGACGCAACGCTCCCCTACGTTAACTTTGCATACCATTCCTCAAGGCACGACACCGCCGGCTATTCTCCGTTCTTTTTTTTGTACGGCCGGAACCCTGCGTTGCCATTCGACATACTCCTTCCTTCTGATATTACCGAACCAACGGTGTATGCTCAGGACGTTGCTTCTCGAGCCAACGTCGCTTGCCAAATCACGCACACTAGGCTCACTGGTTATCAAGCCTGTTCCGTTTGGCCCGGCGATTCGTCTGAGCAGACGCCATTGTGTGTAAGCCAGTTTACCAGGGAAGCTTTCAACCCCATCGGCGCCCAGTCTGCAAGACGCTGTCCTGTACGTGTTTCAGGAGGCACTCGGGTCTCAACGAAAGCTTCGCTAGGCAAGCCTTTTGTTGAACGGGCTCGACCAGTGGGGGGACGGCGCCACTGTGGCTGGTCTCAATGAGACAACCTCTTGACTCGTCTATTGTCATCTACGCGAGGACATCACGAAGCATCGACTGCCCGGAAGCGTGGGAATAAGTCGAAGGAGCTGTTCTCAGGGAACGAGCATTTGGACTGCCTGAAGTTGAAAGCAGCATGGACCGCTTCTAACGTTCGGGTTAGCGGCCATCTCCCCGGCGAAGCTCAACCTTCCCTCTCCGGACTCTATCTCATCAGCCTGCGGCGCCTTCAAGGCGGGGACAGGGTGCTTCATTGTGTGGTGCGCTCGTGCTCCCATTAGACAACTGAGACTTAGTCACCTGATTTATGGTGTGAGTGCTTACGGCCGTCTTCTTCGGATCTTGGTGTAAAGGAGACGGCGGGCTGTAAATCAGAGCAGAATCATGTGAGGAATCATGTTCTGAATATCTGTTGTACGTATTGCGGGATCTTCTGGATCCCTGTACAGTTTCTATCTTTCTTCTATAATGTAAATAAACCTTCGATCTACCTCTCTACGAACGCGTCTCCTCACTAGCAAAGATTGGCTATGCGGATGAAGGCGGGAAGCCAGCTACGTTAAAGAAAACGCGCCGTATATGCCATCTATTTCCTGCCCTTCGCAACTGGTGGCAGCGGTGGGATGCCATAATCAACTTCCTACTCATTACAGGTCTCTCAAAAAAATTGCCCGCAGCTTCCCTCGGGGGAACACTGAGGAGGATGCGGACCATATAATTGGTTAACGGGGTGTTAAAGTGCGACTTACTTGGGTCGATGGCTAAATTGGTTAACGTGGTTGTGAAATGGGGTGTTAAATTGCGACTTACTTGGGTCGATGGCTAAATTGGTTAACGTGGTTGTAGGAGGGGGTGTTAAATGAGTGAACACGTACACACGTAGGCGAAAGGGCGGCGCTGGTCGAAGGGACGTCGATCATTGTGTTTGTGGATTCGTTGGAATTCATTTCACCGCGACCTTGGACGTCGACGCGCCGTACAAACCAACCGACGAGCGGCAACTGAGCGAGCGAGCGCCGACCTTGAGTATATATACAGCACGACGGCGCATGCACTGTCAGCTGTTGAATGTTCTCGAAGCGCGACGCCACATGCGCGTCCACTGGAGAATCAGGAGAATTGTAGATGTCGAACGCGGTGTGTAGAGGAGGAAGGGTGCACAGATGGTGGAGGAGTGAAGCGCGCGCGGTGTGTTGAGGAGGAAGGGATGCACAGATGGTGGAAGAGTGGGCGACGGCGCGACGGCGCATGCGCGCGCGTCAGCTGTCGAATGTTCGAGAAGCGGTGCGGACGGCGCGGACGGCGCGGACGGCGCACTACAAGGCGCGAGTATAAGATGCTCCGCATCTAAAAGTGCACTACGATGACTGGCACTGCGACGTTGACTACCCTGCTAACTCTCTCTTCGTACTTTGGACGCCACATCAACGTGAAAGCTTGGGCCAGAAGTTCCTCCCACGATACACAGCGCCCTACAAAGTTCTCCGCAAGGTCACCGACGCCGACTGCCCCATCACTCCCGTTCAACCACACTAAGCTTCTGATTGATTTTTGGGGTTTAACATCCCGAAACCACCATATGATTATGAGAGACGCCCTAGTGGAGGGCTCCGGAAATTTTGACCACCTGGAGTTCTTTAACGTGCAATGAAATCTGAGCACACGGGTCTACAACATTTTCGCCTTCATCGGAAATGCAGCCGCCGCAGCCAGGATTCGATCCCGTGACCTGCAGGTCAGCAGCCGTGTACCTTAGCCACTAGACTACCGCGGCGGGCACATTCATCTGCCACACCACCTACTGATGTTGTTCATGTGTCGCGACCTAAACGCTACTATACTGCCAGTCCTGATTGACTATGTGGCACCGTGAGCGCACTACGTCCGCTGGGGGTGATGTTACGAGACAATGTTCATGGCTCCTTCATCATGGAAGAATCGATAAAGAAGAAGCAGACTCAGCGCGCGAAATGCTGGCAGCCCTAGGGTGTCACACCTACCTGTAAATATTGCAAATACGCTTGTTTCTCTCTTTCGTGTTATATATATATATATATATATATATATATATATATATATATATATATAGTCCAGTAGATCCTCCGTGAGCGGTGACACGTGGTTTATTTCGACGTTTCGGCCTAGAGTGTGGCCTTCATCAATCCTGAAGAAGGCCAGACTCTAGGCCGAAACGTCGAAATAAACCACGTTGTGACCGCTCACGTAGGATCTACTGAACTATATTGCAGCGCTACGGCCACTCACTACCATGCCTGCCGATATATATATTATATATATATATATATAGATATATATATATATATATTATATATATATATATATATATATATTATATATATAGTAGATATATATATATATATATATATATATATATATATATATATAATGAGGAAAGAAGTGTATACTTAGGAGCTCGTTTTTTCAGTGTTTTACACAATATTAATGAGATCTAACAGACAATAAAGCCAACGAAAGTATAGGGGAAGGCATTAGATCGAAAGGTAATGTAAATATGAAGAAATAAGAGTGGGTGAAAAGATAACTTGCTAAGGGCAGGATCAGAACCTGCGACTTTCGAATGACACGTTCAATGCTCTATCACTGAGCTACCACAGCAGCTAACTCTCCAGCCACATTATTGGATTTTTATGGGAATTTATACGTGAAAGTGTCAGTCAGCGCCACAAGTAGATATGGCGGCGAGTGTGGCACACTCTTCTGAGGCTGTTTGGCGTCACGTAGTACGTGAACTTAATACGAGCGGGCAGCTGACCAACAGTTCCTCGTATACAATGGCACTAAGTCTGTCAGTAGGAGACCCTCGTTATTGAATTAAGGAAAGAAGTGTGTACTTAAGGGCTCATTTTCTTCTTGTTTTACAATATGAATGAGATCTAACAGACAATAAAGCCAAGGAAAGTATAGGGTAAGGTATTAGACCAAATTGTAATGTAAATATGAAGAAAGAAAAGCGGGTGAAAACATGACTTGCTAAGGGCAGGGTCCAAACCTGCGACCTTCTAATGACGCGTTCGATACTCTACAGCTGAGCTACCACGGCAGATATCCCCCCTGCCACTTTATTGGGTTTATATGTGAATTTAAACGTTTGAGTGTCAGTCAGCGCCAACATTAGCCATGGCGGCAAGTGCGGCACACTCTTCTGAGCTTGTTTGGCGTCACGTAGCACGTAAACTTATTACGAGTGGGCAGGTGACCAATACTCCCTCGTATACAACATAAAGGCACTACATCTGACAGTACGAGACCCTCGTTAATGAATTAAGGAAAGAAGTGTATACTTAAGGGCTCGTTTTTTCCGTGTTTTACACAATGTTAATGAGATCTAACAGACAATAAAGCCAACGAAAATATAGGGGAAGGAAACTATTAGACCGAATTGTACTGTAAATATGAAAAAAGAAAAGTGCCTGAAAAATACCTTGCCGTGAGCAGGAATCAAACCTACGACCTCCGAATAAAGCGCTCGATGCTCTACCACTGAGCTGTCACGGCGGCCATTCCCCCAGCCACTTTATTGTATTTATATGTGAATTTAAACGTGGGAGTGTCAGTCAGCGCCACCATGGCAGCGAGTAGGGCACACTCTTCTGAGCCTGTTTGGCGTCACGTAACACGTGAAATTTATTACGAGTTGGCAGCTGACCAATAGTCCTTCGTATACAACCTAAAGGCACTAAGTCTGTCAGTACGAGACCCTCGTTATTAAATTAGGAAAAGAAGCGTATACTTAAGGGCTCGTTTTTTTTAATGTTTTACACAATAATAAAGAGATATAACAGACATTAAAGCCAAGGAAAGTATAGGGGAAGGTATTAGACCGGATTGTAATATAAATACGATGAAAAAAAAGTGGGTTAAAGCATAACTTGCTATGGGCAGGATCCGAACCTGCTACCTTATATATACACTCTAAGGCATTATGGTGTTAAAAGGGTGTGTGGTTTGTCCTTTTCGGGACAAATGGGGCTGCCACAATCATTACTCTCTTTAGGAACCAACGGCACCAGGTCTAACAGTTAGTCCCCACGGACGAGCTCAAGGGACTAACATTTAGTCCTCACATTTACACCTTAGTGAGGGACAGTTAGTCGCACAGTTCACCTGAAAGGACTAACATTTAGTCCTCACATTTTCACCTTATAGAGCAACTGTTAATCCCCACATTTACACCTTACCGGGCAACCGTTAGTCCTCACAGTTGCACCGTGCCGGACGAACGGTTGATCCCCTCAAATACTCCGATTGGGTGAACTTTTTGTCCCCAGTTCAAACATTGTTTTTTGTTTATTTTCCGCCAGGCCAAATACTTTTTTCGCCTGATTGTCTGCGCAGTTAGCAACAAATTGCGCAGAAAAGAACACGCGAAAAAGTTGTCAGCCACTTATGTGCTTTCGCAGGCATGGCAACAACGAAAAACAAAATTCGACATCGAAAACTTTTATTTTTCTACATACACATGAAATTTCTCCATTCTTTAAGTGAATTCATGGTGAAGTGTACAAGTCAAGTCTCGTTGTCAAATCTCTTTCACTCTTCGGGGAGCTCCTCCGACGGAAGCGATAGATGACAGGCATTGCAGATGCCAGCGCACGCAGCCTTCTGCCTGTTGTGTTCCGACGGCTGCACGTACAATATAGTTAGATACACATGACAGAAGATGAAGATGCACGCACATGACAAGTACGTGCTCGTTAATATAAAACCAACCGTTAAAATATGCGATACAAGTTACTTTACCTTCACATCTAGCACAGTCATTCTGAAGCTGCTCTGACAAAAGAGATGGATGACAGGCATCGCAGACGCTAGCGCCACAGTCTTCTGCACGGTGTGTGCCCACGGCTGTACAATAAGTATGTAAATAGTGAGTCACACGTCACAGAGGATGAATACAAATGCATATGAGAAATACACGCAAGGTGAAATGAAAACATACGTGTGATATGACATGCTAATAATTTCACCTTGATGTCACACATCGTCAAAGACTCATTTCAATCCCCGTAGAGCAACAGCTTAGGAGCAGCGGATGCGCCACAACTCCGCGAACCACCTTGCCGCTAACGATTCGGCGAGTCCTAAGCGAGCGACGTCGTTCATCTCGAGCCAAGCGAACGCGAGACCAAACACGGCGCTGCACGCGGAGTGTCTGCTGCCAGTGAACTTCGAACAGGAGAGCAAGCGTACGCTTTGCCACCGCCTCGAACAGCACCGACCTGGTTTGGAGCTAGCGCCGAAGAAATCAACAGTAAAGCGGCCATATTCTCCAAACTCAAGCCAGTGCAGCGCGCAAACGCGAGTCCGCCACCGCGGCCAACGAATGGCGCCGAGCTGCCTGCGACCGACTGTCGGGAAAGCCAACTGTAATGGCGACCAATTTTCACTGAGTTCCGACGCTAGCGAAAGCCCCACCAGCCCGTGCTGGTGCACTTACAGCACGCGACATACTACAACCAAGCTCTTTCCGAGAACCTGCAACGTGTTTTCGAAGACTCCCAACACAGCGACGAGGTCTAAGCCCGATATCGTCCGCCCGGAGCTCAATGCGGTGGCGAAGACAGGCGAGCACTCGAGGAGCGAGCACTCGATGAGCGAGCGTACGGGAGGGCGACGGCAATGGCGGCCAATTTCCAGGCGGTCGCAAAGCACAGGCAAACTGCAGACGCCGAAGCCGACCTTCGCGATGCATTTCGTGCGTGCGATATACAACACGACCGAGCGCGTTGCCGGCAAGCGCGATTCGTATCGCACACGCGACAAGTAGAGTAGAATAAGAAATGATAACCTGTTTGCCTTGGAATTGAGCGCTGTTTTCTGCCCTGAGCCGGAGTGAAGTATATATCCGAGAGGCTGTTGTCTTCTCGGTCGCCATATTGGTCTTCCCAACTGTTGCTGTCGTGTGTTGGTCGTGACTATCTTGAAGCCAGAGATATACAGCGCGGCATGGTGACGGGTCGAGACTTGCTCCAGACTTCATGGGTGCAGCGAAACGCAAAACAGCAGCCCACGCTCATTCAAGCGTACACACAAGCACCACGTCGAAATTCTTAGATCGTCGAATCCAGGCGGCATGGTCGAGCACTCCGAGCGCGACGCAACGCGAACCATCGCCGGCAAAATACGGGGAAAAGACTGAGCCAGCGGAGGAGGAAAAAAAAGGGCTGGTCATCTTGGCAACGCTTTTCGCGCTGCCAGCCATCTCCGGGTGGTTCATCACTTTGGAGCGTGTTTGGAGACTAAATGGTTCCCTGTGTGGTTTCCTCAACGCTTCCCTCTGTGGTTGCTCCTCAATGGTTTATCCGTTCGTTCATCGCACGCGCCTGTTAGGCTCCGTTACTCTTTTTTCGGGTAATTTTGCCTTAGAGTATATGTGTGTATATATATATATATATATATATATATATATATATATATATATATATATATATATATATATATATATATATATATATATAACGCATACAAAGCACTCAAACCACTCGAACCACACACTTCGTGCGGATGGAGTGCTTTGTATGCGTGTATGCGTGGAGAAACGTTGGACAAAGGTTCGATAATGTTTATTACTTAGAAATTTCAGCTGGAGGGCCTGCCTTATTATTCCCTGATGAAGGCAGGCGCTCCTGCCGTGACATTGCAAATAGTAAACTTTTTTGCGCGTTCGTCCATCTTTTCTCAAAGCGTATATATATATATATATATATATATTATATATATATATATATATATATATATATATATATATATATATATATATATACTGTAACGCACAGAATCAAATTACTCGGCATATGAAAAGGATGCCTCGCCGTGGTGAGGGCAGTTATGAAACTTCGCCATACTTCTTGTACGGCTGCCCATTTAAGGTTATCAGTGACCACCATTCGTTGTGTTGGTTAACAAGTCAGAAAGATCCTTCCGGGTGATTGGCAAGCTGGAGCCTTAGACTACAGCAGTTTGATATAACAATGGTGTATAAGTCGGGAAAACGACACACGGACGCCGACTGCCTGTCTCGATCACCAATAGAGTCGGCTGCTTCTTTTGATGAAGAGACAGCGTTCCTCGGAGTCCTCGACACGTCAACCATCGCAGATCACCAGCATGACGATCCTGAGCTACATTGGCTTGATTAATTATTTAAAAGGACGAAGGCAGAATGCGCCCAAAGCTTTTGCAAGAGGACTATCGTCGGTCTGTCTGCAAAACAATGTCCTTCACAAAATGAACTTCTCGTCAGACGGGTCCACCTACCTGCGTGTCGTCCCTACCACTCTTCGTTCTGAGGTATTGCAAGCGTGCGTGCCACAACGAGGTAACATCTCGAGATTTAGGCTACACGCGCACTCTGGGCAGAGTTTGAGGGAGGTATTACTGGCCTAGACTCACCGAAGCTGTGAAGCATCATGTTCGGACCTGCCTCGACTGCCAGCGCCGAAAGTCACCTCCAACGAAACAAGCCGGTTTACTACACCCTGTCCAGATCCCGACAACGCCATTTGACCAGATCGGAATGGACCTTTTGGGCCCACTTCCCACCTCTAGTGTTAGTAACCGCTGGGTTATAGTGGCGACCGACTACCTTACTCGCTACCCCGAGACAAAAGCCATCCAGAGAGGCACAGCAGAGGAGGTGGCCCGGTTCTTCATAAAGAACACTGTGCTGTGACACGGTGCGCCATCAATCGTTATAACAGATCGTGGAACCGCATTCACGGCCACGTTTTTAGATCATGTGTTGGTGCTCAGCGGTACTATTCATCGCAAGTCGACAGCTCACCATCCACAAACCAACGTTTGACAGAGCGATTCAACAAAACTCTGGAAGACATGATTTCAATGTATGTGGACATCAAACACAAAAACTGGGCGAGATTCTTCTTACATAACGTTCGCATACAATACTGCGAAACAAGAATCCACACGAATGACCCCATTCAGCCTTGTTCATGGAGGAGAAGTAAGAACGATGTTGGACGCGATGCTGCCACACGAATGCGATGACAACGAAACGATTGCTGACGCGTTTACTCAACGCGCAGAGGAAGCCAGGCAGTTCGCACGTCTGCGAATATACCAAAAGCAAGAGTACGACGCAGGCCGCTATAACCTACGTCATACACCTGTAACGTACGAAACCAGGGACAGGGTATGAGTGTGGACGCATGTACGAAGACGGGGACTACCGAAAAGTTGCTCAAAAGGTGCTTCAGACCTTATCGAGTGCTGTGACGACTAAATGACGTTACCTATGAAGTCGTCCCGGATAGCTGAAATTGTACAAGGCGTCGCCAGCACCGACCTGAACTTGTGCACGTAGTGGGCATTAAGCCATGCGTCAGTGAGTGACTCTGCGAGGCACCGTCGCTTCTACAAAGTGACTTTATGCGCGAACCACTGGCTCAGCTATAGCATCGGGGCTATGCTCTTTTAAGGGGAGGCAAATGCGGCACCCGAAGCAGAGAACGAAGACCATCTGCGCGCCAATAGCCTCGTGAAAAGGGACACTGAAGAAGACGACGTCCTTTTGTTTAGCTCTCTTGCTCTTGCCTCCTGTATAAAAACACACGCCGTTATATATATATATATATATATATATATATATATATATATATATATATATATATATATATATATATATATATATATATATATATATATATTTATATATATATATATATGGCAAAGGAAAAATTACAAAGCCTAAGTAATACACAACACACTTCGATCGGTATTGCATATCTGCATAAAACAACTTTCAAGATTGCGAGTCAATGTTGCAATATTATAGACTAGTATAATTCTAGATGGTCATGTGACGGTAGCGAGACTGGCTGCGCGATGGTTATTAGAGGATAGGAATATTTCTTTTTGAGGCAAATGTTTTATGTTTTTTCGTCTTAACTAAAACATTTACGCAGGCCGAAGAAGAACCTAAGTTCTCCCAAAATTGACGGCTACATTTAGCCCAAGATCTTTACCGCTACACCGTTAAAATAAGTAACAGTATTTTGTAGCATCGCAGCACCTACTCTGGGGAAATCACAAAACTTTGAGAACATCCAAGCTACTAAATAACGCTAGAAATCAATCACTTCAAGAACTGTTGGGCCTGTAGAAGTTGCACGCTGTGCTCTATGGTGGAGCTCAAGCATTGCCTTCGTTGTTGGCTATTAGGAAGCATCGATTACACCTTCACAATTGCAGCCTTCACGCTCATACAAATAAATCTTTTCGATCTTCTCTGGAGTTTTCTATTCATGTCACTTGCGTGCCTAAGTAAAGTAGCAGCAATGTCTTGTACATCAGTAAATTTGAAAAATGAAATACTACTTAAGGTGGATTTTTTTTGAATAATGTGTCCAAACTTTCATGTCGTAATAGTAAAGTAGAACGTCTATGAAGTCGACCTGATGAGTAGTAGCAGAAATTGATGACACTGATGACCGATGGTATATTTATATAATTAGAAGCAGACGCCCACAACAAAAAATTTGAAGCCTTGCAGTACCTACTATAGTCGTTCACGATTTGGTTAATGTCTAAGTATATCTTTGCTATTGCGTCTGCATGGAGCTTCAGCTCACAGCTATCAAGATTTCACCTGGGTATAAAAAACTTAGTTAACAGGCTAGTTGGGAAGGTTCTTCGAAAAATGTCGTCAATAAATCACTACCTTAATGTTTGGGCACAGCCTAAAGTCTAGCCAATATCGCCGAGCAAAGCAAAATTAAAAGATTTATTCATCTCTTTTAAAAGGACAATGAAGCCTCCTTCCTATGGGAGTCTGCTTTGGTCTTCAAGAAACAGGCGTGTAGCCATTCTCATCTGCACGTTGATTACAACCTGATGGCATCGCGCCTATGCCTAAACCCTTAAACCATGACTAATTGTGGTCAGCGAAAAAACAAAGAGAAAGGGCCGCCATGCCTGAGTCGGTGACGCCCTCTAGAAACTGGCAAAAGCAGTCCCCGCTTTTAAGCTTTGCGTAGCACCTCTGGTTTGCCGCGTCATTAGGTTTCACGGGTTTGCGTTGTTTTGCTGTCCTCGAAAGGGGGCCAAAAAAGTGGCGAGGCGGATTTTGTAGCTAGGGTAGACATGTTGGTCTCACATTTAATGGCTCTAACAGAAATTCCTCTGAACAGCACATTTCTTTCCTTTAACGGTGCCATTTTTCTATTGAAGCAAGGAATTTGTACAGAGTCGAGTGTAGCAGCTATTTTATTACATATTTTTATCTGATATTGACAAGACATTGCAATGTTTTCCTACAATATCTGATTCATTTCCCGTTTTACCGTTTGATCATGACTTCATTATTATTTTAGATGAGAGATGTTTTATGCGTCACCATAAAATCGAAGATGTCATTTGAAGTTCCGTTTAGACAAATGCTACGGAAGTAATTTTTCTCACGAGCTTCATACCTACAATTATTTGCAGTTTTCAGATACTTGCCTGGCTGCGAAAAACGATCATGTTTTTGGCATCTACTCACCTCGCAGCACAAACGTGCTCTTCCCGCACCATTTTGTGGATTCTAAGACACTTAGGCGTGGCATCGCTCTGCGTTGCGCAGGTAGTGTTCGCACATGGTGCAGACTAGTGTTTGTATTCAGGTTGGCAAACTAATAAATACTGGCTTCCCTCGGATGGTCTTTGAGGCATCGCCACGTCTTAACTACGGAAACTGAAAATTGGTACTCTGGAAGAGCACTTGAAAAATCAGGAGCGTACAAAACCACAAATGCAGCCGTACGTGCGTGCACAAGAGGCGCCATACCCTGAGGAAAGTGGCCACTAGGCATGGAATTCCTAATATATTTTCTGCTCCAAATAAACTGGTAGAGCTGTGCCAATGAACCTCTCATGTTAATTAGCAAAGGCGCCATTAGATCCACGTGCCGAAGGTGTTGTGTACAAAATTTCTGTGAGCTGTGGCTTGTTCTCTACATAGGACAAATGGGCCAAATGACCACCTGAGGCAGCACACCATTATTATTGGTAAAATTAATAGAGAGCACGTTTCGGTGCTTGGTAAAGCATTTCGTGTACGCCACATCTTTTAGCAAGTTGGGGCCGTTGGCAAGACCAGAAAATAGATGGGGAGAACACTTTTAGAAGCGTTTTTTATTATAAGGAAAGAGTCCACATGTGTCAGTAATACATAAATTTCATCATATCAATTAGAAATATGTTTTTAATTGATTGCTTACGTATTGAAGAGCACACATCACACTTTCTCGCCACTGCGCATGCGTTGTTTTTTTTTTAATTTCCAGTCTTTGTGCGCAATGAACAGTTCAAAGCTTGACCGTTTTCTGATTTTTATCATAGTTTGTTGTTTTTATATTTTTAGCTTCACGCTGAAGTTAACGTGCTTAGAGTGGTGCTAAGTTTTCACAGTTTGCTTTCTACGTTTATATATTTCTTCGTTCTACATTCAAATCTACTTTCAAATTAAATAATTTGTTCTTATGCACTTTGAATTTCTTCATCATGTGCGTAATCCAGACCATAAATAGGGCTTTTAAAATACTAACATGCAGTACCCCTCCCTCTTGGTTGCCCCCCCCCCCCTGCCCTAAAGAAAGCGCAGCGTATGCCCTTGCCCGTGTAGGCAACTTGCTGGAGCCCACGTTTCTCACTAGACTCACAGATTGCTTCGAGGACCACAAACAATTACCCCACTATGATTGGGTTCAGGAGGCATCACAGAAGGGCGCCACGGCCAAAGAACTTCGCAGGATGCCGGCGATGACCGCCAGCACGATGCAACTCATTCGACGCTTCGCAGAAAGGCTAGCATGCACGAAGGTACTGTCACATGACTGAAAGAAGCTTTTGTGACTCTTCAGAGAAAGAATTCAACATCGTCTCACAAATTTGCCGTATCGAAAAGCGTCACATTTGACGCCCTCATATTCAAGGGGTATACATCTGCTTTAGGACCTTGAGGTAAAACTAGTCGACTACTAGCGCTGGCGTGCACAACGACAATTCATGCATACGAAATAAACGTATTATAAAGGAGATTTATTAAGCAGAAAGGTTGATGCTTGGAAGGCTCGAAAGGCGATGCACCGGCCGCAATTTCCGTGCTCGAGCCGCTGCTGCACACTCGATGCTGCTGCCTCTGCGCCGGAGTACTTCCTCTTCTTTACAATGGCCCCACGGAGAAAAGAGGGAGCCATCCTGGCGACTTAGTCCTGTGCAGGCGGCGTTGAACCGTGGTACTGCTTGAGCCTCTGGACGTGTACAACATCGCGGTTGCGACGTCGCAAGTCGGATGGTGGCGTAAGAGGCTCAATGAGGTAGTTTACTGGCGAAGTTTGTTCAAGAATACGATATGGCCCATCGTACTTTGGCAGAAGTTTGGAAGAGAGCCCAGGTGTGCGATGCGGCACTTGCAGCCATACAAGAGCAGCCGGAAGAAAAACGGGAGTTGAGGTCTGGGCATCATGAATTGCTTTTTGCTGTTTTGGTCATCGCAGGTAAAGCGACGAGCTAACTGGCGGCATTCTTCTGCGTGTCTGGCGGCGTCCAAGATCGGTAGGCACTCGGACGCGTCCGGTCGATAGGGCAAAATGGTGTCAATGGTGTGGGAGGGGTGACGGCCGTAGAGGAGGTAAAAAGGGGAGAAGCCTGTTGTCGCTTGCGTTGCCGTATTATAGGCGTATGTAATGAATGGGAGGACTAAGTCCCAGTTAGAGTGGTCCGGCCTCACATACATAGATAGCATGTCACCGAAAGTACGATTAAAGCGCTCGGTAGCCCCATTGGTTTGAGGGTGGTACGCGGTACATGTGCGATGTACAATAGCACACTCAGCGAGCAATTTTTCAATGACCTCAGACAAGAAGGCGCGGCCGCGGTCACTGAGGATTTCTTGAGGGCCTGCATGACGCAACACAAAATGACGCAGTAGAAAAGTGGCAACCTCCTGTGCTGTAGCCGTTTGAAGGGCAGGGGTCTCAGCATAGCGCGTTAGGTGGTCGATAGCAACTATTATCCACCTGTTGCCAGTCGGAGTCAATAGAAGTGGCCCATAAATATCTCATCCAACCCGTTCGAAGGGTCGGGAAGCGCATGGTAAAGGCTGCAGTTCACCGGCGGAGGCGTGTGGTGGAGATTTTCGGCGCTGACATTCGGCACAAGAGCGGACGAAGTTGCGGACGAAGGTATACATACCACGCCAGTAGTAGCGATGTCGAAGCCTTTCGTAGGTCTTGAAGACTCCTGCGTGGCCACATTGAGGGTCAGCGTGGAAAGAGGAACAAATCTGCGACCTCAGTGTTCGTGGAACGACGAGCAGCCACTTGCGTCCCTCTGGTGCGTAGTTGCGTCGATAGAGAAGCGTGTCACGTATCGAGAAGTGTGGAACTTGGCGCCGAAGCGTTCGCGTCTTTGGGAGTTCAGAAGTGTCGAAGAGATGACTGAGGAGAGACGCACTCCACGGGTCATTGCGTTGTTCAATAGCAATGGTGTCAAAGTCAAGCGATGACAATGTGGAATCGCAAGCGGAGTCAGCTGTGGCATTCTGGGACAAGGCGGAACGGGAAAGGGCGTCGGCGTCAGCATGCTTCCGTCCTGACCGATAAACCACGCGTATGTCGTAATCTTGAATTTTCAACGCCCAGTGAGCGAGGTGGCCAGATGGGTCTTTTAACGTCGAAAGCCAGCACAGCGCGTGGTGGTCGGTCACGACGTCAAAAGAACGACTATATAGATATGGGCGAAACTTTCCAAGGGCCCACACAATGGCCAAGCACTCAATTTCTGTGACGCTGTAGTTTTTTTTTGTGAAATACTGCAGGCCAAAAAGGCCCAAGCAGGAGTTGCTCTCAGTTGCTCTCAGCCTTGGTAAGTGTGCGACTTGCGTATGCCACGACGTATTCCCGATGCTCCGGTTTACGCTGTGCGAGCACAGCACCCAGGCCTACACCAATGGCGTCGGTGTGGATTTCAGTTGAAGCTTCAGGATCGAAATGGCGTAGAATGGGTGGCATCGTGAGAAGCCGTCGCAAGGTGGTGAAAGCCTCGTCGCAGGCAGGGGACCATGATAAGAGGTCTTTACAGCTGCTGAGAAGTTGCGTGAGAGGTGATATAATAGACGCGAAGTTTCGGGCGAATCGCCGGAAATACAAACACAAGCCGATGAAACTTCGAAGTTCTTTGATGGTGGCAGGTTTAGGAAACGCCGTAACAGCTCGCAATTTCTCGGGATCCGGGAGGATGCCTTCCTTGGAAACAACGTGGCCCAAAATGTTCATTTGACGCATGGCAAATCGACATTTTTTGAGGTTTCATTGCAAACCGGCGTTAGTTAAGCAAGTAAGGACGTGCTGAAGGCGACGTAAGTGTGTGTCAAAGTTAGGGCGAAGACCACGATATCATCGAGGTAACACAAGCATATCTTCCATTTTAGTCCACGCAGGATGTTGTCCATCATTCGTTCGAACGTTACAGGTGCATTGCAAAGTCCGAAGGGCATGACGGTGAATTCATATAAGCCGTCTGGCGTGACAAAAGCGGTTTTGGGGCGATCAGCCTCCGCCATAGGCGCCTGCCAGTAGCCTGACCACAAGTCTAACGAGGAAAAGAACTCGGCACTCTGCAAACTGTCCAAAGCATCGTCAATGCTCGGTAGTGGATAGACATTCTTCAGCGTGATCTTGTTCAATCGCCGGAAATCGACACAGAAACAAATAGAACCGTCTTTCTTTTTGACGAGAACCACCGGAGAGGCCCATGGGCTCTGCGACGGTCGAATGACGCCTCTGCGAAGCATGTCGTCTACTTGGTCAGCAATGACGCGGCGTTCTGTAGCGGACACGCGATATGGTCGTTGTCGCAGCGGTGAGTGGGACCCAGTGTCGATGTGGTGTTCTACTGCTAAGACACGGCCGAGAGATGTTTGTTCAACGTCGAAAGAATGGCGGTAGCTCTCAAGAATGGTGAGGAGTTGTGAACGCTGCGAAGATGTCAAATCTGCAGCGATTAATGGTTGAAATATGTTTGCCGACGTTGAGTGAGGCGCTGAGACGACAGCCAGTTCACAGACGGAGGTAGAAGGCACCTCATCGGGGACGGATATAATTCTGGAGGAACTTATTGTCTCGACGTGGCCAAGGCACTCGTGACAAAGTAGGGATAAAGACGACGAGTCATGATTATAAATTGGCATTGTGGTTGAGCCTTCTAGAAGATAGAGAGCAGCAAAAGGCAGGGGAAGGGCTCTTCGGGCGACGAATATTAGAGATGGCGTGAAGAAGATCGTGCCGTCGGATATGGCGCTGCATGAAACTGGCACGAACGCAAAAGAGCATGGAGGGATGTAGGTGTCATCGCTAACGACAAGTTTAGCGGCAGACTAGGTGTCGACGGACGCTTGGTCATCCAGTGAGCAAAATTCAACCTCAGCCTTAGCACAGTCGATTACGGCATTATGACGCGACAAAAAGTCCCATCCCAAAATAATATTATGGGAGCACGATGAAAAAACCACGAACTCTATCGTATACAGAACGTCCTGAATTGTCACGCGGGCTGTACATACTGCGGTTGGTTGAACAGGTTGAGCACTGGCTGTGTGAAGCGATAATCCGGAGAAAGGCGTCGTAGCCTTACGAATTGAGCGGCAACATCCAGCATCTATAACAGAAACAGCTGCACCGGTATCTACAAGAGCGACAGTAGGGATATTTTCCACGAACACATCAATAGCATTGGTAGGTGACAAATGAGGACTTGGGCAAACCGAAACTTGCGCAGTTCTTGCCTCAGGAACTGCGTCGTCTAGTTTTCCTCCTCGTTAGGCGCGGCCGTCGACGCTATGAGAAGGCGAGCGGCGGCGTGGAGAGGGCGAGCGAAGACGTCCCGACCGAGGGCGGTGGTCGTCCTGGTAGTGGGTTGGCGTTGGAGTCAAGCGGGAAGAAAGGCTCACGGTGGTTTTCATTGGTGATATGCGTCCGGCGGCGGCAATACCTTGCGACGTGTCCGGGGTATCGACAAGCGTAACATATCAGGCGATTGTCGAGGGTGCACCACGGGTTGGCGGTGTTAGTGCTGCTCCAGTGAACTGGAGCTGGGGGATAGCTCGCGCGAGGCTGGAACGGAGGCGCAGGCGCCTTGCGAGTTGGCATGGCTGCAGCCGCGGCGTAGGTGAGAGGAGCAGCCACAATATTAGGCTCGCGAGCAGCTGGTAAGGCCTCGGCGACCTCTTCTTGAATGACGTCACGTAGAGACGATGGTAAAGTTGTGGTAGCTCCTGGTGTGAAAGGTACCAAGGAAAGCTGTCGTGCAACTTCTTCGCGGACAAATGCTTTTATTTCGGCTATTAGTGACGGTTGGTCATGACCACTGATCACACTAGACAGCGATGCCAAATCGTGCGCTGGAGGACGTCTTGTCAGAGCTCACTGCTTCCGCAATTCATCGTAGCTTTGGCAGAGGCTAATTACGTCGTTAACAGTGGTCGGGCTTTTCGCCAAGAGCATTTGAAAAGCGTTGTCGTCAATCCCTTTGAGGATGTGCTTACATTTTTCGGCTTCCGTCATTTCGGCGTTCACGCGTCTGCACAAATCGACGACGTCTTCTATGTAACTTGTGATTGTTTCACCCGTTTCTTGTGCGCGTGTGCGTAAACGTTGCTCGACACGAAGTTTTCGGACGGCTGGTCGATCGAAGACTGATACAATCGACGGTTTAAATTGCGGCCACGTTCGGACGTCTGCCTCGTGGTTTCTAAGCCAAAGGCTGGCTACACCCGCGAGGTAGAACGACACGCGTGTCAACTTGTCCGCGTCCGTCCATCTGTTTAAAGCGCTCACCCGTTCGAAAGTCGAGAGCCAATCTTCAACGTCGTTGTCAGCTGTTCCACTAAAGATTGGAGGCTCCCACTGAGGAACACTGCCTGGACAGGTGGCCGGAAGAGATGGAAGCGTCTGCTGATCGGCGTCAGGCATAGCAGAAGGTAGCCGTCGAGAACGGAGTTCCAGGATGGTAGCGGGAAGGTGTAAGGGACGGTACCAAGCACCTCCACCAATTATAAAGGTGATTTATTAAGCAGAAAGGTTGATGCTTGGAAGGCTCGAAAGGCGATGCACCAGCCGCAATTTCCAAGCTCGAGCCGCTGCTGCACACTCGATGCTGCTGCCTCTGCGCCGGTGTACTTTCTCTTCTTTACAGTATATATTCGACCACGTATCTATAACGCATGAAGGTCAACATATGCTCGAAACGCTTGGTATTTATTCCACAAGCATCCAGACATTATTATAAACATTCAAGGAACCATATTGTCGCATGAAAATGGGTATGAGCCATCCACTCTGGGAGGAACTGGCTTCGAAGTGGAGGAGGAAGAGATCGTTGCTTCCTGGTCAAGTTCTGGGCAATACGTCAACTCCTTTGTTTTGAAATCCCACAATTTTTATTTATATATGTAATACCTAATGAATTTCACCAGTCCCTTAAATAAGTGAATTAGTTTAAAAAGCAAGGCACCGTCCGATTCATGGCCTATTGCCCTAGGTGGGTTGCACCAAGTTGTTCAGGAACCAACCAACTAAGCAACTGCTGGCTGTCTCTGTTACTGGTGGAGGCGCTGAGTGAATGCGTCTCGGCTCCCAAGTTTCATCCAACACACCGAGCTACTTGGAGACACCTACAGCTCCCACGGCAAGAAGCAGCCGCCGCCTGCGAGGAATATCCCTCGAACTCGGTACCTTATCTCAAGACGAGATGGCAACCTCGACTACCAACTATGCATGCGAGTCAAACCAACGACGCCAATTGTCTTCTCCCGAATGTTTTTCATTCGCCGCAAACACCACGCTCATTTCTAGGAGACATTTATGAAGATGTTGATGACTGGCTTGACCACTTCGATCGAGTTGCCAGCATTAACATATAGGATGAAGCTTGCTAGCTGCGGAGAGTTTCCTTCGCGTTGGAGGACGCTGCCAAAACGTGATATAAGAAACACGAGGGTTCCTTTGCAACGTGGCAAGAACTCAGCCGACAGTTTCGCGATGCGTACCGAAGCGTCGAAAAGAAGGAGAGAGCGGAGCAAGTCATCTCATCTCAGAACCAACGACCTAACAAGAAAGTGTTTGTCAAGAAAATGCTTCGGCTCTTCAAGCGTGTGGACCCTACGATGTCCGAGGAAAAGAAGGTGCGACAATTGATGCGTGGGGTAAACGAGCAGGTCTTCGCCGGACTCGTGCGCAGTCCGCCGACAACTGTGGCCGAGCTCATAAGAGAGGCAAGCAAAATGGAGCGAACTCTCAAGCATCGCTCGTCACCGAATGAACGCCACGACTTTACCGCTGCAGCAAGCTCTATCGGGGCCGACAGCGAAAGGCATGTTCTCGCAGTGTTCATAAAAAACGTCGTGCGAGACGAGTTCCGCCAGCTCCAAGCAGCGGGACTCTATCACCCGTAACCGCTCTCGATGGCGTCATCAGAATTGAAATCAGGCAGGTGGCCACCCCACTCGCACCAACAAGACCTCAGGCCCCTGTGCTGACTTATGCGGCGGCCCTGCGATTTCTTGCACCACACGATCTCCTGCTCCTGATCCCCTTTGAGGAATATGAACCAGGCTAGCCACCAATTCCAGGGCCCCTCTTCGACTCTGCCACCCGCTTCAAGGTTCCCAAGTGCACCCAAATATCATCCATGCGGATGACAATAGAAAGCCAAAAAGGCGAGCGTGTCGCGCACGTCGGCCAACCGTGCACTCTGCTACCGCTGTGGTGAAGTGAGTCACGTCTACCGCAATCGTCAGTACCGCCAACTTGGTCTCCGTTGTTTCCAACCTGATGCTCAGTGCCCGCGTTACGGTGAGCGCCCCCACAACATCGAAGGGTACCTTACAAGGCAGCAAGCTCGTCGCCTTGGTCAACGACACAAATTACGATCAACATCACCTTGCCGCTCCACGTCACCTAGCTTTCCCTCGTCATCTTAGGCTCCTTTCAGAGGCCGGTCACCGAGTCCCCCCAGGGGAAACTACGAACCGCGGCTCCTGTGGGTGAAGCCACGACCCAAAGAATTGTCAAAGAGCCTCCATCGACACAAAGAACCGACGATGACCATTCTGATTTTTCAGTCGTTTCTGACAGTCCAAACACTGTTTCTGCCGGCATCAACGTACACGTCGATAATCACGTTGTCACTGCGCTCATCGACACCGGCGCCGATTTTTCGGTTATGAGCAACATGTCTAGCGCTTACAGGCAGTTCTTCAGGCGATTCGAACAGCTGGATTTGGTCTAAAACCTGAGAAACGTCATTTTGCTTTCGAGGAGCTCAAGTATATTTGTCACATTGTGAGCCATGCCGGTAAACGCCCAGACCCTGATAAAATGAGCGCTGTTGCCGCATTTCCTGTCTCAACGAACAAGCGTGATCTCCGCCAATTTCTGGGACTGTGCCCATATTAGAGACGCTTCGTCAAAGGTTTTTGCAAAAGCGCAGAACCTTTCAATGAGCTAACAAAAGACGATGTACCATTTGTTTGGGGTCAGGATCAGCATCATGTCTTTGACACTTTACGAAACCATCTCCGAGCTCCACCTGTACTCGTTAACTTCAACGACAAAGCTGCCACAAAGCTACACACAGATGCCAGCAACGTCGGACTGAGAGCTGTATTGGTTCAATGGCAAAATGGCGTAGAGCGCATGATTCCCTATGCAAATCGAACATTATCATCCGCAGAGAAAAGCTACTCTGCAACAGAAAAAAATGCTTAGCCGTTGTTTGGGCGATAACAAAGTTTCGGCCCTACTTGTACGGTCGACCATTCGAAGTAGTTAGCGACCACCATTCTTTATGCCGATTCGCCAATCTCAAAAATACGTCTGATCAGCTAGCACCGTGGAGCCTTTCGCTGCAAGAATTTGACGTTCCAATCATTCACAAGTCGGGACACAAACGCACCCACGCTGACTGTCTCTCACGTGAGCCAATCAGAAGTACGAACTCTGACGTTGAAGATGACGATACATTCCTTTCCTCTGTACCAGTAACCGACTTGGCTCAACAACAACGCGACGACATGGAGCTAAGACCGCTCAATGACTACCTAGAAGGCCGCAAAAGCAGTCTTCCTCAAAATTTCGCACGCTCGCTAGCCTCGTTCGGCATCAAAGATGGAGTCCACTGTAAGAACTTTGGTCATATGCAAGCTACTTACCTAATGGTAGCGCCGACCTCACTTCGTGACAATATTTTACATGCTTGTCATGACGAACCGTCATCCGGACACCTTGGCTACATGCGCACCTTGGAAAGAATCCACCGCTCCCACTATTGGCCGCGCCTCGCGAAGACAGTTAAACAGCACTTCCGCACATGCTGGGACTGCCAACGCCGTAAGACTCCAGCTTTCTGTCCAGAAGGACTACTACAGCCTATCACCACACCAAAAACACTAGTCCATCAAAGTTATATGGAGTTGGTCGGATTGTTTTCCACGTCTGCGTCTGGAAATTGGTGGATTGTGGTCGCCACTGATTACTTAACGCGTTACAGCGAAAAAAGACCCTGCCTAAAGCTACGGCCGCCGAAATCGCCCAGTTTTTCGTCACCACCATCGTCCTCCGTCACAGAACACCAGCTGTGATTATTACTTCTCGCGGGAAAGTTTTCACCACAGAGATGATTCAAGAAGTGCTGAGACTTAGTGAAACAAAACATTGCAAAACAACTCGTTATCACCCGCAAACAAATGGACTCACTGAACGGCTGAACAAGGTCATTGGAGATATTCTGTCAATGTATGTGGCCGTTGATCACATGAACTGGGACGGTGTACTCCTTTACGTAAATTTGCTTACAATACGGCAGTCCAAGGGAGTACTGGTTTTACACAGTTTTGCCTAGTTCATGGTCGAGAGGTCACGACAATGCTCGACGCAATGCTTGTTGCCGACAAACTGGACATGTTCAACGCGGGTGCTCTCTTGTTTGCTGAACGCGCTGAGGAGGCCCGTCAACTCGCCCAACGCCGCATTCAGACTTGCCAAACTCGCGACGGATGCTGCTGCAACCTTCGAAACCGAAAGGTTACCTTCCAAACAGGTAATAAAGTTTGGATGTGGACCCCCATCCGACCACGTGGCCACTCTGAAAAGTTGCTGCGGCTCTACTTCAGCCCGTACAAGGTTTTACGCCGACTCGGCAACGTAACGTACGACGTTCTCCCAGAGGGCACCTCAAGACGTTCCCGTTGACTTCCACAAAGTGATGCGGTGCACTTTTCAAGGCTCAAGCCATATTTCTCGCGTCGTCAATCGAACGTAGACTGACGTTTGATGCCATGACTACTTATTTTCTTTTTTTTCTTTTTGATGCGTATTCTGTCCTACCTCCTTTCCTTATTGAGTGTTTTGTGACAGAAGCCCATTCCCTTTGCCTTACGACGCAGTTGTTAGATTCTATAGTAGCGTCTTTTCTTCTTCATTTTTTTCAACGCTCATAACCAGCATCGAGACGATGCTTTGCGAGGAGAGGTAATAATGTCACATGAAAACGGGTGTGACTATCCACTATGGCGGGAACTGGGTTGAAAGTGGAGGAAGAAGAGATCGTTGCTTCCTGATCTGGTTCTTGGCAAGATGTCAAATCTTGGCTGTCTCTGTTATTTCGCCCGTGACAATATGCTATCACGTATTTCTGCACCCATCACCTCACCACATGTATTCCAACACCACATAAACCGGTGTAAAGTCAGGGCACAAATGAAACAAGCACTCCAAGGTCGACGAAGTGGTTTTTAGTGACACAGCCCATTTCACAGACAGACAGACAGACAGACAGACAGACAGACAGACAGACAGACAGACAGACAGACAGACAGACAGACAGACAGACAGACAGACAGACAGACAGACAGACAAAGAACTTTATTCAGGTCCTGAGGAACTGCGTTGTAACGGCCCCGTTTAGGGGGAATCCGTAGCAGTCGCGGGCCGCTCCCACGTAGGGACCGGAAGACCGTGGCCCTCCGCCCTCCCGCAGGCCCTCTGGCCAGCCCGAAGTTGAACCAAGAGGTCGCCGCTGTTAAGGACTTCCTCCCAATCCTCTTTTTTGTTGAACTCTGCGTCACGTAACGCAGGACATTGCCAGAGCATATGAGGTAATGAGCAATACGCCTCTCCGCAGTCCGGACAATGCGGCTCGATGTTGGGCGAAAAATGACTGAACCTGCCTCGCGAAGGAAAAGACCCCGTTTAAAGCATCCTGTAGGCCGATAATTGCGGTCGCGTAAGTTTAGGATGACGAAGTGGAAAAGCCCTCCGAGATAGATGATAATGAGTCATGATCTCGTGGAAAGTGAGTAGCGAGTCTCTGTATCTTCCGGCGTCCCCGCCTGCGAATCCGCCGGGACCGCTGCGGTGAGCGATACCTCGCGCACGGTCATGGGCAAACTCATTGGCGTTGGGGACATCAGGATGTACGATGGCCCCTATGTGGGCCGGGAACCATGTTATGGTGTGAAACCCGGCAGCCCCCTCACAGCTGAGGATGGCCGCTGCCTCCCGCGAGATTGAGCCCGAGGCGAAAGCCCTAGCTGCGGAACGCGAATCTGTAAAGTCATTAGGACGCGATGGGTCCTTCATTGCTATGGCGATGGCGATTTGCTCAGCCACCATTGCCGAAACCTTTCCAACCGAGGCAGAGCATAGGAGTGTGCCACTATGATCGACTGAGACCACTGCGAAGCGATCCGAACGCCCGTACTGGGCTGCATCGACAAAGGTCGCGAGATGCGGTCTGTTTGCAACTGATTTTAATAAGGAACGGGCCCGAGCTATGCGGCGCCCTACATTGTATTGTGGGTGGACATTTCTTGGAAGTGGAGCTACCGAAAACGTGCCTCTGATCGAGGTTGGTAGTGTTGCATTACGCTGGTTAGTCGCCGTAGGACCACAGCCTATGGATTCCAGGATGCGCCTACCAGCCCTCGAGGACGATAGTCGCACGACCTGAGCCATCTGCTGGGCCTCGATCACCTCCGAGAGGGAGTTATGCATGGCCAATTGTAGGAGCTTCTCGGTGCTAGTGTGGATAGGCAAGCCTAGACCTCGCTTTATGCTTTTGCGCATTAGTGTAGCAATTCTTGCCTCTTCTCTTTTGGACCAGCGCAACGCCGACGCGACATAATTAATGTGGCTCATGAGAAATGCATGATAGAGCCGAAGAAGATTGCTCTCGCTCAGCCCACCCCTGCGGTTCGAGACCCTGAGTATGAGCCTAAGCATGTTCTCCGTCTTGGAGGTGATGCGGGCTATAGTTCGTGAGTTGCCCCCCTTGGGCTCTAGCAGGAGTCCGAGGACCCTGATGGAGTCCACCCTGGGTATTTACTGCCCATCCCGTGTGTATAAAGCTATGGGAATCTGTTCTAAAGGAGTGAGGTTCCTCAGTCCTTGTCGGGTGGGTCTGTATAGTGGTAACTCAGACTTTGCCGATGACAGGCTCAGGCCCGAACCGACTAGAAAGTTCTCCGTGATGTCTAATGCCTCTTGAAGCGCCTGCTCTACCCCGGCGTGGGACCCTCCCATGCACCACACGGTGGTATCATCCGCGTAGAGAGCATGGTTAACCCCGCGCACCGTAGCGAGTCGCTGCGAGAGGCCCTTCATGGCAATATTGAAGAGTAGAGGAGAAATAACTGCCCCCTCTGGGGTGCCTCTCGCTCCCAAGGTAAATTCGGTGGATTGGATTTGACCGATGCTAATGGTAGCCCTGCGATCCCTGAGAAAATACCTAACGTATGCGTGGAACCGTTGTCCTAGACCCATAACCGAAATTGCCTTAAGCACAAACTTGTGCGAAATATTATCAAAAGCTTTGGCTAGGTCTAGAGCTAGTATGCCTCTAGTATCCCTGGTGTTGTTGTCAATGATTTGTCTTTTGATAAGGAGCATCACGTCCTGTGTGGATAGTGCAGGTCTGAATCCTACCATATTGTGTGGGAATAGCTCTCTGCTTTCTATGTACTCGGATACCCGATGGTGAATCGCATGTTCGGCCACCTTGCCTACGCAGGACGTAAGCGAGATGGGTCGCATGTTCTCCAAAGGCAGAGGTTTGCCTGGATTTGGGATGAGCGCTAACCGAAGCTGTCTTCCAGGATTCGGGGACGTGCCCCGTCTCCCAGATTTTGTTGACTTCCTCGGTAAGTTTCTCGATGGATTTGACATCCAAGTTACGTAAAAGCTTATTTGAGATTCCATCCGGGCCCGGTGCAGAGCGCCCGTTGAGCTCGTGGAGGACCTTCCAGATTTCTGGTTCAGTGAAAGGTGCGTCCAGCTCCGCCACCATTCCACCCCTGTAATGCGGATAGTCCGCATCGCCGGAAGGGCCCAGCGGAAGATAGCTGTCCGCTAACCTCTTCAGGAGGGCCTTTTGGACACTCCCTTCGCTTTTCGGTTGTGAACGATTCTGTCAATAGCCAATCGCTGATTTCCCTTCGACTGTGACTCATCAAGTAATTGTTTCAGGAGGTTCAATTTGGCCCTCACTCTCATCTGTCCGTCAACCGAAGAACATACTTCATTCCACTGCTGTTTGGAGAGTTCAATAGAGTAGGCTTCAATCTCGCGATTGAGTTGCGCAATTTTCTTTCGAAGTCTGCGATTGAGCCTTTGCGTCCTCCACCGGGACAGGATGGAATTCTTAGCCTCTAAGAGATGCGTGATGCGTGCATTCATCCGATCAACCCTCAGGTTCGTTTTGACAACCTTGGTCGCAGCATTAGCCTCCTCCTTGAGCCTTGGAAAGAGGCTGTCTAAGCTGTCGTATTCATCCTGGTCCTCCTTCCGCAATTTACGAAAGGCATCCCAGTCCGTTACATTAAATTCCCTGGGGGGGAGCTGCATTGACTGCTAGGGTAATAGCCACTATGAAGTGGTCGCTACCTAGATTCTCTTGCAAATTTTGCCACCCTGTTCCGGCGACGTTCTTGACGAAGGCTAAGTCTGGAGTTGTGTCTCGGACCACCGATGTGCCAATTCTTGTCGGGTATTGCGGGTCCGTAATCAATTCAAGAGAACAGCTAGATACGGCCTTTAGGAGGTTGTTGCCTTTGGGGGACTGCCTGGCGTATCCCCAAGCGTCGTGCGGAGCATTAAGGTCTCCCGCTACCACGATGGGGGCCTCCCTGGCCAGAGCCACCGCTTTTGCCATGATCGAAGCGAACCCCTGCCGCTTGTCCGACGGCGAGCTGTGCACATTCAGGAGGAATACGCTGTTCTTGAGCCAGCTGTTGGGGATTATTTCGAGGATAATGACCTCAGCCTTAATGTTGCCAAGCTGTAGTTTGTGTTCATGAAAGGAGCACTTTTTTGCGACCAAGGTTGCCAAACCGCGCTTCCCTTGCTCGCGCACCGAGACGACTCGATAGCCCGGGAAAGTTAGCGCATACCGAGAGTTTCCTGTAACATACTTACGTGCGGTTTGACCGCCTGAGAAGCAATAAAGTGCAGCAGTGGAGCCCTGCGCCTTTTGAAACTGGCACAGTTCCACTGCCACACGACAAGTTCATTAGTGTTGTCCGCCATAATTACTGTTCTGAGACAGCCAATCTCCTGTCGGGCTGACTGTTACCGCGCCTGCAGGCGACTGTGCCCTGTTCGGGCCTTTCGGAGGCGAGCTACCCGTAGCTAGCGCTGCCTGTGTACCTTCAAGAGACAACACCCTTTTCAGTAGGATGGTCATGCTATCAGCCAGATGTTTAATCAATTGCTGCATGCTTTCCAGAGCCTTGCTATTGGATTCTGTCTCCATAGAATCCCACTCCCCTTGGGGGGGTGAGGCCCTACGTTTTTCCGAGCGCGCCTGCACGTCCCCTGGTGGGGGAATCTGTTGTCTCTCACCCTGCGAGGAGTAATGTTTGCGAAACGACTCAAGGTCAGCCCTCAGCTGTTGAACCTCTGCCTTAAGGCAAGCATTCTCTTGGATCAACTTAGCTACCCTGGGGTCTTCCCTATGCTCTGGCAATGGTACCTGTGTTACCTCTGGTGGCGGCGCCGCTGGCTTCGGCTTGGCTCGATCCGCCCAGGTAGGTACTTCCAGGATTTGTGCCCGGGAGCAAGAGCGCCCTTTGGTGCGAGGGCGGCCCCTGGAGCGGTCGCGCCGGCGGCCAGCCGGCGCGATGGAACGCCCCTGCCTGGGAGCACTTGCCACGCTGGAATCCCTTGACCGGTCCTCTTCGGCCAGCTGTTGCTGAGACTTTTTGACGCGCTTTCGGCGCCGTCGTCTTCTCCGTCGCACGACGTATAGAACTTGAAAGCGTTCTTTGCACGTTCTGTCCGCCGTCGGATGTGGACCTCCGCAAAGGGCACATTTCGGCGAGCACTGGTGATCGTCGGGTGGAGATACGAGCCCACAGCCCCTGCACACCCTCTTGTTGGGGTTGGGTCAAACATCGGCCCTGTGACCAAGTCCTCCACACGCGTAGCACACGTCGGTTTGGCGCTTGTAGAGCGTGCAGCGCAGCAAGCTGACGCCGCATATGACATAGTTTGGTACCTTCATGCCGTCGAAAAGCACTACCACAGTGGTGGTGTTCTTGATCCTTTTTGGCTTCTAGGGCCTTCGGATTTCGCTGGTTGACGATCATCGTTCGGAGCTGGGCCTCGCTGATGTCAGTGTCCACTCCTCGTATGACTCCTTTACAGGTGTTATCGGGGGCCGCGACATATGCCGCCACATGGTACATTCCTTCGTTTATCCGAATCTGTTGTATCGCGGCGTAGGCGTTTGCGTTCTTCTTCTCTGGTGTGGAAACTACGACAATGTTCTGGGCGATGTTTGGGCAAACGATGTCCCCTTCCGTCTCTGCCGGGGCAAGAGCAGCCGCCATGGCAATAGCCTGTGCGAGCATTATTTGGCTAACTTTTCTGACGTCAAGTCCGTCCCTCGGCCTGACGATAATTCGTATGTGGTCCCTCGGCAGCCGGGGGAGCCTCGATGCAGCTGCGAGGCGCTTCATTGCACCTTGCGGGGCTGCCGTGTGGCGGCCTCCCTTCGAGCCCACATGGGATGCGTTGCCCGCGGAAACTGGCGTTTCTACACGGGCTTTCTTGTTCCTGCCCAGCGCTGTCGTCGAACCCGGGCGATTGGCTTCTTCGTGAGAGATTTGCTCTCCTTCCACCATCTCTACTTCGGGCATGTTGCCCCTTTTCTCCCGCACCTCGCCGTCGAGGCTAGGCTGAGCCCGGTAGGTTTAGCCGAGCCGCGGCGCGTTCCACAAGAAAAGTTCCAATAATTCGGCAAAAGGACCACCTACCGAAAAAAGTCTGGTATCGACGTGATCCTCAGAACAAACTTCGTCGAATGAAATGCAGCTCGAGCACAGGCACCACAAAAATCCTAACAAAAATTGCCCGCAGCTTCCCTCGGGGGAACACTGAGGAGGATGCGGACCATATAACTGGTTAACGGGGTGTTAAAGTGCGACTTACTTGGGTCGATGGCTAAGTTGGTTAACGTGGTTGTGAAATGGGGTGTTAAATTGCGACTTACTTGGGTCGATGGCTAAATTGGTTAACGTGGTTGTAGGAGGGGGTGTTAAATGAGTGAACACGTACACACGTATGCGAAAGGGCGGCGCTGGTCGAAGGGACGTCGATCATTGTGTTTGTGGATTCGTTGGAATTCATTTCACCGCGACCTTGGACGTCGACGCGCCGTACAAACCAACCGACGAGCGGCAACTGAGCGAGCGAGCGCCGACCTTGAGTATATATATAGCACGACACCACGGCTCATGCACTGTCAGCTGTTGAATGTTCTCGAAGCGCGACGCCACATGCGCGTCCACTGGAGAATCAGGAGAATTGTAGATGTCGAACGCGGTGTGTAGAGGAGGAAGGGTGCACAGATGGTGGAGGAGTGAAGCGCGCGCGGTGTGTAGAGGAGGAAGGGATGCACAGATGGTGGAAGAGTGGGTGACGGCGCGACAGCGCATGCGCGCGCGTCAGCTGTCGAATGTTCGAGAAGCGGTGCGGACGGCGCACTACAAGGCGCGAGTATAAGATGCTCCGCATCTAAAACATTAACAGAAACGGAAGCCGATCTTCTCGCGTCCGCACTGGTCGGCGCCCCCTGCGTCTCCCGTTTCACAGGCAGGAAGGGCTTGGTAGCGGCAGTTCTCTACCATAGAAGCAAATACCTCATAGACGCCACCGTTAACACGACAAACGCCAAAATGGCGAAGAAACTGGCTACACCATAGGATCTGACATATATTAGTGTTATCTACATGAAAAGACATTTTCAAATGAGTATTCGCAATTTTTCAACTGGGAAACGCCAAGCAAGAGGCTTCGTGCATGCTCCAGTGACATCCTGTAACGCACGGAAGAGGTCAACTTGGTTAACCGAAGGCACTTGCGTTAGCTGCTTTCCACGTTGCTGGAATCCTCACTCACCGTGCATCGCGGGAAGAAAAAAGAGCTCCCGGGGAAATGACCAACGTCTCGACGCAAGGGAAGACCATATGACCAGGTTTTACAAAATCAAGACGCACTGCCAGTTACAGAGACTGGTATGCCCATGCCCTCACGCTGGGCTAAACAGGATGCTAGAGGTATACAAGAGTTCGTTATAAAAAAGATTCGTTCAGAAACCATAAGATCATGCACGTCATGCACCCAAAAGATACAAGTAAATGCCTGAGGTTGCAATGCTTAGTCATTGCCTGCTTGTGACAAGGCTTACAAGAGAATTCAGACAGTGACGATCTGTACGCCTTTTATACCACTGTTCATCTGCTGACGCTGAAAGACTACACTAGTCAGCTCGAACCTGGCAGCCAAATTCTGAGCCGTCCAGGGGTTCAAGGAAACCCCTTCAAGACAAGGTCTCACCTGCGTCCGTAAAGGAGCTCAGGCCTCCTGAAAGCGCAGAACTTCAATTTTTTTATTCGGTAATAATTATTGCTTTCATCTCCAAACTTGTTCGTTCAGAATAAAGAGAGCCCTGTCCGACACTTTCCGAAGGGCTTCAAATTGTGCTTTTTAAAAAAATTTGCACATCCCACGTACAGTGGGAATTCACGTCCCACGTACAGTGCACATCCCACGTACAGTGCACATCCCACGTACAGTGGGACATGCGAAGCATGAATGAGAAATGTTGATATGTCACTTTAAAATCAGCACAACGCTGCGAGGTGGAGATAAATGAAGCCGTACATGACATCTCTGTCATGATTATTATGTGTGGATGTGTCGTTTACTTTGGTCATCTATTCACGTCACGTAATACCAAATTTTGTATATGTGGAGCTAGCAAAACGGCCGCGAGCACGCTATAAGCGTGGTATGTTGTCAAGTTCATACATGAAACGCATGTCAGGATTATCATGTTTGCACCAGTCATATATTTCGTCATCTATTGACGTCACGTAACACCAAATTTTGTATATGTGGAGCTAGCGAAATGGCCGCGAGCGCATCATGCAGGGCCCATTATACTCCAATGTAGCGTTGACGCGTGCGCACGCTGGGAACAGTGACGCTACGTTAGTAAAACGCGAGCACTGACGCCTGGCGCGACCAGCGTCCGTCGGCGTGGCCCGACGGCAAGAAGCGCGAAATGCGACATGCTGCAGTTCGCGCCGGTGTCATATAGTAACATTACTCTATACCAATGCGTTATCCAGATAACACCGCGTCTCCCTCTTTTCGTGACGGAGGGACGCTCGATGCGCTGAAACGCGAATATATCAAAGCAACGCAGCGCAGCGCGCGCGCGACTATATGGCAGGACCACCACCTGGCGTGGCAACGTCTGCGTGACGCGACCAAATGAACGCCGGCGAGCACGCACACCACGTCATGTCGAAATGTATTGGTGCCTTGACTGTGGCATGTAGTCATGCTCTCACATGACACGCATTTCATGATTATTATGTTTGCACCAGCCACATACCATCGTCATTGGCGTCACGTAATACCAAATTTGGCATATGTGAACCTAGCGAAACGGCCGTGAGTGCATCATGAGCGTAGCATGTAGTCATCTTGTTACATGACACGCATCTCATGTTTATCATGTTTGCACCAGTATTATACCTTCGCTATTCATTCACGTCCCGTAATACCAAATTTGGTATAAGGTAAGCTAGCGAAACGGCCGCCAGCGCATCATGAGCGTGGCATGTTGTCATACAGTTACATGACACGTATCTCATGACTATCATGTTTGCACCAGTCACATACCTTCGTCATCCATTCACGTACTGTATTACAAAGTTTGGTATGTGTGACCCTAGCGAAACGGCCGTGAGTGCATTAAAAGCGTGGCATGTAGTGATGTTGTTACATGACACGCATGTCATGATTTTCATGTTAGGGTCTCTCGCTTGTGTTTACCATGCATTTTTGTCATACCACGCCCGTTTCACAACATGCCTTGTGAACAAAACCACCGCAAGAGCTGCAGGGCCATGAAATGTAAATCATGACATTTATGACATATGTGCCATGATTTTCATATTATGACTAGGCAAATATGTTCTTCATACAGTCACGTTATGCCATACCAAGTTCGGTATGGGGAATGGTTAGGGGAACTAAACGTCGTTGGCGGATAGATAGATAGATAGATGGATAGATAGATAGATAGATAGATAGATAGATAGATAGATAGATAGATAGATAGATAGATAGATGCACTCAAAGTCACCGACGTTCGCTAGGAAATGCTTCGCATTTATTAAGATTGCTTACGAATACGATACTGCCTAATGTTGATTCGGAGCGCAGCTTTTTAGCCAGTTTTTATTTTACGATAAATCGAGGCAGACAGTTTGAGAGGAACATATGTATGTCAATAAAGCGAAAAACAAGAAAGGGACAGAAATCACAGCACATTCACGGAGTGAATGATGATGAGGGGGGTGAAGTGTCCGTGAGTCTGTCCACGCTTCCGCCTGTTCCTTCGTTATTTCTTCCGTCCGTTCGTACGTCCATCCGTCTGTCTGTGCGTCCGCTCTTGCATTCGTCTGTGCGCCCGCCCCTGTGTTTGTCCGTGCGCCCATACGTCCGTGCGTCCGTGCATTTATTTGCCCATCCGTCTGTGCGTGCATCTGTCCGAGCGTCTGTCTGTGCGTCCATCCATCCGTCCACGTGCCTTTGCGTCCATCCGTCTGTGCGTGCATCTGTCGGTTGTCTGTCCGTCCGTCCACACGTCTTGCATTCATCCCTTCGCTTGTCCGTCTGTTCGTCCGTGCGTCCGTTCATCTAGTAAACGCACTAGGTACTGGCATCTCGCATCTTTTTTATTGTATATTTACCATATAGAAGTACTGCTATCCAGCCGAGATTACAAGCACTAAACGAAAGGTGGCTACGCCTACTACTACTAATACTGCTACTACTTACTACTCATACATCGCGGACGCACGACCCACAGATTAAGGAGCTTCACCCCTAAAAGAAAAAGCACCCGTACGCTGGGCCTGCAGTTCTTATTCTAACTTTGTCTTTCTTGTCTACGCTAGCCAAGCACGCGCCCGCGCCAGAGCTCGTTCCGTCTAGAGTAACTCAGTCACGCTGCGTGCATGCAGTCCTGCTAAAGCTAGCTGCGTTCTGGTGGCGGTCATCTTTCCAAAGTTGAAAACGTGCTGATGACCTCAGTAATGAACCACCTTAGGTAAAACTGACACCTCTGGCATCCGGCACTGGCTGCCTCGAAGAGGCCGGTCACGACCATATTACGTCTTGCATTGAAAGGCAGGCGTTCATCACTTTGGTGAACGCAATTGACTATGTCGTGGTGGTCGTCGCATAGTTACCAGGTGAGCAGGCAAACTCTTGTGTAACAAAGCACGCCTGCGAATTAGAACAGGATGCGATACCTGATTGTCGTGGTAAAACGCAGAAGTCTGTGCGCTGCCGTCATTGCAATCTCCTCTTTAGCGGCCACGAGAAACTGAGACGCTCTATAGTAGTTCTTTACCATGGCATCAAGACGGCTTAATGAAATTACGGGACCGTTGCAGGAATATCTGCAGCGGTGATGTCCTGGGTTCTGCTAGCGAAGTACGAGGTAGTCTCGAAATTCACAGCGGTTAGATCTATTGCCGACGACGTGCGGACGGCATTCCTAGTCGTAGACGTATACGGGTGAAGTAGTCAGAAGCCTCAGAGGAGGCCTAGATGGCGTCCTAGAATGGTGGTGGCAGTGGCGGTGGGCGAGCTGGTGCCGAGAAGGCATGGACGCCATCGTCAAGCTTTGCTTACCGCGGCTACACGTTGGCGGGTGCCATAAACGAGGTTTCATATGTGTAGGACTTCGTTTTCGTCGACTGCGCCTTTTAAAGAAAGCGAGAAGAACAAAGAAAAAAATTGGCAGCATATCCACGGAGTGAATGATGGAGAGTGGGGTGAAGCATTCGTCCGTCCATTCGTTCTTGCTTCCGTCCGTCCATGCGTTCCTCCGCCCGTCCGTGTGTGCGTCTGTTCGTGCGCTCGTACCTGCGTTTGTTCATGCATCCGCCCCTGCGTCCGTTCATGCGTCCATTCATGCATCTGTCTGCTTGTTCGTTCGTCCATCTATTCAACACTCCAAGTACCACCATCTCGCACCTTTTCATCATATATTCCCCATATATAAGCACCGCGATCCAGCGGACATTTCAAGGACTAAACGAGAGGTGGCACACGCACACTATACGGTTTGCGCTTCGGGTCTACTTCACACCTTTAACCACCTCGAGTTCATGGTATATACTAGTTCACTGTATTCATGGCACGGCGGCCCAACGCTCGCTAAACCTTTCTAAAACCAAGGAGGTTCTGCCCATCGAGTATAACGTAGCAAACGTTTCTTGTCAGATAGTGCTCAATGTGCATGCCACTGGCTGCTAAGGGGGAATGAGAGACAGGAGCATTGGGCTTTTACTTTCTTACGGCTTGCGCTTCGTATCTACTTCCCACGTTTAACCACCTCGAGTTCATTCATGGTATATGCTAGTTCATTGTATTCATGGCACTGCGGCTGAACGCTCGCTAAACCTTTCTAAAACTAAGGAGGTTACACCCATCGTGCATAACGTAGCAACCCTTTCTTGTCAGATAGTGCTCAATGTACATGCCAATGGCTGCTAATGGGGATCGCAGCGTGCGCGTTAACTTAAATCCTGTCTCTCATTCTCCATTAGCAGACATTGGCTTGTACATTGAGCACTATTTTTTATTGTTTAACAACGCACAGAAGAAATCTCTCCTTAGAGGTCAAAGTGTTATACTTGTTACACACTATAACGGCTACGAGGGACGAACAGGTGCCGTTATAAAAAGCTTCGCCCGATATCTGTGTCAGCCATCCTCCCATATCGCCACCAAGAAATGCAATATAAGGCTTAAATGGACACCCCAGGTCACTCACATGTACCGGATGCATACGCGCTCTTGATTGTTTTAAATGCGAAGCATTTTTAGAGAGCTTCTAAGACTTTGAGCGTATCTATCTATCTATCTATCTATCTATCTATCTATCTATCTATCTATCTATCTATCTATCTATCTATCTATCTATCTATCTATCTATCTATCTATCTATCTATCTATCTATCTAGCCGCTTACGTTTGGGCGCTCGTGGTCACCCCCTTAATTAGGTGTGAAGCAAAATTAGCATTTGAGTGTAAGATAGTTTGACGAATATGACGCGCTGGTCAAAACATGAATAATTTCACAATCCCACTGAGTACGTGGTCAAACACTCCCCATCAGACAGTGACACATAGCACGGGCGGGTATGTGCCGCTGGTGTGCGGGTGTGTGCCACAGGTGATTGACACTTGGGATGTTTCCAGGACGACTGAGAATCACAGATGGGCAATTTTAATGCGTGATCGTTAATAATCAGTAGCGTGGATCTGATGAATGCAAAGAATAAATATCAAGATCCCAGCTGGAAGCAAACATAAGCATGCTGCGTGGCCATGAAGCATTTTACCGCAGAGCTACTCCAGGTCTCCGAACTACTTTTGAAATTGACGCTAAGCTTCGTGAAACGTCAATAGTGATTGCAGTGCTGCCTACCAAATTTCATAAACATGTATATGTACTCCTTTGATACAGTCGCCCCGCCGCGGTGGTCTAGTGGCTAAGGTACTCGGCTGCTGACCCGCAGGGCGCGGGTTCGAATCCCGGCTGCGGCGGCTGCATTTCCGATGGAGGCGCAAATGTAGGCCCGTGTACTCAGATTTGGGTGCACGTTAAAGAACCCCAGGTGGTCTAAATTTCCGGAGCCCTCCACTACGGCGTCTCTCATAATCATATAGTGGTTTTGGGACGTTAAACCCCACATATCAATCAAATCAATCCTTTGATACAGTCGTTTCGTCAGATCAACGTCAATTGTGGTTACTTGCAATTGTAGTTGATTTTATTAGAATTGTCCCAAAGCCTACATCGTCGCGAGCATCAGCCCACCATATCAGCTTCTGGTGTTGCTTCATACGCATGATCTAGCTTTATTTGTTGCGCAAGTGCTAATAACTGGTAATATAAACATCTGCAACTCTTCAAAATATGTCTGTGCGTGCAACATTTGTACATATATTTATCTTAATTTCATGACGTGTCGCTCAATAAAAAAGTTGCTACACGGTCACCTTCCCTCCGCCTGCTTCGCATAACGTAGATTCTCGTGCAGGTACGTGGGATCTGCGGAATGTTTTCCAACAGTGTCATTGTGATCGTTCCTCGCTCTGAGGTTATGTTGTTTTGAAGTGTCTACGAATAATCTGCCTTTCGTCAATAAGATCAGTGGAACTGCTGCGTTTTTGTGCACATATGTCTCGCCATTGCTACCTTATTTTGTTCGCGCAGTTTAAAGCTTTGCTCAATTTCTTTATGGATTACTTTATATGGTGACTTGCTTTTGAAATCTTAATAAATAAGATGTTAAAGACGCTGACGATGAACATCTTGCTAGCTTTGCTCGCTCTTGCTCTTCTTATGTTTGCAACATTTAATACACGACAGGAGATTTCGGCGTATTCTGCCAGCAGAACAGCGACAGAGACAAAGAGAGGCGAGTAACGTCAATAAAGACATCGTAATCGGCAAGGTCCTTTTCTTTTGCAAAGCCACATCCGCGGAAAAAATCCGAGTTCATTTGAAAGATTACTCCGAACTCTTCGAATTCGAATGAAAGGACAAAACGAGAAAAAGTACAGCATTTCTCAAAGTCACAAAACGCTCATTTCGACCTAAATTGAAATGTAAGCGAAGTACGTGCCCTAAAAGAACGAAGGCATTAGCCAGCGAAAAACGACGAGTCACAGCTCGTTTTTATATCAAATACTCTGAATAGACGGTGACGGCTCGCATATAGCCGTATCCCTGAATATTCTGTTCGAAATGGCTTCTGTCTATACCAATACCGGAAAGAAGGAATACTCTTTTTTTTTCTTTATCACAACATTCTCAGTTGGCGCGCGCACGCGTTTTGCATACCACGCACTCTACACCAACACGCAACCACTCGGCTCCATCTCTCTCTCTCTCTCTGAATCTCTCTCACTCCTACACTCATAATCTGAAGATCTATAAGCGAATAGAAAAATGCGTGTGCATCCGGGACATCCGGCGCTAGCGAACTTTGCACCTATTTTTCACTGCCATCCGGGCACTGCCGAGGCAGGAATTTCTTTCGAAGCAGCTCCAGTCCCCTCACCGCGTTACCCTTTCTCACACCACCCTTGTACGTGCCCCGAAAGATAAGAAAGAAGCCGAGGATCTAGAAGTTTGTCGTCCACCGTAGGAGCACGTGTACCTAACAAGGATTTACTGCTTGGGGCAGCGTCTGCAGCCCCGCAGGACAATGTCACGTGGTCGCGTTTTCTTTTCTCTCTCCGGTATGATTACTTCACTTTGTTCTCGTTGGTAGCATGGGATCGTCTTAGTTTTTTGGTGGACTTACAACATTAGAAAGAACAATCCTCGAGGCGCCTAGCTTCTTTCCAAAAACAATAACGCATTATCGACTGTCGCGCTGAAAGCAATTGTCCCTATCTGGGGACCAATAAACTACTCGTTTATCCTCAATCTCGTTTACTCTGCTTCTTGCTTTTCCTGCTCCTTCTTTATTAGTTATCTGCGCTTCAGGGAGTCCACTCTTTGGAAGATCGTTGTTAGCTGGCTAAGTCGGTTGGAGCTTCGTGGATGAATAGCTTTAGCTAAGCGTTATTTCTGGCAACTCTCGTACTGTCAAAGGGAACCTACAAATAGCGGAAGGTAGACGGCACACAAATTGACGTAGTCAGAGGTCCAGCAGCACTGATGCAGCGACTGATGTGTTATCGAATGACTATCATAAGAGTTTACGAAGAATCAGTCTTTGTAGTTAGACGGACGTGCCTCACTTTCATTTCAGAAGTCACTGACTAGTAGGAAACCCTCATTGAAGCATTTTAAATAATTTATAATCAAGAACATACGTAGCGGAGAATTCTAAAACACGAGGTGGGGAATAAACAATGAGTTGACAGCATATATACCACAGGGCAACGCATTTTATTGCTGTACCCATGATTTTCTGACGCCCACCAGCGGTCTTATAAAGGCTTGCGCTACGCGCAATGTAAGCGTAAGTATTCAGAGGCTTGTTACGTACCCTTTTTCAGAGCAGTGGCTTGTATCGTCCATTTATTGTGTAACGGTGATCTTAGTGACTCGAATTTGCCAGTTGTTGCGTCGTACAAAGTTGGCTTGAAGCCATCAGAGGCCGTCTGCGTTTTCTCCCACGCCTCTTCATGGCACTTTCGCTGAGCTCCGAACTCAATTGTAAAGGCGCGACGGGGCGTGAAGTATAGTCCTCGAGGGGCTTATCGGTGCTATGGTAACACCAGAACTTAATCATTCAAGCTGCGTAACGAGCCTCTGGCAGTCGCAAGTGTAGAGCGTCATTGGTGTGGATAATATACGGCCTTCCCTTCATACGTATTATTATTTTTTACTGTGCCTGCCTTCTCTAATAAAGTGGCGATTTAGAACATTGGCGTAAAGTTGCAAGGCTAAACCAGTAACTCTCACACCTATAACAGTTCCCAGTGCGTAGCTACTTTGAAAAAAGTAGTGTAAGTGACTACATTATTGAAATAAGGTGTAAGTGAGTGTGTGTGAACGGGAACTTGTGAAAGGTTCATAGCGTATACACTCGAGTAGGCTTCTTCCGTCGCGTATTCATATTACGCTCATTGATCGTAAAAGTAAATCACAGTTTCACAGCAATCGTTAAGTAAGGAGTGCGATCGCAACAAACTGAAGTATCATACGAAGTAAGGTTCACCATTCTTTTCGTTCCGATCTCGGATAACAGAACAAACACCAGCGTAAAAGAAAAGCATATGGCTGCTCCAGCGAGAGAAGCGGCTTTTGCCCTGTCCAACGTCTCCATGCCAAGCGGCGAGGAGCGCAGATGGTCAAATGGTATACGAGCCGTCCCCTAGATTCTTCTGAGATGTTGTGCTCAACCTAAGCACCCTCCTCTTTAAATCACCGCCGATGTCCCGGCATGCTTCTTTGTACGCCCGACGAAAGGGTGGGTTTTTCGTTTTGCTTGAGAATCTATTGATGACAGGTCTGGCACGCGTGTAATGTAATAGCCTGTGCCCTGCGTACGTGGAAGATGGCCTGTTCGTTTCGTCTCTGTTTCAGCCGCGTTCATGAGCAGTGCTCGCGAGCTCGTTCTCGGAGCTAGAAGCTGTGTGCAAGACGATGTAACTGATTGGGAGTGTATACGCATTATAGCGATAACGGTGACAGCAGACATCTGGCGAGAGTGTGCGTATAATGACCCTATTCTTAATTCGTAAGTGCACTTCTCTGCACTGCACAATTGAACAAGTGATGACGGCACCTGCCGTTCTTGAAGCGGAGATGCAACCCCAGTTGAACGTGTTGGACTTGTCTATTTTCAGTGTTTATATTGAGAAAGGTGACTTCAAAACTTTACAGGTTATTCGTAATGCCTACAGCCTATAGGTGGCATGCCGCGCAAATTAAGATGGCTGCGGAAGGATGATCAACCCGTGAACTCGCATGAGAAAAGATAGAGCGCGTGGGCGTACTCTCCGTGCCACATTCAGCAAGATGAACTCTTGATCGTCAAATGAATGTATATCGAACCAAAGTACTTTCCTAACCAATAGGAACTGCTGAATGTTCGCTACCTCATTTTTCGCTGCAGTGCATGTGGTGGTGGTGTCAGCTCATCGACCATGTATTATCGTTAACGATTCTCTGTGTAACCCTGTGTGTGCTACTAAAAACTGCGCGAACTTGAATTCACGTATGAACTGAACGGCACTCCGAGATTATTTGTGCTGATCCTGTCGGGAAGATTTGCCGCAGTAGTAGACCACTAACGAGTAGCGCACCGTCGCGGCTGCACAGGACCGAATGTTTACCGTATAGCGATAGTTTGCAAACATATTACGCCGTTGTCATTACTTGCGCCGCTGTAAGCATCATTGCAGCTGCTTCTTGAACGGAACGACAAGCATTTCAGTTCCTATTAAGTGGCGCTTTTGTCATAGCCATGACCAGACTCCAACAGTGGGCAATTCTCTGCACTCAGATGTTGCAGGTTTCATCAGTGCGATTCGAAACAAGGATAGCGAAACGAATACACGCGTACGCTTTTAGCAACATCCAAATTGCAAAAATTTGTCGCACAATAACGTCGTTCGGATGGCACCAGTGAAGTGTAGGAGGAGTTAGCGTAGACTGCCGTCGTAACTGCATCTTTGATTGCTCTAACCATATTGAATTCGCTGGTCGAGATCGAGCGCGTTGGTGGCCTGCAGCGCTTTGTAATATACACTGCAAATGGAGTATATTCAATGCACAAGAAAAGGTATGCTTTATTTTGAGCTCGCCGAAGGATAATTATACAATAAATACAATCAAAGTGACCTATGAACGTGAAAAAACATTAACGCACGACGGCAACTCTCTGCTCGTGAGCTAGAAGCTGATCGTTCATCATCGCTGTCAATCTCAGTGCCTTGACAACCATTTACGTCCAGTGAAAAATCCTCGACCTCAAGATAGTTTCTTTAGACATCACTGTTGAAAGTTCTCTGAAGAATTATCTCCGCCAAAGGACTTCAACAGCACCAACAACGCGTCATTCACCACGCCCAACACCCACACAGCGTCACTTATCACAATTATCTGGGGGTGCGGAGATAATTTCGCTCCGATACCCGGCAAAAAAAGAATCGTTTGCAGTGTGCTATGGTCTATTAATGAACGTAAAAAAAAACAAGCAGCGCAGCGTAGGCCAAGGTTTGAAAGCACAAATCGCGAGCCTGTGCTACTTTCCGCGTAACATGAGTGTTATGAAATTCATGAACTATAAAGCCCTGAAGAACGCTATACGTACGTCAAACAAAGCGAGTATTAACAGAGATGGTCAGACGTTAGCATTTACCTATTCAGAGTGGCTGCAGAAAATATCGCGAAGCTGATATGCGTATTCTGCGAGCTATAACCGAAAGCGCGAGTTGCCATGCATTTTCATGAAAACTTCGCGCCTAGCAGATTCGCCAGTGAGTTGGCCGACCAGTGCGGACGTGCGAAGATCGGCTTCTGCTTTCAAGAATGCTTTCCTGTGGTATTCACGAATTTGTCGCCGAGTTTTTAGTCCCATCGTGTGCCTAAGTTCTCAGGAAATCAGCAGATACCACCTTTGTGCTGGTGAGTGGACTTTTAAACCGTTTTTTGGGACATTTTTACACGACAACGCCACCGGGGGATTTAAGCCTAACCAAGGAGGCGATTGCCGCCAATGCGCCGGCCCGGCGCCAACGCGACTCAACGCTCTGCGCGTTCAAGGATCTGCAACTGAGAATGGAATACCAAGTAGATGGAGAGGACATCTCTCCAGAGGATTGCACGGAAGACATGGGTTGAAAGGAAGCCCAAACGAGATGCTCAAGGAATAAGCAAGCCGTGGTTAGCAATCCTGCTGCCAAGGGTTCGACCAAGGCTGGAGTTGCGGGAGACGCTCGAGCCAGTCGTAGTAGGTATGACACCCAGCATACAATCGTGCGAGCTGGACGCATGCCGCCACTACCTAACGACTTCAGCGAAATTGTGCTACGACCACGTGGAGGACTAATTATCTCGAGAATTGGCACTGGAGCCGTGGCAGACGCGATAGTACTGGCGGCTGGCGTCAAAGAGAAGAGGCCATGCAGGACATCATCTGTTCCATTTTGCAGCAGAACATTATGGTGGCAAGCACTCCGGACCAAGACAGAGCTTCAAGATACCTCAAGGTCAATCGAAATTGACATCGGAGGCAAAGTTTTCGAGGTTAGCGCGCTACAGCCGCGGCACCCCACGATACTTGTAAAGGAGTGATTCGCGGGATCCCCGTGAGTGATACTCAGAACATTTTGACCCGAAAGATTGTGAACGCGAACAACCCGCTCGCGCTGCAGGCCAAGAGAATCAAGGACACCGGGACAATCATCATAGCGTTCGAAGGACACAAGGTGCCCAGATTCGTGAGATATGGACCTTCACTTTGCAGTGCTCCCTTTACCGCAAGAACATCGATATTTGTTACGTCTGTGGAAAGCTGGGACATCGGTCTGACGTCTGTCCGAACCCAGCTGAAACAATCTGCAGAGGCTGCGAGATCGAGAACCCAGATAGCCTGCACCAGTGCAATCCAAGATGCAGGCTGTGCGACGGTCACCATCCCACGGCAGACAAGGAGTACAAGAACAGGTTCTTAGTGCCATACGTCGTCAGACGCAGACGTTGGGAAAGATCGCGAGCAGCCGCAGAAGCCCGGGACGCATCAATCACATCGAGTCCAGACATCAACGACAAGCAGCTTATTCCAGCCTACGGGACCCAGAGCATCCAGACTACACAAGAACAGGAAAGGCGGCCCCACTCCAGGGGAAGGTCGCGTTCCAGAAGAAGTTCTAGACCCAAGGCCCGCTCCCAATCACGGGGGCACTCGAGTTCTCAAGGTCACCATCAGGGTCGGGATCAGCCTGGGCGGCACCCGTATGGCCAGCTGCCTGGCGTTCAGTTCGAGATCACGGCTTCACACCCGGGGAGGACGCCTGCAGTTACTTCGAAAGGCAGCTGGGCTGAGCGAGTGCGCAACGGCGGGGCAGAGGTGATGATAGGTAAGCTGCCAGAGCATGACAGAATTGCACAGCTAGAGCAAGAAAACGCGAGACTTACAAAATCGAATGAGAGGCTATCAGCTGATTTAAAGGAAATAAAAATTCTTCTCACTAAGCTAACCAGCGCGCAACCTTCACAGACAATGCCTCAGCCAGTTGATGTCCCTGTGGCTGAAAACATGGGGGACTCGAGAACCACGAAAAAGAGGGCAGTCATGGCAGAACACGTTGAAGCCAACCAAACGACCATGCCAGATGTAAAAGAGGTGTTTGAGACGCTCAGCAAAGTAGTAGCCAATCTTAGCGAGCTGATGGGTAGGCTACAATCAAGTGTGGCGGCACTCGAAGAGCATATGACTTTGCGCATTACAAAGGTCGAAGCATATCTGCACAACACAGCAAGGCCTCCTCATGCACCAAGCTCACCCCTTCGGCCACCAATACTTGTGGTACCAAACCTGTCGACAGGTGCAGCATCAGGCTCTGGCCGCCCATGTAATAACCATGATGGCAGCGCTACGTGAAGCATTTCGTATCTGGCAATGGAACTGTAGAGGTTACCTTAAAGAAGGCAACCCTGCAGCAGTATATCAGGAGCAGCCAAGAAAAGCCTCATATTATATTATTACAAGAGACCCTTTCAGCACAAGCAACGTTGCCTGCATTCCGGCCTGTAATAGGGGATACTGAAGGGAGGGGAGTCTGCACCTTCGTATGCAACAAACTAACGCACTGTAATCCACGACCTCAAGATAGAAGCAGGCCGGTTGGAACACGTCTTGGGAGAGATCGTGCCGGGTACCAGCAACCGTCAGAGCATTTTCATTCCTAATATATACAGCAGTCCAAAGGAACAAAAGCAAGGGTTCAAGACGGTTCTAAAGAAAGCTGTTAATATCGCCGGGGAATGTCCACTCCTCATAGCAGGTGATTTCAACGCCCCTCATCCTACATGGGGTTACAAGTACAACACTGGGAAAGGAAATCGACTTTGGCGAAGTGCCAGTGAACTTGATCTACCCTAATCACAGACCCCAGCCTACCAACAAGGCTTGGTACATCTTGCTGCAGGGATTCCTCCCCGGACCTTACATTTGTGAGGAACATCAAGAAGGCCCAGTGGATGAACTTTGCTGTAGACCTAGGGAGTGACCACTGCATTCTTGCCACTACCTTCTCCGTGGAGCGTAAAAAGCCGAAAGAATTCCACTTCACAGACTGGGATAAGCTCAGGAAGATAAGGATGGAAAGGGAACAAGATGGCCACAGACAACGCTTGGAGCAGTGGGTCAAACAGATTAAAGATGACATCAAATCCGTCTCCTCCACCATTACCACAAATTTTCCGGTTGAAAGAATGGATAGCCGGCTCGCTCATCTTCTTGAGGCAAAGCAAGCACCACTGAACCGTTGGAAGGGTCAGCGCCTGAACCGAAGACTCAGGAAGAAGATAGCTGAGGTAAACAGATCAGTCGAGGAACGATGTCGCGCACTATCGAGGCAGCAATGGGACGAAATCTGAAACTCCGTCGATGGTCAGATGCGCAATTGCAAGACATGGAATATGTTAAAGCATCTCCTCAACGAAAACACCACCAAAACAAATCAAAAGCATGCTATCGCTCGAGTTTTGCATAAAGAGATAGGACGCACTACAGAACAGCAAGTTGTCCAGCAGCTCGTGCATAAGTACCTCCCAATCAAAAGAGGATTGGCACCACCAAGTAGACAGTACCAGGGCACGCCAAATTCAGGTCTTGAGGGCGACTTTTACATCGAGGAGATCAGAAGAGCCTTGCATGATCTCAACGGCAGGTCGGCCCCTGGACCGGACGGTATATCAAACAAGGCCCTTCGTAACCTTGATGACGATTCAATTGACACCCTGAGGGATATAATCAATTCGGCATGGAAAGGAGGCAGGGTGCCAGAGCAGTGGAAGCTGGCCAGCACGATGCTTATTCCTAAGCCAGAAAAGCCCCCAAACTTGGACAACATGAGGCCAATATCCTTGACATCATGCATCGGCAAGGTCGCAGAACATGCCATACTGCACAGGATAAACAAGTACTTGGAAGATACGACATATATACACACAATATGGTTGGATTCAGGGCAGGGCTATCCACACAAGATGCATTGAAGCTTATCAAACACCAGGTCATTGACAATGAAACCAGAGACATGAGAGCCATTCTGTGCCTAGATCTAGAAAAAGCGTTTGACAACATCCACCACTCATTCATACTTGAAGCAATTTCCAAGCTTGGTCTAGGGAAAGCCTTCTATGACTACGTATGGTCCTTTCTTACAGATCGGAAAGCCGTGACGAAGATTGCAGATATCAAGACCGCAGCAATCAAACTAGAAGCAAGGGGCACGCCACAAGGGGCAGTGATTTCACTAATGCTGTTCAACATTGCCATGATTGGACTGTCAAAGAACTTATCGAGCATTAAAGGATTGAAGCACAGCATCTACGCAGATGACATTACCATCTGGTGCACATGTGGAAGCGAGGGGCAGATTGAGAGCGCTCTGCAAGAGGCGATTGACACCGTAGAAGACTACCTTCGCCCTTCCGGGCTCAAATTCTCCTCGAGTAAGTCAGAACTTTTGCTTTATCGGACTGCACGCCGGGGACCGAAGCCCAGGAGATGGAAGCCGTTAAACCAGATAGACATTTCATCTCCGTACAAATCAAGGGGATGCCATCCAGAGGGTCGACTTCATCAAAGTCCTCGGAATGCTGATAGAGTCTACCGGCGCCAACAGCAAATCTATAGCCAAGTTAACTCGGAAAACAGACAGTGCGCTGCACCTCATGCGCAGAGTGGTTAACAAAAGAAATGGGATTAAGGAAGACAATCTCATCAGGTTGATGCATGCGCTTGTTCTAAGCCATTTCACGTAGGAGGCAGCAATGCACAACTGGTCTAGAGCAGAGTCCGAGACCATGAATGTGCTCCTCAGAAAAGTTGTCAAGAAGGTCCTGGGCCTACCCATACATACCAGCACCGAGCATCTACTTGAACCAGGCATTCACAACACGCTCGAAGAAATAGCAGAAGCCCAAGAGAGAGCACAGTTTGCAAGGTTATCTACTACAAGGTCGGGGAGAATGATCCTGCAGTAGCTGGGCCAACACCCAATAGCAATCAGACGCAATTACGATGATATCCCTGACAACATCAGGGAGACTGTCACGGTATCTCCTATACTGAGAAACATGCATCCAGAACACAACGTCGGAAGAAGAGTAGCGAGGGCCAGGACTATACTTCGTCAAATCTCAAACGAAGAACGAGGGGTCGTATTTGTTGACGCGGCTTCCTACGCCATTGGGAAAGCGTTTCTGGCAGTGGTAGTCGATGGGGCTGGCCATGTCGTCAACTCAGCGACGGTCAGGACGAAAGACCCAATCATTGCGGAACAAGTGGCCAACGCCTTAGCACTCAAGATTGATAACATTGAAGTCGACTACAGTGATTTCATGGCAGCACTACGGGCGTTCGCCAAGGGGACGGTCTCTGAACAAACGCAGAAAATACTGCAAGGCAAGAACATAACACATCATCTTCTGAGTTGGTTCCCAGCTCACCTTGGACAAATCAATGATTCCCCTCCCAATCTCAACGAAGCAGCACACGAGGCGGCGCGAGAACACTCCAACCGCGCCTCCCCGGGGATGCGTTCTACCGGTGAAGGGGATAACCGGGAAATTCCCACAACATATAACGAGCTCACTAAACATTTCTACCTGTCTAGAAGGATTTTCCCTCCACCTCACAAAATTCTAACCCGGCCCCAAGCACTTACATTAAGGCTTTTTCAAACGCGGATGTACCCTACTTCGAAAATGTTACACATCATGTACCCTGACCTATACCTAAGTAATCTTTGTCCACATTGTGGGGAAATAGCTTCATTAGAACACATGCTCTGGCAGTGCATCAAATTCGCTCATTTATCGCACATCACCTCTGCCAGATGAGAGGCGGCAATCCGCAGCTCGTCCTTGGCAGATCAGCTATGGGCTGTCCACCAAGCCCGCGAGGCGGCTGAGGAGCTTGGTATCTCAGTTCCCACGTGGGAGCTGCCCGCAACACAGTGATCTGTGTTTTTGAGGACCAAATAAAAGTTTATCCAATCCAATCCAATCGCGTCTAGCAAGAACGAATCATATTTATCCTGTCACGGATGGTCCTGCATATTTACTGATGCAAGAAACACACAAAGTGATTTGTGTTCATTTGTTGCTAACGCGTCAACACTGCGGCTAGTACCGCTGAACAAGGCAGCATTGGGAGTGCCTGCCTACTGCTCATCCATGAGAAGACACTCCTGAATTCCGCTAGGAGGCGCCACATTCTACGACATTCTATGAACATAAATATGATTCGTTCTTGCGAGCCTAGAGCAGAGGTTTATAACTACAGCTCAAGGTGCTAGGCTAGAAGGGGACGAAGCTATTGAATATATAAGAACAGGGGTGACAGAAAAATTTCAACGAAGAAGTGCTTCATGCACCACAATACAAAAGGATGAATCACGTGGTGCAATGGCTTCATTTGCACAACGAGCATTGGAAAAGGCTAAGAAGGGGGTTGCTAGTAGTACATCAGCAGGCCCAGATGGCATTCCAATTATGCTTATAAAGACATTAGGTCCGAAGTCTAAGCAGGCTTTGAGAGAGGCAGTGGGCAAAATAATAACCGATGGTGACGTCCCCGATGGATGGAAACTTAGCAGGATAAGCATGATCTATAAAGCAAAGGGAGGCAAAGCTGGCATAAACAACTACCATCCTATTACAGCGGTCTACAGGCTGGCGATGCAGATTATAAAGGAAAGACTGCAGCCATGAATAGAGGATGAGGGGGTGCTGGGAAAACTGCAGAATAGGTTTCGGAAACACAGGAGGTTGAAAGACAATCAGTTCTGGCTGACGCAGTGCATCGAAATAGCAGAAAAGAAACATAGGCCACTGTGGCTAGCATTTTTGGATATGAAGGGAGCGTACCATGGCGTGCTTCAAGAGGAATTGTGGGGAATACTGGACACACTAGGCGTGGAAGATGGTGTCACTAATCTTTTAAAGGATATCTATAAAGGTAGCAAGGTAGTTATAAAGTGAGAAAAACAGGTATATAACCTTGCAGAGGTAAAACGGGGGCTTAGGCAGGGGTGTCCTCTGTCATCCTTATTACTTGTGATGTACCTACAAGGATTAGTGGCCAAGTTAGAGGAAAGTGGACTGGGCTTTCAACCTCTCTTTCGTCAAACAAGGAAAATTCATTGAACAGAAACTACCAGCATTGATGTACGCAGATGATATAGTGCTAATGGCCGACAACCAGGAAGATTTGCAGAGATTGATGGACATCTGCGTTAATGAGGGAGATAGGTTAGATTTCAGATTCAGTAAGGAAAAATCAGCAGCCATGATTTTTAGTGACAATGAAGGTAGTGAGCTTAGAATAAAGGAGGTCACGCTAGAGATCACAAATAAATACAAATATGTGGGCGTATGGATAAGCAATGGGGCCGAGTACCTAAGGGAACACGAAATATACGTGACGACTAAAGGTAACAGGAATGCAGCGGTAATGAAAAAACATGGCAGCATATCCACGGAGTGAAAGATGGAGAGTGGGGCGAAGAATTCGTCCGTACATTCGTTCTTGCTTCCGTCCGTTCATGCAGTCCGTCAGTGTGACTGTCCATGCGTCCATCAGCCCGTCCGTGCGTGCGTCTGTTCGTGCGTCCGTTCCTTTCGTTCGTTCATGCAGCCGCCCCTGCGTCCGTTCATGCGTCCATCCATGCATCTGTCTATGTGTCCGTTCGTCCATCTATTGAACACTCCAAGTACCACCATCTCGCATCCTTTCATCATATATTCCCCATATAGAAGAACCGCCATCCAGCGGACATTCCAAGGACTAAACGAGAGGTGGCACACGCACACTTTCTTACGGCTTGCGCTTCGGGTCCACTTCCCACCTTTAACCACATCGAGTTCATTCATGGTATATACAAGTTCATTGTATTCATGGCACTGCGGCTCAACGCTCGCTAAACCTTTCTAATGCTAAGGAGGTTACACCCAGCGAGTATATCGTAGCAACCATTTTTTGTCAGATAGTGCTCAATGTACATGCCAATGGATGCTAATGGTGATCGCAGCCTGCGCGTTAACTAAAAGCTGAATGCTCCTGTCTCCCATTCCCCATTAGCAGCCATTGACATGTACATTGAGCACTATTTTTTATTGTTCAACAACGCACAGAAGAAGTCTCTCGCCGGCACCACCTTGGAGGTAAAAATGTTATACTTTTTACATACTACGGGGGACGAACGGGTGCCGCTATAAGGAGCTTCGCCCCTAAAACAGGGCACTGTGAAATTACAATAGGTATGATGTGTGGAGATAGGTTTGCACAAGGCTTACCTACTAAGCGCAACCATGTAGGGATGCGACGTCCTCCACTGCCGCTGCGTGCGAAGACGCTGCGGCAGGGTTCGTCGATTTCTCGTACATGGTGCAGAAACCACGCACGAGGCAGGATAACAACAACAGCGGGTTTATTAACCAAGATGCAGCACAGTGTGACACTCACGGGCTTGCAGGCCGTATAGGGAACTCCGCAAGACCGAGCAAGTACGCTTGCCTAGGGCGCGACGACTGCCGCACAAGGGCCGAAGTCGAACGCACGAACTAGAAGCCGCCTGCTTAGCAGCGCGTCAACCTCTCGTGAAGGCCTTATGCCTAGTTCACACTGAAACATCCGCTTTCTACAGCTACCGAAATTCTTCTGCCTCCGAAACGCAGCGTCGTTCGCACTGGACGTGCCCCGCGCCGCCGAATATGCCATTTACTACGGGGCGAACGCGGGTTGGATGCGCTGTCACCCGGTTGTTGTCGCGGCTCGCAAACGCTACTACGCTATCCGGTGGTGTATACTTAGATGATTCTCGTACAGAAGAAGCAAAAAAAATTGCCCGCAGCTTCCCTCGGGGGAACACTGAGGAGGATGCGGAGCATATAATTGGTTAAAGGGGTGTTAAAGTGCGACTTACTTGGGTCGATGGCTAAATTGGTTAACGTGGTTGTGAAATGGGGTGTTAAATTGCGACTTACTTGGGTCGCTGGCTAAATTGGTTAACGTGGTTGTAGGAGGGGTGTTAAATGAGTGAACACGTACGACACGTATGCGAAAGGGCGGTGTTTATTTATTGCGACGAACTTTGAGCGGTTCCGCCAACACTTTGGCCGGCGCTGGTCGAAGGGACGTCGATCATTGCGACCTCGGACGTCAACGCGCCGTACAAACCAACCGACGAGCGGCAACTGAGCGAGCCAGCACCGACCTTGAGTATATATACAGCGCGACGGCGCATGCACTGTCAGCTGTCGAATGTTCGAGAAGGGGGAGAAGCGCAACGGCGCATGCGCGCGCGTCAGCTGCCGATGTTCTCGAAGCGCGACGGCGCATGCGCGCGCGTCAGCTGCCGATGTTCTCGAAGCGTGACGGCTCATGCGCGCTACATTATACAGCTAGCGAATGTTCGTGAAGAGGAGAAGCGCATGCGGTGTGTAGAGGAGGAAGGGTGCACAGATGGTGGAGGAGTGAAGCGCGCGCGGTGTGTAGAGGAGGAAGGGATGCACAGATGGTGGAAGAATGAGGAGAAAGCTTGCGGACGGCGCCGCACTACAAGCCTCGAGTATTAGATGCTCCGCATCTAAAAAGAGAGTACTGCTTACTTTGCTGGCAAGTGGCTGTCTTGTAATGCACGAAGAGCAGAAAAACCACCGACGCCAGCGGCGTTGGTGGACAAGAGTGGCGATGTGGGCTTGTTGGTGAAACATTTGAAAGAAATTTATGTCCGTTTTTATGTCCGTTTATGTCCGAAAGAAACTTTGTCCGTTTTTTCGCCTCGCGCTACATAAATTTCTTTGAAAAGCGTTGGTGGGTTCGTTTTGCTCTACAAGACCTTAACAAGCTCGGTCGCGCTAACAGCAAGCTCGGTCACCTCTTTCACGAAATATGGAGGCGAAGTAGGCACAGAGTGGGTTAAACTCCCGTTGGTTTCAACATTCAGTTACGTGCACTGCGGCATAATAAGTGAGTAAGGCTTGGCCGCCATTTTTCAAAATTTCTTGACTAGCGCTCCTATTGATCCGCGGTGACCAATTCGGCGGCAGACGCCGCAAAAATTGGTCTGAGAGCAATCGGCGCAGAGAGGGCCCTTTCGGCGGATCTCGCCGCCGCCGAACCGGATTCGGAGCACTTTCGGCGGTCGGAATGCTCAGTGTGACCGCGGCCTGACTGCATCTGCCGCGACGAGCGAATCGTCGGGCGCAACATAGCTCATGGGAGAGGAGGATGTCATGCGCGGCTCAAAGGGAAATGGCGCTGCGTTGTGACGTAGGCCCGCGCAGCGCGCCAGTGTAGAGTGCCCGCACATACCAGCGCGGGAAGGAGCCGACGGTTGACTAGCCCAGACCAAGAGGCGCCCTGGCCGGCATCTTGGTGGATGCCGGTGCTTATGCGCGCCCAGGCTACGCTGTCGGCGCACGCACGGTAGCTGGGGAATGAGGCACCAGGTAGGAGCACACTCAGATGTTGCGAGAGGAATATGGAAAGGGGTCATGGTTCCTGGTCTGATGTTCGGCAATGTGGTCTTGTGCATGAGATCCGAAGTTCAAGCAAGATTAGAAATTAAGCAACGTGGAATAGGTAGGCTTGCATTAGGAGCTCACGGGAGTACACTAACTCAGGGAGTACAAGGTGATATGGGATGGACATCATTTGAGGGCAGGAAAGCTAGCTGCAAGATAAAATTTGAGAAGCGATTGAGAAAAATGGGGGAGGAGCGTTGGGCTAGGAAGGTATTCGGCTACTTGTACATGAAGAATGTCGATACAAAATGGAGGAAGCGAACCAGAAAATTGACTGGTAAATACTTAAAAACAGCAGTGGGCCAAACCAAAAAGAATTATCGGTATGAAGAAGGTGAAGGAAGCTGAGACCTGGATATGTGGAGAATTGGCATGATTAAGAAGTCCGCACTAGAGATCTATTGAACTCTTAAGCAGGAAATTGCCAAGGAAAGATGAATGATAATACTCGGGGTAGTTCTCTACTGTTTGATGCCAGGACGGCATTGTTGCGAACCAAGACATATCGGGCCAAATACGAAGAGGTAGACATGGTATGCAGTGCGTGTGGAAGAGGAAGAGGAAAGTGCCGAACACTTGATAATGTTCTGTAAAGAGCTTCACCCTATAGTTCAGGATGATGGCGAAGAGTGTTTCAAAGCACTGGGGTTCATGGACAGGGAGGGCAAAATCGACTTTAAGTGGGTAGAATTAAGTAGAAGGAGGTTATCTGATTGGTGGCTAAAGCCAAGGAACGAGTGAAAGTTGAACCCTTCACTGTGAAGTATGAATCCTCCACCTCACTATTTAAAGAAAGAAAAATAAATATAGTATTTGGTTCATTAAGTATTACGGCTTGGTGGCGCTAGCCACCGCCCGATCTAAAGGGCTACGGGCATATCGATCCTTCCATCCATCCATTACCAATTGCGTAAACAAACCACACTTGAACAGGCTGTTTGCACTGGATGACAAACCACGATTATTTGTTCAAACTGCATAGCAGCAAAGCTAACTTTGCAGTTTTGAAAAGCGTTTATTGCTACCCACATAAAATATTTCAACAATAAGAAAAGCGACTGCAGTTCATTAGTTAGAAACATTCAGAACTCAATGACGCAGAAATATCACGAGAAAAACGTTACTGTACGGTTCAATAAATGTATAGAGAATGAATTGCAGCAAAAAACTAGCAATTGCGCAGCTTAATAGTGCGCCACTCAACGTTTATTCACGGTAATTGAACACTGCTTTAGATTTTTTTATAATTTCTTTGTTGTATGGCAGGTGATATCACATATGGAGATATCACTAACGCTCCCTTCATATGCTGAATGCTTCAGCGACACTGATTGGTGCAATCTGAACCGGAAATCGTAGTTAAACTAAGATCAACCTCGCCCACAAACTATTGGCCTGCTTTTGTTGCCTCGATATTCTGTTGATTTCATACTTGAAAAAAAGATTTGTTTTTCTAAGAAACGATATGGTTACTTTCATTCGTCCGACCCCTGCTACAATAGACCTATCACACATTTTGTCAAATCTGTATCTCAGTATAACCGGTGGTTTGCTGATGACATTGCCTTGATCAGTAACTCAGGGGAAGAATTACAGCTCAAGATTACTGAACTGTCAATCCATTCGTCTGCGGATGGTAGGCAGTGGTAGACCGGTGAATAATACGGCATGAGGCAAGGAGTGCGTTGACGACTTCAGAGAGGAACACACGTCCTCTGTCGCTGAGAAAGTCGCGCGGTGCGTCGTGACGGAGAATGAAGTGCCGCAAGAGAAAAGAAGATACGTCGCGTGCTGTGGCAGCAGGCAAAGCGGCTGTTTCTGCGTATCGCGTCAAACAGTCGACAGCGACAACAATCCAACGGTTTCCGGAAGGCGTGAATGGAAGAGGCCTGTACAGATCGATCCCAATGCGGTTGAAAGGCCTGGCTGGGCAAGGGATTTGCTGGATCGGACCAGAGGTATGATAAGACAGAGCTTTCCGTCGTTGACACTGTGGGCATGACTGAATGTACTTGCGCAAAAAGGTGTACATGCCTCGCCAATAAAACCGGGAGGAAATCCGAGCGTATGTTTCTAAGATGCCCGCATGTGCGCACTGAGGGTCAGCGTGGAAAGCTGAACATATTGCAGCATGAAGATGGCGAGGTATGAGCAGTAGCCACTTTCGGCCGTCATACTTGTAATTCCTGCAATAAAGGAAGCCATCGCGGACCTCAAAGTGAGCCGCTTGACGGCGCGACGTTCGAGAAAATGGAGAAGTCGATGGATCTGAAAGGAATTGCAGAACAGAGCTGATCCAGTCATCCTTGCGTTGCTCAGACGTCATGTCACAGTTATCTGGGAACGAAACCATTTCGTCCACGGCAGATAAACATGCAGAGCTTTTAGTGGACATAGGTGAGCGTGATAAAGCGTCGGCATCAGTGTGACGTCGGCCAGACCTGTAGACAACACGCATGTCGAATCCTTGCAACTGCAAGGCCCAGCGAGCTAAACGGCCGGAGGGGTCCTTCAACGTGGATAACCAACAAAGCGCGTGGCTATCGGTGACTACGTCGAAAGGGTGACCATATAGGTACGGTCTAAATTTACCTAGTGCCCATATAATTGCCAGACACTCCTTCTCTGTCACAGAATAGTTCTTTTCCGCTTTGGTGAGGGTACGGCTTGCGTACGCGACTACGTACTCTTGGAATCCCGATTTACACTGCGCGAGCATGGCGCCGAGTCCAACACCGCTGGCATAGGTGTGTACCTCCGTTGGAGCAGTCGGGTCGAAATGACGCAAGATTGGCGGCGAGGTTAACAGATGGCGCAGCTTTTAGAAAGCATCGTCACAGGCGGGTGACCAAGCGTAACTTTTCGAGTCACTGCGTAGAAGTTCAGTCAAGGGGGCGGTGATCATAGCAAAACTCCGAATAAAGCGGCGGAAATACGAGCAGAGGCCAAGAAAGCTGCGCAAATCCTTCAGAGACGCAGGTTTAGGGAACTCTGCAGCTGCCGGAAGCTTGGCAGTGTCAGGAAGAATACCCTCTTTAGATACCACATGACCGAGGATGGTGAGCTGACTTGCGCCGAAGCGGCATTTCTTCAGGTTGAGCTGAAGGCTGGCGTCAGTTAGGCACTGCAGCACTTCATCTAGCTTGCGGAGATGCGTTGGAAAATCCGGTGAAAATGTAATCACGTCATCCAAGTAGCACAGGCATGTTTTCCACTTCAGGCCACGCAAAAAATTGTCCATCCTCCGCTCGAATGTTGCGGGTGCGTTGCAAAGACCAAAAGGCATGACACAGAATTCGTGAAGGCCATCAGGTGTGACAAAGGCCGTCTTAGGCTGATCTACAGGTGCCAGAGGGACTTGCCAGTAGCCACTCCGTAAGTCAATAGAAGAGAAGAACTCCGCACCTTGGAGGCAGTCAAGGGCATCGTCGATTCTCGGTAGCGGGTAAACGTCCTTTTGAGTTATTTTGTTAAGACGACGGTAGTCAGCACAGGAGCGAATTGACCCGTCTTTCTTCTTAACGAGAGCGACTGGAGATGCCCAGGGGCTGTTCGAAGGCTGGATGACGCCACGCTTGAGAATGTCAGCTACTTGCTCATCGATAACCTGGTGCTCGGCTGCGGACACGTGATAGGGTCTTTGACGCAATGGCGCATTGGTAACCGTGTTGATGCGGTGACACACGGCTGACGTGCGGCCGAGGGGAGTATGCTGTCAGTCGAAGGAATAACGGAACTTGTTCAGTAGTCGTAGAAGCTGAGCACGTTGCGAAACGGTTAACGTGTCGGCGATGGAGCTGCTCAGTACGTCCGGCCTAGTAGTCTGCGGCGAAGAGGCACAGGTCACTCCGGCGACTTCGTGTTCGGCGGAAGGACCAGCCGGCATGTCGATAATTGCAGAAGGGTCGAGACTGTAAACACGCCCGACGCACTCACTCCGAAGTAGTGTTACAGGACATGACAACAGGTTCGAGATGAGTAGTCTGCTGACGCCGTCATGAAGTTCTGGAAGGGCATAAGGTAGCGGCGAACACTTGCGACGAACGAAAGGAGCAGATGGCATGAAAAGGGCACTGGACTCGGCGAGAGAGTTGCAAGACACCATGGTAAGGGCAAAAGAGTGCGGCGGTATGATGGCGTCTTCAGCAACAAATAGTTTGTCCCCGGTTTCATGAGCATCATATAATGGAGCGTCGTCAAACACTTCAAATACCACCTCAGTGCGAGAGCAGTCGATGACGGCCTTATTAGCGGAGAGAAAATCCCAGCCCAAAATGAGGTCATGGGAGCAGGAATTCAACACTAGCAATTCAACGACATAAATGAGGCCATCAATCGCGATGCAAACAGTACAAGCAGCGGCCGGTGTGACGTGATCTGCGCTGGCTGTACGAAGTGATATACTAGCTAGCGGCGTCATAACTTTTTTCAGCAAGCGGCAGAGTCTAGCACTTATCACTGAATCTGCGGCACCAGTGTCGACAAGAGCGAGTGCAGCGACGGCGTCCACATGTACGTCCAGAAAATTCGTTGGTGAAGTGAGAGGCCTTGGTCTTTTCGCTGGCGACGCAGTTCCTGCCTCTGGAACTGCGGCAATTAGTTTTCCCGCTCCGGCGATGAAGGACGACGACGCATCGACGATGGCGAGCGGCGTCGAGGTGATGGCGAGCGGCGGTTAACAGGAGGGCGGTGGTTGGCGTACGATGACATCTGGTCGTGTGGCTGAGCGCCTGTGAACGAACGGCGCGGTGGCACATAAAGGGCAGGTTCGAAGGTCTGGTCGTAGCTCTGTCGGTAGACAGGGACGCGCCGACGGCAGTATCGCGCTATGTGGCCAGGTAGCCCACAGGCAAAGCATATTGGGCGATTGTCGAGTGTACGCCATTGTCCACTACTCTGGAAGGACGTTAGCTGAGCGAACCGAGGAGTGGGTCTGAGCGGCACGGCTGAGGGAAGTGACGTAAAATCTGAAGAGGTGGTCGAGCCGCTACTTCAGCATAGCTTAGAGGTGCATTTACCTCGGCACAGGCAACAGGGCTCGGCAAGGGTGAAGTGTCACGGGCAGATGGCAGAGCCGCGCAAACTTGCTCCTGGATGACCTGGCGAATGTTTGCTGGCAGAGGTGACTCTGGTTGGCCGGCTATTGATAGCAGCGATAGCTGACGAGTGACCTCAGCACGAACAAACTCCTTAATCTGCGATAGCAGCGACTGAAGGTCAGATGTGGTGGTCAGGCTGGAGAGGGTGTCATCTGGGACGTCAGGGCGTCGCGTGAGAAGACGCTGTCGTCGCAGCTCGCCGAAACTCTGACACTACTCGATGACCTCAGAGACAGTGACAGGGTTCTTGGAGAGCAGCATTTGAAAGGCGTCGTCGGAAATGATTTTCATGATATGTCGCACCTTGTCAGCTTCTGCCATCGACGGGTCGACACGCCGGCAGAGGTCGAGGATGTCCTCTATGTAGCTGGTGAATGTCTCACCAGTTTGTTGGGACCGGCCTCGTAGGCATTGTTCTGCGCGAAGTTTGCGCACACCAGGGCGCCCAAAAACATCTGCGATGCAGGTTTTGAAGGTAGTCCAGGTGGGGATATCCGCCTCATGGTTTCTGTACCACAGCTTGGCAACATCCGTTAAATAAAACATCACGGTGCCAAGCATTGGGGGATCGTCCCATTTGTTAGTGGCGCTGGCTCGTTCATACGATTCCAGCCAATCCTCAACGCCTTTCTCGTCGTTGCCGCTGAAGATGTCGGGTTCTCACAAGAGCTGTGCACCGGGACAGCGTCTGCGTGGCGAAGCCGGTGGGGGTGTGAAGACAGCGTCGTCAGGCATGACGGAAGGCAGCTTTCGGCTACGCAGTTCTAGAACTGGGGAAGACCGCAGCACTCTTCACCAAAATATAATGTAAATGCAAGGTCAAAAGCGGTATCAGCGTCGGTACAGAAGCAGCAAGAGCTAGCCCGATGTACGGGCAGCGTCGCAGCAGCAACCAGGCAGTCTTAGCTCGTGCCTCGCACCCACGAGTTGATGTCGCTGCAGTAGTGGGCATTTTTCTTTACTACACTCAGTATAACCGGTGGTTCGCTGATGACATTGCCTTGATCAGTAACTCAGGGGAAGAATTACAGCTCAAGTTTACTGAACTGTACATGGAAAGCAGAAGAGTAGGTTAATAATAGCAATAAGCAAAAAGTTCATAGGCATGACACTAAAATTACAATAAAGCACACCAAATAAGTGAGACCCGAACATTCTCTTTTGTCCAGGGTACTCATATTATCTTCAAAGAAATTGCTCACACGAGTTGATTCTTGTCACAATGCAAAAATGCCGGCTTTTGTGAAACGCATGATCCCTTTAGAACGTTAAATGATAACTGAGGCTATACATAACGTCTTTCATACTACTACGAAACCATACCAAAAATACTCACTGGTCAAACAACATTGACGTATTTTATTCCTTAGATGAGAAGTTGATCACGAACGTATACGTTAGCAGTGTTCATTAAAATGGCTTTCATTTTCTGCGGAACTCCACAACATATGTGCATACACCAGACATTCAATATTTCGATCCACTCTCTTGAGCTTTATGTTCTTACAAAAGTACAGGAGAGCTTTTTGTTGGACTTAAAATCTACTCAGCGTCAGCTCTAAGGAGAAATTCCCATGATCTACGTCCCGTGTAATATCCACATTTCCGTTTTCTCCCAACGATGATTGCTATTGATATTCAAGGTTAGGCACGAATTCTAGAGCACTCGAGATACTGCGCAAAGGAGCGTTTTGGACATCAGAAATGCGAAAGGTTGGTTGGTAGTGTTATTTATTGATTCAAGAAACGTCGCATTTATTCCGAGCTGAGTGCTGGAAAGATGAGTAAGGGGTGCGATGCGTAGTGAGCATTATTCTTAAAGTGTTAACTCATACGGATTATCCTGAGTGCTTTTAGCGCTTTGATCATCAAGAGGAAATGGCAGAAGTGCGTGAGCGTGACTCTGGTGTTATCCGTTTCATCAAAACCAAGTCATGCAGTAAAAAGTATATCTTTTACACCTCTCAGCAAGACGCCCCCAGCTAAGTCTATCCATACGTGCGGCCGCATTTCTGTTCGTATTCCGAATGTCAGTCGGTCCTCAGCCTCTTTCGCGAGATTCACTTGATTGTGCGCATCTGTTCCATATAGCAATGGTCATATAGCATATGGCTATTGGCCACTACATGAACGGGCTTTCAAGGAACAGAAAACAAACTTGAACTGAAATTTCTCGCTCACCTTTTGCTATTTGGTTCGGACTTCATATTAATAGTGAGTAAATGAATATTAGCTCTGTGTTTTCAAGCGCGGAAGTACTCCCATAAAATTTGGTTCATTTAAATTTAGTCCACATTTATGTGGTCGCACGCGACTAAACATAAAACTACTTTCCAATCTGACAGCAGACCTCCATCACTCTCAACCGGTTTTCAAAAAGGTTTTGGCGCTAGCTATTTTTGTGCGAGAAAATGTCTGATCAATGCAGGGTGTAGCATTAAGGAAGCGAGGTGGCAAAAGACAACAACACCCGCGATAGAAAAGTTTGATTTAAAGGCTCTCCCGTGGTTTAATAAACCTGCAGTGTGTAGTTTGACAGGGCGCACGTTAAAGAACCCCAGGTGGTCAAAATTTCTGGAGCCCTCCACTACGGCGTCTCTCATCATCATATGGTGGTTTTGGGAAGTTAAACCCCACAAATCAATCAGTCTGTAGTTTGACAGTCACCATCATATTCAGGCCAATTCAAACTTGCGATATGGATGAGAGGAAATTATACATTTCGAAACACCCATGTCGTTACATCATCAGTAAAGGAGACGCAAATGCGGAAAGCTTTACGCTTACTTGAAAGGAGATGCCTTTTCGAGCCCTTCCGCGTCCCATTAGCACACGACGGCAACGAGCTGCAACTGCAGTTTCTGAATTCGCAATTCATGTGCGTTGATTCTCCCAAAAAAGTGGTAGAGCGGGTTTGTGCGTACGTACACAGTTATTCCAAACAACACAGAAACGGGACACACACGAGGCCACACAACATAGGCGCTGACTTCCGAAGAAGTTTTATTGTACGAACACAAAATATATGAGCAAAAAAAGAGAACACATGTGACACACGCGATAAAAAGAATGATCAGATGTGACAGGCTGTATAAGCTGTTACTGCTGGAGATATTTGGTATCTTCGTCAAGTAACCAAGATATATGATGAAGCCCCGCCACGGTGGTCTATATGCTAAAGTAGTCTGCTGCTGACCAGCAGGTCCCGGGAATAAATCCCGCTTGCGTCGGCTGTATTTTAGATGTAGGCAAAAATGCTGTAGACTCGTGTGCTCATATTTTGGTGTGGTCGAAATTTCTGGAGCCTTCCACTACGGCGTCTCTCAAATTCATATGGTGGCTCTGGGACTTTAAAAGCCACATATAAATGCATCAAGATATATGATGAGCTGACTCAAGAAGGATCTCTCTTGAAAATGAATAAGGTTTCAAGGATGTCACGCATGCGCTGGTGCGAATGCATTCTTTTCCAAGTGAGTTGATTAAAATATTTGAGTGAGTTGAGTCGTACTCTAATTCATAAACAAATATCTGGATCGATAGTCTGGGGAGGCTAGTATCCGGTTCGGTGTTGATAATATACGTACAGGTCAGTGCGGTATTTTACATATAGGTTTAGAATTACTTATCTTAGCAGGCAAATGAACAATATTTTTTTACGAAGTACATCGAAATAGTTATAGCAGATAGGTTAAATGTCCTGATTTGCAAGAAAAAAAAAACATGTTACTACACTGCTTAGCCGGATACGTGCGGTTATAACCTCCAAAAGTAGAATATTCCAGACTTTATTTCCATTGAATTCATTAACTCTTTCACCGTATACATTATTACATTTCGTTAAATTCAGATTGCCTTTCAGTGCGTGTCGTACTGCGTGTCGGAAAACAAACCACGTTACGAGAAGTAAAGAAATCAGTGCACATAATCCTATTTACTTAAATATAAATCTTATTAATACACAGAGCTGTAAGCGATTACACTTACTGTGTCTGAAAAAGGTCGGTAATTTTATCGTTGCTACTATTAGGATTATTTTCAATGCCCTTTCCTGTACATTTTTGTGAAGGTTTGAGTATGCCTTGTACGTTACACCCCATGATGCTAAACTATAACTGCTATGACTATGGCAAAACGCATAATATAGAGAGTTGAGTTGTTCACAGGGAAAATATTGCCTTGTTGTAATGAGGTGATAACATCTGTACGTGACCTTCTTGCACACGCTCTGAATATGCGCTTCCCCTTTATATGTTGGCCGAAAATCACGCCCAGGTATTGAAATGTGTCAACTTATTTTGTATGAATATTGTGTAAGCTAGTACTTATGCGACGGGTGTCAACACTATTTCTCCTCGGGCGAAAAACTACACGTTTAGTTTTATTGCTATTTAGAGTTTGTTTTGAGCAAATCACATCGAAATTTTTGCTTAATCATCTATCACTTCCATTTGAAGTGCTGAGAGTGTGTGCTATCGGCGTGCTATTCCACAATCTGCAATATCGCACTAAGTTGCCGCCTTGCTTTTGCTTGACGTTGTTGGAATCCTCTCTCAGCATGCCAACTATGTCAAGCAAGTTAATTTCTCATGGTGAAAACAGATGATTGGCTTATGGCGTTTCCCGTTCCCAAGTGACCCAGCATATGCAAGCTATCTCAATGAAGCTATTCGTATCATTTGGAACACCTGACGTTATTTTGTGCCCACTGAATGTTTACAGAACACGGGTCTATATCCTTACACCTTCAACGTAATGTGTCCACGACGAAAGGAACCGAACCTGCGTCTTTAAGGACAGCTGCATAGCCTCATAAGCGCTAGCAAAAAGCGCATGAAGGCACATGGTTTAAAAAAAGGACACAAACACCACTATTAACGAGTAAAATTTGTGAATAGAAACATATTATTGTCGCTGTTCAACGTAAGCAGTTCACCGAGACGTTGAGTCCGAGAACCGATGGCGTGTGTTTTTATGCTGGAGCCAAGAGCAACAGAGCTAAACAAAAACATGTCGTCTTCTTCAGTGTCCCTTTTCACGAGACTGTTGCGCACACATCGTCTTCCTTCTCTATTTCGGGCGCGGCATATGCCTCCCCTTAAAAGAGGATCGCCCCGATGCTATAGCTGAGCCAGTTATTCGCGCATAATGTCACTTTGTAGAAGCTATGGTGCCTCGCAGAGTCACTCGCTGACGTATGGCTTAATGCGCACTACGTGCACAAGTTCAGGTCAGTGCTGGCGACGCCTTGTACAGTTTGTGCTTTCCGGGAGGGCTTTGTAGTTAACGTCACTTAGTCGTCGCAGCACTCGATAAGGTCCGAAGTACCTTCTTAGCAACTTTTCGGATAGTCCCCTTCTTCGTATAGGCGTCCACACCCATACACTGTCCCGGGTTTTGTACGTTACAGGTGTATGACGTAGGTTATAGCGGCCTGCGTCGTACTCTTGCTGTTGGTATATTCGCAGACGTGCGAGCTGCCTGGCTTCCTCTGTGCGTCGAGTAAACGCGCCAGCACTCGTTTCGTTGTCATCGCATTCGTGTGGCAGCATCGCATTCAGCATCGTCCTTACTTCTCGTCCGTAAACAAGGCTGAATGGGGTCATTCGTGTGGTTTATTGTTTAGCAGTATTGTATGCAGACGTTATGTAAGGGAGAATCTCGTCCCAGTTTTTGCGTTGTATGTCCACATACATTGAAAGCATGTCTTCCAGAGTTTTGTGGGGCCGCTCGGTCAACCCGTTGGTTTGTGGATGGTAAGCTCTTGACTTGCGAAGAATGGTACCGCTAAGCACCAACACATCATCTAAAAGCGCGGCCGTGAATGCGGTTCCGAGATCTGTTATAACGATCGATGGCGCACCGTGTCTTAGCAGAATGTTCCCTATGAAGAACCAGGCCACCCCCTTTGCTGTGCCTCTCTGGATGGTTTTTGTCTCGGCGTAGCGAGTAATACCGGTGTCACTCTGGCACATTTAATCGCGATCAGTGTCGATCCGGATTAATCACGATCAAGATTAGGTGCTGCTACACGGTCACTTTTAACCACGATCAGGCGTGATCGGGATCAAGACTATCGCGATCCGCTCATCACGATCTGCATGAAAGATCGCGATTTCGCGGCCGTCTGCACCCCTTAGATGAGCTTGTTGAAAGCACAATGAACAAGAAAATAGAACATAGTTAGATAAAAATGCTTTAAAACAGCTAGATGTTTATAAAAAAGCAAATTCTAAACTGTTTTAATTGAAACAATATCTAATATTTTGCATATTTTAGGATTCGAATCGACCGCATGTATTTACGGTAGAAGCAGATGGTAAGCAGATGATCGTTGCCTTCAGCGCTTAGTTCAACTCTCACTCCGTCAGAGCTGTTTGAGCATCTAGAAAAAAACTGATTATGAGTGTTGCAAGCCTTTCGTGTATACTTCGCAACGTACGCGCACTTCTTGGTCGAATGAAGAGATCTATACAGTAATTGTCGCTGGCAGATGCGACTGGAACAGACTTGAGGTGCCAGAAGTAAAACGCTGGCGCGTACAACGACATTGACGATTCGCTGCGACTACACGCCTACCAGTGGGGGCCATAAAAAAAAAGCGAAGGTTAAGAATCTCACACAACAATACAGGTAAGTGCTAGGAAAATTTTATCGAGTGATAGATTTACAAAATTACTATCGCGGTGGCCTGCAAAGTTTTTGACGTTCGAGCGCTTCTCGGACGTATGACATTGCTGATAACGGGCTCTATAAGCATACCCTACGTCGAGTTTTGTCAGTGGCATGTCTTATGGCACGCAAATGCCACCTGCGGCATTTCATTTGACACAAGCTCAAACCGGATTAGCTTGGGCCGTGTAGCAGCGGTCATAAAGTGATCGCGATCAAGGTAACTCGGCCGGATCACCCTGATCGCGATTAAAGGCTAGTGCACACCGGCGACTAGCAGCGGTTGCGCGACCACTTGCGACTGGCAGGCAGGGGCTGCATGCGAGCGACCGGAAGGCGCAAAAGCGGAGAGTCACGTCCGGATCTCGTTATCAGCGAGAACTCTAGAGACGGGCGCCGATCAGCTGATCACCACCAGCTGAGTAAGCAGAGCAAAGCGGGCGCGCCGCATTTATTGTTTTCGTCCGTTCTCGCACAGCGTTCCCAACAGCGTCAAATACGATTCAAGCGAAGACCAACACATTGTCATGGTGCTGATACGCTGTGCCATGGTGTCAGCGCTGGCATCACAGATGCCTCCAAAGAAAAAAAAAAGCCGGTAGTGGGTGTGACCGTCCTTTCGGTCGCGGGAGTTGGCCGGCCATGCAAGCCACCTGCCTCCCGAGCTGCGCTGAGACGACGAGAAGCATTTCCGAGAGTAGTACGCATTGAGAAACGGTCCTTGAATTTAAATTGACTTCCCACAGCCTCCAATACAACACAAACGCGTCTTGAACGTGGTGTCTCAAGTCGATGCCAAGGCATGAAGCAAAAACGCGTTTTAAACGCGGTGTATTGAAGGCGGCGACAAATCAAGTTCAGGACAATATAACGGTTCTGAATACGGGGAAAAGATAGTGCACAATTTATTTTCTCTTTACCTTGACGGTGTTTACCTTCTTGCGAATACCGCCACGTAAATTCGACACTTTGCTCGAGTTGCTTGCCCACGCCATCTCCAAGCCAAATATTCCGCGGTGGCCATGATGCTACAGACCCAGAGGAACGCACTCATTTGTATCTGGCGGCAGAAAGCCAGCGCAATGAAAAAACAAAAGAACAAAAATTGAGCATCGCTGATTGGTTCGAGCAGCTTGGCGACTGCAGTCGCGCGACTGAAAAATTGCTCAAAAAGTGACTAGCCAAAGCAGTCGCTTTGCGACCGTCCGCAACTGTTTGCGACCAGTCGCAAATGGTCGCGCGACCGCTGCTAGTCGCCGGTGTGCACCAGCCTTAAAAGTGCCTGTGTGACACTGGTATAAGGTAGTCGGTCGCCACTATAACCCAGCGGTTACCAACAATGGAGGTGGGAAGTGGGCCAAAAAGGTCCATTCCGATCTGGTCAAATGGCGTTGTCAGGATCTCGACAGGGCGTAGCAAACCGGCTGGTTTCGTTGGAGGTGACTTGCGCCGCTAACAATTGAGCCAGGTCCGAACGTGATGCTTCACGGCAGCGGTGAGTCTAGGCCAGTAATACCTCCCTCGAACTCTGCCCAGTGTGTGCGTGTAGCCCGAATGTCGAGATGTTACCTCGTTGGCGCACGCACGCTTGTAATACCTCAGAACGAAGAGTGGTAGGGACGACAAGCAGGTGGGTGGACCCGTCTGAAGAGAACTTCATTTTGTAAAGAACATTGTTTCGCAGAAAGAACGCCGATAGTCCTCTTGCAAAAGTATTGGGCGCTCTGACTTCGCCTTCTAAATAATTAATCAAGCCAAGTAGCTCAAGATCGTCATGCTGGTGATCTGCGATGGTTGACGTCTCGAGGATTCCGAGGAACGCTGTCTCTTCATTAAAAGAAGCAGCCGACTCTATTAGTGATCGAGACAGGCAGTCGGCGTCCGTGTGTCGTTTTCCCGACTTATATACCACCGTTCTATCAAACTCCTGTAGTCTAAGGCTCCAGCGTGCCAATCGCAGGTCAGGATCTTTGAGACTTGTAAACCAACACAACGAATGGTGGTCACTCATAACCTTGAATGCGCGGCCGTACAAGTATAGGCGAAATTTCATAACTGCCCACACCACGGCGAGGTATTTCTTTTCAGTGGTCAAGTAATTTGCTTCTGTGCGTGACAGAGTTCTGCTTGCGTAAGCGAACACTCTTTCCTCGTCGTCTTGGCGCTGCACAAGCACGGCTCCGAGACCAACATTGCTTGCGTCAGTATGGAGCACTGTAGGGGCTGTCCATCAAAATGGGCAAGCATGGGCGTAGTGTGTAGACGTTCCCGCAAATCATTGAAAGCAGCTTCCTGTTTGTCGCCCCAAACAAATGCAACGTCATCCCTCGTGAGACGAGTTAAAGGTAACGCAGTGCGCGCAAAATCTGGAATAAACCACCGATAATATGCACAGAGACCCATAAAGCGCCTCACTGCCTTTTTATCTGATGGTGTTGGAAATTGTGCGACGGTGGTGTCTTTCTCGGGATCTGGGCGAACTCCTGCGTAACTGACTACATGACCAAGAAACTGCAGTTCCTCAAAGCAAAACTGACATTTCTCTGGCTTGAGCGTCAGGCCTGCCGTCTGTACGACCTGCAAGACCATTTGCAATCGTTCAAGGTGTTCGTCAAACGTTGTCGAAAACACAATGACGTCGTCAAGGTATACTAGGCAGGTTCTCTATTTAAACCCAGAGAGAACGTTATCTATGAGACGCTGGAAAGTAGCAGGCGCGGAGCACAATCCAAATGGCAAAACCTTGAATTCGTACAGACCGCCTGGCGTCACGAAAGCGCTTTTTTCACAAACCCCGAGGTCTACTTCACTTTGCCAATATCTGCTCTTTAAGACCATGGAAGAGAAGTAACGTGCGTTTCGAAGCCTGTCGATCGAATCATCTATGAGGGGAAGCGGATACACGTCTTTTTTTTTAACCTGATTTAGCTTTTGATAGTCCTCACAGAAACGCAGGCTGCCGTCCATCTTCTTGACTAGAACAACAGGTGATGTCCAAGGGCTTTTCGACGGTTGAATGACGTCGTCTTCAAGCATTTTTGTTACCTGCTGTTTTATCGCTCTCGTTCCTTTGAAGCCACACGATATGGATTTTGATGGATTGGTCTAGCCGTGTCCTCCGTGATGATTCGGTGCTTGGTCAATGACGTCCGGCCAACTTTCGAGGTCGACGCAAAACAGTCGTGGTACTCAGCTAGCAGCACAAGCAGGCGTTCCCGCTGTTGCTGAGTTAAAGTAGGGCTGACGTCAAGGTTAGGTGCTAGGTCATGTGAGTCTTGTGTAGGTGATGCTTCGAGTACTGAAAAGCAGTCTACAAACATCTGCGATCTCGTCAAAATGTGCCAAAGCTGGGCCTTTTGGAAGGTGCGTCACTCGGAGGTGAAATTGGTCAACAGCAAGTTCGTTCGGCCGTCGGTGACATTGACTATTCCTCGTTCTACGGAAATCCCGTGAGTGAAAAGCAGCGAGGTTAGTTGGTCGGCGACTCCTTCACCGTCGAACGGTACGTCACATGCTACTGAAACAAGGATACATCATCAAGGCAGCACGACTATATTGTGGTCTTTGAAACGAAAGGATTTGAGCTCTGGTGATGCAGGATCTGTCAGACGACCACTCTCATAAAACGAAACCACGTGGTCCGTGATGTTGATTAATGCGCCATGCTTCCTGAGAAAGTCCATTCCTATAATTAAATCTTTGCAGCACTCTGGGAGAACGATGAAAGTCGCGACGAAAGAAAAATCTCCTATGCTGATACTTGCTGTACATCTTTCAGTAGGGAGCAGCAGTTGACCACGCGCTGTTCTTATAGTGGTCCGTTCTATGGCGTTTTTACTTTTCTAAGATGATCAGCCAGCTCATGACTTATTATGGAAAAATCAGCACCCGTATTGACTAAGGCCGTCACTTGCTCTCCATCAATAACTACATTGAGCTCGGCGCTCACCATTTCGTCGTTGTTAATATTCGTCGGCGTCGAGTCGTTCTGTAGCGGCAGTACTGGGGACTTTTTATCGTCTTGTGGTCGGGCTGCGACCTTACGCCGAGAGGTCGCCGACTTTAGTTTCCCCGGTAAGGGCTGGGCGACCTAGTTGTTCGAATTTTAGCAAATTTCGTCGATACGGTGAAGATGTCTGGGCAGGGGATGAAGAGCGTGACCTGTGGGCGGAATTGGGCCGGCGATTAGGAAGCGACTCGTGATAGAGAGACCACGTAGTTGAAGCTCCTCGAAAACCAGGGTCGTCATGGCGAATAATGTAGTCGGCGTTGGCATGGCGACCATCATACCCTGGCCGAGACGGGTGAAGTAGTGTGTCGCGCTACCAACAATACCGAGCTATATGGCCGGCATCATCACAGTTGAAGCGGAAATGGCGCCGATCGACAGTGTGCCAAGCGTGCGTTCTGCGAAATTGTGGGCGTCTCATGTCCTCTCGTAGTGGTGAGTAAGACGCAGCAAGTGATGGCTGGTGGCATGAAGACATCGGAGACATAGGCTGACGTCTGAAAGCCTCCTGCAATGGTTGCGACGAAGGTGCGGCTGTAGGTGGCAGGTAGTAAGATGTAATAGGCGGGACGGGTGGTGGACGGCGGACAGCGTCGGCGTAACTCAGTTGAAGCTGCTCGCTACCGAGATCAACTGCTGAAAAAGCGTGCTTAAGTTCGTCCCGAACGACGGCGGCAACGGCGGTCACTGGTGCATCCACTGGAGGAGTCCAAAGCTTCTGAATTTCTTCTCGGACAATATCTCTGACCAGGTCACGTAGGGATCCCTGATTGTTCAGAGTCACTGAAGCGGTTGATTGGGGTGGTAATGGCCGAGTGATCATACTGCCTCGATCTTTGGTGGAGAGCTCGTTCAATGGCAGTGGCTTCCCGTGTGCTCAGATTTGGGTGCACGTTAAAGAACCCCAGGTGGTCTAAATTTCCGTATCCCTCCACTACGGCGTCTCTCATAATCATATGGTGGTTTTGGGACGTTAAACCCTAAATCAATGGCAGTGGCTTCTCTTATAAAATCGGCCACGGTAGTTGGGGCATTGTGCCCAAGCTCAGCGAACAGTTGTTCTTTCATGCCGCGCATAAAGTAGCGCAACTTCTTTTCCTCGGAGATATTGGGATCAGCCCGATGACATAGGCACGTCACGTCTTTAGCAAACATTGCCAAAGTTTTGTTAGGTTTTTGAAGCCGTACCTCGAGCCACCACTGGGCCCGCTCTCGACGGTCGACGCTAGCAAACGTGTCAATAAGCTGCTGACGAAACTCATCCCATGTGAATATACAGCCTTCTCGATTCTCAAGCCACGTGCGAGCGCTGTCATCGAGAGTGAAGTACGTGCGGGCGAGCTTCTGTTGAGCATTCCACTGGTTGACGTCGGCAACGCGTTCATAATGCTCCAGCCAATCTTCAACATCTTCATGTGGGGCACCACTGACGCGATCAGGCACAAGTGGCTGAGAAGTGTTACCTGGGCTGGATTAAAAACGGGGTGCCTTGTATTCCTTGGACCACCTGTGGCTGGCAGGCGGAGGCCATTAGCAGAGGTACGTAAGGCCTGGTAGAATGTTCATCGAAGGAGGTCAGCTCAGGAGATAGGCGTAACAACCGCCGACTGAAGCGGTGCACTGGTGTCGTAACAGCCGGCTGCGTGTCGGGACTTGATGAACGCCTCCCAGATGGCGTGTTGAGCATCGGCAGGCTTGCAACCCAGCACCTCCACCAGTGTCGCGGTTCAACATAAGCAGTTCACCGAGACGTTGAGTCCGAGACCCAACGGCGTGTGTTTTTATGCAGGAGCCAAGAGCAAGAGAGCTAAACAAAAACACGTCGTCTTCTTCAGTGTCCCTTTTCACGAGACTGTTAGCGCGCACATCGTCTTCTTTCTTTGTTTCTGGCGCGGCATTATATATAACTAGTTCCTTGCTGTTCACGCAGGTAACAGCGCATAAAGCTCGCACTTCAAAGCATTTCATGTTTTAAATGCAAAATAACTACAGAGCTAATTTTGCAGAAATATTGGTGTCGGCATCGGTGCTGGTAAGTTTTTCTTTACCCTACACCTGATCCTGTCCTTACAACATTTGAAGGAAAATTGCTTAGCCGTTTTTGCAATTTTTGTGTTGTCGCTTAAAATAGAGAAAATGAGAAGCGCCTTGGCTCACCTTATTGAAAAAAAGCCAAACAAAGAGGTTTTTACTCATTACAAATTATAGTAACTTTATTAAAAAGGCAGTAAAAGTGCAAAACGATTAGTAAGAAACCATAGCAAAAATGCTAGCAGTTAATCAAAGGCGGGAATTTCCGCAAAGAAATGAGAAATGAGAAAGCATGCAGCTGAAGAACAGGTGGTCAAGAAAAGGCAAAAAAAAATACTTGAAAAAAGGCGGTCATGAAAAACCTAATAATGAATACGGCACAAACACAAGGAATTTTTTAGTCCCTAAAAATAGTGAAGCTGACGACTAGAGTGATATAAATAGCGGGCTGATGCAAATGTGTCGAAGCTATATTGTACGGAATGCTTTAAAGATTGAAGAGTGAAGTAGGAAGCAACAAAATAGAGAAGGCAGGGAGGTTAACTAGAAATACATCCAATTGGCTACCCTACACTAGAGGACTAGAGAAGGGGACAAGAAAGATGAGAAAGAGGGAAGAGAGGGAAAATAAAAAGAAGGGGGAGAGATTGACAGTTTTCACTCTAGCGTGTAGAACTCTACCGCATGTGAGAGGCGTTCACACGAGCCTGTCTTTCTCAGGAAACAGAGCAGGGCTTTCACTGCCTTGTGGGCTGTTGAGGCATGTCGACATTGCTGTAATAGAACCTGCCCAGAAAGAGGCTGATCATCCAGTCACCGCACTGCGTAAGCAAGTACTTGTCTATCTGAGGCAAATCTATGACAGTGGCACAGCAGGTGTTCGATATTTTCATCAGTGCCACAAACATCGCACGCCGCACTGTCAGTAATTCCCATTAACGTGGTATAAGCTTTCGTGAAAGCAACTCCCAGTCAAAGGCGATAAAGAAGCAAAGCTCCACGTCGACGTAGGCCGGGTGGAGGCCGAAGTTGTAGTGAAGGGTCGAGCTCGTGCAGTCTTGTACGTCGTATGCTTGGTGTGTTCCATTTAGTCAGTGTGAGACTGCGGGCCAGTTGACGAGTCTGCCTCGCCGCATGGGCTGAAATTCTTTAAAAATTATTGACCTTGACTTGGTACCTATTTGCAAGTGTTATTATTTTATGCAATAGCAGTTATATGGATACTAGAAGTGCATTTCCAACATGTTCGTCTACTTCATGTTCCGCATGAAGTTTAATTTAATTGCATTGCCTGGTGCACTGTACATTCTACTTGTGAGTAGAAGTGGCGCAACTTTTTTCATGCCACCTCCCACTGCAAAGCTACCAGCAGCTCTCTCGTACAAAAGCAAAAAGGAAGAGCTTGAATCGTGAAACAAATCAATGCACATCTCCTCGTAATTGACGAATTTTAAAAATTTGGGGCCCGTAGATTGATGAGGCAACAAAGTGCTTTAATGAAGACATTTTATGATTTCTCGGAGAAGTGTTGCAGCCAAGGTCCTTTCAAAGGGAACAAGCGGTAATGCTGCGAGAGCAGACAGTGACAACTTGAAACCAAAATTTTTAAATCACACTGAACGAAGCTTTGATGAGATGGGCGCAGTAGTACACGCTGCGTCGGCCCACGTCAGCATAGGGCTTAATATTTTGAACGTGCTGGCCTCACACCGCTTGCTTCGATCTGAAACAGGAGATAACAAGAAAGCCTCCTTGCTAGCTGGAGTGGTCATATTACATTATGTCAGAATTTAGTGGGGCTACGCCAGACAGAAATTTGAAAGGCAGTAAAAAAAGGCACAGTTTCAGCGCAAGGGTGAAGCAACGAATGTGATAGCAAGAAATTGCTTTGTTGTAAGAAGTGTGGAAGTGGGGCTGATAATTAACTCTTTTGGATGCAATATCAGTGAGCTCTGAAAAATGCTAGTGTAAAAAAATATGGCACCTTTTTCGCGGAGCCTTTTCGCATTGAGAGTCCAGCGCGTAGAAGGGTATACGAAATGCTGGCTGATGGTGGTCGGAATAAGGCGCGCCAGTGGCGGTGACAACGCCCATATATCAGTTCACAGTTTGTTGCTCGAGCCACCACACCCACTCCCTCGAGTGCTTTAAATGCGAAGCATTTCTTAGCGAACTTCAGCGACTTTGAGCGTATCTATCTATCTATTATCTATCTATCATCTATCTATCTTCTATCTATCTATCTATCTATCTATTATCTATCTATTCTATCTATCTATCTATCTATCTATCTATCTATCTATCTATCTATCTATCTATCTATCTATCTATCTATCTATCTATCATCTATACTATCTATCTATCTATTTCTATCTATTATCTATCTATCTATTCTACTATCTATCTATCTATCTATTATCTAGCTATCTATCTATCGATATAGATCTATCTATCTATCTATCTTCTATCTGTATATCAATCAATCTATCTATCTATCTATCTATCACTCTATGTATCTATCTATCTATCATCTATCTATCTATCTAGCCAGCTACGAATTTTAGCTCTCCCAGCCACTTCAATAATGGTATCGATACCAAACATGGTATGGCATAACACGACTGTATGAGAAACATATTAGACTAGCTACAACATGAAAATCATGAGAAGTATGTCATGAACGTCACGATCTACATTTAAAGGTCTTGCAGCTCTTGCGGTCGTTTCGTTCGCATGGCATGTTGCAAAACTGGTATGGTATGGCATGATTGCATGGCGAACACAAGTGAAAGACCCTAAAGTGAAAATTATGACATGCGTGTCATGTAACAACATGACTACATGCCACGCTCATGAGGCAGTCGTGACCGTTTTGCTAGCGTAACATATACCAAATTTGGTATCAGAGTACGTGAAGGAATTACGAAGGTATGTGACTGGTGCACAAATTATCATAAGAGGCGTGTCATGTAACAACACGACTACATTCTACGCTCATGGTGCGCTCGCGGCCGTTTCGCTAGCTTCACATGTATGAAACTCGATATTACGCGACACGAATGGACGACATAGGTAAATCACACATCCGAACATAATAATCATGACATGCGTGTCATGTAACTACATGGCTACAAGCCACACTGATGATGCGCTCGCGTTCCCCGCCGCGGTGGTCTAGTGGCTAGGGCACTCGGGTGCTGCTCCGCAGGTCGCGGGATCAAATCCCGGCTGCGGCAGCTGCGGCGGCTGCGTTTTCGATGGAGGCGGAAACGTTGTAGGCCCGTGAGCTCAGTATTGGGCGCACGTTAAAGAACCCTAGGGGGTCAAAACTTCCGGAGCCCTCCACTACGGCGTCTCTCATAATCATATGGTGGTTTTAGGACGTTAAACCCCACATATCAATCAATCAAATGATGCGCTCGCGGCCGTTTCGTTGGCTTCACATTTGCCGAATTTGGTATTAACAGACGCCAATGTATGACGAAGGTATGTCACTGGTGCAAACATGATAATCATGAGATGCGTGTCTTCTGGGAACATGACTACATGTCACAGTCAAGGCACCAATACATTTAGACGTGACGTGGTGCGCGTGCTCGCCGGTGTTCCCATGCCAGGCGCCGGTACAGCTATATACTCGCCTGGGCGCGGCACGCTGCGTTGCTTTGACGCGTGCGCGTTTCAGCGCGTCCGGCGTCCCTCCATCACAAAAAGAGGGAGATGCAGTTTTGCGTGGGTAATCCAATGGCGCGAAATACAGCATGTCACATTTCGCGCCGGTTGCCGTCAGTACGCGGCGACGGACGCTAGTCGCGCCTGGCCTCAGACTATAGAGTGATCGCGTTTTTCTAACGTAGCGTCGCTGTGCTCAGCGTCCGCTCGCGTCAACGCTACATTGCAGTGTACTGGGCCCTTCATGATGTGCTCGTGACCGTTTTGCTAGCTCCACATATACTAAATTTGGCGTTACGTGATGTCAGTGGATGAAAAAACATATGACTGGGGCCAACATGATAATCCTGACACGCGTGTCTTGTAAGAACATGAAAACAAACCACGCTCATAGTGTGCTGTTATTGGGCCCTTCATGATGTGCTCGGAGGAGACGCTCAAGGTGCCGACCAGTGTGGACGCGCGAGGATCGGCTCCAGCTTTCAAGAATGCGTTCCTGCGGTATCCACAAGTTTGTTGCCGAGTTTTCAGTCACATCGCATGCCTAAATTCTCAAGAAATCAGCAGATACCACCTTTGTGCTGGTTAGTGGACTTTTAAACCATTTTTGGGACATTTTTACAGGATAACACCACCGGAAGATTTAAGCCTAACCAAGGAGGCGATTGCCGTCGATGCACCATCCCGGCGCCAACGTTACTCAACGCTCTGCGCGTTTCAGGACCTGAAACTGAGAATGGAATTCCAAGTAGATGGAGAGGACACTCCTCCAGAGGATATCACAAAAGACATGGGTTGGAAGGAAGCCGAAACGAGACGCTCAAAGAATTAGCTATCCGCGGTTAGCGTTCCCGCTTCTAAGGCCTTGACCAAGGCTGGCATTGGGGGAGACGGTCCAGCCAGTCGTAGTAGGCATGACACCAAGCATAAAATCGTGCGAGCTGGACGCATGCTGCCACTACCCAAGGAATTTAGCAAAATTGTGCTACGACCACGTGGAGGATTAGACATCTCGAGAATTGGCGCTGGAGCAGTGGCAGATGCGTTAGTACTGGCGGCCGGCGTCAAAGAGAAAGAGGCCATGCAGGACATCATCTGTTCCATTTTGCAGCAGAACATTATGGTGGCAAGCACTCCGGACCAAGACAGAGATTTAAGATACCTCAAGGTCAAGCGAATTGACATCGGAGGCAAAGTTTTCGAGGTTAGCGCGTACGCCGTGGCACCCCACGATACTTGTAAAGGAGTGATTCGCGGGATCCCCGTAAGCGATACTCAAGACATTTTGACCCGAAAGATTGTGAACGCGAACAACCCGCTCGCGCTGCAGGCCAAGAGAATCAAGGACACCGGGACAATCATCATAGCGTTCGAAGGACACAAGGTGCCCAGATTCGTGAGATATGGACCTTCACTTTGCAGTGCTCCCTTTACCGCAAGAACATCGATATTTGTTACGTCTGTGGAAAGCTGGGACATCGGTCTGACGTCTGTCGGAACCCAGCTGAAACAATCTGCAGAGGCTGCGAGATCAAGAACCCAGATAGCCTGCACCAGTGCAATCCAAGATGCAGGCTGTGCGACGGTCACCATCCCACGGCAGACAAGGAGTACAAGAACAGGTTCTTAGTGCCATACGTCGTCAGACGCAGACGTTGGGAAAGATCGCGAGCAGCCGCAGAAGCCCGGGACGCATCAATCACATCGAGTCCAGACATCAACGACAAGGAGCTTATTCCAGCCTTCGGTACTCAGAGCATCCAGACTACACAAGAACAGGAAAGGCGGCCCCCCTCAAGGGGGAGTTCGCGTCCCCGAAGAGTATCTAGACCAAAGACCCGCTCCCAACCACGGGGACGCTCGAGTTCTCATGGTCACTATCAGGGTTGGGAAAAGCCTGGACGGCACGCGAATGGCCAGCTGCCTGGCGTCCAGTTTGAGATCACGGCTTCCAACCCGGGGAGGACGCCTGCAGTTACACCGAAAGGCAGCTGGGCTGAGCGAGTGCGCAGCAGCGCGGCAGAGGTGGTGACAGGTAAGCTGCCCGAGCATGATAGAATTGCAAAGCCAGAACAAGAAAACGCGAGGCTTACAGAATCGAATGAGAGGCTATTAGCCGAGTTAAAGGACATAAAAAATATTCTTACTAAGCTAACCAGGACGCAGTCTTCACAGCCAACGCCTCAGCCAGTTGATGTCCCTGTGGCTGAAAACGTGCGGGACTCGAGAACCACTAAAAAGAGGGAAGTCATGGCAGAACACGTGGAAGTCAACCAAACAACTATGCAAGATATGAAAGAGGTCTTTCACACGCTCAGCAAAGTTGTAGCCAATCTTATCGGGCAGATGGGTAGGCTTTAATCAAGCGTTGCTGCACTGGAAGAGCATAGGGCTTTGTGCATTAAAAAGGTCGAAGCATATCTGCACAACAAAGCAAGGCCTCTTCATGCACCAAACCCACCTCTTCGGCCACCAATACTGGTGGTACCAAACCTGTCGACAGGTGCAGCATCAGCTCTGGCGGCACCTTATAATAACCATGATGGCCAGCCTTACGTGAAGCATTTCTATCGGAAATGGAACTGTAGAGGGTTACCTTAAAAGATTGCCCGCAGCTTCCCCTCGGGGGGAACACTGAGGAGGATGCTGAGCATATAATTGGTTAACGGGGTGTTTAAAGTGCGACTTACTTGAGTCGATGGCTAAATTGGTTAACGTGGTTGTGAAATGGGGTGTTAAATTGCGACTTACTTGGGTCGATGGCTAAATTGGTTAACGTGGTTGTAGGGGGGGGTGTTAAATGAGTGAACACGTACAACGTATGCGAAAGGGTGGCGCTGGTCGAAGGGACGTCGATCATTGTGTTGTGGATTCGTTGGCATTACATTTCACCGCGACCTTGGACGTCGACGCGCCGTACAAACCAACCGACGAGCGGCAACTGAGCGAGCGGAGCGCCGACCTTCAGTAAATATACAGCGCGACGGCCGCATGCACTGTCAGCTGTTGAATTGTTCTCGAAGCGCGACGGCGCATGCGCGTCCACTGGAGAATCAGGAGAATTGTAGAATGTTCTCGAAGGGGAGAAGCGCGCGTGGCACAGATGGTGGGTGACGGTGCATGCGCGCGTCAGCCGTCGAATGTTCGAGAAGGGGGAGAAGCGCAACGGCGCATGCGCGCGCGTCAGCTGCCGATGTTCTCGAAGCGTGACGGCGCATGCGCGCTACATTATACACCTAGCGAATGTTCGTGAAGAGGAGAAGCGCACGCGGTGTGTAGAGGAGGAAGGGTGCACAGATGGTGGAGGAGTCAAGCGCGCGCGGTGTGTAGAGGAGGAAGGGATGCACAGATGGTGGAAGGAGGAGGAGGAAGCTTGCGGACGGCGCCGCACTACAAGCCTCGAGTATTAGATGCTCCGCATCTAAAAGAAGGCAACTCCACAGCAGTATATCAGGAGCAGCCAACAAAAGCCTCACATTAAAGTTTTGCGAAAATTTCTTCCGGCCTGTGATTGCGGCCTGTAATAGGGGATGCTAAAGAGAGGGAAGTCTGCACCTTCGTATCCAAGAAACTAACACACGTAACCCACGACCTCAAGATAGAACTAGGCCGGTTGGAACACGTCATGGTAGAGATCGTGCCAGGTACCAGCAACCGTCAAAGCAATTTTATTCTTAACATATATAGCAGTCCAAAGGAACAAAGTAAGGGTTCATGACGGTTCCAAAGAAAGCTGTTACTATCGCCGGGGAATGTCCACTCGTCACAGCAGGTGATTTCAACGCCCTCCCCCATCATACATGGGGTTACAAGTACAACACTGGGAAAGGGAATCGACTTTGGCAAGTGCCAGTGAACTTGATCTCACCGTAATCATGGACCCTAGCCTACCAACAAGGCTTGGTACATCTTGCTGCAGGGATTCCACCCCGGACCTTACATTTGTAAAGAACATTAAGAAGGCCTAGAGGAGGAACCTTGCTGTAGACCTAGGGAGTGACCACTACATTCTTATCACTACCTTCTCAATGGAGCATAAAAAGCAGAGAGAATTCCACTTCACCGACTGGGATAAGTTCTGGAAGTTAGGGATTGAAAAAGAACAAGATGGCCACAGACCAGACTTGGAGCGGTGGGTCAAACAGAATAAAGAGGACATAAAATCTGTCTCCTCCACCAGTACCAAGGATTTTCCGGTTGTAAGAATGGATAGCCGGCTCGCTCATCTTCTTGAGGCAAAGCAAGCACTACTGAACCGTTGGAAGGGTCAGCGCTTCAACCGAAAGCTGAGGAAGAATATAGCTGAGGTGTACAGAACTATCGCCGAACATTGTCGCGCACTATCCAGGCAGCAATGGGACGAAATCTGCAACTCCGTCGATGGTCAGATGCGCAATGGCAAGACATGGAATATCTTAAAACATCTCCTCAATGAAAGCACCACCAAAATAAATCAAAAGCATGTTATCACTGTAATTTTGCATAAAGAGATAGGGCGTTCTACAGAACAGCAAGTTATGCAGCAGCTCGTGCATAAGTACCTCCCAATCAAAAGAGGATTGGCACCACCAAGTAGACAGTACCAGGGCAGACCCAATCCAGGTCTTGAAGGCGACATTAACATGAGGAGATCAGAATAGCCTTGCATGATCTCAACGGCAGGTCGGCCCCTGGCCCAGGCGGTACATCAAACAAGGCCCACCTTGCTGTTGGGCTAGTTGTATCACCAACTAGCCCAACTTTCAGTCTTGTTTCAGTTTATTTCTTCTACAAGGGCTTCTTTTCCTCGTGTTAACATAACAGCGCTTGTTTGTGTCTCTTCTCTTCGTCCCGTGAGTTTGTGCGCTGTTTCTGCCCATAAAGGCCCTTCGTAACATTGATAACGATTCGATTGACACCCTGAAGGATATGATCAATGCAGCATGAAGAGATGTCAGGGTGTCAGAGCAGTAAAAACTGGCCAGCACGCCCCTAATCCTAAGCCAGGAAAGCTTCCTAACTTGGACAACATGAGACTAATATTCTTGACATCATGTATCGGCAAGTTTGCAGAACATGCCATACTGCATAGGATGAACAAGTACTAGGAAGATAACGCCATATATACACACACTATGGTTGGATTCAGGGCAGGGATATCCACACAAGACACAAAGAAGCTTATCAAACACCAGGTCATCAACAACGAAACCAGAGACGTGAGAGCCATTCTCTGCCTAGATCTAGAAACAGCGTTTGACGACTTCTACCACTCATTCATACTCGAAGCAATTCCAAGCGTTGTCTGGGGAGAGCCTTCTATGAATACGTATGGTGCTTTCTTACAGATCGGAAAGCCGTGATGAAGATTGCAGATATCGAGACCGCAGCAATTGAACTAAAAGCAAGGGGCATGCCGCAAAGGGCAGTGATTTCACCACTGCTGTTCAACATTGCCATGATTGGACTGTCAAGAAAATATCGAGCATCGAAGGATTGAAGCAGGGCCTTTACGCAGATGACATTACCCTCTGGTGCGCAGGTGTAAGCGTCGGGCAGACTGAGAGCACCCTGCTAGAGGTGACTGACACTGTAGAAGAGTACCTTCGTCCTTATGGGCTCAAGTGCTCCTCGAGTAAGCCAAAACTTTTACTGTATCGGACTACACGCTGGGGACCAAAGCCCAGGGGATGGAAGCCGTTAAACCAGATAGACATCCACCTCCGTAAAAATCAAGAGGATATCATCCAGAGGGTCAACTCCATCAAAATTCTGGGCATGCTGATAGAGTTTAACGGCGCTAACAGCAAATCTATAGCCAAGTTAACTTGGAAAAAAGACAGTGCGGTGAACCTAATACGCAGAGTGGCCAACAAAAGTAATGGGATCAAGGAAGACAACCTCATCAGGTTGATGCATGCGTTTGTTCTAAGCCATTTCATGTACGAGGCAGCAATGCACAACTGGTCTAGAGGAGAGTCCGAGACACTGATTGTGCTCCTCAGTAAAGTTGTCAAGAAGGTACTGGGCCTACCCATACATACCAGCACCGAGCGCGTTCTTGAGCTTGGCATACACAACACGCTCGAAGAAATAGGAGAAGCCGAAGAGAGAGCACAGTTTGCAAGGTTATCTACAACAAGGTCGGGGAGAATGATCCTGCAGGAGCTGGGCCAACACCCAAATGCAAATAGACGCAATTACAATAATATTCCCGACAACATCCGGGAGATTATCACAGTATTTCCTATACCATGAAACATGCATCCAGAACACAACATCAGAAGAAGAGTAGCGAGGGCTAGGACTATACTTCGTCAAGTATTAAACGAGGAACGAGGGTTCGTATTTGTTGACATGGCTTCCTACGCCAATGGGAAAGCTTTTTTGGCAATGGTGGTCGATGGGGCTGGCCGTGTCGTCAACTCAGCGACGGCCAGGACGAAAGATCCAATCATTGCGGAACAAGTGGTCATCGCGTTATCACTCAATATGGATAACACTGAAATCGTCTGCAGAAATTCCATGGCAGAACTAAGGGCCTTCGTCAAAGGGGACGGTCTCAGAACAAACGCTGAGAATACTACAAGGCAAGAACATAAGGCATCATCTTCTGAGTTGGTTCCCAGATCATCTTGGACAAATCAATGACTCCCCTCTCAATCTCAATCAAGCAGCACACGAGGCGGTGCGAGACCTCTCCAACCGCGCTTCCCCGAGGATGCGTTCTACCGGTGAAGGGGATAACCGGGAAATTCTTACAACAAACATCAAGCTCACTAAACATTTCTACCTGTCTAAAAGGATTTTCCATCCACCTCAAAAAATCTAACACGGCCCCAAGCACTTACAAGAAGGCTTTTGCAAACGCGGATGTACCGTACTTTAAAATGTTACACATCATATACCCTGACTTATACCCAAGTAATCTTTGCCCACAGGAAATAGCTTCATTGGAACATATGCTCTGGCAGTGTACCAAATTCGCTCATTTATCGAACATCACCTCTGCCAGATGGTAGGCGGCAATCCACAGCTCGTCCTTGGCAGATCAGCTCTGTGCTGTCCACCAAGCCCGTGAGGCGGCTGAGGAGCTCGGCATCTCAGTCCACACGTGGGAGCCGCACGCTACACAGTGATCTGTGTTTTGGAGGCCCAATTGTTTATCTAATGCAATCGAATTTATAGCGTGCTCGCGGCCGTTTCGCTAGCTCCACATATATTAAATTCACTATGACGTGACCTGTATACATCATGAAGGTAAACGACATATCCAAATATGATAATCATGACACGGAAGTCATGTACGACATCATTTACCTCCACCTTGTAACGTTGTGCTGATTTTAAAGTGACATATCAACATTCCTTATTCGTGCTTCGCATATTATCGATTCCCACTGTACACGGGATCTGCCAATCTTTTTTTTTTGTGCTCATTAAAGACGGGCAGGCCGGTTCCTCTCTTCTTGGAAGGAGCGACTCACTAGTGAGGTTATATGTCCGCGGGCGTCCTGCGAGCAACGGGTATGGGCCGCCTCGTTTCATCTTTGTTTAAGCCCTGTATGTTATCGCTGGTCGTACGCTATATTACACGAGTGTATAATGTACTATGCACGGGGTTATTTTATAAATTTGGACTTCACGCGGGACACGATCGCGACGGCACTGGCAACGCACAAATCCCATCGAGAGTGTCTATTTAATTGTATCCCAATCAAAAGAAACGTGTGATTGCTAGCCATATAGACACTTTCGTTAATATAACCAACTCTAAGGCAGGTATTTCAAAGTTTTCTAATTTAGTAGCATGTTGCGAAAATCGCCATTAGCATGCTTCAATAGTGCGATAAACGCATTCAGAAAGCCTAGCGATATTCAATGCACTGACGCCCACTTTATCGAAAATACATCGCTTCGTTCGTGACCCTAATTGCTGTTGATGTGCGCTCTAAATGAACGAACATGCCTTTCACCAGCAATGCCGATTTCCTAGCTTCCCTACTATGCTGTGTGTTTAGAAAATGTGGTTAACGATTTAGAGTACTCGGTACTCTACTATGGGTGAGCTGAAAGCCGTCCCTAAGGAGCTACCATGCGGGAAGCATTAGAATAACATAGCTATGTTACGCTACGGGCAACTATTGCGTGTTTAGCAAAGTGTTGAATGATTTAGAGCACTCATACTCTACTATGGGAGAGCATAAATTTGTGCTGTGGGCAATACGAAAACGTCTCAATCGACTACCCACTGCTGTTGCTGAAGGCAGTGTTTTTTTGAAAAACAATTTCGACGATTCCGAGTAAGATATTCTCTACTATGGGAGATCATTTAGCGTACTAGGTACTCTACTATGGGAGAGCATAAAGCCGTCCACAGACACTCGCTAAAGCACTACGTCGCGCACTTACGAATAGTGAGAACATTTTGCACTTTAGGGGTGCGTTTCCCACAATCATAGAAGCATCCCATCTCGCTCCTGTTGGCGCAGCTACATTTTTTTTATTACACCAGTATAGTGTACCAGTATCATTCTCTTCCTGCGTTAAATTTGTAACTTTTGACGTTCTATGAAGGCTTTTTATCTTTTCCATGCTTTCATACCATGTCTGCAAAGACAAAAAAGGTGGTAGCAAGTCATAATATTGCACAATGACATCGTTGGTCAAGCGATGTCT